>CM052326.1:13342726-13493570 GCA_028455615.1 Lasioglossum zephyrum | reverse complement strand
GAAATTCCGGATTATTCCTTAGTGCGTTTAATACGGTTTGGAAGTAAGGTACCGTTCGATGGGAGGCATTTCGGGGTCGTAAGGCTTCCGAGAAGTGTGCAGGGAGCATAAGGATCGACCGATCGGTCGATCCTCCGGGCATCGAGGATCTGCCAATTTTCTCCAAGGCCAGCACGATTACACTGGCACGCCAACGGAATCGTTCCTGGGAAATCGGTGTTTCCCTGTGTTGGAATCGGTCGAATCATGGAATAGACACCGTTCTACGAACCTTGCGATCGCGAAACACAATCCGACCAATTTCGTTGGAATCTCCGTGGAAATCGCTTCCGCGAGATTCCCCCTTTTGTTCGGAGGGGTCGTTTAATAACCGTGGATCGTGGATGGAACACGGGAACGACCGAGGATTGTTTTATACCTCGCTGCCATTGGACCTTGCCTTCTACCTGTTGCTTCCGAGATTAGAGTAGCCGAGCTTACCCCTCTGGAACTTTCATGCTGCTCTGGTGACGATGCTGAATTTTTACTGGCGTTTCACAAGCTCCAGAAAAAGACCTGGGTGATAGCACAGTTTAATAGAAACATTTTTATGCTTGCAAAATTTTGTAGGAATTGCTCTATTGTTTTTAAACATTTACAAATCATAATTTTAGACTTATTTATTTATTTATTGATGCCGTAAACCTACTTTGGTTTATATAGCATACATTATTATGACATTATGCAAAAAAAAAAAGATAGCACATAATTTTAAACTTTTTGAAAGTTTTCGATTAAGATGTACAGACTGCGGATTTTTGTGCAAAATAAAAATTGACCGAATCAGAAATGTATTTTTCGTCTTTCAATTGACGTTGCAGTGAATCTATGACCATTCCAGGCCAACGATTAACCTAAGAGGCTCCCAGAGGTATGAACGATCTAGAATGCCGGATGATCCACATCGCAGCCGGTTTTTTTTCCATCTGGTTTGTAGTGCAGAGTGCTTTACGAGTTCACCGTCGGTTGAAACGCTTCAATGTCCGCGGAGACTGGTTCTTCTCGTTCCGAACGCAAGACACGTTCGTCTTATGCAAGTGGAATGGTAATCTCGATCCGGACACCTATCTCGCTGCCCCGTGGATCCTACGCGTCATCTCGATCACGCGTCCACACTGTCGATTCTCGTGATCGACAAAAAATTCGAGAGCTCATGCAATCTACACTGCATCCTCTATCCTCGTTATAAAATCCCACAGTAATCCATAGAAAGTAAACCTCTATATATAATAGAATCAAGTGTGTCTGTGATATTTCCACTAAAATTCGTTAAAAAATTATTCTTATCTACTTTATTTAGCGAAAAATGTGACATTTTGAAAAATTTATTGGACACTACGAATTTATTGCAAATCTTTTTGAAACTTGTAACATTGTAAGGTTCTATATTATTCAACCAGGAATCAAGTGTGTCTGTGACATTTCCACTAAAATTTGTTAAAAAATTATTCTTATCTACTTTATTGAGCGAAAAATGTGACATTTTGAAAGATTCGAGGGTATTGGACACTACGAATTTATTGCAAATCTTTTTTAAACTTGTAACATTGTAAGGTTCTACATTATTCAACCAGGAATATGGTTCATTAAATCTAGGTTTCTAGTTACCCCAAAGACTATTCCGAACAGTGAATCCTGGGAACGGGGGAATGCGAAATCTATTTTTTCCGTTGCGAAGGAGTCTAATTCGCGAAGGATATCCTGATTAGCAGGTGGAAGAACAATGAATAATATTAGAAGGTGTACACTGAATAACTCAAGGAGACCGTACTCGAGATGGTGTATCTTAATTGTAATTACCGAACATGAAAATTCAATCCACCCGAGATAATAACAAATCACAGAGTGAATCATACTGTTTGATCGTTATGTTCAAGGTTCGGATGTATACGCGTGTTCAGGTTAACACCGTGGAATAGGATGTCGTGGAAGGATGTCGGCAAACCCGCGGAACTGAGTTAGCGTATATAACACTCTGTTTTCTGTTCCTATCGCGTTCATTAGCAACCGAGTGTGAACAATTTAATCGGACACAATGAAGACTTAGTTACGCTTACCCGGGGAGGGTAAACTAATTGAATCGGTAAGCATCGTGTGTTTACCAGATTGGAAATCGATAACTCCTCCGCGGTTTAGACGAGCCTAATCTGCAATGTAGCACGAGGTAACACTCGTTAACCCTTTGTGCATCAAGGATACTCCACAATCCTCGGTACAAAAAGCTACGCCGCATAAATAACTATACATTCCTCTTTTACATTTATTTTATTAAATTCCTTCTACGAAATGTAGTTGTTAATAAATAACTATAAATAATAAACAACTATACATTCCTCTTTTACATTTATTTTATTAAATTCCTTCTGCGAAATGTAGCTGTCGTACTCTTGGTTCAATTGTCTTGGCATTGTTTTTAATTTAATCATAATTATATTCATGCTGTGGCAGTATTCGAGTAGCACAACAATTTTTGGTAGAAACACTCTCCAAATTTGAGATGTATATTGCAATAAAATATTATTTAATTTCACACTCTATATCGTCAGAAATAGACTGTGTATTTTCACGGATTTACAACAGGCAAAAGCAGCATTTTTTTTCTTGAAATTATTTACCATCGAATTGCTCGACGAGCAATGTGCACGCACTCGTAATTAGCGGCATACAATTTCGATCTCCTCTCGATTCATCGGAGAACCAGTAAATATTATCGGAGCACGCTATAAAATGCATTCGATTCGATCGGGACTGGTAAACGTTCCGAGTCTCGGCGAGACTGCGCGGAGAACGCTCGTAATTTCCAGCGTGGCCGACGCGAATTATCAAACCATTGTTTAACGTCTTCGGCCGGAACGACACGCATACCCATCCGCTTTGTGCGGAAAAATATATTCGTCGTTTCTGTTCCCTGAAGATTAACGTTACCGGTTTAGATTCGCCTGATTGTATTCGATTGTATATTATATATTTAAAAATCCTTAAAGGTAATTAATGCAAGATTCGCACGGTCGAATATTTAAAAAGTGTTAGGAGTGTGCGAATATTAATGGGAGTCACTGTACCACTGAATCGTCACTAGTCTTATTCGACGTTATAGCGCGAGTGGTTAATGACAACGGATAGCGGAGACGGTGGTATCGAGGGAATATGATTTTGCGTCGATTTAAACGAGCGGAGAGCGTGTATTAATCGGCGAGTAACGTTGCGAAGAGCTTCCGGTTGTTAGCGGGACCACGACGCGCAGGATGCAGACGCGGGTCGCGTGCAATATGACAGTTATAATGTACAGAGCAAGTCAATGGAAACGTTTTTTTCCGAGGCTAACGGAATTCCTGTGCTCGACTGGACGTGCAGCTCGTTGTCCACCGTGTTTCCGGGGACCTTGCCCAGCCATCGAACCGAAATCAATTATAATCACTGCTAATTTGGCGTCGCACTTCCTTATAGCTACCCTTTATTCCTTGACAGTCGATTTACTCCGTACGTCAGTAAAAAATTCTAAAATAAATCCCAGAAAATCCAGTACGAGTTTTTACAATTGTTCAATGAATTGCAATACAAAGAACCGTTCAGACGCCCACCAAAAAGTGATGTCAACAGCAACTAAAGATTTGAGACACGCTTTCAGCAACGACAAAAATAGGATAAAATACTTCAAGGACTTACGCGACCGCGTCGCGATATGCAGATGCTCGCCCGCCGGGCGTTTCCTCACCGAAAACGAATGGAAACAATCAAAAACCGTGGCGGCGGTAATTTCGCAACGGCGGAGAGACCACGGCGAGACGCGGTCCGGCGATTATGCTAATCGGGACTCGTTACTGAATTTCGGGCTCGTTAACCCGTTTCCAGTTGGAAGATGGCCTGCAATCAGGGCCAGGTGTTCAGTCTCTCCGGCTTGGCGAGGTGAATTAGAGATTGCGCAGCGGGGAAAAATTGCTTAAAGAGTTCTATCCTGGAACGGTGACTAAGCTTCCCAGCTTTAGAACGATTCACCTGCGCGAGGCCCGATGAGTCCGCGCGAATTCCTTTCCGCTCAGGCTACCGCGAAACTCGAGAATTTTTTCGTTTTTGCAGCCGCATTCGCAGCTTTATTGTCGGATAAGAAACGCGGCATAGCGAATCGTCGCCATTTCACGGGATTCGCAGTTCATAATCTGAATGATACAGTCTTCACCCGCTGACAGTTTAATGAATCCACGAATCCTCGAAACTCTGCGAAATTATTTTATTGTTAACCCTCGAGGGAACTCGAGGAGTCAAGAATGGAACTACTGAACGCTGAAATTAACTATGATGCGAAGGGAAAAATTGTAGGAATCTGTTTATTAGGATCTTGTATGATTTTTATTTTTACTAAAGAACTCCGAATAATTTTAATGTTTGAAGTACCAATTATTCAAAGTAACTATAAATGTTTTGAGGAAATTAAATCTAGTGGGAATTTAAGTATTGAATGCTGAAAGTATCGTTAATTAAAAGCGATCGATCTGGAGCGTTTTATAAGTTCCAGGAGTGCATGAAGATTTTAACATGTGCAACAGTATGTAAACTCCGATTAAAAATAATGGTTATGTGGTAATGATCCATGACGCTCAAAGCAGGAATTGCATAAGGAACTAATGAAAGCTAGCAAAGGAGAACGTCGTTGATAGAAGGAGAATTAATTCACTATTCATTTTCAAGGATAGCATGGGATTAGACCAACAGAATGTTTTCTATATAATCGATAGAGTGGATTCGTGACGGTGACAGGAAGTCGCGTGGCGTAGATCGGTTACGTCGCCGATGTATTATGCGGCTCGTGTTCATCACGGTGCATTAAAATCTCACGCACGGAAGCCACGCAGAGCTATTGCATAACTGTGCGTCCCGGTGCGGCAGCGTTTCGATCCTCGGCACGGTCAAATGTTCCTTCACCGATCTTGACAGCATTCGTGATCGCAACCATATGTGAACGACACCAATTTTTAATTCTCATTTATTACAAGAATATTCGACACAATTAATGCCTTTCACTGCATCGTTTATAAATATCGTTTCGCTGCGAATCTTCCAGACATTCCTTATCATTACTCTACTTATCAGAAGGATATTAAAGCCAATATTTAAACTGTGGTAATTTCGTTAAAAAAAATAGTATAATAATAAAAGACTTATTTTAAGGAGTCTCTACTTTGACAGAATATGTTTCATTTTTTCTCTGGGATATTCTGCAAGATCCTGCAGGTGAAAAAGCGTGGATACATTTTTGATCGAAGTCGCAATTCGAATATCGAAAGTTACTCGAAAAGTTCAGTGTTCGAATACTTTTTGGCTGCATTGTACTTGCTTCGGGGAAGTGGAGTCCCCAGGGATCGAGCATAAATACCTAGTGAGAGTTCATTTCCACGTTTCCACGTTTCCACGTTTCTCTGTCCAGGAATCCTCTTCCCTGAGAGCGGAATTCGCGGGTTAAATCGTAGCCACGTGCGGCCGGGCGTAAGTCACGCCGGAAGTCGAAGGGTACTTGACCTTAGGGTCCGCTTCCATGAGCACCGCAGTGTCTGCCTCTCTCTGTGTGTCTCTGTGTACAGCTCGTTACAAGTGAAACGATCCGAAAAACCGTTTTTTCGCAGACATGTTCGATTTCCCTTTCTCCAGCCTCGAGGAAATCACCAGGCACTGTGTGTCGCTTCCTCTACACACCTGACTCATCCAGTCATGAGTTTTGCACGGGGTGAAACAAAGGCGTGTACCCGAGGCCACGATTTGCAAACGACACGCGAACCACTCGGTTTCCGGTTCGAGACTCCTCTTTCCTTCTCTATCGCCGCTCCGACAATCAACAGAAGGAAATGTGGCTGGAGCGAAAAAGAAACCTTTTTCCGCGAATCCTGGTTCTTCAACCTCGCAAACGCCGATTCGAGGAAGCGGACACCTAACGCGTTACATCTTCCGCGAATCTTGCCATAAATGAACGGTCATACATTATTTAACACTTTCTGTGAGAAATACTTACAATTTCAAAATTTAAAGATTCCTCTTCGGACAGACATTTTTATTAGACTGCAAACTTTATGCAGTTATAACAAAAATTATTATAAAGTAGGAGAATAAAGCACTTTGTTCTCGCTTCCGGAAGTAATAAAAATATAAATTATGGCGCCAGGGATTAAATATCGTACAATATTATTGACTTTGTAACGAAATTTTATGTACGAAACAAATTATTGAATTTACCCACGATGTTTTGCAATCATCTGGTACTTTATCGTTCGTGTATGGACATTTTAAAATTCCTCCAACGTCTTCGTCGCAATGTTGCATTTTTTTGTCGCGTCTCGCGTATTCATTTTATTCGAGGACGCATGAAATTCGCATCCCAATGATGGATCGTCGAAATAAATCTGGTTGTCGTTCGGATAAATGGAATCCTATAGTTTTTGCTCGAGTGGAGCCAGCAGCGATTCCTCAGATCCCCATAAAAGTGGCGTTTGCTGGAACCGCGGTACCAGGAAAGAGGTGAAGGTCCGCGAGAACGTTTTTCCCGTGTTCCTCGTCCATGGATCCGCTACGGGGGTACGCCGTTGAAAAACCCGAAACGAGCCTCTATGGAAGCGTGAAGAGAGGGAGAAAGAAGAAGAAGATGATCGCCGGTCGACGACCCCGCAAGACGCGAGTCTCCTCCCGTTCCCTACGGTGTTTTTTCTTCTTTTTCCCCCTTTTATTTCGAGCTCTGACGCCGATACTTCCGCCGAGAAAGAACCGATCGTGAGCCAATCGCTGGCACGATTGGTACTCACGTGCGGCTAATTGCTTCCCTCTCTTCCCCGGACGATGAGTCTTCCACAGGGAAACGTTTCGTATCACTTGCGAATAATGTCCGGGAAAGGGTTGTCCATCTGAAATGTCGCCAAAGGTGTGCCCATCACGGCGACCGTAATTGCTGACCGATCTCCTTTGATCCGTAGTTTCCGATCGCTGGTCGACGCGCTTTAATTTCGATCTTATTCACTGTTCACCCTTTTTTGGTTTGGGGATCTTTTTACAGTTAATTTCTAGTTAACAGCTGAAGCTGTCTGAGTGACCATTTCAGTGGTTCAGCGTTTTATGAGCATCAGTTAATTGCCTTTTTTCAGCCATTACATTTGAAATCATACAAGACCTCTTTAAGATCTTTTCTTTTGATAAATTAACCTTTTGCATATTCAAGTAATTTGGTCATAGAAAAATGTCGAATATTTTACTCACAGTGACGGATCATGTTGAGAGGATGTCGAGAGCTGCAAATGAAAAAGAAGAAGATTAGTTTATAATATACGTAAACGCTAATTTAGCAGACGTCGAAATCACCGTCCGATGCGACAGTGCTACGACGCCACGCATTGAAATATCCGATGCAACGGTCCCGTGTCACCCAGCATTGAAATCTCTAATGCGACAGTCGTGTATTACCATGCATTGAAGTCTCCGACGTGACAGACGACAATTCCAAGCATTCAAATCTCCACCGTAGCTAATGCCCTGATGCTACACCTTCTTGTTTTGATTATAACGCCATCACATTCTTATGCAAATTCCTGTTCTCGAAGAAACTCGCGTTAACCTCCAATTGAATTGAAATACTGATAATTTTATGAAGAAGTACTCCAATTTTTAGCGCGTCTCGGTGCTGTAAACAATTTGCTTCATTTCGCTGTCGAAGCAAATTAAAAATTTAAATTGGACTACAGATTGAGTCAATTTTAATTCTATCGAGTGACACTATGAAACCAATGGAGAATTACAATAGTAGTGAAGGACGACATATGTTCGTACTGTCATCGATCGAACGAGGCTAGATTCGGTCCGGGGGAAAACCGAGGACGCCACAGAGAGTCAAGTTCACGACTCTCTCATCATTGTCTGTCTTCCCGTCGACGGTAATGCTAAAGCGACGATGATCATTGTCATTTGGCTCGTCGAGCTCGCCGAGGATCGTCTACCTAAACGAGCCCCGCCGTTAAGCAGGCGAATTAATTGCACGCGAGCTGAACCAACCTACGGAATCCAGTCTTAATTCGCGGCCGCTCGGCTAACAATTACCGTTCACGTCATTTCGTAATCGCGAGAGCTGCGACAATTACAACGAAGACCTATCTGAAGATCTCGGGCTCCACAGAAGCTCCATGAACGAGTCTCGTCAAATTTTCCTTTTCAAGATCAAATAAAAATGTCCTCCAATTTGATCGTACGTAAACTGTGAATTTTATGTTTTATAAGAAACGTTAGAAATTTTTTTTCCTTAATAATTATAGTTATAATTATGGATGGAATGTCGGTTCTTTTTCAAAAAGGTTTCACTTTATTAATGTTCGTCATAGATGCACAAAATCATGAAGACATTATTGGACACGAATCTAAAATAATTTCTTAAATAATGTGTTTGCTTGATCAGTAACGATTTGAGAACAATTCGAGGAGGATAATTACTCAATTTCAATGAACCAATTTGAAATACAGTTATATTCCCGTCACCTTGACAAGAAAGATGTAGAAGGAAACGATGCGAGCAATTTCGATCTGATTTGAAATGGAAATTGTACCAGCTTATTTGGAGTAAAGTTTCCACACGTCTGGCACCGATCGCGGTAATGACGAGCAGTAATTAGCATCGGGAAGGGGGATTAAGTACCGGTGCGCGATTTGATTAGGGTGAACGCACCCGAGCGTCTTAATTGGTGGCAGGTCACCGAATGAACAATCGGATTGCGGTTGTTTTTTCTCTCGGTATATCGAAAACGGTACAGTTTCCTCCTTTTCACAACCGATCCCGTAGGTAGAGAAAAAATAACAGTTACCAACAGTGGAAGGGGGCGAGCAGAAACGATCTCGAGTTTTTGGTTTTGCTTCGATCGGTTTTTTCGATTGGCGATCGCTCAGCAGAACGTTTTAATGAACCGTGAACGGACGACCACGTAATAGTGCGTGTTCATCGTCGACTTCCACGCGGGATCACGCAAAAACGTCGTTCAACGATCTTCGTGATTTTCTACGGAGACTTTGGCTCGAACAAGGCGAACGAACTCTAAATCGTGCTGCGGAATCGTTGAAAAACGCGCGATCGATTTTTATACGGTTCTGCAACCGATCAGCAGTTTCGCAGAATTTTATTATATCGCGTTCCTCGATGAAACCTTGCGAATTTATTTGTTATATTGATAAATGCACAGAGAAATTCATTTTTTCTAGCCATCCATGTGAAATTTAATAAAATATAGAATAACAATGTGCGTCTGATTGTGGCATCTTAAATACCCGCAAGATGAAGCTTCAACTTTTTCGAACTTTTATTTATTTATTTAATGCTTTAAACCAGGTGTGGTTTATATAGCATATTCAATACATGAATTCCATTAGCGTATTACATAATGGCTTAATGCGCCTCTTAGCTTAGCTTAACTTAACAGTAATTTTTTATTCAAAAAATTGATTCAATGAAATTAAATTTTTAATGCACAACGCTTAATAAAATCGAAAATGATTAGCAGACCTTTAATATCTGGACCACATAGGAAGTATCTTATACAGGTTGGAAGACAGTACTTGTGTCGGAATTTTTTCATACTTTTAATATTTTCGGTATAATAAATCAGAATTGCAGAGGAATAAAATGTTTTTAGTTATTTTAACACGAGGCTCAGCATTATCGTGATTTTCAGAATGAGCTGCTTTCTTTCTGATCAGAAAATGGCGGGCGGTTCACCGACCCCGAAACTACCGGTGGAAAGCATGGACAGCATGATTAACGATAAATTTCAGCAGTCCGATAGGACTCGATGAACCTAATGGGACGGTGTATCGTACGATCGTGCGAATTAAAGTGCGATACTGCTTATAATCGATCGACGAAAGGGTACCGTTATGTCATTCACACTCTCGGCAGCGATTTCGAGACTTCATCACGAGCGAACTTCATCAGCCGGTTTACAGTTAGCTGAGTATATCGTGACGTCTTCAATGTTTCAATTGATAAGTCATCGGTACTCGAGGAGCGTGTCTCGTTAGTGGACGAGGTGTGGCTTCGATTCTTGTTAGCGATTCTTTGAGAATTGGATCATCGATTTTTTCAGATTACGTCAGTCCTGTTAGATAATTTTTGAAAGAACCGATCTTTTCTTCGATCTGTTTCAACAAATTTAGCAAATAATTTATTTAGCAGCGCAAGATTCGATCAGTTTCTACAACAATTCCAGCAAAGTTTGAAGCATAAATTTGAAGCAATAATTTATTTATTCAGTTTAAATGCGGGGCCCGAGTCCATTTAGATCCAGTGTTTCAATGGCATCGCGTAGCCATAAGAGTGCTATCTACATTCAGCAAATAATTTTTTATCCACCTAAAAGGTGTCATTTCTTTAAATAAAAAAATAGAACGTTAGTTCTTTTCTTACCGGATCCATCAGTCCCAGTATTTCGACGGCATCGCGCAGTCATTAATTTTCTAGTGATGAATTTCAATCGAATGTGCAATAAATTTCCAAAAATGCTAACGCATTTTTGTTTTGTCTGTTGCAGCAACCGTAGCGATAGCGAGCACAGTGCAGATCCATTGCGCGAGCGAGTCGATAATCGTGCACATCTCGACCGAAGGAAACACGGATTTCCATGGGTTGGTGTATCCACGGGGTCTGTCGAAGAACAGCTCCTGCCTGCAGGAGTACAGGAGCCAGCCCACCCCTATAACTTACAACCTGCCCCTGAGGTCTTGCAACACCATGCCCACCGAGCTGGTAAGTACCTATGGTGTTCGATCGAAAAAGAAATAAAGAAATAATGTGTTCGTCTTCCCACCACCATACGCGAGAGTCGTGACAACCTAGCAACTTGTAATCTACCACGCGTAGGCTCCCGTCGGAGTACACAGGCCCCTGCGGTAACCATAAGCGAATCGGGCATGCATAATAACCCATTAGTTTGATTAATGAGACGAAATTGCCAGATTGATTCTACGATGTTCCCCCGCTGGTAGGCGTGTCTTCGGCACGCTTTGTTCAGCCTGTTAGGTAGCCGACTCGATAATTGCGCAAATTCTGCGATCCAGACACGGACGATCATGGTACAGCGCGGTATAGATCAGGATGATAATATCGATAGCAGTTTTAGCGAATTATACCGCTTGATGGGGGCTAATTCTGATTTACCGGGGATAATTGGAGCGGCCTTTGTTTGTTCCGAATGAAATTTCAAAGTATAAAGCAGTAAGCGATCCTAACATAAATTTGAATGAGAAATCTGTGGTAGTAATTTCTGCGAGACGATAGCTCCCATTTCTTGTTATTTTTCAAATTTTCGCAGACCGAGATATTTGAGAACTACTGAAATCTCATGAAGTTACTATCAAGTTCAAAACCTGTTCCTTCGAATCCGACCACTTTTCTTCGCTGTAAAGTCTCGAAGACTTCCAAGTACTTGCAGCACAGTGCGTTCAACAATCTCTAGAGACTCTGGTTAATGATCCTCTAAGTCATTAAACATGAAGTTCAAGGTCTCCTCTCCGAAAGCACGATACTTTCTTCCGCCAGAGAGCCTCGGGTATTGTCTACCAGGTTCTCAGAGACTGAAATATTCGGGAGCATTCTCATTATGCTGTTCAATAAGACCATTTCTTTTGTTCAGTATCGTTCTCATAAATTCGATAAACTATTTCTTTTTATTCAGATAAAAAAAGCATTATTCAGAGGGACTGTATTCGTTATGTAGCTTAACAGTACAGTATATTTTCGATAGATGCGACAACCTCGGGGGGATTTGGTCGCATATATCGTACAGGGAAGCTATTTTTTTTTATCTCCAAAGACCAAGCTGAACTTCGTTTTTTTTTATCCTCTAATAATTGATTACAGAGGTTCGAAGCTTCGAAACTTTATATCTCGTCACCTTCGAAGGTTCTGAAATTCGAAGCTTCAAAATTTTCGACCTTCGAAGGAAAGTGACAACCTTAGTTTGTAGTGTTTCACATAGATTACTAAGTTGAAGAAAGACAGAAAATATACTGCACTATCATTTCTAACGCAGCTCGATACGACTGTTCTTGTAATTAATTAACGAACCGTCCTTGTAGCACGCTCAACAAAGTATTCGGCTTGCCCGTTCTTCTTGCACGCATTAAGAGGGGTGTACATCGCAATGCAGTCCGCGGGAACTGCACTTCCTTTTTCATTCGAGTCGATTGATTTTTCTTATTCCATTCCATGGATCAGAGGCGCGAACGCACACGCGATAGATGAGTCGTACATGAGACAGATGAAAGAGGAGGAATAACGACGATGGTGTAGGGGAGATAGTGTTGGTGGTGGATGGAATAGGCCTCTCCGTGTGTAACGAGGGAATCGTGTGTTCGAGGCGAGAGATCTCTTCCTCGCCATACCATAACTGGACCGTTATGTGACCGGACTTACGGCCTTCTTCTTACGAGAAGAGAGAGAGAGAGAGAGAAGAGCGTTAGCTCTGTACTCTGCTAGCCTGGGCTCTGCTACGCCTCATGTCAGCGATACATGCAGACCGCCATGCAAACGCGTGCTCGTGTCCTTAACGGACCGCTTCGCTGGTTCCTGCCATTTGCAGATAATCAACGGCCGCATCAGGAGCACACTCCATACACTTTGTATTGTTCGATTGATCCGCAGTTACTCGATTTCTTTCTTTTCCCGATCACAACTATTTCCTCAACCCTGAAATGGTGAACCGGGGTCTCTCATGGCCCCGACATTTCTTTACCGCTAACTTTCTCTACCGCGTCGCACGATCATTGTAAATATCATTTCTTAAAAATTCTTCAAAACATTTTCATTATTTTATGTACCTGAAGGTATCTCAGGGAATGTACACAGAATTTTAGACCTGCATTAAAACTTTGTAATCTGAGTAAAGCAATACTATTTAAGGGATAAAGAGGTCCATCATTGCACAAATATCATTTCTTTAAATTCTTCAGAATATTTTCGTTATTTATATGTATCTGAAGGTATCTCAGAAAGGTCCTAGTATGAAAATTACGTACACTTTAGCGAGCAAACTAATCCTTGTAACATCTCGGACAAAATTCAAGCTGTCCAATTGTGAGACAGTTATTCGTTTTGGAAAGGTGTGCGAATACTTTGTGCAACCGTTGTACGTCCAGGGACAAGGTACTTGATAATGGCGCACGCGATTCGAATCAATAAAACATCATCGCGTCGAAAGAAGCAAAATGCAGCGAAATGGCACACACACGGCGAAAATAATTACGCTTGCTTGGGGTCAGAAAGAAGAAACCTAGTGGAATAGGGGGGTACGGCAACTGTATGGTCAAGTGAAAGGTCCCGACTCCCTCGAGAGTAAATGGCGACGGTTAAGTCGGGTCTGCATAATTTAAGGGCTGGTATGCCGATGGGAACAATTTGTCCCGGGAAGGAAGAAACTTGCGCCGCTCGGCCCGACTAGGCCCGGGACAAGGTTGAGGAAGGTGAGCAACAGTGTCTTTGACCTCTACGATCCCTCGAGATCGTGGTGGGCGTCTCGAGGGAGAGAACTGTGGGCAGCCCGGACACATCCTGGACGATGGCTAGCTTTATATACGAACACGCTCATGCGAATCATAAATTAAACAACCTCGCGGCGTGTCGGTACTTTCGTCGTTGCCGTGCGATGCGGCCTTTCGAATCACCTATCGCATCGGCCACCGTCGAGAGCTGTCCATAATCATTATAATGGACAATGCGGGATGACTCATCCGCCGTGCTAGGGATATCTCACTTCTGGGTGCATCGTTCTCACGCGAAAAATTCACGATTCTGCTTCCAGCCAAGATAAACTTTCCGTCTGTTTATTCGTCCTGCAGTCGACCATGTTCAGTCAACATTCGTTTTAACTCGATTTCCTTTAGCTCCGATCGCTAGATACTTTCTACACGAACTTCTGGAAATTCATGAAAATTAAATAGAGTCATTAATAGTTAAATTAAGTAGTGATATTTTGTAAAAAGCTGTCCAATTGTTGCCATAATAGGCGTATCAGTGAAAAGAAATAACATTTAAAAGACTAGATGTGTCATTTTTAATTTACTGAAACTATTGAATTTAGAATAAAATTTCTGTCTCCTGCTTCTCAAAATTTTTCGTTTTTATTATACTGATAATCGGCGAGCAGGGCTGTACAGAGCAAGTATGAGATAACGGGACGCGGTGGAATTAATAATGGCACCGGTCGAAGCGCGAGCCAAATACGGCAAAGCCGGGCCAACATTTCGGTCGGTTACGTAATCGGTTCTCATGCAGCCGTTTCCGCGAGTCGATCCAGTTGCCCGTTACGTAACGGAGACTCGACGATGACCATTTCGCAGCGGTCGAGCGCTTATGCACTCCGGGGCAGCTGCACTTCTCCAGAACGGTCCCTGCCTCTTTCATTAATCTGTCGTTCGTTTTTTGCGTGACTGCCGGCAATTTGTAGGTTCCTCTCCCGCGGAAATGGTACCTTTTTGTGGAACAGCAAGAAAATCTCTCGTCTCGCAGCGATCGACGTAACGAGAATGGCTTTCGGGGCCATTTATCGTACAAAAGAATACGTTTCCGTTACGGACCCGGTCAAAGCCTATCCGAAACGCAAATCTCAATCGTTTGTACCACTGGAAGACATTTTCAAGTAACCGGAAATTAGAGTGCGTCCGCTTGAAATACCATTTTTTGGGATTTCTAGAGTGCTTTAACCCCTTGCCGTATTTTAACCAATCAGACTCGCGACGAAGATTTTGTCAAAGTCTAACAAATATGAATGTTACGTCTTTCTTTTTAAATGAAATAAAATTTGATTAGTTTGTAATTATAAATGTAACCATACTAAAAATATAAATTTTCTTTCCTCTTCTATGGTATTTTTTGGTCACTGTCACTGTAAAGAGAATGGTGCAGCAAAGGACTAAAATGGTACCCACATAAATCGTCAGATTTTATCAGGATTTTTAGAATTAAATAAAATGGAACCCACAAAAATTGTTATTTTCTAGTTTCGGTTTTACGAATTAAATTACCTACCTCAATTCTGTGAAAATTGATTGTTTCAACGATTTAAGTCGCTGATCGGTTCTGGCCGAGCATCGTCGGTTCGTTTCGCAACGATTCCTCGCAATGGCCAAAATGGCAGCGGATCACGCGAGCGTAGTGACCGTAGGATGCTCTTCTCCAGAGTTTCGCAAACCTCCGATTCGACGCGCGGCCAAAGCCGAGTCGGATATTCGCACATGCATGCGAAATAACTGGCTCGCTTGCGTTGCTCATTAACGGCACCCGTATCGCGCTATAGTGTGGTTCTATAGCACGGTGAGCTCTCTCGCCGCCATTTGTATTTCCACGCGAAACATGTACCGAACGAACCTAACCGAGTCTCTCTGCAACGTTGAGGGTGGAGAGTGGAATCGAATCATTCTCTCTCGCTAATGGCCCGTGCACCGTGAGAGAATTCGCCGGCCAAAGACCGCTCCCGACTGCTTCCCATTTCTTTTTCAAGAAGACAGTATTTTGCAGTAAAATTTTCAAGAATCGAAAAAGGAATATCAAGAAACATTTTGAACATTTTAGTTATGTTCTTGAAAATTTTTACCCAAGGTGCTTTCTTCGAAGAAATTTTTTGAGAGTTCGTCGATTACGTAGCAATCACGAAATTTCGCGAAATACTGCTCCCGGCTGCTAACCATTTGTTTCAAGAAGACAGTATTTCGTAGTAAAATTTTCAAGAATCGAAAAAGGAATATCAAGAAATGTTTTGTACATTTCAGTGATGTTCTGAACATTTTTTACCGAGGGTGTATTCTTTAAAGAAATTTTTTGAAAGTTCGCCGATTACGTAGCAATCACGAAATTTTGCGAAATACTGCTCCCGGCTGCTAACCATTTTTTTTTAAAAGAAGACAGTATCTTGCAGTAAAAATTTTCAAGAATCGAAAGAAGAATATCAAGAGATGTTTTCAAAATTTGACTGATGCTCTGAACATTTTTTACCGAGGGTGTGTTCCTTGAAGAAATTTTTTGAAAGTTCGCCGATTATGTAGCGATCACGAAATTTCGCGAGGTCGATTACGTCAGGGTGTGGAAAGTTTGGAGGACGTGCGTGGCCGGTCCACCGGTTTTGGATGAGCCAGGGAAAGTTATCGATTTCGAAAGAACGTCTGACCGACTTCACCTCGGCGCAGCTCGTTCTTCCCTCAGCCAGATATTTCGCGACGTTGATTGGCGAATATGGATGAGCCGTTTAACGCGAAATGCTGAAATCGACATCGATGATATCAGCCGATCGACGGAATATCGGAATCGGTTTACGAAAACAATGATCGAGACGAGTGGGTTAGTATTTTTCGTCATCGATTCGGTTGTTCAACATTCCTTCCGTTATTCTGTTTCAATTCTGCAATTTGCACAGAATTATCAGTAGAAGTAATGGTCCCAGAAATTCCATAAAAATTGGAACCTTTCTAAAATGTAGTCCTAAAAATAATCAGAAAAATAAGTCAAAAATAATCCTAAGAAAATATAGTCTTATATATTCTCGAAAAAGTAGTTGAAAACGGCGTTAAAAATGGTACTTCTTAATCAGTACTTCCCGCCGCAGTTTTCCTTTGTTCTTTCCGATGACCTAACCCGAGCCATTGTAATACTACACGCGAGGCTCAAGATCGATTGAATCAGCCTCTATTCTGACCACACACGGAAAATCTTGCCTCGAATACGTAGAATTGCACAGCACACCGGCCGTACACTTTTACTTTTACAAATCGAGCGTGGGCAGCCGCTTGCTTCGCTGCCCACAGCGTGTCAACCCACTCGATAGTCACTGTAGTCATTTTAAGGACTAGCCGCGTCGGCGGGTCCGCCGAAAAACCAGAACGACCTTCGCCGTAAAAAACAACAAGCATTGTCTCCAATCCTTGGGAATTTATCGCACGATCTCGGATTATGTATGAGGCTTTCGAAAGGTCTCGCCGAAATTGGAGTGTTCTGAATTTAAAGGTGTGTAGAAATCTAAAAATGTCGGACAGCCAGACCGCAGATTTATGGCAGAAAAGAGTGGGTACAATTTTTAAATGAAAGTATTCAGAAAAATTGAATTTGTTATGGTGATTTTGAACGAGCCTGTAGAGCACGACGACTTTATCGATCTAGCGAATCCGATGAGACGCAGGTTGCCCGCCCCCACGATTATGCGAACCACGTCTCCTTTGTTTATCTCCTTTTGTATTTAATTCCACTCCCGCCCATTCGAGAATACTTCGTACCAGTGGTTCTTCCGTTGAAATAATTTTAACATTTATTCGGAACTTCCAATTGTTCTAGAAGAGAATTATTCGAGAGCGACTCGAGGCCATCACGACCCTATCGAGTTCAATATTTAAAAATCTATCGTTCGAATCCTTCACTAATTATTTCACACATTCTTATAAAATAATAACCTTTGAATTTTCTGCATTAGGAATTTTATTGTGTCAGATTGTTTCCAATTGTTCCGGAAGACAATTGTTTGAGAGACACTCGAGCACATCGCTAGCCTATCGAATTCAATATCCTCTGCACGCGGAAAATTCCTCGACTATTCAGCAGAACCAGTTCCACATTTTTCCCCGGGCCGGTGTTCGACAAGAAGCAAATGAAATCGATCCGAGCATTCGGTTGATAGATCATCCAGGAGTTAATCAAGCTTCCGGCGCGATAAAAATCCGTGCGCTAGGTAATAAATATATGTTCCCGGTATAAAAACGCTTTCAAGAGCGAGCATCAAGAGTGTAGTAAAATAGAATCGATTAAAGGATACCACCGGTGACGATTATCGAATTCGAACGAGCCGGATCCTTTCGAATTCAATGATCCTTGGAGTAAAATTCCTGGGGCTCAAGGATACAGCACGCACCACAAAGTATTCAGCGAAACCAGTTCTCCATTTTTCCACGGTCGTCCTGGCGCGTTTAACAAGAAGCAAATTAAGTGTTTTCAAGTATCCCGTTGCCGGGATCATCGACGAGTTTAACCATGCTCTCGCCCCCATAAAAACGATCCGGCCGGCGCTAAGTGTACAAATAAGGACGCCGCTATTTAATCCTGCGAGCCTCGATCATTTCTATTATTTAGGATATTTTCAATTCGTGTTCCACTGGCGGTTTCCCCTAAGGAATAAGCGCGAATTAGAAAACTAAGGGATTGCGGCTCTCGGAGATTCCGATAAGAAATTATTGGACACGTGTTAATTACGGAAAAGTATAGTTTACCGCGTCATACTTTGCGATTAAAGCTGCTGGAGGATTACGAGATTTTTAGAGGAAATTATAGAACAGTAAATTCAGTCTTGGATAGTTCTGGCTAGCTTGCAATTACTATTGATAGTTCGGCGAAGAGATACTGTCCATTCAATTACTATTAAACAACAATTCAATTTTATGCAATTCCAAAAATAAAGCCAGTCGCATCGGATGCGCCAGAAAATTCCTCAAGCTTCTAAACATTCAGCGAAACCAGTTTCCCAATTTTTCACAAGCGATCTTCAAACGTACTCGGGAGGATCGAGATAATAGATCATCCGCTAATCGCGGCCCGTTCTCGATAAAACCAGCTCGCGCGATCCCGCTAATAAATATCTCCGACCGGTTGAAAAACAATGTGAAACAACAGCGAGCGAGCTTTTCTTTTTTGAAATAAAAACAGGAGTTTCGAGACGTATTTTTTAGAACCTTAATCATGTTTGGTCGTTAGGAAAGTTCGTTTTTCTTTTCATTACTAGATTGCGGATCTTTATGCAATTATGGCTTTCGAAAATATTTAAAAAATTGTGTGCTGTTTAAGGAGAGGACGTGCAAATTTCACATTGAACAAAATGTCATGAAACTTATTCTAAATGGTAAAAATTGGATTCAATTTTCCCGTGAGAAAACTAAATGATTTTCCGAGCGGCCTAATATTTCAAGAAAGTAGGAAAAACAAAGAGGATGCATACCATCGTCGGAAAAAAGCATATGTCGTTAGACTAGCGCGACGCGAGGCCCGTGTGTTGTGTGTTGCCAGAGATAGAACAACATTGGAGCGAGGATCGTTTCGACAGCCGCAGTAAATCGCAAAATGGGTGGCCGGCACGCCGGTGTATCCAGTTCTATCTACCTCGTGGCTACGGTATCCTTGACGATGGCCTTGCCAGCGCGTCGTTGCACCTGTGTGCAACGAATGCAACGATACACCCTCGTGAAAAGGTACGCCGCGTACAGTTAGCGCAGTTTCGCGCCTCCAATCCGCTCTGCTCCGCGCCGGAAATTCGCGTTAGCAGAGAGTTGAACGAGCCGGAAACCTTAGCCGCCGCCATTGCTCCTTTTCGAATCGCTCGTCCTCCAAGCTGCGGAATTTCTGTGAAATAAAAATGATCTGTTTCAGCCGACAATGCGAGCATGAAAAGGGGATTGCTTCTAATAATACTATGTTCTCTAAAGAGTTTGATATGTAATTTTATTGGGTTCATTAGCAGTGTTTCTTCGGTAATCACAGCTTTTGTCTACACTTCCGAGTGTATGATTTTTCTAGATCGAGCACAGCGATCGATCAAGCCCGATCTCATTCGAGTCGATCCAACAAGACTCGTATTAGCAGGCGTGGGACACTGGCGAACAGTAGTATGAGGGATGTTTCCGTGAACGTCAGGGAAACGATCGGTTTCACCGTTCGTTAAATGCAAATTAACCAGCGTGACGAGACAAAGGAGACCACGGCGGAAAAGCTGGACGACTTATCGAGCCAGAAAAATGAAAAATTATTATCTTGATGTTGGGCAACGTCTGGGAAACGCCATTTTGCTTTCTCGTCCGAGGAACGTGAAACACGTTCCTCCTAATCCATCAAACGATCACTGAAGAGATTCGAAAGAACAAGCAGAAATAGAAGGTGCATTCAACTTTCTTGAAACTAGTATTAATTTTCATGCAAAACAGAAGTAATTTTAAAAAATTTAAACATATACTAAAAAGATCTTTTCATTTTATTTAAAGAAAATTCAATTTTACCAATATCTTTAAATTTACACACTGCTTCACCCCCTTAATTAAACACAAATACGATGTTAACTGTGTTCAATATTCATCAGCGTTTATATCGCTTTCAACCGAGCCAGATGAATGGCCGGCACCGCGGGAGCATAATAAAGTGTCTCCGTAGTCTGCTAGGCTAAACGCACCGTGACCGGCGTTTGTTAAAATGTCAGGGTACGTTTTAATGATTTAATAAAGCGCGAAATGGGCGAAAAAGTTTATTGCGTCGGGCAAGAGGTTCGTTAAAATCGACGCGAAGGGAGAAGGCCATTTGTCTTTATTAAAACTCCGGGCCGAGGTTTGCGCATTTGCATGGCAGCCCGTAAATGCTCTGCCCGCTTTTGCCAAGCGATCATTAGGTGGCGGAATTTATGTGCGTGCGGCGATCGGCGGTGTGGCGTTCTTGAGTCCTCGAAGATTGATGGAACCATATTCATGAAATATGTAGCAAAAATATCCGACCGATTGGACGGTTTTCTAGCGCGACGCGAGTTTACATGCAAATCCACATGATTGGAGACTTGTTTTTGCAGCCGGTATAAATTTGAAACGTTTAGAGGATTACGAGGTTTCGTTGTAAATTGAAAAGGGATTCCCTAGAACTTCATTAACATTTTTCCTTCGGCCGGCATCCTTGAAATATTAATAAGTGGCCATGTGATTTAATTGCTTGCAGATGAACATTTTACTGAATGTTCTCTGCATGCTTCTAATTAAGTCCTTGAGTGTGCTGATGGGAAAAATTTCAGGATTCCAGATGGTTATGGACAGATGACACCATTCAATTAAACGTTACCATTCCTGTTTAGTGTCCTTCGAATATTTTCATCGGTGGGATTCAAAGATTTGTTGTACATTAAAGAATCTATTAACTCAACGCAGAGAGTGGATAGATTAAGACTTGCAGCCCCACTCTACTTTCCCCTTCTACGTCCATACTCGTCACGTGTCACGTTTAGTATGTATCACAACGTCACGTGATTAATCCGGTACTGGCAGAGAGAGGGTAACTTTTCCATGACCGTTGCCATTTTTCTTTATGCAGTGCTTTTTAAATAGGTTTAATCGTTAATCGGTCCCTGTTTTTGCAACTGGGACAAGTTTGAAACTCGTCTTCCAATTGGTTCTAAATCGAGTATTTGTAGACCCCGATTGCCATTTCTCTGTGTATGGTTAAGGAATTGGTGTCTACGCTTGACTCGGATGTTCGAAGATTTTCCCTCGGGAAGGTTAATGTTAGTGTCGTTCGATGCGGTTGTGGATTCCGAGGCACGACGAAGTGTTCATCAAGGTGAGTTAGTGTCCTGGGAGGCAGTCGAGATGAAAGTCGATAGGTGAACACCGCATCCGCGGGATCGACGAGATAGAAACTCACGAGATTCATGGAAATATCCCGGTGTCTGTGGAATCGAAAGTGCCGATGAATAAATTAAGTCACTCTCGATGACCAACGAATCGTAAATAATCAGACTCTAAACAATGAGTCAGGCTCGTATTTCTTACTTTTGAGTCCGAAGAAATTCGGGTCTAAAAGGCTTAGGGTAGCTCTTGTTTTCGACTTTTGAATTTCTCTTATGGTACTCCCAGAGTTATTCCAGACAATTCAAGAAAATCTGTGCAAAGAAAAATGTTTTAAACATTAAAATAATTAATTTAATGCTCATAAAATCGTTTTTCTCGAATATCTTCTAAACTATTTGCCGTGTTAAAAAATGTGTTAAACAGAACCTGTAGACCTAGACAGGCTGCGTCTTTAACGTCGTATTACTTTTCTTCGTAAAAGAAGCGGTTTTAGAAAAAAATTGTGGCTATGTGAAAGGAATGTTTGAGACGAAAAAGATTGGGGAATTATGGTGTAAGGTACAGTGGACTTGACGGGAGAGCAAAAGGGAGGTCGTGAGTGGTTCCAGAGGAAACGAAAGAGGTGAAAGTCGACCATTAATCCTTGCGAAGCCAGCGAGTATGGATAATCACGAGATGACCACCTTGGACATCGCGCAGTCCTTTCTTTCTCACGATAATACTACACGCCAGTGATTACAGGATTCGCAAAAGGGCAGTCGTAATGCTTCGGTGCTGTGTGTCTCGTAAATCTTCGTAGAAACCATGGAAATGATTCCGTGTCGTTGCTGTCTTTAAACTTCGCCCACCCTTCCCCATTAATCCAGTGATTTTATTCTATCTTCTTTCTCCCGAGTAATCACATACTAGATCACACACGTCACAATAGTAAATAATATACATTTTATTATTGTTGTTTCACATCGTTCCATCGAGATCACTTAAATCCTAATTTCTCCATTATCTTCATTGTTTCCCACAATCGCGCCAAGAATGCTTGCATTTCTCTTTTCCCATTATTAGTATTTATCACGATTCTACCAAGAAAGTTTTATATTTTTCTACTGTACAGACCATTATTGTTGTTTTCCACAGATTCAACGCCAGCTATACTAGAACATAATAGACTATTCCAGAATGTATATTACATTACATAGTATTATAATTAATACATTCGCTCGCGTTCGTCATTTCAATAAACACTAATTTATTGAAGTAAGGGGGGGACGTTCGATTGGTTTATTATCCGTTCCCACCACGCATTGATGAAACGCAACGGACAAAGATCGCGTGCAACTACCGAGGTTGTACCGTGCCTGCTATTATTTCCTCGATTCAGCCGCGAAACCCTTAATAACATTGGATGCAACCAACAAGGTCTACAATTCGATCCCTTACCCTTTTTGCTGGACATCCTTCGCCGTTCCCGATATCCTTCGAACAACCTCCACGGATCGTTTAGAAGGGGGTACACGTAAAACAGGAAGTCCGTTAATGGACAATGTTGCATCTTGCTCCCCGGGGGAATAACAATTTTCCCGAAGGGGGGCGGAGGGACACGGAATGTGCGCACCGTCGGCGATAAATCCGGGGCACTGTGGGGGCCAAGCATAAAGGGGGGGCTCCTGAGGGCACCTACGGTGCTGAGGGGGCTAGGAGAAAAAGGGGAGAGGGGAAGAGCTGTCGTTCAGTGGGGTGGAACTCCCGTGCAATTTACCGGCCGCGGATTTTACGATGTAATTGGTCCTCCGGGGATGTCGATGCACCTATACCTCGGTGTTCGCTTGCAAACCGGTGGTTACACCTCGCTACTAGGAAGATATTATCCGTCACGGACAAGCCGTCGCCTAACCGAACAAGCGTCTTCGGCGGACGCACCACCGAGAACCGTATAAGGGCATATTTCGTAAAAATTGATGCGAGTTGCCCGTGCACAACCGAGGCCATTAGCCAGCGACTGGTCTGCGATATAAAATTGTTATAGCGTCGAGCTAAATAGTCTTTTGGTGGTGCTGCTGTGGTTTATTTCGTGAGGGTTATGGTCGCCTCAGGCTGCTCCGGATTTTTATCGTTGTTCATCTTCTGAACGGGTGCGCGGTGGAACACTTGATCCGAAAAATCAGAACATGTCTATTTTTAAGAGTGGCCAATATGAACAGAGTTCAGTACGCGTAAACCATACTGTGGTATAATTATTTCTCACATTCATTGATTGTTAACGAAGTTTTACACAAGTCGAAATTCCTATGACTCTATTCATTTTCTTCGTTATGTAAGCTGTTGTTCATGTTGGGCCATCCGGTATATTGTTCATGTTGTTTACAAGCGGTTTCCGCCGATTTGCCGTTTTAATCCCGACCATTTCTTACAGTCAATATGTTCAACAGGTTGAAAATGATTTTTTTTGTATTTTTAAATGCTTCTAATGTTTTACTGTTTTAAATTACGCCTACTCGTTTTTGTCAGAAACGCGTAAAATCCGCTGCTTAACAATTAGGTATGTAAGTAAAATCTGAAGGGAGAATCATCAAGATTAGAATCGCGCCAGCAAACGATGTACATACCGCAATGTTATAAACCATCTAGTCACGCTCAAGATAGAACAGCGAAGGACCGGCCTCGGTAACAGAGTAAATCGAGCTGGAAATCGACTTCTGGAATCGCAATTTATACTTCCGATACCGTGAACGGTGCGGAATGCGGCTAGCATGTTCGACGATAATCGCGGTAAAAATTCGGTCCCGAGGGAATCTCGAAAAATGGAGGCCCGGTTCCGTACGAACAAGGTGTTAAACTGAAAGATCAGGGTGAACCACGTCTGGAATCGGCTCTGTCGGTAGAATAAGGCGCGCATGCAGCTTCCAATCAGCCCAAGGTCACCGGTCCGGCAACGCCGTGCAACCTAAGTGGCATAATGGCCGTCCTGGCAAAAAGGAACACCGGGAATTTTAATGGCCGCGCCAGAGCTTCTCTGTCACGGCGTGTTACCCCTCTAATAGAAACACCGTTACGTCACCCGTTACATTTTCCAGGTGAAGCGAACGCGTCCCCTTCTAGCTCCCGTCCTCTCTTTCGCCTGTGCTTCCCTCACGGAATCCCTTCGAAGCGGATCGATTCATTATATCGAGG
Source organism: Lasioglossum zephyrum (assembly GCA_028455615.1). Lineage (NCBI taxonomy): Eukaryota > Metazoa > Arthropoda > Insecta > Hymenoptera > Halictidae > Lasioglossum > Lasioglossum zephyrum. The sequence goes on along the minus strand of CM052326.1, from coordinate 13,469,015 downwards.
AATAATCGAGCGAGGAAAAATCGATCGGCCGTGGAACCGAACGACTTCCTGCGATATATACAGGCCCGACACACTTGACCGAGGAAACCTCCGTGGCTTCTCGAGGATAAAGGATCATACACGCTTCCTTCGATTGTCCTCGGTACGGGAATCATGCTGGCTTAGGGGTGCGTCCGTGTTTTGTTCCCTCGAGAAACTATCTTCTGTAATATCCGAACCATTAGTGCTGAAACTGGTAGTATCATGACATTTTTCAGGATTTTGTATTTTGTTGGTTGAAGACTGTAGTTGATCTGCTGTATTTATTAGAATTGTTGGCGTTATTTGTGTCATTTTATTGAATTGTCCTTCTTAGAAGATCCGCAGTCTAATGACGAAAAAAATATTGCTCGAACGATGACACGCTGGTGCAGGGCTTTTATGCAGCGAAAGTGTGATTTGAAAGACTGGGTGACAGGATGAGAACTACTGGCGCGTTCGTACCGCGGCGCAGGCCTTCTAGGGTCGAAGAAGAAGAAGAAGCTGCATATTTCTTGCCCACACAGTGGATTAGGCTTGCAGCGGTAGGACGGTCGGTCGGTGCACTTCGTCAAATGGCCTATTGTTCGCAATTTCAGGCCCTTTGAAGTTAAACAGGCTGCTCTGCTTGTTAACGCGCCCACTGCCGCCACTGGGACACACCGACTCGCCCTGACGAAAAAATTCACCAATGCCGAAGCATTTTAGAATAACAATCAGCCGTCTGTACTATAGTATTCTTCGGGCTCCCTTCAAGAAAATACTTCGTTACATTAGGATGCAGCGCACTGCTGCCGAAGTAGCAATAGGTCTATTTTACAGTCCTTTGTGAGTTCGAGGAGAACAGTCCATTTGGAACTTCGTTAAACTGTGGAACTATGGAAAAACTGTGCAACTTGGCGATTTATCTTCTTGCCGAGGCGGTCTTTCCTCCTTCTTCTTCTTCTTCTTCGTTTTCTAGATTATTACACTTCTTCCTCTTCTTCCGGGAACATTTATTAACACTTACAGAGAAATCTTCTTTCACATTATCATTGTAAGTGCTTACGTTTCTTCTATTTCTAGCATCATTATTCATAAGATGTATTTTTGCTCACTAAATAAATTCCTTGTATTTCTTCTTTTAACTGTTTCCTCCTTCATTAAAAAAAATCACTACTGTTATTGCTCCAACCTCTCTTCTCTTATGTCGAACAATTTTGAAAATCTCCTTTTTATCCATTGTGGTGCCACAAGGATTCAGAAGTTCGCCAAAATGGATCCTAAAGCCTCATTCTTTTCGCGGCCATCGAAAATCTCGTGAGAACCACTGCCAAGGAGAAACAGAGACAGAAAGGGAAAGATAGAGGGAGAGAAAGGGACCCGGGTACGCTAGTATTGGATCAAGGTACAGGTCCTCCAACCTTGTTGACCTCTGACTGAGGGCGAGCAGCCATATCTGCCGGCCAGTTTTTCAACCGGAGGACGCTCGCAACGCTCTTGCAAGGATACGGCACAAGTTCGCCAGGAGAGGAGACCGGTCTCCAATCGCGTCTCCTCTTTTGCTGAAGGGACTCGCCGTCTTTGTTCCCGGCACTGTCTACCATCCTTGTCCGGCAGACGGATCATCCGCCGGACAATGCTGGCGCCGCGCCGTGCCGTGGTATCGACGACCCCGAATACCCAAGGGTCGTCGCACCCCGATTAGTATCTTCTTCTTTAGCCTAACCCTAAAACCACCGATTTCTCTTCCGTCGATCCGATCCAAGTTGCCTAGCCTTCGAGAGACCTCGCGCAGAGGGCGATCGATACAGTCTCGATTAATCGAATGCATCAAATCTTATTACTGGAATAGAATTATATACAAGTTCTAATTTACGAGAAAGAAAAATTCTAACGAGGCTGAGAAACAATTCTAACATCTTTCTAACATCAGATTCTGTAAATGTTGTCATACGCGCGAGAAATTGCACCAGAAGTATTTAATCAGCGGCTGGTTATCGATCGCCTCGCGTTCCGCAGCGATTCGAAATGATCGCGACGATAACCGGATCGGCCGTTGATTAACCGGGACTGAAATTTCCGGAAGACGCGTCCGTACAGCGGTGGTAGCGGTCTCGTTGCTCTAACTCGGTTAGAGTTAGCGAAGCGAGAGAGGAGGCTGCGCGCTATCAGAACACGGAAGGCGATCGCTGGCGAGGGGGAAAATAGAAAATCGCGCTCGCGGGGATAAGGGAACGGGTTGACGAAGAGAGAAAGAAAACGATGGAAACGCTGGGGCCACGTTACTTCGCGAGAGAGGTAGGGGGCGAGTTAATGACGCGAGAACGCGGAGAAGTGACTTTAACGTTGTCGTTGGGCTTGCTTGCTTTCTTCTCGTCCGTTCGCTTTGCCTCCATTTTCTCTATTTAATATCCTGCCCCCGTGATTCTCCTCGCGCGGAGCCTCTTCGGAAACGGTCGCAACATTCCTCGACGAGAGTTCTAATGAAAACTGAATTTGGCTGGCGATTATCCCGTACTTCGTGCGGAAAGGTAGTAAAAGACGTGATGTATAAAATCGTGATAAAATTCGCAACGTGTCTGCCGTAATTGTACAACACTATTACATTCTGCGCAGAGAACAGGATAGAATCATTATGTCGAACAAAAATTCTGAAACGATCGCCACGTTCCCACGAATTCCGAAAAACGATCCACCCGTTCAGGATCGATCATTCCCGAGGCACCGGGTGCTTCGGTGAGCATTAAAAGTGTCCGATCAGGCTAATTCAACCGGCTAAGTGTCGGCGAATCGTTGCAGGACGCAACACCCGCTAGGCAAGGATTAATTGCGAGTAACGTAACACCGAATCACTGGCTTCATGCGCAAGGATAATGATAGATCCTTTCCGGCGTGGCTGCTCCAGGGCCCTATAGACTCATCCTCTGGTCAGATGACGTATCTGGCGGGATCGCGTTCGATCGTAGAACCGGATCTTCGGGAAATGAGCGGATCGGGTTCGCCGATTCCCCCAGCTATAGTAGTCGGTCCCTTCGCTATAAATCGTTGAGCCAGGATCACCAGCCGCCCGGATCAAAGGACCAGAGTCCTATGATTATAAGTGTGCAACCCCTCTCGCCGGCCAACAAAGGACAAGCGAAACGACACGTTGATTAAGTTATACCCTTCGACGAGTCGACCGCCACCGGAGGATTTATGCCCGATTCTGTTCGACACGAGGGCCTTCTTGGTCACGCAGCATCCCGCGAGCTGCCTTGCTCTGCCTTGCTGCCCTGCTGATTATTCAATGTTCCACGTCCGCAGGAAGTCGACGATCCCGGCCACGGTTACTTTCTACCGTGCCATTGCTTTTCCATTAGGTCGCCCGCAAATAAATCGACGACTCAGCCCTCCTTCCACCATTGAAATACTGTCGATCCGAAAAGAATACATAGTTGGCTTGTTCCCGAGACTGCACGAGTCGCGAAAATGCCGTCCAGATGGAATTCGGACGTCATATCTCTCGAATGTGTATTTATATCGAACGTTTGCAGTGGGTACACTGTTCAAAAACAAGAAAAAAGTACGTTTGCTGAATTTGAAATTTTTCCTGTTTTTCAAAGTAGGATCTCGCGTGTGCAGAGTTACGACACGACACGGTAGCTCTTCGAGATATGCAAAGTGTGGATTCTGTCGATCGTAAAGCTAATATTTGCTCGCGGTTCGGTTACGGAATCGGCGGACTGTGTAATTAAGAAGATTTTCCGAGAACCAAAATTCCTACGCATACAGTGCTGTTCGGAATATGAAGCTGGTCTTCAATAAGAAGATAAGAAGCAGCAATATTATATCTTCTTCTTCTTCTTACATGCAATATCCTGCAAAATAATATATGATTAAGAAGTAATAAGTTCAGCAATTTTAAAAAACGCATTTTTCGCTAATGAAGTAGATAATAATAATTTTTGAATAATTTTAGTGGAAATGTCACAAACAGATAGACACGATTTTATTATATATAGACGTGTTGCAATAAGAATAAATCAAGCTAATTTAATAAGTAGAAACTGTGAAAGTTTAGCCTATCTTTATGCCTATAGCTTTAACCGAGACCGTTAATGAAGGAACGAAGATCTTGCTTAATTCAAATTTCTTCGAATCTGCTCGCTAATTTGCAAATCTACATAAGTTTCACGGGGTGTTTACGACATACATCAAAGATTTACGAGTTGCATTTTCACAAAATTATAATATCATTCACGCTTCAGGCATAGAAGCATGAAACAACAATAAAAACGTTGAACAGTTAATAACGTCATAATAAATTTTTTCTAACGCGATTTGAACGGGACTTGGGTTCATTCTGACCCAGAAAAACGTTCCAGCTAAATTAATTTTCTAGCGGCCTAACTATAAAATCATCGCAATCGTCCGCCTGCGAGGGTTAATGCAGAAGACATTGTCTCCAAATAAAGATCCACAGTCTATTTATTGATCGTGTGGTCTGATGTCATATTAATGGCGCGCGTAACACGTTCAATCCGATAAGCGGATGCAAAATCGAGAAAAAGAGAAAAGAAAGCGAAAAAAACAGACACGTGGGACGAAACTAGGTAGTTCGAGACAATTTTGTCGCGAACCAAGGAACTTGATTTCTCTGTAAAAGCGAGGTCCAAGGCCAACAGAGAGGTCAGAATCTCATAGTCTTCCGAATAAACCTACACCCACGCGAGAACGCCTGTTTTGGACAGTGCTGACGACTCCGAGCAGGATTTAGACTTTCACCTAATGATTGGGATTCGTCTGCCTACGTTGCAAGGATGTATCCTTGCGCCCACATATCGATCCCCCACGTGAGATGTCGATTCGACGATCATTTCTCGAATTTTTCCTTGTTCAACCCGTACATTGCTAATATGCAAATTTTTCTCTAAACATAAAATTCGGTGCTATTTATTCTGATTCATTCGGTGGTCCCAGTGTTGAAGATTCATTATATTATCTTAAATAAATGTCGTAGAGTCGCGAGTTCGTCGCAGGTCGTTTAAAATCCATGCAAAAACCGGCAACCATACTTTCGAACGTTCGATCTCTTTCGATCGACCAGTCGAGCGACATTTCACTGAATAATTTCACTTGATGTCTCGCTGAAATTTCGCTGGATCGTTTCCTCTCCAACCGTTCAATAAACTGCGATGTTTATCTTAGCTGCTTGATTAAAAAATATACAGAATTTCCACTTCGATTGAAACTTAACGAGATCGTAGAAATTTGTTTAATAAAAATTCATAGGTTTAACGAGATAACGTGGACGTGTCCGGAATTTTTAAGAGTCGCATCTCGACCGTCCTCTCGTGAATTAGATGCAATTCAGAGAGAATTAGGTTGCGCGGAGCACTTATGCAAGAAATTACAGTTCTCCGATGCAGGAAAGGCCTAAACGTTTCCCAGCATGCTTTTATGTCATTGCAGGTGTCACGTACGCGTCGCATTATGTCGCATCTCATTGTCACGCGTGCCACGGCGTACTTCGAATTGCATTGACACACATCGGACACGGTGCGCTCCGTTCCTATAACGATGATTGCAAACTGTTTTACATCGTTTACGGTTCGTACGAAAACCGCACAACAACATCTCACAATTATCTATCCAATGAAACGAAAAATAACCATTAAATAAATCCTAATGGACAAAGTGTCTTAGAATTATTTCCTAATAATCACATAGAACTGGAACTGATGTAATATGAAATTCATTTAAGCATATCACAGTGGACCAACATTTTTTTAACTACACGACTAAGTGGATAATAACGGACGAAATTTCCGTGTGTACCAAGGACGCAGGATAATACGAAATTAATTTCATTTCGCGTTCGAACCTACACAAACATTCATTTGCATATGCATGAAACGTATACGAAAATTATACAGTATCATGATAGAATTCGCATAAGAATGTTAATCGTCGATTAACGAAGCTCAAACAGGCATAAACAGGGAAGTATAATGAGCACGGATGACCGAGTTCGTTATCCAGCCCGTTCTTTCGTTTCGCGCGATAATGACTGCGACGCATAATAGGGGACTAACTGCATAATAATAACGATTTAATGAATATTCCGTAGTATCCGGCACAATTAAGTCGCACGGAAATTCAATATTCGATGTACACTAGCTGTCGTATGGCTCCAATCTTCGTGTCAACCCCGGACCTATTGCGTGTCGTTTAATTTCCGATCTCGATTGCATCCAGCAATTAACCTGCATTCACAGAGATGCACTGTGGATCGATGCTATCTGCACGGATTAAGTTCTCTCCCTTGGATCCGACCAACAGAAAACGTGACTCTTCCACCCAGAGAACCAGAATAATACCGGGCGCTACACTCGCATAATCGATGTGGAGATTAAACCTTGGAATCCTGGAAAACGTGTAGTCGTTTCTTAATTATTCATTATTTTCCTGCTTGTCGGAGCTCCAAAATGGCGGAGGATGTTGGAGAACGACAGCGGTATCACGAATGAACTGAATATTTTTTTCACAAAGCATTTCATAAAACCAAATGAATGGTTCACTACAAATGAATTCGTAAAATCTATGACTGTTAAAGTATTGATGAATTGTTAATGTAGTTGGTTTTCTACGCGTCTGTGCTCAGTAGAACAGTGAGGGAAACAGCTGCGGTCTTTCAGAAAATTGTCCGACCGCTTCGGTTGCATAATGATTATGCATCTATTCATGAGCATGTCCGAGAAGCAGTTGTCGCGCCAAGAAGACGCGCCCGCGTGCGCAACGCTCGGCAAATATTGACGAGAGAAATTTGTCCGAGGCGGTTTTATCATTCAGCAACGTGGACGGCATGACATCACTGGTTACAGTCGACTCCTGGCAACACGCGAACCGCGTCAGAATTATTTATAGCGAGGCGCGATCAACGAAATTGTACTATAACTGTACCCGTCGACGTGATTTCATGAATGACGAGCTGCCGTCAGCTTCGACTAATATTAATGGTACCGCGCTTGTGAACTATTAATCTCGCTCGGTGGTGCGAGATAGGGGAAGATCCTACTGGATCGAAAATGTGTTCCACAATTCAGAAATTTCACACGGTTTACAGTACTGCATCCCCTAGAAAGGTGGAGCAACATCCCGTAGAAATGAAACCAACAATTCTCTTCATACTCGCCAAAATAGGAGACGATCCACCAACCGACTAATTCCCCATCAGCAATCACTCATAGGAGCAGCAACGCTCTCCCTATCCCAATATCCTCTACATTAAGAAGAACAACATCTCCTAAGAAGAGTAAACCTTTTGAGGATGGAAAGAAGAATAAGAGGAAGCTATCGTTCAACTTTCCCAACCGACCAGGAAGTTTCTTATAGCCTGTTCACCATCAGCAATCACTCATAAGAGCAGCAACGCCTTCCCCACCCAATATCCTTTACATTAAGAAGAACAACGTGCCCTAAGAAGACTAAATCTTTTAAGGATGGAAAGAAGAATAAGAGGAGGAATCCTTTTAATTTCGAACGAGAGAGGAAGCAATCGTCCAACATTCTCAACCGACCAGGAAATTCCTTACAGCCTATAGACCATCAGCAATCACCCGGAGGACCAGCAACGTCCTCCCCATCCAATATCCCGCATGTAACCGAAGAATCAGCGGATCTACAAGCGTGTAGAGGCCAGCTGCACCGGTGTTCCTGGAGGAAATGGGATTTCTAAGGTCGGTTCTCGTTCCCAGGCGAGAGAGAGGCTAAGAGCGGGGCAAGATGGATAGAGGATCCGGGAGATTCATGGAGCGACGTATGTAAATACGACTGGCTTATCCTGGGATTCGCCCTGGCCGCGGGCTACTTTGTGTACTTATTACGATGTATCTTGGCCGGCTGAAGCATTTCTCGGGTTCGACGTCCGGTCAGTCCAGGGCTGCGAGCGCTCTACGCTGCAACCGCTGCAGCTGCTGCTGCTGGTTGCATCTAGGTACTGCATCCGAGCCGTTGCCAGTCGAGCCTCGATCTTACGCCACGCGCTACGAGGAACTGTAATCCTTGTAAACACGATATCCTCTCTCGGGCTAGCCAGCTGACTCTCCTATCCTCTCCTACTCTGACTGGCTATCCTCTTTTCGCTGCTTCCAGACCCTCTTTTCGTCGCTGTCCGCGCGCGGAACACGCGCGAACATTTCCTATTCGTTCCCCTGTCTATTCGCTGCCAAGCTCTCGGGCTATACGGGTCCAACACCGCCAATTTCTGATCGCTGCGGGGGAAAAACGATCGTCCACGGTTGAACAGTTTTAACGAGACGGGATTCCACGACCGTGACGCCTTCGATTATTAGCCAGCTTTTATAAATAGTTAGCCACCGCGCGACCATCCACGGTACTACGGTATAGAGTTCTCTCTCTCTCTTTCTATTCTTAGTTGTGGCAGTACACCCGGAGGCTAATTAGGATTATTGCCTTCCGATCGCATCGCTGCCATAGCTGTTTTAACGGTGGACGGGATTCCGCGGTTTTGATGCTCCCGAATCGCCGCAAAATCGTTGGGGATCCTTCTTGACTTGGTTCTGCTTAGGGTACTGTTATCGGAGCCATTTCGCACACTGTAGACGGTAGGCCTAGTTAGGTGAGGATGTCGAGAAGTATTGATGTCGTCGGAGCTGAAAAATTAGTAAACTTTTTTCGTTCCTTTCCATTCTGGGAAACTATAACCTCTAGACAGATTGTTTCAATCCAACAAAGAGTTTAACGAAAACCAAGTTGAGAATAACCGTTTTTACCGATGTCAGGAAGTCCAAGGGTCCGCCAGATACTCGAGCAGGACATCTTTACGGCCGCTCTAACGCAGCTCGATTTGTTCGTGCATCAACTGCACCCACGTGCATTCCAAGGATATCGGAAAGCTTCCTGCAACCGGCCGCGAGCTACGAGTCACGGAAACGAGCAATTCTCGCGGCCGTTACGTAAATTCTGGCTAATAAGATCTCCGGTGGGTTCCTGGTCGTGGCGGAATTAATATCACTGTCCCGGGTGAATATAAATCTCCGACAAGAATCGCGGCGGCGTGTTGCACCGGCCGTTGCAACGCGTTGCAACGCGTTCACGCGCGTATACGGGCTCTCGCGTGCATTCCCCGGTTTAGTTCTCGCGAATCTTACCCCTCTAGCGAAAGAACGATCTCCGCAACGTGTTCTACACCTCCGAGAAGCATTGAATACATTATCATACCCCTCGGCGTTATCGCGGCCTCGAATTTCATGTAATCCAAGCCAAACATGAAATTAATAGACGATCACTACAGAAAACGATCCTTTGTCGTTTCGAATGTGTCTTTAGGTTTGTGTTTCACACCTTTTACGTATCTGGGAATGTCTGAATTAATTATGAAGCCGTTTGCGCCAGCATAATCTCTAAAACAAAATAGTGTTACATTAAAACACAAGAACAAGAGCACCAATAAAAGTAACAGTGGGAGTGGAAATCCTTTCCGAAGCCAAAGGGGACAGTTATACGGGAGAAACGTTCCAGGACTGGTTCCCATCGGTAGATTCGTTTTTTCCACGAGCCACGCAATGCAGGCCGGTCTTTAATAAATCGTTGGAGCAACGGATTATTACAGTCCGACTATCTGATATCTGCAGACGGTCCGCAGGAATTCGTTCCCGTTCCCGAGGCATGAAAGAAGGATACAGCGTTCATCGAAACCATGTGCGCAGGATGCACAGCACCTTTTGGCCCCTGGCACGAGAATGAGCCCCGGTAGCCGGGGGTTTCATGCAAATGAACTATCAGAGGGATTCATCAGTGCCGCCCCTGATTCTTATTATTAATGTTAGCAACGACGTTCTCACCCGCGTTCTTCCCGGGCAACATTTCTCGTGCCCCACACCCATAATTAGGGTAATTTTAATCGGAGAACTGTTCGTCAAAATCGTCCGGGAGATCGCTTGTAAAAACATCTCGTTGCGCAGATAAGAGTCGACAACGGACGTGTACCCTTCGGACAAAGAAGAATAACAAATGCCACGGTGTTCTTTTATTTCTACACTCTTACCCGCCGTTTTAATTCAATCTTGTTCTATTTTTGAAGTCGCGACGGTGGTTGCTGGGGAGTTGATAATTTATTCGACGATCTCTAGAGAGTGTGGGAGGTGTGAAACACGATTTAAATAAGCTGGAAGACTTGCTGCTTTCATTGTTACACTCCTGTTCTTTAATCTTGTTTTATTTCTGAAGCTGTGTTCTCCTGTTCCAATCGAGCACTTGTTTAAATTCCACAAAATTCCTGTTTCCATATTTGAAAATATCCTCGTCCAATTTTCCAGGTGTTTTTGTTTCTCGATTTTCTGACACATGCTTCTCGCCGAGTCGCCGAGTCGTCGCGACGGCTTCAACCAGCATCTCCCGAGTCGACATATTGGCAATCGTTATCGATGCAAGGATGAACCGTGCCGTCGAACGCTTCAAGATCCACGGTCAGGATAAACAGTCCAGGAAGCATCCGACGAACATCAGAAACGCATGCCTCGATGCCTGGCGTGTCTTTCAGGAACGCCAGGACGAGTCTCGCATAGCCAAGAATAGCTGCGGGATTTTTAGAGAGGCTCCGCGTTGGGTGGTCTACCACGCCGCCAGTAACAGAGCCTGTGTATCAGGCTTCAACTTTGACTTCGATCGGCCTTCGATGTGTTCCCTCGTTCCACTCGGGATTCAATCTCCTTCGTGAACATCGCCGTTTCCTCCTGCACGCTTCAGACGCTTCGCACTTGAATTCAAATGGCGTCTGTTTCATTCGAATTCATTCTTTTTTCTTTCTGTAAACGTTCCTGCGAGGCTCTGAAAGCAAATATTTCATTTAGGAAAATTTATTCAGAGTATTTCTTTTAGGAATATTCTTGTTCAGAATATTTCCTTGAGTAAAATCCATTCAGTTCCTTTTCGACTAAAATCTCTTCACAACAGTTATTTTGCAAATTCATCCAGAGAATTTCTTTGAGTAAAATCAACAGTTCAAAAAATTCGTCGAAATTCGTACTTCGAATATTCTTGCGAAGTAGTTCCTTCAAAATTCATTGAGGTCCTCTTCGACTAAAAACTCTTTAGAACATTTATTTTGCAAATTCATTCAGAGAATTTCTTTGAGTAAAATCAACAGTTGTAAAAATTCGTCGAAATTCGCACTTCGAATATTCTTGCAGAGTAGTTCCTTCAAAATTCATTGAGTTCCTCTTCGACTAAAAACTCTTCAGAACATTTATCTTGTAAATTCATTCAGAGAGTTTCTTTGAATATGATCAACGGTTAAAAAAATTCGTCGAAATTCATACCGATGAAAGAACCTTGATTTCGCTCGGGGCGATCCTCTAACGAAGCAGACGCCATCGGTAGAGTAACTTCTGCGTAGCTCAAATGAAATCAGCGATCATCGCGTTCTCCGCGGAATAAGTCGTCACAGAGATCGTGTGTACGTAGCGTTCTGGTGGGAATTGACGCGACATCCGATGATGTCGAACGTCCGTGACTAGGCAAGAAGGGAATACCGTGGATGCCTTGCGGTCTGATAACTCTTCGGCTCCGGCTGATGGAATCCGACTCCTGTCGTTCTTGTTGGCCCGTGACAGGGCCTTCTTCGCGATCATCCTCTCTCTCTCTCTTTTCCTCTCTTTCTGTGTGTACAGCCTGAACGGTATAGCATCGGGGCACGCAACAACACACGATGACGGCGATTTCGATGGATTTTTGAACCGTTATAGAACACAACCATAGATGAAGATGAAGAAAGAGAGATACAGAACTGAACACACAATGGGGCTCTCTCGACCTTCGCGCGCGAAAACGGAACCGTCCGCGTATGATCTGTGAGCGCAACGGTACTTTATTATGAATTCCAGCTTTCGGTCGATTCACCGTACGTTGTAACAGTTCGCGTTCTCCGCGAGGCGGAGGACGGGTTTTCTTGCGGTGGTGATTGGTGGGTGTGTCGGCTTCGAACCGGAGCGAATTCTTCGCCGCTCACTTTGACCGTGAAGCAGTTTTAACTGCAGTTGGGTCCAGCTAGTTTTTGATTATCCAGGGATTTCTGATGATGCCAGGTACTCTTCAATCACAGATCCTATGACAGATTTAGACATTGTTAATCGTGTTAGCACTGCCTTGGTCAATACCGTGTTAAGTACTGCTAACTGTACAATTCTTGATAATCCTCCAGATATTCCAGTTAACGTTCCACTATGAACGTACCATTATGAACTCACTAAAAATCATTAATATTTTTAAAAGTTTTTGTGTCACCAGGCTCGCAAAGAAATTCATACATAATTTATAAAGTACTCAGAAGAGGATACTTTTTTCTTTTATAGAATTCTCAGTCTGAAAAAAAACATCAAATAAAAAGACAGTATAAGTAAAATTCGTCCCACTTCGATGCTAGGGAAGAATTTACATAAAATTGATCAGTATGCGTATCCGATAAAAATCAGCCACGAAAACATAAATAAAGTACATTCTTGGGTACCGATATAGGCAAAACCAATTTGCACAAAAATCCTCGGCGCATTCCTCGGACAGACGAAGACAATCACCGCTATCCTAAGACTATTACAAAGAGACATTCCTTTGCTAACATACACGCGAAATCGCAGAAAATTTAGCAGCACTCCTCGCTTCGGGAAAGCAACCAAAAAGCACAGCGGCGCAAGTTACTAATTTAATACCCTCGGATTTCGCATATTCCGTCGCGGTGCATACGCATAAAGATTCTCTAAGAGCAATTATCGTTAAAAAGGGAATCCCGCCAAGTGATTCACTCAATTTTCCTGCTTAAACGATCATTAGCCACCCCGGATCGTCCCCACTAAAATCCACAGATGCTCGTAAAACTCGTTTTACGCGTCCGTCAGAATGATTTCAGCCAGTCTGTCGTCGGTCCCCCTCGTCGCAGCATCTCAAAGTTCCTTCTCCGTCGTGCGGTCCGATCCTCTTTTTGCTCGTTTCGCTATTCCCTCCCCCTTTTCATCTATAAAGGCATGTAGGGAGAGGGAGAGAGAGAGGGAGAGGGAGAGAGAACCGACGCAAATGTTCTCGTGTCCTCGAACCCGCCTGGACCAGTTCGTGTAGGAGGATTCCCATATCGACGACCTCTAAAACTGCCAACCTCGCCTTCCAGGATAGTCCGAGGGTTAGCAGACGAATCCCAAAGAGACCAAAGGCCACTGACTACTAAATACCTCGAGTATCCCTTCGAGAGACCCTAACCGAATGCTACGAACACGATCAACTGAAAATACCCAGCAGAATTCCTTCCGAAGATATTCAAAGTTATCTTAAAGAAAAAAAGTTAACACTTTAAGCCAATTCTACGTACGTCTTTACTTCCAGTTTGATGTGCTCAGTGGTTTAAGATAATCATTTTTGTCCTTACTTGAGATCATCGTTCTCGCCCTTATTCTCTTTTACGTGAACGATCTATGTTGTACAAACGAAAATTGACCTAACAGAAGGCCGAGGAAGGTCTCGATCAAGCGACCACAATGGTCTCCAACGAATATCGGCAGCGAGCGACGGTTGTGTAACGCGGATCGGATTAATCGAGGACCAACGTGACCTCACCCGAGCACTGAGCACCTCCCGGTGGTTAGCAACGCTGCTGCGGCGAGGTTTATTGCGTAGGCTCCGGTAATGATCCTCGCAATTTGTGGTAATACGGATTCAGGTGTGGGCACTCGCTCGGCAAAACCAATCCGGGGCGTTTGAACACCGCCCAGCCTCGAATCTGCATGATTGCCGAGGCGAATTAGCGACTAGCTAGCTACTCCCGAGACGCTAGTCATTTTAACACCTCCCACGACCGTTTACCTTCATTATTTAACGCCGCCAATGCACCGCGACCCTGGATGTTTATGCTAATGCCGGATTCTTTCGTGGAATATTTATATAGTCGTTCGCGGGAGTATTTATTCAGTCAACATTATCGAATGACAACTTCTTATTTATTAATCGGAACTTTGAAGCTTTGACATTTTTGGAATCTTAAATTTCTGAGATTGTCTGACAGTAGAGTGTAATAGTTTATAATATATGTATAAGACACACACATTAACAACGAACAGAATACAGTACCTTTTGTTTTACTGTAAATTTTGCGACATTGTCACTACCACTTCTGAACGGTAAAACAGTCGTTTAACACATCAACTAGAAATTAGTTAGCAAGCTGCGAAGCGTTTTAACCAAGCTACCTGGTAGACTGAAGGTATTTTCACCTGAACAGTAATGGGATTCGAGTGCTCTGAAAACTTCGAAATACCTCTGCACCAGTCTCGTTAAAAATATGTTGACCATCTAAATAAAACCAAACAAGTCTGTAAATAATCCAGTCTAAAATAATCTAAGGAGTCCATAAACAGTCGCGTTGAAAATTTATCTAGAGAGTCCATAAATATACTCCATTTGAGAATAATCTAAAGAGTCTATAAATAGAGAGAGTCCCCTGGGAATATTACGGAATTATCACAGGATGACTGTATCAATCTCGAAACCGTCCGTGACGCTTTATCAAGTCATTAAGGAATAATCGTCCGCGTAACAAGGTCCTAAGAGGCCATAGTCATTAACGAGTCGAATTTTCGCGACAGCCAACAAGAGCAAAACCGTGAAACGATCTTAACAACCACTTCTCAACCATAACGATATCTTGAAAACGCATTATCGGATATTGATGAGTGTCAAGTACATCACACAATTTTTTCCATCATTCTGAACGAACATCACACGAGAACAGCATGGTTTCTTGGAGTCACTATGATAGAAGGGACCATAGCCTTGCCACGATCTTCCAGGATCCCTCCTGATCGTTGTCATTATCGTCATTAAAGCGTTGAGATAACACAGAATAATTACCATCCTCTCATACACACCACCTCTTTCCCGGTAAATTATTAAATTCCAAACAAAGAGCGATTACCAACTAATCGGGAAACGATCGTTCGAAAAAATGGTTCTTTTCGTGAATCTACTAATTAGGCTACGCAAAGGCGATAGAATCTCCTGCGAACTGAGAACGCGACGTGCTCCAGGGTGAGACTTCCTGAGGATGGATTGTGTCCTTTGGGAAAGAGGTTTCTGTCGTTTTCGGCCCTCTAATGAAGACAACATCAGGAAACGTTAGCTTGCGAGTCCTGTTACGCGAGAATTAGTGTTTACCGAGGTATCCTCGTCCACTTAACCTCGGGGTTAATTACGCTTGCCTAATTCCTGCATAAACCGCTTCTGGGAAGCCGATCCATCAAGCAGGGAATTCATCTAAAATATCTGTAATTTAAGGATTCAATCCTTAGAACCAAATGAATCCTTTAATTTAAGAATAGTAAGATCCAAGAAGAGGCTGAAAATTCTACAGAGCTTTTGAGGAAGAATGGATGCTGAGCGAAGATTTTCCACGCACACCGTATATATCGAGCAGGCAAAGACCTTCGTGGATCCCCGCGTCCGACCTCAGCAAGGATACTCGCAATCTGCGGTGCATCGGCCCGAGAGACCCCCGTCAGATCGGTGACTTTACGTTTCACACCTAGCAACGAGCCACAGGTGCCTCGTATGCCTAGGACACAAACATGGGGCTCTCTATTTACTGGTCAGATCTCAGGGCTGTAACAATTCGAGCACTCGATCCAATGAAATTGCTCCGCCTTTCGAACAATCCTGACTGGTCGACCTCTGAATCGCCTCGATTATTTCAACCATACCAGTGACCGTTTTATATCCACGACTTCCAATGAATATGTTCTTAAAAATTGCTAAAAACTGTTCAATCAAGAAGAAATGTCCCTTTCGAATAATTCTTTTTCAATACTTCTGGTTGTCGCACCAAGTCTGGAGTGTTCAAAACGATTGGTTCAAGTGCGAAGACTCGAATGATCGCAGCGGAGAGCTTGATTTCTCTCCGGCGACACCGCAAACAACTTAAAGCCGCGTGCGCGCCGCTGTGTCACACGATCCTGACGCCGATCAGACTCCCGTGTAAAACGAGCAAGGATTCATCGTCCTCTTCCTTTTTCCTTGCGGGCCTCCGGTCTCTTCAGACCACCCCGTTGAACGCGACGAATTTTTGCCAGTTCGTGTTCCCTCGAGCATCGATTTTTCTTGCGGTTCTCGCGCCGAGGAATTTATTCCGTGAAGTCGCTCGCGCTTCTTCTGTATTATGTTCTTACTTGGTCAGATCCGGTGGTTTTCCGCGGTCAGCTGGCCGTTCTAGGAATCTTCGCTAGTGGATCATCCAAGGATGATCTTTAACTAGTACCTGCTGGTACGTTTCTTTTCTTCGTGGTTTTACGTTTGCTGTAATTTTCCTTTTCCTTTAACATTGGAACATCATCCGCGATAAATACGATCGATGATTTCTCTTTTCCTTGATGGAAAATTGTTGGATTTGCGACGGAACGTTGGAAAAAATTGTAATTTCCTTCGGAGAAATTTCACGGGGGCGATAAATCCTGCAAGAATAGAATGTCTCTGGCACATGGTAAATTATCCACGATAATGGGGAACAGAGGTCCTTTAGTAAATAATCGACCAGTCGATCAGAAAGAGCAGTTAAGGGATAATCGATCTTCCAGAAAGGCTCGGTTAAGCAAACACGCTTAAACGGGTCCCTCGATCGAGGCTAGACAAGATCATCTGCGTCCCCTAAAGACGATTATCATCCTCCCATTATACCCAATGCCCGCGGAAGCTTTGATTGCGAATTAACCTCATTAACGGCGATTATCGTTCGCATTAATGATAATGACTGGTTTGGAGAGGTTGTCAGGGCTGCCGAAGAGTAGCTCGGTCGTGGAGGAAAATTAAATAGCCACGGGCGGTAACGTATTGTAGATGAAAAATTAATCTTGAGAAAGATGAAGTGGTATTCGGGTCGGAAAATTGATAAGTGATCATTTCGTGGCGGATGGAGAACATGAATAGCGCATCGAATCAGCGAACATGAAAAAGAACACGGAAGAGTGAATGTTTCAAGAACGATCTTATTAATCGCGATCGGAAAATGTCTCGTCCTGAAACCATCATTTTAGACATTTTAATAATGTACACGACTTCCGATAATCATTTCGCAAAAATCAGATTTGGAGGAAGAAATTATTTCTTCTCGGACCAGCAGGATAATAAAGCAGAACGATTAGGTTTTTGTTAGAAGAGTGCAAGGACAAGCGGAACGGTGGGGGAACTTTCAGGCCAGGTAACTGCGATTAGAGTGACCGAAACGGCTCGTAAACGCGTCCGAGAATTGCAACAGTCGGCACACCGAAACGCGTCCGCTGACCTGCGAACAATGACTGAAACAATTACGATAGCACGGGGCAGAAAGGGAGCGGAGATTGGGATCGGTTTTACATTGTGACTTGATTTACTTTATATCCTTGCCGTAGCATCGGAACGACCCAGACACGTCGCCTCGAGAAATTGCTTTGCGAACACACCGGAGAAGTCGCCGAACTACTTGCTTCTGGAATCATTGAGTTGTTGAACCTTTCAATTTTTAAAAGTTTTAATCTTTCGAATACAGCGGTTCCGACACTGAGTCTCCTGAAAATTCTGAAAATTTGAATTCTGTTACAGGATGATGGTGGTATCGAATACTTCAACACGATAGTGGTGCAGCCACACCTGAAGCTGGTCACGAACCAGGGCAGAGGTTTTCACGTGAGATGTCGATACCAAACGCGAGACAAAGTGGTAACGAACGATCAGACGCACGTGGACATGTTGCAGTCCCTGCCATTGCAGGTGAGAATATATATTTTCCCTCTGAATACATACAATTTCCAACACAATAGTTCTTCACTTGACCGTTTTCTTGATAATTTGAATGAGAATAGATAATTACGGAATTTGAATAAGAGCATTGAAAAGTTTGTATAAAAGCCTGCCAAGACGATAGAAAAGGCAGACAAGTAGGTGTCGGATTTATTCTAGTGAAAATAGAGGATCGTGGTCTAGAAAGCATTAAGAGGCAACGAACAAATGTTCTTGACAGGCAACAGCTCCTATGCCAGGATGCACGATGAAGATCTTCAGCGGAGATCCAACGAGGCATCAAGTGGCGGAAAACGTGAAGATCGGGGACCCCCTGACCTTGGTCATTAGCATCGACAAACAGGAAATGTTCGGGCTGAAGATCTCCGATTGCTTGGTGCGCGACGGACTCGGATGGGGGGAGCAGAGGCTCATAAACGATGAAGGGTAATTTCATATTACGTTATTTTCCGTGAATCACTTATTGCCTACATCCAACGAGTTTCTCTTTCGTGATTTTTTCATGAGTTACGTTTCCCTGTTTCTCACGGGCTCCGGGTCACCTATTTTCTACAATTATTGCGCTTCCTCCTCTTCTGAAAGCTCTATTTATCCTAGCTCCGCGAATGTCTTGTTCGCTAAATCGCTGTCTGAGAATCTCACAGGTTTCGCATTATACGAACATTGTCTTCGTTCAGTCGTAGTCATTTATTTTTCTATATATTCTACGGTCAACAACTTTCGCATTCTTCATTTTCCAAGAGTATCGGGGACTCTCTTGGAATTTGTTGTTCTTTACTTTTCGGATTCCTGCCACGTCTGTTAACAAACACCGTTCCAACGAAAAATTCTACTATCTATATGATCGTATTGACCACGTCACAACGTCCGATGAATAATTCAAGGCTCGGAATTCACAGTACAAAGCGGGTCGGTTCAGTGACTTCTTTTCATAAGCAAATCAGCTGATGCGTCGCGGACAGGTTGCGGTGCGGACACTTTCCCTCTCGACTCGTTCAATGTGACAAAGGGACACCCGAAACTTATGTCGCGACTCGACTACTTTCAATTTCTGTGTCCTAATAAGATGGACTTGTGTTTTCAAAATTGAAAGAGTACGAACCTTTTGAAGAAATCTTGTGTTCTACGATTTGAAGGAGTCCTTTCATCGTCAGATGTGTGTCCTCAATATCACAGAAGTTCTTTCAACGTAAGGCTTGAGTCCTGAAAATAAGAAAACCTATTTTACAAGATTGTAATTTTAAAGTTTTACGAGGACCCAGTATGTTGGCTGCTTATAAAATAGAAAAGTGGTACTTTATAAGCGGTATAAAATGTGCTAATTCGTGCTCACAGCGTACTAATTATCGGAAATTCTTTTCCTATTCCAGTTGCCCGGTGGACGGCGAGATTATGGGACAATTCACGTACAACGAGGACAAAACGGAGGCGAAGGTGTACTACCATGCGCACAAATTCCCTTACACAGCGAGCGTCTACTACCAGTGCAACGTCAGGCTGTGCGTGAAACACGATGGAGGATGCACCAACACGGTAATAAGAAAATTCCGCTTTCAACCCGTTAGGTTCACGCGGCTCAGAGAATTCCCCATAATCCATACCCCTTTAATGCCACCACGAATTACCCACACGATGATCATCTTTTAATAGTATAATAATCATTTAGCAATATCGGATCCAACGGGAATCGAATCTTGTGAATGGCTACAGGATAACGAAACAACCATATCCTCTCGTAATGCCTATTTATAGCTACAGGTTCCTCGATCGAAACGGGAATGGAATGTCCGGTTCGGTTTTTTTACACACAATTATTTAATGCAATCTGTATCAATGGGAACCATTTAAAACGATCACTATGCAATTCTCACGTTGCTTTGTATTAAAATCTTCATTCCCCACGCATTATGATAAATAATTCGAATTCGCTGAATAAAAAAGGTTATCAATCATCGAGAAGTTCAGTCATTCTGTAACTAACGCACGAAATTGAAAAAAATCCGCCGAATCAGAGACGCGTGTTACGCGGCCGTTCCACCGTTCGCATGATCGAGGATTCCATGTTTTGGAGTCTGTCCAAAAGAGGCAATCACTATTCCGTTGTTGCAGCCGCCAGCTTGCAATTCGGTGTCGAGGCGACGCAGGGACACTGCGAATGACAACGCGGTGAAAAGTGTTGAGGGCTTGGATGGTGGTACACCAGCGACCATAGAGGTCTACAGCGGACTATACGTGAACGAAGCCTCGGACATTGGCTCCAGGTCTGATTACAGCGATGACGTCGTCAGAGAAAGGGTGAGTCTCGTTTGTACGATTTCGTGATCCGAAATGATCGTTCTTAGAAACGGCGGCCGACCTTGGCAGCCGTCGCCGATTGGCAAACGACAATTTTGCAACAGAGTGTCCTGGAAAGTGAACTGACAAAATTGGACCTAGTTTGACTTGTTACAAAACCTTGCTGATTAAGCAATTTTTATTCAGTCTTCTTAGATGTTGATGTGAAATTTTGTTTAAAAGATTTTCTTAGAAATTCGTTCAAACGACTGACAGAAAAATGATCTAATTTCCAGGCGACAGACGACCCAGACAACTTCTGCATCTCGCAGAAGAGCTTCGCCATCGGCATAGCAATCGCGGGCCTGATCCTCATGCTAGCTGTAGTCGCCGCCATTTTGGTATTGCTCGCAAAGAGACGACATAAGAGCGTTTCGACGACAGGTTCATCCATCTACAGTGGTCCGTACACGAACACCGCGTACAGTCACAGCAGTTAATTGTCCATGTGAACCTCGAAGATATTACGAAGAATGAAGAGCACGAGGAACGATCTACGAAAAAGAAGAAGAAGATGCAGTAGAGAAACAGAAGAAATCGAAGAGCGAATAAGCTCGAGAAAACAAGGTCGAGCTTCTATCAAAGAAGTCGATTTAGTCGCCGACCTCGAGGAACGATCATCCGGGAAAAAGTATCGGTTCTAGGGTCGCGGCGAGGTGCAGAGAATTTAGGTGGATTATTGAACGAGATACCCTTTGCTCAACTTTGCCGATGCTATTGTCTTTATTTGTTCATCGAGGAAGTAGATGGGTCCGGACACGTGCGAACTAGGTATGAGGAGCAGTCAGCGTGTGTTCAACGCTATTTTCGTATCGTTTAATGGAGATCTTGTCATCGTTTTGGTAACTCTCGCTGTGGGTTCCACGAGAAAAACATGTTCAAGGTCGCTGGACGCAATTATGGACAATTTTTAAAAAGAGAAGTACTTTCTCAAATACGAAAATGGCAAATGATTCTCAAGGAAGAAACAAAAAATTGCTCTTTCGTGAAAAAAGACAAAAGCTTTCTCATCGAACCCGCAGCGCAGTTCTTACTGTCCTCTCGATACCGTTTCGATACCTAATTCTACGGACTACTAACTCCCCACAGTTCCATGGTGTCCCGTGAACTATTGTTTCGAGCACGTGCCGCGACCTACGCCCTAGAAAAAAAATCGTAGTTTAGCCCTGACTTACTTGGAACGAATCGACACGAACTTCTAGAATTAAACTCTAATATATATATAAAAATCTATAAATATAGATACCTGTATGTTATATATACATAATTAATATTATTATTATTATTATTATTATTCTATACATACTGTATACTAGTCCGGTATACGCTGTCCTAGCTAACACTAGCAGCCGCACTAAAAGAAAAAAAATGAAAAATGGCAAGCACCATACGGATCCTCCCCCCGCGTCTATCACAGTTTATCATTCCCCGGTAATTTAACTTAAATCGTCCGTGCAGAACGACTACGGTCTAGCGTTTAAGGTGAAGTCAGCTAGTACAGACGGACTGTCTTAAGCGAATCAAACGCCCCAGTGATCTTCTACGTAACGAATCTTCTTGTTTCTTCGACTGACGCGCCGATTGTGGCGCGTTCACTGTCCTCCGTCCATAGCAATACCCTTACCCCCTCGTATTTATAGTCACCCGAATGTTTCATAGCGTTTACGTTCGTGGGAAACTGTCTTCGATTGGCCGAGCTGAGAAAATCTGTCGGAGTCCTCGCGTTGAATAAATCACTGAGACTGTATGAAATATTTTTGCAACTGTTCCGCAGTGAACGTGCTAATGGTGGCCTAATTACAGAAGCTTAATTTCCTGGGGATTCTAGAAATTTCATACTAGAAGACAAAGCAAATTGGGGTTCTCCTTGCAATCGTATGTGCATTTTGAAGCAATGAAAGCATTTAATTGATCGTAAAGAATGATAGAGACTTCCGGTAGAATTTTTAATTATAGTGGAAAATCAGGTCCAATCCGAGACTAGTTTTCACGAGTTTCAACGAGTTATAGTTCCCCTGACCGACAACATGATAGTTGCACGGGATGTATTGGTTATTACGTGCTTCCGGCGAGGCGACGTGCTTCGTGTTACGTGAGATTAGGCCACGTTTCCGCAAATACGAGGAAATATGGTTGATCCCGACAATAGCGACCAATTATCAGATCGCTATGATAGAGAGCACAGCTGTTCGTACGCTTCGTATTTACGGCAACGAGGGCCAACGCATGAGTGTGGCGAAAAGCGAGTGTATAATCGATTGTAATCCATTTATAACGCTTAAACGTAAAATAGTTTAATTGAATCGAGGTGCTGCTCCGATGTCGGTACTCTTTCAGCGGCCCACTTCCGGTTTTCTGTGGACAAATTCGCTGAGCTTCCAAAAATGGCTACTGTTTTCATCTAAACAAAAACATTTAGTTAAAATCTGCCAGAAATGGCTGTTCAAGGCCTGCATAAGATCTACTCAATTCTTTATAAAATTCAAGATCTACCGAGGTCTACTTAATTCTTTATACAATCCAAGACTTCTTCAAGATCTATTTATTAAATTGCGAGTTGTCCACCGAAACCGGAGATTCCGTCGAATCTTCCACAACCGAAGGTCGACACGAATAGGTTTCTGGGGCCGAGCACTATTGTCACACCGGTTTCAATGGCGCTATCTGTGCGCGAGAAACGAGAGAAGCTGAAGAGCCGACTGTTAGAACCGTTCTTAACTGTTAATCGTCGCGAACGAGAGAACAAGCTGCGGAAAGCAGTCGCGTAACTGGGTCCAACGTGGTGGTGGGTACAGATCGTAAAATTTACATTTAAAGAGTGACAATGGAAGACACACCAGTGTAACTCGTAACCCATGGATTCGAGAAGAATCTAGATGAAGTTATCTAAAAAAAAATTTCGATTCGACTTACGGAGGCGATTATTACGCTGGCGACGGTCGTTCTTCGAGGATTCGTCTTCGTTCTTCATGTCCAACGGGGACAGAGTGTCGTCAGAATTTCGAATTGTTCCTAAAAAAATGAATTTCTATCATATCGTTGTAGTGGAACGATTTCGAATCGAGTTGCGGTCGATTTAATTAATTGGAGTTTCGTCGATGAAATTCTGCGGCGCAGCGTTCCGGAAACTGGAACCCAGTGCAATAACGTCGAGCGATCGACGATCCTTAGGACTTCCGTCGTGGATTGGAAACACCCGACGAACGTCTATGACAAACGTGAAAGTCAGCGTTCGCTCGCGGCAATTTTGGCATTGGTTCATAGCGACATTGGGGACGAAAATGCCTGTATAGAGACTTTTTTTAAGGACACGCGAAACTACTGATGTCCCGCAACGTTTCTCTGGACCTTTGTCAACAGAACATACAACGAACTTGTGTAAATAACGAAAACGTAATAAATCTTGTAACCATAAATGTCAACGAGTCTCTTGAATTCACCTTTCGACGTTTTACCCACGCCGTTGCAATCATTGTTGACATCAACAGTTTATACGGTTATTATATGATCAAGATGATCGAACAAAGATACATTGCACATATTGTTAATGATTTAAACCAGAACTATTCAAGACTCTGTTTTCTTACCATTTAGCACCCTCGAAACATCGTTTGGATTTCTTTTTTCCTTAATTTCGCGAGGGGTGACGCGGGAAACTCTTCAATCTTCGAATCGACTACTGTCCACTACGAATAAGCACTTTCGGCAAATGGCGATAGAGGCGCTGATCTTCAGGACTGTATCCTGTGTTGTTACTGTTGGGCTCCTATTTCATTTTCATATTTTTTTCTATTATTCTACCGAATCTTCCTTCTGCTAACAAAATTTCAATAAAAAAATCACTAATTAAAACACATATTACTTTAAATAAAAAATTTATATAAGGCTATAACAAATGTACTTAAAATAAATTTTCGACAATTATCAACGTTTTGCATATTCTAACAAAATTTTAAGCTGAACGAAATCCCTGTTTCTAGGTTTGATGTCTTAAAACTATGAAATTATAAATGTTTCAACTGGACAGAGGAGTGATTGAAAGGTCTCGCGAAGTATCAAACGAGAGTGTCTTTTTTTTATTGAATTATATATAATTCGTTTTTGGAAAATATGATATATATATATGTATATAATATAACAAGAAATATAATTAGACTGACATGAGTTCTATCAAATTGTCCGGCTCTCTATGATGTTGTGCATCTTTGGGTTGGTAGTATAGCTCTTTGTTTCCATCATACGATACCTAATCTCACTCCCACCTTCTCGGTCACCTTTCGCGATGCGTTTTGCAAAACGAATCCTCTCCGATTCGTCGTAGTATTCCTTGCTAGTCTTCCTCCCATATCCCACGCACACACACTCTTGCTTCCCATTTATTCCATCAACATGTCCTCCAGGTAACTCTTTGAGGATCATACAGCTTCACCAATCCTGCAACTACTTTTGTACCATTTTATGTTGCACAGAATGATCCGTCAGAAGTGAGACCCTATTACAACTTAAAAAATGATTTAAACGATTTTACAGCACGAAAACAATCTCTGCTCGAGGACCACCTCTCTTCAAGACAATTAGAGACATTTGTAGAAAGACTATATAGTTACACGTTACTTTACCACTCTGGATTTTGTGAAACGAATCATTTCTCTCGAAGCTTCGTCTCCAACGGACCACTCTGTGTAACGTCACAGAAAACGTCTTACTAATTAACACAAAAAATTGTACAATTCCTTGTTTAACGCATATCCACCTGGATCGAATGCCTGCCAGCCCTGGGCCTCAAAGAGTTAACATCAATCTTAACAGTGTTTGGCCCGCGAGGTATCAGTGAATATGTCTGAACTGTCTTCTCCACCCAAAACAAATATCAATTGCTTGTCTATCTTTAGTCAACACGAATCTGAATGGTTGACAGAGCGCAAGCGACCAACCGAGACCGCACACCATGCTCAGTTACAAAAGGAACAAGTCTACAGCTACAGACTTAAGCATAAAGGCACAGCCATCGTTTATTCTTGTACTGTGTGATATGTCCAAATAAAAAGCAAATAATCGCATGATCTAGAAAGAATCCATGTGTACGGTCAGCTTGGAACTCGGTCTGGTTCACACCGGTCCAGGGGTGTCAGGCTCAAACATATTCACAGAGGGCGAAATCGTGGCAGGATACTTCGCTCTTCAACAACGAAACGTTGAGTTCACGCCAGCTAACACGTCTGATGCAGAGATGGGCAACATTTTCAAGCGAAACAGCTCTCAAGAAAATAAAACATACTAACGAACTTGCAGTTCGTCCTGTCCATCAACCCTGCTACATTCTTTGGACTATCCTTCAATCACATTTTCATGTCTCTTACAATTGCATATCTTTCACGCAGTCCGTTCGTATTTTGTTGATGGAGAACTCGAAAAAATTGCAGCAGGGTCAAAGATTAAACGTCTGATCAAAAAACAAGATACTTAAATTTGAATAAATAACTAAAATGATCTCCGAGTTGCTCTAACAGGGGCTGTTATCCAAGTGGTCCCCTCTGATTTTGATGAAATTCACATACAATATAGAACTCAGTAGCATTTTTCATAGGTGGTGAAACTACACCTTGAAGTTGGGGTTGTAAAGCATGCTTGATTGTTCTTTTAGAATCCAATTAATTATACCTAGAGGACAAGTTAACACTTTAAAAATTATTTTTCAATTAATGATTTCGAATGGAATTCTTATCAGATATTGTAGTTCCAACCTTTGCGAGTTGTTTGCACTCCCTGAGCATGGATAAAATGGCAATGTTCATCGAGTTCTATGTTATATGTAACTTCTCTTGTAAATAATTATTAAACTGTTCATCTTTATGCAAATATAGATATTCATGCATTGTTTTTATAGTCTTTTATGAGCTGATCATTTCCATTCTTTCGTCGAGGGTTCTGTTGTGTTTCAAAGGAATCGTGTGAATTTTAGGGGACCAAGAATGCTATGAATGCATAAAAGAGACAGTCTAGTAATAATCTAAGAAAAATTGTTAAATGAACGTTCGGTTTGTTATAATTTACATATGAAAAATGGAATTTTGTCCATCGACAGATCGAGGAGGTCAGTAACAGACGACTAAATTTGTTTTCTGTGCCCGCACAGCTTTCGAACAGAAATAAATGGATGAGACAACGAGGATGAAAAGTCACTGACCTCTGCGAGAACCGGAAGTGCGCGATATCGACGCGGTAAATTAAAAAATTCCGTGACTACTCGCAGAGCCGTCGAACGAACAAAATTCTTACTAGATCGAGTACGATGGTCATGAATGAATCTGCAGCTAAATGTGTGTATAAAGGAGTAAGCAACGCATGTGACAAAACAGAAATGGTTTCGCTAACGAGTCGTCGACGTGCAATCAACGGAAGGTGATCAGGAAGATGTGGATTCCCGAATGAGAAGCGTCATAAATAAACTTTCCTCGTCTTCTCTTCTAATGAAACGCATGTTCTGTTTGCTCGCTTTCGCTCTCCCTCTCTCTCTCTCGCTCTCTCTCTCTCACACACACACACACACGAGCGAATTTTTCTCTTCACTCTCACTACCATCAATCTCCTTTTGTTTTATGTGGCATACAAAAATAGTAGGAAACGAACGTGAGGTCTTGCGAAACTTACAATGACTTTTTTTTATCACCCGTTCTTCTCGATCGTTAGTTAAATAGTTCCTCGGATCATCCGACGACCGGATGCCTTCATCGTCTTCGGTGTGCTCTCTTTCCCTCTTTCACTCTCATTTACTCTCTCTCTCTTTCTCTCTCTCATTTTCCACCCTTCTCACCCTGTCCTTCATTCTAGCATTGTTTTTTTTAGAATAGCCCAGGCGAATTTACGAAATCACTTGTGGCGATCGTGCTCGACACACCTGCCCGACCACCTGGACATGGCCTCCTCGTCTTCCACTTTCAAAGTCATTGTACATTGCATCAAAATAAATAGAAAATGAACAGACTGCCGATCTCTATGCAAGTTTCCACGTTCTTTAACAAAAATGTCTTCTTTTGATTATAGCGAAGATCGTAGAAAGATCGCTGGGCGATGAAGTAGAAATTCATTTCTGTTATACCGATTCGCACACGTTGGAAGTGCATAATGATCCGCAGTCTATTGATAAATGAGTCGATGGTCATCAAACGTGTGTGATTAATCGAGTCAGGCGGAATACAGGAGCGTCGAGCATTCGATAAAAGCGTACACGCGAGCGAAATGAATAAATAAATAAACGTGACCGTGCAATTGGCGAATTACGACTTTGGTTCAGCTGTTCCGGTCGCGTTTCGACGCGCTTCCGCCCACGAGCAGCCTCCATTTCAAACTTGCGCGAACACCTGTTCCCGGGCTTCGTTCAATTTCGTTGGCACCTGGTTTCTATCATTCATGAAACCATTGAAAACCGCGGACAGATCCGAGACGTAAACTCTCAGCAAACAACAAAGAGAATTAATTCTCTAAGCTCTAAACATGGGACCACACTTCTTTTCCTTTTCAATTTTTAATAATCTAAATTTTTTCATGCACCGTTCACTTCATACATTATTTATCAAGATCACTTGTTCAAATCAGTGAAACGATTTGTCATTTACAGCATTGATTATACATGCTTTTATATTATACATCCCATGAAAAATGAAATAATCTTTAAGTCAAAGTTTCATTCTACTATTTTCCAAGCATTTCAAATATCATGTGCGATACCCTGCGCACATAATTATATAGAAAATGATCCAGAAAGAACAAAATGTCAGACGCTGCTCGCGGGCGGCTCCCTCCGTAGCCAATTTTCGTTTTTTTTTGCTTCTTTTCCGGTTTCCGTTAATTATGTCTTAGAGAGATTCGTGAACTGCTTTTTTTCTTCGTGTGTGTCTCTGTATGTGTCTGTATGTCTGTGTATGAGTATGTGTATGTATGTATGCATGTATATTTTTCATCATTATAGGTACAATTATCTTCATTAATCTCTACGACGACTTTAGGTACAGTTAAACACTACGGTTGTGCGCACATCTTTTTAGAATCGAAGACTGACTAACGTGTCCCCGTCGCGATCCCCTTTGATCCAACGATTTATACGATCTCTGGATCAAGCGAGAACAAAATGATACCTTGGTTGTTCGCAGGTGCCATTTCGCGATCGACTCCGGGATCTCGTAAAAAGACAGGCGCACCTTCACCTACGTCCTGAAGTACAATTCACCGTAAGCGAAGCTTTTGGATGGATTCCACTTGGTTTTTATCCCGATCGAGAATCAACGGGGATCAAAAACTCATCAGTTCCTGAAGAACAAATTTCGAAAACCTGTCGACTTTCGACAAGATCCAAGAAATCGGTTCGTCAACATCACCAAAACCGGAGAAACTTCGTCGAAAAACTGTGAGACTTGATCCTCGTTAGTCCTCGAATTGTTAATTATTATTTTTTTCACAGACGGAGACGTTATTTTTTGTTTATTTACGACGATCACGCGTTACCATCACCGCTGACGAACTGATACAACGTTGAATCGGGCTCTGAATATTTCTTCTGGTTTTTTTATGATCTCTCTTTAGCTCTGACATCCTGTGTGTAAGTACCTTGCTTGTCTCTTTGTGTCCCTGTGGGTCTGTGTTGTCTGTGACTCAAAAGCGTGCCGTGAAAAGCTTTGGAAGACGAATCATAGTTACACCGTGGGCAAGTTCCTCCTTTTACGGTTTAATCGTACTGGCTAAGGGATTTCACCACAATGAACAATACAAATTTTTTAACGCGCCATTGACCAGCAATTAATCTAATCATTTCGTTTTTAATTATTATATAAATGATTTTTTTAAACTTCCTTTTGATATAATACAATTGTTGAAAATCCTATTAATTGGCTTCCAGTAGATAAAGTGGTAAGATTCCATAGTCAAGTGTCGTTCAATTAATCGAAATTGAAGAATTTAGCAAATGTTTCCAAGCGTTTCCATTCTTTAAAAGTCTTATTGGCGTAGCTAACTGTAGGCTTGTTTCTATCATCGTTTTGTCAATTTTTTGTCAACGAAATTCGTATTGATGAATCCCCTTAAAGGCAGCGCTCTGACTGAACGTCGATATCGATTCTCTTCTAGACAGGCGGAACGAAACGTGAAAAACGATGTCGAAAAGGTTCCTCTTTCTCTCCACTGCTAAGCTGTGATGGTTTCGCGCTACTTAACTACTCTGTGTCGAACTAGATATATAGACCATGTACTGAATACGTTTACAGGTTCACTCGGAGCGGCGTCAACTTGTACCAAAATGATCATCGAACATCTCAAGATCAATGGCGTCAAAGAAACTAAACACGTGGTTCACGCTGCGTTTCCGGGAAACGCTCGAACTTCGACTGCGATGCAGGTCGTTCCATCGAGGATCTCTTTCTCGCAAAATCACAAAACAATATCCTCAAGATCACCGAATGTACACCGCGAAAATTGTTAAACAGTAGAACTTTACGAAACTTCAAATTCCAAAAGTAAATTAAATTGTATCCTTATTCAGAACGGTGAAATGAAGATAAGATGAAGCAGTGTACAGTGCCACCAAATATTTCGTTTTATGAATTCCACAATCTATGGATGAATCGTTGTTCTCTTCGACGAAATGAATGTGAAAAGGTTCGGAAACGACCTGGATCTCGTCGCAAAACAACCGGGATTCGCCGAGTCGCTGTAAGCCCTCGGCGAAAGCAGGTTTCTAAAAGGTTTTCGATATCAAAATTGAGGTAGCAAACAATTTCGCTCTGGATCGCGGTGGCAGCGATTTTTCTTCGTTCTCGTGAAGGATTAAAGCAACTCTTTGGTGGCAGTACGCAGGAGAATCGGTGAGCAATGTCCCGGAACGAATTTCTTTGGCGAATGCAATGGGATTCGCAGCAAATTGTAAACGTACTCAGTAAACGCGTACATTACAATACTCGTACATTAGTGTTTATTATTATTATATACTGACTCCCGTGGCAACCTCATACGGTTGGTCCAGGTCATCGCCGTTGTGTTCTCGTATGCGTTTGTAATTTGTTTATGTTTTGTGTTTGCGTGTGTCCGTTTTTAAAAGTACCTCTTCTTCCACTTTCCTTAAAATTAAATCTCACATTCATATAGTTATTTGTAAAACCGCGATTAAAATATCTCCAGATATAATATACTGTATATATATAATATGTATATATATATAATATATATATAATAATTATAATAGGTAAAATTCTGTTCAGTAACTCTCTGTATGGTTTACCACTGTGTGTCTATCGTGCTCTACGCCTTCGAAAAAAAAAAGAAAAAAATAAGAATAACGCACATTCGTATCTGTTCTTTAGCGCACACGTGTATATAGAATTCCTTGAATGACTCCCCACCCCCCACCCACCCGATGCCCAATTGATCTTGATGATAGTTCGAATTGTCTTAATCTATACAGATGACTTTTTTTGCTCGGATATTCGGTCGTTTTATCAAAAAGTCTTCAGTGACTGTATGTATGTGTGTATCATGTATGTGTACGTGTGTGTGTTGTTGTTGTTGTTTGTAAAACGTTCGATATTTAGAGCGTTCTCCGTTCGCTCGAGTATATTTTTCCATGGCGGCGGTGTGCGCTCGCGTACCTATCCTCGTTGACGATTAAAAGTACGTTTAATTAATAAGAATCGTGTTTCGTGCCGGCGAACCACTGGTTCGACGTCCAGCTCCAATTGTTCGATTTTTTTTTACTATCAACCTTCGACGATGTTCTTCCTCCGTCTTCACAGTTTCCTCTTGCTCCCTTCATCGTTCCTCTTCGTCTCACTCTTCACGACTAGACCTGCTACCTAATATTGTACCAGTTGATTTCGACGGGTGATTGTCACCTTCACGGTCCCTGCAAAATCAGAACAATTACTTCTGAGAGCAGCGACGACCGATCTCCACGTTCATTGTCTTCGTCACATACAATGCCGGTGAGTTTTGCAGTTTCTTTTCATTTTTTGTGCAAATCACGACTGCGATTAAGAGTACATCGGTGTATATAGTGTTCTACTATTGACAGAAATTATCTGAATATCGAAACAGACCGTGAACGACCGATCTAAAGAGAATTTGAGTGGATCGTAACACGGCGGAATTCGCGGGCTGTGTGAATTACCAAATTGTTACCGGTAAACCATTTACCACGAGAATCGTGCGATACAAAGCCCAACGCTACACAGTGTCACTTAAACAGAAAAGATAATAAGAAACGAATTAATTGTGCGGAAACGACATTCACTTTGACTAGTCTGAAGGCATACGTTTGCATAGTACAGTATTTCCTCGCTGCAGGTTCCACTTTGATTTAAAATATTTCTCTTATAGCAAATTTACGAATTTAAAAAAAAAATCGAACATTACAATAACATATAACATACAATGATAAAAATGACAAAAACCGCGAGATTATAGAGAGAAAATACTGTGATATCGCCTTTGCGCATGAGCGTGTAAGCGGACAGTGCACTGTTGTATCGAAAATGCTCAGAAAATTGAAGCTTCCCACATTGTTTGTAACAATAAGTAGTCACAAGCTGGTTTAGTGAATCCCATTTTTAAAAATGGTAAAATAGGAAGCATCTTTCCAGGCATACTTCCACACGAACAAATATCGACCAGAAGCGAACTGAACGCGGTGTGAAAGAAGCGCCTATGGTAAGCAATGTGGTTTTAATACCGTGTTCGTTGTAGTATTTGATTACTGATGAAGATTCTGTACCTTAGATCATATTGTCTTCCACAGGTCTCGCTTTTAAGGGGATACACAAGAGATACGTGTCAAAAGTTGTGTTACATTTCGTTTCTCTCTTTTTTTTCGTTCTTTTGTAAGCGGAACAAAAACAGGTAGAAATCGTAAATAGAGAAAGAAAGAGAGAGAGAGCTTTCCAAGCAAAACGTACCGAAACGAGCCGAACATCTAATTCTTATTGATTCTACATCCCCGTGTCAATGATCGGTCCTTACCTTCTCTGAGATCTTTCGGCACGTTGGACGAGAGCGATGGCATGGAAGGAGTTTGATAAAGATTGGGCCGCGGGCCTGTCGGTGGCAACGGTGTTACTTTGGACCTGATCAACAAGTTCCCATCAACAATAACAAGAAGTAAATCGCATTATTAACACTGATATAGTGATCAGACATTTTAGCAACGAAGCTTTTACCTCTGTTTACGAATTTTCTGATTTCTGCCATCGAACGAGGTGGGAGTGCCAGCGCCTGAGGTGTTCGACGAGTACGAAGGCGGTCGATACGGTCGAGGACAACCTTGAACAACAGGTGGTGATGGTACTGGTGCATACTGCAGTCGCGGATTAGCTGGTACTCCGGGATGCATCAATCTCATATCCCCTAGAAACGATGTAGACGTTGATACATCTCAACAATAATTCAAGGGATCATTCAAAAACGAAGGTTATATACCTTGAACAAGATGGACACCCTGATACATTGGCAGTGGGTAGCGTGGTTGGGGTTGTGCGCTTCTGTCCCCGCTCCCACTTCCGAACAGCTCGTGTGCTGGAGTCGGTGACCTGCTGGTCCTCTGGGAGTTACCTGGCGTCGAAGCTCGAACACCAGCAACGACCTGCAAGTAGATCGACATTTTAACACACCTTGTTGGTTTCGAATAATTTACCAAAACGACCCAGGCGTGATGAGTAATGCTTACAGGACCGTTTTGCCTGATAACGAGATTGGGAACCAGCGCAGGAGTCATGTAGGTTCCAGGTGGCGCGGGGGATGCGCCATTGTGCCCGACTTGATGACCGAACGTTCCATTGGACACCATCGTTGGCGGTGCATAGTTGCCTGAATTGACGTACATCAACGGCATCTGTGGCATCTGTAATATTTCTCAATTACCATTAGCCGAGGATCGTCCCCTAAAATTTGATACGTGCAGTCAAACGGTCGCACAGTGCTATCAGTGGTAATTAGTTGAACAAAACTCATACGTCTAGACAGTAAGAATATGAACATTTCTTTGTTGGTAAAACTCCCAAAATCTTTTTTGTAGACAGAATCGTGTAAGTAGTCAAAGGTTTTTTCGAATAATGCCCAGCTCTGGGATATAGATCTCCTACTAGAGATTTCCGGACTGTCAGCTGAGCAAAGGCGGTCAATGAAGTACCTGATTGGAAGTCGGGGTGTTTGGGGGCGTGG
Organism: Lasioglossum zephyrum; assembly: GCA_028455615.1. Taxonomy (NCBI): domain Eukaryota; kingdom Metazoa; phylum Arthropoda; class Insecta; order Hymenoptera; family Halictidae; genus Lasioglossum; species Lasioglossum zephyrum. The sequence continues at coordinate 13,435,679 of CM052326.1, read as the reverse complement.
GTACTCTGTACATGACAGGTTGTGGTTGTATCGCCGCTTGTCCTGGCGGATAATACGTGGGGACCATGTGAACCGGTGGCTGGTAGCTGTATTCTCCTGGTGTCGGTGTCACAGCGGGCACCGAATTGTAAGGAACTGGGTAGCTGCCCACATAATTGGCTGAAATAGAAAGTGTATAATTAAATAATCAATATCGGGAGTGACGCTTCCGAGAACAGAAGCTGGACTCACAATTTGATTGGCTCGGAGGCGTCATAGTTTGCGCGTTAAAAGAATAATTCGTCGTGTATCTCTGTTGCTGGTGCAACGGTGGCCTATCACCTGGACCCTGACTGACCGAAAGTGCTGTACCAGGCGGTGGTACAAAATACATCGTTTGTTGCGCCTGAAATAAGCATTACAATAACAATATACTGAGTACCGAACCTTTTAACGCCCCACCTACCAGAAAATATTCTTTTATATATTTATTCTCTTGTGAATCGCAAAATTTGAAAAACAAATGAATATTCACCGATAGGTAGTTAAGATTGTCAGTCGTTATAACAATTATACCGGGACTGAGTTTGGGGGCGGCTGCCAATAGTTCTGCGGCATAGACTGCACGTTTTGAACCGCCTGATGCGTAGACGGTTGCGGTTGCGAATAAGAATGCGGTGGCGTCGAATGATTATCACCGGACAGACGCTGATCGTAGATACTCATACCCATAAAATATCCAGACAGTTCCGTTATTTCCTAAAGTCAACAACATCATTGTTCTAACACCTGAATTAGTCACCATACATGTAGTGTCAGCGAAATCAGTGGTTCTCAACCTTTTTCTTGGACACACCCCTCAATCTTAAAAATACATAGCTGAAAAAATGATAAATATTCCAGGTTGAGAACCACCGACCCAAACGCTCGTTACCGTTGTTTGCGACACTGGTCCTTGTTGCACAGGTACTGCATAATTCGCGTAAACCGAGTTCTGATTAAATACATCCCCTTGGCCGTTATTCTGTACATTCGGCTGACCCTGGTTCGGATGAGGAGCCATCATCACAGTCTGCTGCCCTACTGAGGGTGGATAAACACCCGGATTGTACGATTCTGAGGTAGGTATGTATGTGGTGTACGGTTGAGCCGTTTGGTTGTGGTTACAAGATTGCACCGTCGACGACGACTTGACTAGAGTTTGTTGCTGTGGCTGGTGTTGTTGTTGCTGCTGCTGTTGATGATGTTGATGCTGCTGATGCTGCGATTGATGTTGCTGCGGGGGCTGCAGCTGATGCTGAAGCTGTGGATTCAGCTGGGGAGGTGGCGTGAAGGGTAAACTAGGCGAGGTCGCGGTGTTCGTCACGTGAGTGACCGTCGTTGCATTACCACCGTTGTTATTATTATTGTTGCTGTTGTTGTTGTTGTTGTTTTTGTTTAGCTGCGACCTCTTTCGACTCTCGTTCCTCCCGTTGTTGTTGATCATCTTGGATGGCTCGGACGGTTCCGTGTTCTTCGGTGACACGGTGTTCCTATCGCTCTCGTGCGTCGGTACAGCAACGGTATAAAACTTTGGCGGGTTCTCCGGGTCGAAACGGTATAGTGATCCGTCCGGATTCGTGTACGGCTGGTTCGTCTGCGGGTTGATGATTATGCTACCGGGCGGCACGCTGGATATACTGGTGACCGCCCACATCACCGTCTGGTTGCTCGACTCCGGCGAGGCGAGGTCCTGACTAGATACTTGGGTGTGGCTGCACGTCATGTTCGCAACCGGCGACGGGGATGGCGACGGCGATATCGTCGCGTCGCTGCGCTGACTCTGCGACTTGTAGCCGCTGCTCGAGGGGCTCAATCGTGAACACATGCTAGCACCTGAATCTGCAATCATTCCGTAGACTAGATAATAAAACGCTTCTTACAAGAATATACAGGGTCCTCCAAAAGTTCCTTATACCTTACAGCTTTCAGGGGACCCTGTATTGTAATGAGAAGAATATCAAACCTTGCTTCATAAGACGAGCGCCAGCGCTATGAGTAGATGTGACACTGTCCCCTCTGGACAGCATGCCTCTTGTATAACCACCGAAACTGAACGATTTGGAGACAGACGGCCTCAGTACTCCGCTTCGACAGGACTCCCTCCCGTCGAAGGACTCCCCTTTCATCAACTTCGTTTGCCTTAAAAATTAACAATCATTTTATTCTTCTTCTTACGACCAATTCTCCTACAGAAAACACGTGAATATGTCCGATGCATTTATTTACCTTATTATGTGGTCCGAAGGATGCAGAAGACGGTATCTGGCAGAGTCAGAGCTCTCCGAAGAGGACCAGTAAGGCCAGGAATGAACTTCGTTGCTGTCTGCACTGTTATCCTTGAATATCCTTCGCCTGGCACGCTCATACTCTTCCTCCCGTTCCTCGAAGCTCTTACTTTGCCGGCAGTAATCTCCAGACAATCGATCAGGCGATTTGAAGTTGAAGTTGTCCTCGAACGAGCTCGAATCTCTTTTCAAAATGCTTCTACGCGGCTCCTCTGACAGGATCAGATCGTCCCTGATGTGCTCCTTGAAACGGGTGTTAGGGATCCGCATGTTCTTCGTCCTGGTGACTACTACGCTTGAACCAGACTGATCCACGTTGTGCTCCATACCGAAATAAGCAGCTACACGGTGCACCAGCATCCTGTTGTACGAGGACATGTTCGGGAACTTGTGGCAGACCTTCTGCGTGTCCTTCGCGAACTCTATTAGATCCTTCTCGATTTTCAATAGGACGGTGCGGTCCTTCTGGTTACGATTTATGGTCTCCGCGATGAAGTGCTCCAAATCTATGCCGGTGCTGTCTGTATACAGTTCTGTGCTGCTGTCTGTGAATAGAACAAGTGGAAGAAATGTTAGCCCCTTGCGGCGCAAAGTTTGTATTTTACAACTTGTTTGAACATCATGCAGGAAGATTAAGAAGAATTTACTAGACGAGTAGTCAGCGGATTTTATGCATTTATAACAACAACGAGTAGGGGTAACTTAACACAGTGGAAAGATTAGAAGAATTTTAAAATACTGTTATATTATTTTCAACCTATTTCACTCCAGTTTGTTGCAATTCAGGTAGACAATTTTTATTCTGCATAAAAATCGGCTGTCTATTGATAAGTGAATTTTTAGGCCAAAGTTCAGACCTCTGGACAGACATGGCGAAGCACTGTCGAAGCTGCCTTGGGACGAGTTCTGATGCCTGAGTTTGTGCCTGGAACCAGGTCTGCTCACGGAGAGAGTGTTCCCGCATTGCGTGCCGCACTGATTGTTGCATATGTTCAGGGTGTTCGGTCGACGTTGCTCCGACTTCTGATTGTTCTGATTGTTCTGGGCCAGGTTGATGCTCTTCGGCGAGTGCTGCAACGCCTGGCCGGACTTTGTGGGCGACACGGGCGTCTGTAGCAAGCCGGGCCGGTCGTTTTGATTGTTCTTCACGCAGTTATTGCATTTCTGAATCACGTTCGAACCGGTCATCTTGGAACGCTGGGACTCCGACTTATTGCCGTTCGTAGGAGATGTGTTATTCTTTGGTGAGTGAACTTGAGAAGGACTAGATTGACCTGGAAATAGAAAGCTGAAGTTATTGTCCCGCTCGCAAATCTGTGGAGTAGCTGAAGACGTTGGTAGTTACCATTTCGCGACGATGCTCGACAGGTAGGTGAAGTAGCCGTGTTGCGCATCTGCTTCGGGGACTGGTTCGGACAGAGATTGCTGTTGAACATTGGCTCGTTGTTGTTGAGCTTGGTGTTGGTAGAATTAGGAGACAGGTTGCCAGTGTGTTTTCTCTCCCCGTCCACCGACTGAGGACTGTGCGGAGAAGACGAACCGTTGTGTGGCTCCCTCGGGGGAGACGTCGACTCTCTCATGGCATGACTCCTGACCAGCAGCTTTACCTTCGAAAAAAAAAATATCATCCAATTAGACAATCTGCTATTTGTACAATTGATCTTCGATTTATCGAGACCTACCCTATTACGAAAGTTCTTGTTCTCAGTGTCGGACTTGTCGGGTGGACAGGAGGACGAGGTACGATGAAGTGAGGGTGAAGAGCCGACATTGGTATTGGCATTCCCGTCTATCATATCCGACTCCGAGTTGCTCTGATATGACGCGTTCGGGCCACCTATGACGAAGCCTTGCCTGGAAGACGGCAGTGAGGGCATTCCTCCTCCCACGACCACCGTGGGACTCTCAGGTCGGCTGTGCGACCTGCTGCCTTTATGCACCACTATGCTTGGTACTGCAACAACCAAATGGAACTCTGATGGATCTCCTTTGACGTGATCTGCTGCGAATAGCACTTAAGGATAGTCGGAAGATAAACAATTAACGGAAAGCGATGATCTCGTGGCGACGATGCTTGGACCAACCTAGACACCTTGCTCGTCCACTTCTCTTCGCAAAGGGATTTCTAATCTTCTTGTTACTTCGGCCAGGATAGATTCAAGCACCGTCTTCGAGAGATCAGTTGAAGAATCACACAATCAACAGAAAGCGACAATTTTTTCAAGAGTATTGCTTAAACCTACCTAGACACCCTTACTATACTGAAATGACTCACCGACTACCTAAAAGCAGTCGAAAGAATCGTCCCTGAATCTAGGTAGCTCTAAGCACTGCCATCCGAGATTCGACTAGTCGATTCGAGGCAACTATAGCAAAGGAGAGGATTGCAGATGGACTGAGGTGGTTAGAGAGAGTGTTAAAGCTCCTGGACGCGATTCACAGTTCGATGTGGAAGGGACCTTTCTGGGAACTGGCGTGAATTGTATGCACGCGGCTCGCCGTAGACAGCTAATAGCGACCGTGAATCACTATGCGGAAGAAGGACACAAGGATGTAGGAGGGGCGAGGGACGAAGACGAAAAATCGTGTGAGCAACACTTACTCTCCAGGCGGGCCATGTGTTAAATGCGTCATGGGGTTACGGTGCAGGACTCTGCAACTGGTGGGTTCAAACAGGTGTAATTGGGTTAGTACGTGAATCGTTCGGGTGGCGTGCAACTCGTGGGGCTGATACAAGGAGCCAGACCACTGCACGTCCACCTTCCAACATCGTACACTCTGGAAGCAGATACAAACACAACGATCAACGATTGTTCTTTTCAGTATGCCAGAAAAACACAGGATGCTATTAAGTGTTAAACATGGTCGCACAATTGCAAATAACATTGCCGAGTGTTCGAGCGATCCTCAAGCGTACAACAGACTTTATGGTATACTATTAAGCTGCGTGCACACTGAACCAACATCGAGCAAGACTTTTGTTGGTGATTCAGTGTGGACATAGCTCCGTGCTACGATTTCACCGGTGTGATATTTAGTCGAGTATTGATAGGATAGTTGAGACCTTAGTCATACTGTTAGGCTGTGTCTCCGCTTGCCTGAAAGTGAATTTTCTTCGTGAAATATTTTTAAGCCACTTCGAAGCTGGTGCAAACTCAGCGATGTATTGCAAGCCTCTTTAAATAGAAGAAAGACTTTATAATATATCCGCGCGAATTTATCCAAGGAATGAACATTATTTTGTAAATTGTCCAATAAAATTGATTTACGGACAGGAAACGCGAGCGCTGCTTTTGCAGACTTTCGATTGGCAAAATCGCAAGATTATCACCCAAAAACGAGACACGCGGAAACGACACGGGTCGAGGGAAAAATCAATGCAACATTTTCGAAAATGGAAGTCCGACTAGTTCGACACTTAGCCCGTTACGAAAACATCGAGGAGGAAGTTGTTGCGAACGGCTAACGAGTTTAGTTGCGAACTCGACTGCGCCGGGGGTTTAAGTAACGCACTAAAACCAGCGTAATTTCAGGTGAACGCGCGTGTACGATCCGGGAATATCGTTAGTCATCGACAACAATACTTTGATTCATCAAACCTGCGACAATGAATGATATTAAACACGCGAGAACACAAGGAATACTCTCCTCGCATGACACCCGGCGTTAAATACTTGGAGGAGTCAGTAATATTTCATTCGTGCTAAATTTATTTACCACCCCTTTTCTCGATTATCGATTCCCTAATTATTATACTTTTCCCGCGGAGATTTATCACGATGTTTCGCATTATTTACCGGGTCATTTTTATTTATAATTCGCTAGATTCCGTGTATCAATGCCACTTTCGTGGGTATAGCTGTTTGACCTTTTATCAAACTATTTATGCTTCGATCGCGCGATAATCAATCGACCCACTCGGAAAAATTAATAGACGCCGCTGTTTCGGCGAGTTCGATCGTGTTTCACGGAAACTTTAATTTTTCGGACGAAAGTGGTCGGGTCTCATCTGACCAGGAGGTCGGAAATCGTTATTTTACTAGGTTTTTGGTACGTAATTAGAACGGGTCTCATTTATGAAAATTGTTCGAATGTTCAAATTGCGGAAACAGACTTTTTTCACCAACCCACAGACACCGTAATCAAATTCGATGAAACTCTCGAGTCTTCAACATGGACTTCGGAGTCTCGGACTACTTCGGAACTCCTCGTCAAACACTATCAAACTCGTTTAAACCCTTGTTCCTTCTCTCAATGCATCCTCTCGAGCAGAATCTTCTTTAACACTAGAGCTACCGTTATACAATTCTTACTGTAATGAAAATCGATCTAGAAAACATTTTCATAAATTTCAACAACTGCTCGAGACCTAAAACATGAACCAACGGTGCCGTGGTTTGAACAAGTTCGACGGTGGACACGGAAGTCTCTGAAGTGAAATATGATCACACGGTGCGATTAAAATCAAGAAAGAAACCACCTCGAGAAAAATCCACGACAAACCTCCACAAACCGCTCTCCATGGCGATCAACAGACAAACAACGGGAACCATCTCCGCGAGACAACTTCAGAAACAGCTTTTCGCCGAACGCATCCTCTTCGCAACAAGCTAACTCTACTCTTTAGCACGGCAAACAGTAGATCCGGAGCTCTGCCGTTCGACCATCGTCGAGCACAAAACTCACTCACAACTGTTGTTTGTATGGAACCGATCGCACTATCCACTGGCTTCCATTCCGAAGGATCTACAGAGGTTTCGTGAGATTGCGGAGGCAGAGTTCTGAATGTTGAAACGAGGGGCGATAGAGTTGGGCCGGGTCGGGCCGATTCCTCAATAGCAATCAGCCGGCCAATTTCCCGAAGTCGATCGGGTTAATGCAGGTCAACACCCGGGGATCGTGTGATCGACTCGATCGCTCGGGTAACGGGCTAGATCACGGGCCGAAGACCTCAACTTTGACGCTCCTGTTCGAGTCGGAAGAGCCAGCTTCCTCGATAGGTGAACAGAGATTGAAGGCGAAGAATATTTGCAAGCACGATCCTCGGGAATCTCTGGATCCAGGAACGGTGGATGTCGGCGTGGATCATACGACGACCTTCCACCCGCGAATCCACGTCGTTTTTTTCGTCCGGTGAACCGGACGCGCGCGTTGGCCGGGCTCCACGGCGTCTCGAAAATAGCAGTACACTCTTTCTCTGTCGGTGTGCGGCTATCTCGGCCGAGCTGCCGTTTCTTTTCCAAGAGGCTGCATCCCTTTTCGGAGGGAGGCTGATTCGATGAGATAAAGATCTCAAGAGGGGGAAAGAGAAAAAGAGAGAAGAAGATGGGAGTCTGAAGGCGGGAAAACTCCGGCGAGAGGAACGAGAGAACAGAGACCTGGACCAGCCGCAATCTATCGAGTGCAACGCGGCGCACGTCGCTACGAAACCGCTTTGCGCGAGAGACTGGGAGAGAAACGCGCTCGGCGGTCTCTCTGATCGTCGACGAGGATAGAACTAGTCGGGGGAGAAGGAGAGAGGAGAGAGAGAGAGACAGAGGCGGATGAACCAGTCGCCAACGAGAGGAACCGAAGCACCTAGAGGACACGGTGAGGGTTGCAGAGGGGCACCGACGCTGAATTTTGAGACGAGGAGAGAAAAAAGAAATGAAAAACCAGGGACAGTGGAAAAATCGTGCTACAAGAGGAGAGAAAGAGAGTAAGAGAGAGAAAGAGAGCGAGAGAGAGAGAGAGAGAGAAGGAGAGCAGCTCGCGCACGCGTAACAGCAGCCAAAGTCTACCGGGTGTGGAGTGAACTGCTCTCTCCGCTCTGTGTAGATGTAGATGATCGCGCGACGTTATTGTGCTCTCGCTGATGCTCGATGATACTTCCGCGTGGGAGTTCATGGAATCGTGTTTGCCAACCAGATGATTTGCTGGGTTTACGAGTGCACCGAGGCCGATTAGCGAACTTACGTTTCAGGGACTCTGTCTTGATGCTTTGCTCATACCTGGTTTTACTGTTCAGCCTTCGAACTTGAGACACCTGAGACTTGAGACGACTTAAAACAAGTTCGAAAGGGCTACATTGCACTCGAAAACCTCGACAGCAAGAACTGCATGATCATGGGTTGCCGAAGTCTCAGCTTAACCCGTTGCTATACCATTTCCTTCATGGTTACAGTAATTAATTACAATAATTTACTTTAACGCTGAAATATTGATTGGAAAGTAATTGAATTTTATTTTGTCTTGAAAGAAAGAACATTCATAGTTAGCAGATTAAATTTCAATCGCATTCCGTTACCGAGTTCGTATAATGGAGGTCCCAATATATCGCGGATTAAACAAGTATAAATCATCCAAACCGTGTCGTGTTTGGACTCATTTCAACCGGAAAACCATCGCGAATATAACGATAAAGCAAAAGTTTTAATCAAATCACAGAATATATTTTCTCAACTAAAAAACTGCACTTCCAACAGCGCAGAATGATCGCTCTCGAGGTAGGATAGCGTCCTAAAAAATGTTTAAGAGCTCCACGGGACATTTGAAATGGGACACCGTGATCTCCAAGGACAGACCGTGTAACCATTCCAAGAGGAGGACAGATAGAAAAGGGAACTTCGACGATAAAAACGATCCTCCTAGTCGTTAATGCCGGAGCGCAATACCATCGAACAGCGGAGACGCAAGATTTTCTTCTGCATCTTTTTCTTGGCCGAGTTTCCGCCTCCGTGGGGAAGCAGGTCCGCAGGATTAAGGATAACGCTCGCTCTGCATTTTCATTTGCGGGACATGTCTTCTATGTTTGTACACCGAGCTGGAATCAAGTCGGCTTCTTCCGTCACTGTCGGTTGTTTCCTTTTGTTCTCGCCCCGGACGAATGGATTACGCGACATTGAATTGACCTTCGTCGCCGTTGAGACTGCGGGGGAGTAACTTCGCGGAGATTCGGTTGGTTTTCGATGACACGGATGTATCTCCTTTTTTTCGAAGAGTGGCTTGCGGATATTGACACAATTTGTCTCCGCATTGCGGATTTGGCAAATTGTCTTGAGACAAAAAGCATATGTTAATGGAAATTAATATAGTATTTTATTCTACAATCGCATATTTAGACGATTCAATCCAAATAATCAAGATTCCACAAAATCCTGAACTGTACAAGCAAACGAGCTCCGAATTGCTCCGTGCGTGGGCTCGTTTCAATCAGGAAAACATCACGAAAATGCCAATACATGTTTCACAGGAAAAAATAATTCTCGACAACAAAGGTTTTGTCATTAAACAAATAAAAAATGTGCTTTCTCTGTGTCGACTGTCCTCCAGTTCGCCGTTCCAACGATTCTCCACTGGAGAGGTGTACTTTTGTGCGGAAATTGACAATTTGGCGTCGTTATTCATCCGACGGTAATTAAGCGGGCCTCGAGGACGAGACTTTGCACGGCGGCGGGAGTCGGCCATTACCAGAAATTTATTCCGCAAAACGATTTGAATGAAAACGATCGATGTGAACAGAGGCTCTCGTGGCGCAAGCAGAACGCTATAAATTACTCTGTTGTGCGCACGCGAGCGCCGGCCGTGCATACAAGGATCTGGATGACGAATCTCGGCGATGCTCTTTTTCCGACGTCGCGAGCCTCGGGAAAAATATGGAGGTCGACGTGAAAAGGTGTTTTAACCGACCGAGGGAAAATTGCGAGCGCCGCTTTCTCTTTTATGCTCACGGCCGTCGCCGTTGGAACGTCGAAAAACCGAAGGTCCTGGCTGAAGCTGCTTTTCCCGGAGAGGGTGAGAGAGGGATCGCAGCGTTCCTTTTTTCTTAGAATGGTGTTCCAGGAGGGAAAACTCTCGTGCAACCCAATCGATACGATAAAGCAATTCGCGAGAACGACTGGGGAAATCTGTTTCAGGAAGAACTTTCATCCTCCTCACCTCCCTCTCTTTCTTTCGTCGTTCTCTTACTCTCGCGCTACGCCGCTTCAGGATTCATAAATCTCTGTAACAGTTGCTCTTTAATAAAGCTTACTCGAGGCCAGTGGTATGGCCTCTTCGAGTTAGTTTAAGGGCCATCCGGAGATGGATTTGAAGCGCGGTACTACCTCTCTACTTGTTCTGCAGAGAATATCGCAAAGGGTTGCGAGTATTCGGCCAAATACATTAAGAATTTTGTCGGGTCTGTGAGTTTGAAGACAATAGAGGAAACAACTAGTACACGAATGCTTGAATCTATCTGTTTAGAATTTAAATGAAACTACAGTAATGTCTCTGTAATAGATCCCAACCATTAGGTAAAGCGTCGAACATCCCCCAAGTCTGAACGATTTCCAATAAACTTAAACACCGAAACAATCATCTTTTAATACCACACGAACATTAAATATAAATTTCAGAACTACGGTAACGCCTCGGTAGTAGGTCACGGCGATTCAACACGCATTTAACACCGATGCATCACCTGTTTAGCAGCTCTAAGCGATTTCCAATAAACCATAAGCATTAAATGACTCTGGAACAGCTTCGAGAAGCTGGAAGATAAATTCCAGGAGTACGGTAAAGCCTCGCTGCTTGTCCGTTCTCGAGAGTAACATCTGTTCCTTACAGCCTATCCATCTGACAATGAAATATCACTGTTCGATGCACAGTTTAATCCTCGTACGCCCACAAGAAAAATGGTGGTGGGGTTAAATTGAGTAACAAACTGAGGCAGCTCGTTAGCAGTCGGCGACCATAACAAACAGCATGTTCCCGCGAGAGAAGTCGATTTTCAGGGACCGTTGCCAAGATATTCGCGGGGAAAAAGGCATCGAAAGAGCAAGCCCGTTTCAGTGCTGCTCGTTTCGTGACCCGTGTTTCCGGTTCCCGGGGACAATCCGTTTGATCGTGGTTGATAATTGCGGAGAGAACTATATACGTCAGCTGTAAAACTTTTACTGTCCCATATTCGGGAGCCCGCGTTTCCCTGGAAACTACTATACTCCTGGATACCTCTCGCGCAGGTATTCACCTACACACACATCATCTACGTGTGTGTGCGTACGTGTGCCACCGTATGCACGTGCGTGTACGTATGACTGGCTGCGAATGGTGTCTATGACCCATATAACACGCCCAAGCGTAACTAGGTCGTGCACCTCTGTATCCCCTGGAATAATACAGGGTGTCCTCTTTTAAGAAACACTGCGGCGCACGTTCGATAACGCAACGCCGTCCACAGAATTATTCGAAAAATTCGGTGGACTTTTACAGAGGAAAATTAACGATTCTGTCGCTGAATTTCAAGGTTGGTCTTCAGGGTGAAAAATTGATTTTTGCGAGGACTACCCTCTGTGACCTACTTCCGAGATCCAAGGAAGGGACTGTCGGATTAAATGTTTGGTAGCCATCTCTTTCAAGTAAATTGCTTTCATTATCAGCTTGCATTCTTCAACTATTTGAATATTTCAATGTAGAATACACCCCGAACATTTCGCGTGATTAAATTAACATTTAACTAAAATTGTTTCAAGTAGGAGTAATGAATTTTTGAACGTGAATTATCTTTAATTTATGAATTCAGTTATGAAAGAATTTAGGAAAGAAAAATTTGGAAATGTTTGACGGGCGTTCGAGCAAGAGATGAACCATTTTGCGTGGACTCGAAGGCCACCGGTCGCCCTAGAAAAATTATGTCTGATCTTTTATTCATCGCGAACTACCTTCAACTTCTTCGATCGTTTATGACACGCGACCAGGCTATTCCCACTCGATGACGCATCCTGTATCAGCCAGGATAGTAACTGCGGCCTGCTTTCCGCAGGATCACGCCCCGCGGAAGGACTAAAAGACTATAAACGATCCGATGTGGGTGCGCTCCGTTTGCCGATGCCTCGACACCGGTTTGCGCAAACATTCCCGACGCGACCCTAAAAACCAGCGACGACGATCGATACACCGTTCCGGCGAATGGAAACCGGGATCCTTTAATCACCTGACAGGACATTAATCCTTCGATTATCGACGGCTGAGTAGTTGAATCGAGTCGAATTGAATTTATATGAAACGCGGTGAAACCCCGGGTACACGGGTTTCTTGAAAGTACGAACGTTTTTCAAACGAACTGTGCCATGGAACTGCAATGTGCTGCTGTTCTTCGATGCAAGGTCCTCTTTGAGATCAAAGAGAATTATGACAAAGCGTTTAGAACTCCGCCGGATCGAATTATAGATGAATTTAATTCAGCCTGAGCTTCTGAAGAATTTTTTTGTGTTTGTAATGGTTAGTATTGTTTGCGTAGAGTTTCTTGGTAGGAAAAAGTGCTATTGAGTAATATCCTGAAAACACAATATGCTTGTCTTCAATAGGCTCTGGTAACGCTAAAGAAGATTATGGTGAAGCATCGCGAATTTAACGAGCTCGAAATGAATTTCTGAAGAATTTTCTATCGAATTGTATCTTGGAATACAATATTAAAAAATCAAGCACCTTGAAGAGTTTAATATTGTGGGATATTAAATGTTAGCTGAATTTCACCGAAAATTAATTTGTGTAATAAGCACTGTTTCGATGCGATCACGGGAGGATGAAATCCTCGCATTTCAAGATGGCCGACAGTGTACGACGAGGAATTAATCCTTTCCAGGCCAAAGGAAAATATTTTAACAGCTTCGAACACACGCAGACTCGGGTTTCGTTAAAAGTATGCTCGAAACTGAACACAGTTGTCAGCTACAATTTACATTAATTAACGCTACGAGCCATCGTAATCCACGGGATTACCATCCTGTAACATGAAATAAAACTCTTTTTCAACGAACGAAATTCCCTGGTGCCCGGCGCTCGCGAATCTTACGGAAAATCTATTCGAAACTGGATTCAACGGATCGATCCATGCGCGCCTGGACGCCATGTTCCAATTAAACAAATGTTATCTTTTCCGATGAAGCAAATAGCTTAAAAAATTCTCCTGCATCCGTCCAGTGGAATTGCACGCATCTACCAAACAGAATATTCTATACGATGCAACAACTTTTTATTTTGAGTTTCCTCGAATTATCTGTGGAAATAGATATTCGCACATTGACAAATTTATAATAAAATTCGACCAGGCAGATCTCGACTCAACTATTCCAGCTATCGAACCAGAAGTTAACGTTTCTATTCATGGAAACGGAAATAAAGGTACGAGGGACGAATTTGGACATTGAGGAACTGAAAATAAAATTTTCTAGTAACTCGATAGGCCTTAATATATTTATTCGACTATTTAACTATTTACTTGTTTATCCACCTCGCTGCAAGTTAACGTTTCTATTTACGGAAACAGGGGTGCAGAGGACGAATTTGAACAGATCCTTTTTGGACTTGCGTCGGCATCCTGCATTATTCCCTTCATCGTTCCACCGACTCAACACGAAAAGACAAATTAGGTTGAGCGAGACGCGATACGAACGACGGTTAATCCCGTCAAAGAAAAATTCTTCGACGTCCTTCCCGACGCGTAGTCAGCCCGATGCTAAATTTACCGGGGTAGATTGAACGGCTAATCTCTGTCGATCGCGATCGGATCTTGGCAGTTCAAAGGTTTACCTTGGAGAACCGACCCCGGTCCAGTTGTTGGCCGGTGAACGCCGACGAGAGAACAGCGAGAGAGAGAGAGGGTGAGAAAAAAGGCGACAGGAGGAAAGTGGGTCAGAGCTATTATCAGTAGCGCAGAATTAATCACGCTTCTATTCGTTCCATCGAGCGGTTCGACCGGGACCGATGGTAATTAATGGTTTCGGGGGATGGAATCACAGGTCCGCGTGGCCACATGCTATTGTTCCAAAGAACGGTCCACAGTGTTCCCACAGACACCAGCTACGTCGATAAGCACCCTAACGGCTAACATGTTCCAGTGAACGGCATATCGAACAACAAGGTTGTAATAATTGCAAGCAACTTGCAAGGAAATTGTTCTCAGAACGATTTCTGTCAATATTTCTCACTGTATTTCTCTTTAGTTTCTATTAACCCTCGAACAGCCGACCATTCTTCTAACTAGACTGCGGATCTTCATGCAAAATAAAATTGTCCTAACGCTGTTCATTTAACGAACCTGCCGTAAGCTGAATACGTTGAGTCAAAATATACCCTGTTAATAAGGGAAACATCGTCAATCACTCTAATAACTAGACTGCGGATCTTTATGCAAAATAAAATTATTCTAACGCTATCAATTTAATGAACTTGCCGTATGCTGAATGATTGAATATGTTGAGTCAAAATAGATTCTGTCAATAAGGGAAACGTCGTTAATTATTCTTATAACTGCGGACCTTTATGCAAAATAAAATTTTTCAAATATTGTTCATTTAATATATTGGGTCGAAATGGATCCTGCTAATAAGGGAAACATCGTTAATCACTCTAATAACTAAACTGCGGATGTTTATGCAAAATAAAATTGTTCTAACACTATCAATTTAATGAACTTGCCGTATGCTGAATGATTGAATATGTTGAGTCAAAATAGATTCTGTTAATAAGGGAAACGCCGTTAATCGTTCTTATAACTGCGGACTTTTATGCAAAATAAAAATTTTCAAATATTGTTCATTTAATATATTGGGTCGAAATGGATCCTGCTAATAAGGGAAACACTTTGTTTCGCCGAGTCGCGGGTTCCGAGAAGGGCTGGTCTCGGCATGGTGAATTTTTCAGTCGCGAGGAATCGCCCGGAAAACCCAATTCCAGGAAGTAACCTAATTCCTGCGGGAGGGATGACCCAGCCAGCCGCGAGGAGGTAGCCGGAGCACGCCAGGATGTTCTGCAGGAGGTGGAAACGTTGTACGGGGTCCCGTTGGAGGGGGTAGGTTAGAGGTTGCCAGGGGGGTACGTTCGGTTTAGCGATACGTGCCAGTCCGATGCACCCCTTGTCGCCATGGAAACGACCTACTCTCCCTGGACAGACGCATCGGCCACCCTCCGCGTGTTAAACAGTCGAATAAAGGATATCTGCTGCTCTTTGAACCCTTCTCCAACCCTCCCGCTCGCCCTCGGTTTCCTCTCTCCTCGAGGTGCAGCCGTGCGACGACAGCTGATCGCAGACTATGCTATAACATAGCCGTTGCACCCGGTGATCTTGAGCTAGAAACTTCGACACGCTGACCCGATGCGGGAATCGTCAACGATTAGAATTTCAGATTCGGAGAATCTATTGTTTACACAAATAGAGTTCATATCCCTATCAGAAACCGAGAATACTTCTTTGAAATAGAACTTCCAATTGGAAATCTTAAGCTAGTCGACTTAGCGGGATCCGAACGACTGAAAAACGAGGAGTCTGCACGAATAGCAAAAACAAAGAACATTAACAAATCTGAACATAACTGTGTACTAGATGATTCGTTGTTTCCGGTTCGAGGCTCGAACGCAAAGGGCTCAGAAGTTTTATGGTTGATGCCTGGATTGGTGGGGTACCTCGTGGGAGAGGATCTAGGATACCCTTTGAACTTTGTTAGTCCTGACCTCGTTTTCGGTAGACCGGTTTCAGGTCGGTCTTTGAAGGCTCAAATGGTCGACGTGTCTTGCTCGGCACTAACATGCCTTTAGTGATCATTCTTAATTTTTACTTTGCATAAAGATCCGCTGTCTACTACTTATGACTGTCTGACCATACACAGTTTCGTTCTACTCGCCTGATCAGAGACAATCCAACTCCACTGCCTGATTAATTACTGTGTTATTCTTCTTGCCTGATCAAAAACAGCTCTTTTCTACTGTCAGATTGCTCCTTGTTCTTGTCTGACACATTCTCTTGAAGTCTTTTTATAGCTGTTTTATCTTGTATTCATTTTTATCGTAAATACATAAAATTATGAATAATCTTCTTATTGTCTGACCAACAGCAGCCACATTCTACTGGCCTGATCTATGACTGTCTGTGATTCTTCATGACTGACCGTCGCAACAGTCTTCTGCTTCTTGTCTGATCACGCACGACCCAATTCACTTGTCTCTCCAAACACGTCCCATTTCTCTTGTCTAATTAGTAATATGCTTATTTGCCAAGGACTGTCATAACCGCAAGCCTGAGCAGATCAGATTGTATTCTACTCGTCCAATTACGAGATGTCACATTCTACTTGCCTAATCGTGTGCTGTCCTGTTCTATTTGTCTAATTAGAAGCAATCGTATTCTACAGAGTGGCTAATAAGTTATGACCTGGTTCTCAAGATATACAATGTATTTTTACGTACTTTAATTGAATTGTTCTATCAAGAATTACATCGCAGAGTGTCAAGATTTGTTGATTACGCGATGCAGCTAAAATTTCATCGATGAAGCGCGAATACCCAGAGGAATACAAGCAGAGAAAGTCGAGTAGTAGAACCGTCAAATCACCCGAACGGTTCTAGCTCGATTCTCGCAAACTGACTGACTCAGTTTAGAGCGTCGCCGGCCACTTTCTACCCCTAACACACACTTCGTTCGCGGCTCCTAATTACTACGACACGCTGCCAAGCTTCGTTGGCACGCACTCCATGCCGATACACACCGCATTTATTACTGAATTTCACTGACACGACCTCCGAATCCTGTCTGCCAGCCAGCAAAAGAATATCAACCCTTCCTGGGTCTCGAACCCACAAACTTAACTCAGATGTTTCAAACAGTCTAATCAATTCGTACTATTACATTAGGCTTTGAACCGGCAAGCTAAAAACCAAAAGAAATATTTTAGAATTTAATAAAATATTTAAACTAACACACCACAGTCTCTGCACTCAAAGTCCCAAGCTCCACGTTTCCAAAAATCCCATCGGTTTATTCTACCTCATTAGTCACTAATCTAGCAAACTAAAAAGCAAAAGAAACATTTTAGAATTTAATAAAATATTTAAACTAACACTACAGTCTCTGGACTCGAAGTCTCAAACTCCAAGTTTCCAAAAATCCCATCTGCCATTTTGTCACTAATCTAGCAAGTGAAAAAACAAACAAAATATTTCAGAATTTAATCAAATGTTTAGACTAAAAGAATTCGTGCGCTGCAATTGATCAACTTCACCGCAGTCTGTACTCAAGGTCCCAAGCTCGAAGTTTTGAAAAGTCTTCGAGAACCCTGTACAAACCGAAGGAAATGTTGTTCTTCGGCATCGATTCCCCAAACGCAGAAGAGCATTCTATTATCGTCCGAATTCTCCCATACGAAACCAGAGAGGAAGATCTCACTGAGAGAACAGGATCCACTGAGGTCTGTGCATGAATATCGCAGGGTTCCTGAAATGGAGCCTGAGGGTATCGACACAGGTCAGGTGATCGAAATTACCAGGGCAACGAGCGTGAATGATCGCGGTAATGTCGTAATAGGCGATCGACACGTCGGCTAATAGCGGAGAATATACAGCTAAAATAATACAGATTGGCGAGTCGCCAGCCTGTTCCTCTGCCTCTTCCTCTCTCTTTCTCTCGTTCGTTCTATCTCCGTGCGGGCTCTTTTTTGCTGTTCTCTCTCTCTCTCTCGCTCTCTCTCTCTCTCTCTCTACATTGTCTTTTTAACCGGTTAGCAAGCTAGCCGCGAGCCTGGCGTTCCTCCGGAGGCCCAGAACGAGGAAATCAGCGATCGGCAGGAATTTATTTTTCGTTGTTAGCAGCTGCCACCACGGCACGTTCTTACAAATCAACCGAGAAACAGGGGGTCCGAACGCGGTTTCCCGCTATTCCGGGATGGCGATCGATAATTTTGCGTCTGGCTTCGCCACCGGAACGCAATCTCCAGATCGGTTTACACCGCGAGGATCGCCTACCCGCCTGTCTTGAATTAGGATTATCGCCGCTAATGTTGCCTCGACGTCGCCGTCAACTGGATTGATCTCGCTCGAGACAATTTCGGAATTGCTTCTCGATGGTGAACACCGCGAGAAATGTCGAAAATTATAATTAGATTCGTAACAATTACACTGCGAATTTTTATGGAAAATCAACTAAAGCAAGAAGAAAATCTTTTCCCCTTTTAATAGTATCAACAAGCTGGAATCGGTACGTTGATGCACTTAAATATTTTCCAAATTGCACCTACACTTTATCAGAAATGCATATAAAATCCGTATTCTGGTCGCAAACTAATTACAAACATGAATATCCTTTAACGCGGCCCTCTCGAACTTCGACCATCAAGCCTGAAAGTATCCCGAGGAAATTTCCACAGAATTTTTCAAACGACACGCGGGCAGCAGAATATTCTAGGGGGAGGGGGAGGTGGGATGAGTAAAAAGCGACGCAGGATTAACGGATTCCCTTTGTCTCTAAAGAAATCACGTAGCGAGACAGAGCCGGGGAATAAAATTCAAAGGGAAGCCGAGGAGGGATGGACGAGGCGAATAAATCCCTGAAACGGGATTACAGAATCCCCTAAGTTCGACAATAAACAGGCGAAGGTGTGGGGTCCACGGTTGGGCTCAGTGAGCCTGAAACGAGCCGGCCATGCTCGAGCAACCTAATTAACGAAAAACTAGCGTGGCGCGGGCAGATCAGACAAATTACTGCCACCTGGCTGGCCGAGAAAGTAACGAGAAGTAGAAGTAGAACTCTCCTGCCTGTCTGCTCGACCCCACAGCGTTCTACATCGTTGCGGGAGAGAGAGAGAAATTCTAGGTGGAAAGATGATGAATCCTCTGCAGGATGCCAGAAGACACTGTAGCCTGGGCGAGCACGACTAGAAAGAGAGAGGAGAGAGAGAGGAAAATCATGGGGAATCGGTGTACCGGATAAATTTTATTCAGGTCAACCCGTACAGTGGTCGACCCGGGTGAGGAGGGTTGCTGAACTCCGTGACCTATATTCCGGCAAATGGAGCAGAGAATAAACGACGAAGACAGATCGAGCTACTCCCCCACCATGAAACCTGCTCTCCCACGCTACGACCAGTGTCGAACGATTTTTCCGCGATTCCATCAAACGAAGAGGACCTCCCTCGATCCGAGACATCCGGTTCCGTTTAAGCATACTTTCTCTCGGACTCGCTACCCGGGAAATATTGCACGTCGCCGCTCTTTTCTGCTCGCCGGAGGATAATTGATTCGATGCGCTATCAATCATACGCCTTCTGGATACACAGCTGGTGCATTGAATATTGGATAACTGACCTTTCGGGAAATTACGATTCGAACATTAGAACAGAAAAATGTGCCTCGACACACTAGAGCGAAGTAGAAATCGATTTTCTCTCGACAGAGATTTAGTGAGCGGACGGTAATCGAACAATGTTTGCATGTAATGATTAGTACGCGGATGTGATGAATTTTGGTTAGAACGATTTATACGCAATTTTTATTATGACGAATGTTTTTGTTTTGCATGACGAGAGACGAAGTCCAGTGACAATTATATTTGTGTTGTTACAGAAAATTGTCACGAGTTTTCATGTTCAACTCCTCAAGGCAACCCGTTGGAGACGTGCTTTACTATTTCTTCAGCTATGTCTGCTTTCCATTTAATTGCTAAAAGAACTGCTCCTCCTGACACAGTCTGTTATTTCATTGCTGTGTAAACTTGCGAAACGAAAGACTTCGAAAGTGCTGGCGACACTCGTTACTTAAATTCGATATTTGTGACATGAATTTGCCTGGACAATAGTTTGGAAATCAACCCTTTACATTATTAAATTTATTCGTATTTAATAAATTGCTGAACATCTAAGTATTTTATGAAGTGTTATCCGCCGGAAGAAATGTTCGATTTTCGAGTTGAAATGTGAATTCTGACCAACAAGTGAGCAACGTGGCAATCAATGTGTTAACTGATAAATGTATTTACTCTCTTAGAAATGTCGTTCTGCATCAGTGATTCCATTGTTGCTCGTTCCAGAACGAATTGGTCGCTTCTGCCGTGAATCGGTGGTTTCTCTCGAAAGGAGAAAATCCCTTTTGGCGAGCAACGAATAACGCCGAAGAATGCTGGATACCGACGGAAAGATTTTCCTCGACGACAAACCGACCAGACGAGAAGGCGCTCGCCGCGAGGAAGAGCCGCGAGTGGCTTCCGCGCCGGTCGCCCGCTATTTATAATGAAAATATTTTCACGACGACCACGATGTCCGAGAGCTGCCCACGTATCTATCGACGGATATATATCTCGAGACGCATTTAGCACCTACGTCCATCGATCTCTCGACGTCTTTTTTCCACCCTTACCGCCGGCAAACGATAAACAATTAACCAGCGGTTCCTCCTCGAGGGACCCCGGTCGCGCGAATATTCACTTGTGAGTCTCTCGACTCCATACACGTTCTCCGTTTCATTGTTCAAAGAATTTACGAAAGACCCAATTCCCTCGAAATGAAAAATGAAGCACACCTCTCCGAGCGATTGCGAACATTCTAAATGGTTAATCCTTTGCAGTCTGAGCAGTTTTAACTTGAAAATTAAACATTTCTCCCGACCTAGAATAATTCCATTGTATATGACTTTTTTCATTTTAAGGATATATTATATCTTATTATATTTTGTCAGACTCCTCTCTTAAATTAGAAAATTGTATTCGTTAATAAATATTTGTGAGTATTCGTTAAAAAATTGAAAGCTTCAGAAACACAACGAATATAAAATTTCCCGGGTCGACGGGTGAAAAGAAAGAAAATTGACGTATTTGCACGTAGTTCAACGACCCTGCAGCTGCAGGAAAAAATTGTTTAACAAACTACAGTTCGAAAACATCGAGCAGAGTGCAGTCTCCGCCTTTCATTTAAAAAAAATCGAATCGATTCCGGCGCCGCAGGACAAATGGAGATCGACGGATACAAGCGGCCCGCCTGTACACCAACCGGAGGTTTAACGTCCGATTTTCATTTTTTTTCTCTGTTTTCCGGGCCGGGAATAAACAAAACGAGAAGTCCCCGAACAGCCTCGAATCTCGTTCTGCAGTTTTTCCGCGTGCGGCGGTGGAAATTTTATTTCCCGGTACGTCTTCCCTTCAATTTCATCGAGTATTGTTTTTCCGGGAAGCAATCGCGACCCAATATTCGAGTCCACAATATACAGACGAGTGCGCCCCGACGGCGTATCGAGTGGATTTATTTTTCCAAAGATTTGATTTCCACGGTGGAACACGCAGCCAGAGGTCCGCTTGCCACACCCCGGATCATTGAAATTTATACCGAGTCTTCGCGTGCGAGAAGTTATCAGGGGATGGTGTCCGGTTCCATGGAAAATTAAAAAGAAATTTTATTTTCGAAGGAAGATGAAGGAGGCCGAATTGATATTTTCGAGAGACAGCAGTGAAAATACAGTGCAGGTATGTGTTCATTGTTCCGACGTAAAACCCTTTACGAAGGGACCGTGCTCGCGATCGTGAAGGTTAGCCTACCTCTACGGGCAACATAACGACCGGGACCGCCATAAAAAACGAAAGCCATAGCCAAACTATAGCGAGTCGATCGTAATTTAAAGTATTCAACGAACCGTTAGGACCCACGGCTGACGAACACATGCAAAACCATCTTATCATTAACGCACCGAGGTCATCACTTTTATTTTACCACGTTTTTATTAGCTCGCTTTCTTGTTTGTTTGTCTGTCTGTCTGTTCGGTGGCAAATTTTGCAATTGATTTTAAACTAACTTACTGATGAGCTAGAGACTTGAAATTGGATACATGGCTCAGAACTGGATGACAATGCATTATTCAAAAGAAATTTTTTTTTTAAAGTCTTACCGTTTCGGAGAAAATAATTAAATATTTACCTTTTCATCCCCCCGCGAACTACGTCATCGCGTTCAGCGGTCCCCACTTCGCTCGTCCCCACTCCACGGACCCATTTCGCCCAGACGCGCGAACCATTGGTGGTGTAGTACATCATCGCTTTGTTTACCAAGTGAAATTTACAGTAAGCTTAGTGAGTATACAAAGCATTAATAAAGAGTGACACAAGTATTATATATTAACACAAGATTAAAAAGCAGAAAATAATTATTTAAGTATGACATAAAATAATTTTTCCTAGTGCCATACAGATTCCTAACCTCGTACAGATAGTCCTGAAAATTTGTGATTGTGAATTTTGAATAGCTGTGAAAATACTTGTGAGATTTCAAACGAAAAACGTCGAGCGCAAAATGCATCAATTATCTATCGCATGTGCCTAATTATACAATGTTTTTGTGTTTGTTGATTATCGATCGTAAGGTAGTTTATAACAAGAAGTATAGATGATCTCGGCGCAAAGGTTCGATCAGAAATTAAATTAAAGCAACCGTCCTAGTTTGGTTAAACTTTCTACGTTTCGATCCCAATATGGATCCTTTTCAAGGAAGAGGAAACAACTGTGTCTGTAAATTTTCAAAAGAGTTTTCAATATAAATGTACTGAAAACAGATTTAAATACAAAATTCAAAAAATAACGCTAATGAATTACCAACCTGCTGAAAAAATTAGAGACAGGAATATATGTATAAGCACGTGTTGTCTCAATGCCACAATGTTTAAACCCAATGCCTCCGTCTGACACTTCGATTCCCGAAAATATATTCTCGTAAGTAGAAAAGGTCGGTATTAAACGCTACAGAATCTGCAACTGTTAAAACCTAAACTACGTCTCCACACAGGATTTACCGCGGAGAACGAGATTATACCGTTACGATTGAGCAAGTTTTCGTCGGTTCCAGTCGCAGAAGTGGAATCAACAGCCATCGAACAGCGATTCGGCCGTGATAAGTCGCGTTTTCGAGTTCCGAGTTCGGCTATATGTATTTCTCGCGACAACTTCGAGCCGGCAATGAATAAGGCACCTCTCGGTCGAGTAATACTAAAAGGCTGAAATAAATGATGGAGCACAGCTTCAGGCTCGAAACGGTCTCGGAGGATTAATTAATACGATCGTTGCTCTAATAACGTCCCGGCGGATACGATACGTCACCGGGCGAATTTCTCGCGGTTTATCTTCGTCGCGATTTCGCCGTCGAATTGGGACGGTCTAATTGAAACGTCGATTTCGCCGTTACAGCGGATCGTGTGGCAAAGCTGGGTGTACACGTCGCCGGTTCTGAATGGAACCCGTAGGCGAGCGAACTATTTTCAACCTGACCGAGCACACGTGTGATCGATCATTTTTTTCCCTTCCTACATATTGTACTTTGCGTTCGAAGGAAAAATCCTTTGAGCGATCAGATGAAGAGGGCAGTTGAATTCGAAGAAAGAGAAAATTCCTTCGAGTGTTTTCCGCGGATCGAACAAGGGTTTTCCGATCGTCTCTCTTTCTCTCTCTCTTTCGACTGAGTGAATCGAGGGTTCGAATAACAGAAACGAACGCGAGCAAATATACGGAGAAAACAGGCAAGAGAGATGTTAGAGAAGCAACACGTGCGACCGTTTATCAAAGTACATGAATTCACGGACGGCCGGCCTGGAAGAATGCTCTGAAATTGAAAGGAGCTATAGAGAGGCCCGCGGGTTTTGGCTCGTGCCGGATCAATACCGTTCGTATCCAGTTTTCCTCTTTGTCGACAGTCGCATTCCGCGTCCTTACCAACGTCCACTCTGCTGACAGACTCGCATTAAAGTCCATTAAATAGAAACGAAGCCTGCGAAATTCACGGCGAGGAATGATTCAACGGCATACGCGACATTCTGACGCTTAATAAACGAACCTCGCGTGCTCCCGCATGGAAATGCGGATTCCATCGGGCACAGTCCACGGTAACACCTCGATAACAGACGGGGGGTACGGTTGTGTCCACGTCACTCCATATTTCGTTAACCGCATACTCGGGTTCTCCGCAGTTTTTTCCCAGATTAACATTTTTCCTGGAGAATTGCAGTAGCGCCTCGATAATTGCTCATTTGTAGATTGAATCTACTGATCTATATTAGAAAGGAATTTGTGTAAAATGCTAGAATGATTATCTTCAACTTCTTCGCAACTCTCTGCCGCTGGGTTTGCTCTGGTTACAAAGAAACAGCAGTGGTGCTTCGATAGAAGTACCCAGTGTCTCCAAGGCGTTTTCTTCATAAAAGATTCTCGAAGATACCAAGGCGTTTCTCGGCAAACGAAGGGGAGAATCGATGAGCAATTATTATGAAAAACTAACCGTGGCGTGAAAACCGAACGTGCTCTTTGAGCGAGAAGAACGTAGGCGTTCGAAGAAGTTCGAGCGTGGGCGAGCAACGCGGAAGAAACGAAAGGAAAGAAAGGACAAGGGCGCCCTGTTGATTCCGTTGAATACAACACGGGTCTATCCCCGACAGTGTAGCAACTGTATTTAACGAAGTAACCGCCACTAAGTCGTACGTTCCCGACGAGGCCTGGTCAATTTTGGCAGCGGTCCAGGGCTACGTCAGGATCGTCTCTGACGCCAGCATCAATGAAAGAACGTGAGAGAGGAAGCGAGAGGGCGAGAAGCCGCTCGAGCGAGAGTTGACAGGTTATATCTCTCTGTAGGCCTGTGGACCAAAAATAACGCGGGTGTTTTAACGTCGGAGCGATTTTCACCGAGAGCTCCTTGGCCGTGCGAAGACGATAGTCCTCGCCGTTAGATCCCCTCGTTACCGAACGGTTACTTCAACTGAACGCCCTCCAATCGCGTCGATCCGTCCGCGTTTCCATTACGTAATCCGCCGTTCTATCGCGGACTACGGTGGCCTCAGGTGCGATCACTTCCGTCGCGAATTTCAAACAATATTTAAATGACAATATCATTGGACGTCGAGTATCGTTATTTATTATCAGGTTGTTAAATTGGTCAGGAAAATAGAAACTTGTTCCTTTCTGGTCGAAGTGTCCCTATACCTCTCTACTTGGTCATGAGCAGGCACCCACGACGAACATATAGCGAAGCAAGCCACTAAATATTACATTATCACCGATCAATATACTACTTTTCTTGATGTTTACTCTGACCCCGTTCGATTAAAACGCGGTGATGCCTCTCTACATGTTCATGCATGGGGTCCCAGGACAAGCATGTAGCGAGGCACGACATAAAACATTTTATTACCGTCTATCTTCAAGCATGAACGCCTACTATTACCCGTCAATACCTCTTTACTTGTTCACGAGTGAGGACCCAGGACGAGCATATAGCGAAGCACACCGTAACAAACATTTCATCATCCCTGATTTACAAACTGTTCCTCGTTTCCTCGGCGAATACATTTAAACGATATTAGAATGAGCTATGCGATTAATTAAAAATAAGCGTACGAAAGTTTACCTTCTGCTAATGCATAATTGCCTCGAACGTATTTGTCAGGGTGTTGGTAGGTTTTTCTCTAGTTCGAAGAATGTGTTCGCAGTATGCGCTACTGACAAGACGAACCACGGCTGTCTCTCGACTGTGAAAGATCAACGCTGCCGATCTAGGAAAACCAGTTAGCTGGCACTCGACTGATGGTGAAGACCGTGCAATTCACACGTTTATATAGATGCACGAGTCTCATGTGCATCTTCCAGCTCGCTGTTGCATTATTCAGCTGATATGAGGCATATCACGTTGACTAGAAGTTCGTCGGCACATGTGAAAGAAACCAGACGTATCGTGCTATGCCATTTACTTCCACTCGAGCCTTAAGCTCCGTTCACACCGGGGAAAACACCCTGATCAAATCGCTTGGAAAATCACCGTTCTGAATTCACTTGAAAATAGTTCATAAAATTATACTTCATACCAGGAAAAACATTCTAATAAATTGACTTCTACGAGAGTGATGCTGAAGCGGTTCTTAATGCTACGTATCCACAGATGATCAACTATCGAGGTACTGTGTTCGAAATCTGTTATGTCCGACATTGTCTTGAAAATACACTCCTTTATCCTTCCAAAAACATAGATAAAGCGTCGAATAATTTTCCGAGGGTACAACGGGGTTCGATTGTGAACGCACCATAAGCCATAAGGTCTAATCATACGGGAAATTGACCGAGCGAAGTAATACAGACGCGTTCCGTCCGTTTCCTGCTTGGACGGCAAAGACAACGTCAATTGTCGCATGAAAAATGCAACGTACACGTGTGCTCTCCGCGATCCTGTCGGCCGATGGATTGTGATCGAGCGAGGGAGGGTCATGGAAATTTTAGGTCGTTGTCCCTGTAACAACGCCGTGCACGCGCCGTCTGTGGATTTTCTCGCGGCGAGAAACTGACCCGTGGAAAACACGTATCGGACAGATCAATCATTCGACAATTTTTTTCCTCACCGCTATTCCCCAGTCGATTCTAATCCCTTCGCTTCCAGGAACGTTCCCGCGACGAGATCGAGACGCACGCGACCAACGAAACGGAAAATACGGAGCCGAATAGGTAATTTATTACGGTGCCATGACGCGATCGGCCGCCCTATCCTTAGCGAACACGCGCTTTTCGACGAACTTTTCAGCGAACGACCCTGACTCGGCCCCAGCCAATGGCATTTCGCGATGGAAAGCCTTATTAAATGTCAACCGGCGTCCTTATCTGGCTTAATAGCAATTTTAGCCGCTGACAAATTCTGCTGCAACGGTTCTAAACAAAGAAAATCGAACGCTTCGCTCAGCTCACTAATTTCTTCCCGAATCTGCACCAAGTTTCAACATAGAGAACCAGTGTCAGAGCAGCAACATTTTACAAATCGTTAAAACATGTAAAAGAGGAGTGAAACCGATCATTTAAATTGTACAACGGGCGTCACAACGCCAAATGCCCTTTCTCATGTTATCTACATTCGGAATTATGATCGTGACATTTAAACGGGAGCGAAATGATGGCTTAAAAAATTCATAAAAATTCAAATTTTTAATTCTAGGCGAGTAGCTGGCTCGAACTGGAAGATGAAAAGAAATCGTTAAACCAATCCGAGGGCTCGGGAGTTACGACGACTCGGTCGCCAAACGAACCAACGTCTGTCGTCGTTAAAATCTACCGAGACGAGCAATCGTCACGAAACTTCAACGTCGTGGAAATTAATGATGTAACGTGACCCTGTTTGCCTGTCCGATGACTCAGAATCCATACCCGGACAACCATGTTTTGCGAGACAACTCGGCGAAAGGTATAATGGTCTGACTATAGGCGCACGTGTTCCACTCACGTGACACGAGCCGACCGAAAGTTGTATACAACACGCCGGAAGTCGATTTCCGCGGTTACGACGTCCGAGGATTTTTGGAAAAATTTTTCAACCATTTCCAAAGTTTACACTCTTGCGCACTTTTCTAGAAAATGTAATAATATTCGTACATTGTTTTTTAATCCTCTCTGGTGGTTTGTCAAATTATTTTTCATTCATAATTAATTAATTGGTTCTCGATCGTAATTTATCTCAATTATAGTATAAATATTTATTCGCGGCGCACTGGTTCGATCATTTATGACAATGGAAAAGAAAAGGAAGGAGGTGTTTCGTCCTAGACTTATTTTTCTCCTCGAATTCCCAACTTCTTAAACGGTGCGTTAAAAAACAATTTGTTTCAAATTTCTATTTCATATAGGTGCCTACCCCCGCAGCAATAACGAAGATAATTACGGCGAGCGTTGTAATTATTCCATGCCGAGCACGTCAATAAATCGCCCACGCTTCCACAAAGTTCGAAACTTTGCCGAGCATAGTTTTAATGTAGCTTGTCTAAACTACCACATACGTATCGAAACTTTCTCAAATATAGTTTTGCGATGCATCGTCCACTGAATTATCCGTAAGTTTGTCGAACACACTGTCTGCGCTTGCATACATTTTTTCCGATTCCGTCGAACCCGGTAGTTTCGCTCTACATTGTGCTCATAAATTCGTTGGAACTTCTCGCGGACGTACAGTCTGTCGAAAGAGTCGCGTACTTCTATAAACATGGTAGTCAATTGTTTTGAAAGTGCATTGAACACCTTGAAATATTTCGAGTAGAAACAATTTAAGAAAACCAAATCAAGTTCTAAAAAGCGGTTATTAAACATTTTGTCAATCGTAGTCGAAATCTAATGAAAGATTTATCCACAGGAGAAATCCTTTTTTCGAAGGTGTATAGCTGTATCAACACAATAGATCGTACCGTAACCATTATTCGTATTTCATTAAATTCATTCGATAATTATATCGTAGTCGAAATCTAATGAAAGACAATTGTCAATAGTATCGCACTTTTTCAATCGATTAAACTGATTGAGAGAAGACATGAATATGCAACTCCTATATCTTCCAATAAATACAGACAATTTTTATTTTCCATAGAAATCCACAGTCCCTTCAAGTCGTTCGAACGCATTGTGAAAAAGTTTTTCCGTTTTAAATGGCGTATCAAGATTTTTATCATTGACTGTAGTTCGACAAAATTGCGGACCCGATTCAAATAGGATATAGTCGAACGATGGCGGTGTCTCGTTAGAGAGAAGTCGATTTCTGGACAGTGTAGGTGTGGAAGAAGCCAACAGCTCATTAAGGGGATGACGGGTAAGTCCTTAGAGGAGCAATTCGGTTTCTTATAGAACCGTAACACGCCACCCTCGTCGAATCGAGGGCCACTGCAGCCACTTTTTATCTCCAGGGACCTCGAGGAGCCCTCCTACACGTCCCACTATCTCTTATCGAAGTCTTTATCCACGGCTGATCACTGTTTTTCTTTATTGTACCGCCGTTAATCACCGCTCCACGTCGATCTATCGTTCAGAAATGATCCTTGAGCTCCTGTTTCCCCTAATCTCCGCGACCTGTGACCACAATTCCATTAATAATGGAGAATCGGTTGACCCCGAGGCCAGATTAGGAGACAACATCGGGGAATCGGAGACGATAACCATAAGCTCGCTCGAAATTGCATGTCCCGTTCTCGTTAATCCGACTTTAATTAAACGGCTCCCCAATATCACATCTTTCGCTATTTTATTAAAATATTATTCAATACATCTGTTCGTAATAAAATAATCTACTGTGTTATCTCGTATTTAGTCCTGCAACTTTCGTGGTCATCGCAACAATAGTTAAAAAATTTCCAATTTCAATAATTGTAAAATACAAAATGTAGTACGGTTAGTATCAATAATCGAACTCGTCGTACACAGGCAGCTCCTCGCACAAATCGGCTGTGTTGCGTCGGAATTATGGCAACATTACCACAGAGTAAACCAACAATCCGTTCCAGATTCGCGGCTGCAAGCACGGTCGCGTAATTAAGAGTCACCCGGTGTAATAATCGCAGGCTGGGCGGCTCAGAGGGCGGGGAGGATTAATCAAGAAAATGAGGAGGCTCGGAGAGCCCAACAGTCTATGTATATGTGTGTGTGTGTGTGCAACGATGCTCGAATCAAGGAGATAGGCCGAGTCCGACTGGTGAACTTGACCTTCACCCAGCACGGCTACCTTCGATCGAGCCTCCAACGCCGGGAATCCCCCCGAAAGAAGGTTAACAGAACCTTCTTGGAGGGCACACGTGTGATGCCGCATTAAGAAGGGCCGAGCAGGGTTGGCGTGACTCCTACACGGCCTTTCATCCAGCCACGATACAATCGAGCGATTCGCGTGCGAATTCACCGGCAGGAATCATCCTAACTCGCACCATGAGCCGCCCACCCTCTCATCAGCTGCAATTTGTCTCTCCTAGCATCAATCAATGACAATACCTCTTTTGCCTCCAATTTATGAAACTTTCGTCCATACATTCATGCTGATTTCTAGTTAAAATGAGACGATACAATTAGGATCCAGTTGCGCAATTCACGATTCGAGCCTCGATCATCCGAACCAATGGTATTTAAAAAATTTTGCTTTATCTCAATCTAAACAATATAAAATCTACATATAATGCATGATTCTTTGTACAGATCGATAGAAAGATTTAATCTAGCACTGCAGCTAGCTAACTATTATCTATCCTACTACCCAAACAGTCGCTTTGATCATTTCGGATAATACAGGTTCTACTGCATCGTGTCCGGAGTCATTTTAACCGGGATTGTGTCCAGAATATGTTGCTGAGAATTTCAATTTTTTGCATGAAGAGCCGCAATTAAGGATGTTCTGGAGGTATATGAAAACGCAATAAAATCTTTGAAAATTTGACAAGATATAATTCTTACTAAATTAATGCAATTACCAAAGTTTTGTTATTATCAGAACATAATTTTACGCAAATTTCACATGTTAATTTTCAATAATAACCATAAATATTGCTTTCCGAAGTATTTTTAATTTATTTAAATATTTATTTTCAACTTTTTATTGCGTAATTATATATATTGAATATCACAAATTTATTATCTTAAGGTTCAAATCAGGGGGTACAATCATCGAAAAAGTACTTACAATTTTTTATAATATGAAGACAATTCGATTAAACAAATAAATATAACATGAAATTTACTAATTAAACGAAAGCTTTTAAATTAATCTATTTTTTTAATGCAAAATATACTCATGAATGGCTTTCATTGCCAATATATTGATAAATTTCGAATTTCTTGTACTTTTGTCTTCCATTGTACCTCCAGAACATCCTTAAATGGTTGTGAATTTGGCAACGGCGATCAAGGAAATAACGGCTCCGGTTTAGAATTACAGTTAGCCATGTGTACGCGACACACAGTCCGATAATCAATCCTCGTGCCCGGGGATGATTGAAATTCGTAGGGGGTCGCGTGCAACAGCCGCGATCAAGGATTAAACGTCGATGAAAGTCGAGACTACCACGGGCAGGTAGTACTCGCGTCGCAGTGCACTGTCTTTATCCGGCAAGGTCATCGTCGAAGCGAATAAACGAGATGACTCACGCGGGATTCGCCGAATGCCTCCGCCATTGAGCGAATCGTGGCCGCATCGATCCGCTCCGAGACGAATTACGTGAAATCGTCGCGAACTCTACCGTGCCGAGCCACTATTTGCCCGAACACGCCTACCCCTTCGTTGCATCTAACCCTGTCGGCCCTGGTGGGACACCCACGATTCTCCGCAAGGATCCGCGCCCTTGAAACTGTGCAAAATTTCATCATTGTACATTCGTGATAAACAACCGTACGTCACTAAAAATTATCATACAATCAGACTACCAATTTTCTGCATTCGTTATATAAATAAATTAAAATTTAAAACAGAATTGTCACACTTGCCTGTGTATATTTAATTGCTAAAAATGTAAAAACCTAGTGTGAACAAATGCGTTCGATTGCATTTTTATCTAGTTTAGAAACTGAATAATTCTCTTTGAAATTCATGAACGAGTTGACGAGTCGGCCCTGGTGGGACACCTACAATTCTCCGCGAGGATCCGCGCCCTTGAAACTGTGCAAAATTTCATCATTGTACATTCGTGATAAACAACCGTACGTCACTAAAAATTATCTTACAATCAGACTACCAATTTTCTGCATTCGTTATATAAATAAATTAAAATTTAAAACAGAATTGTTACACTTGCCTGTGTATATTTAATTGCTAAAAATGTAAAAACCTAGTGTGAGCAAATGCGTTCGATTGCATTTTTGTCTAGTTTAGAAACTGAATAATTCTCTTTGAAATTCATGAACGAGTTGACGATAAAGCGGGACTGTATTATGTACTATATAATCCAGAGCTTTATCATTTTTGCATTGTTTGCGCACGCTACGAATGCACGAAGTTCTGCGGTTCATTAATAATGATAGTGACACATTCATTATGAAGTATTTGCACTTTGCACGCGTTACGAAGAAAATTCAGTGTGCCCGATTGATTCGCGCCCTTAGAGTACAGCGAGGGTATCTGAAACCCATAAGAACGATTCGAGCGACGACAGCCTTGCGTCAAGCAAGTCCTCAAGGAATCCCGACGAAGCACCAGGAGACATAATCGTGTAAGCCTTCAGCCACACCACCGGAAGGTGAAGGAAAGCCCACAACGGTGAAAAACATCAATGAAGACCAAGTGATATCAACGTGTACGGTGACCGTCTGACTAGTCCCTGGGCGTCACTACTTGGAACAGGGTCACCGCGTGACCGACTATTACGCAGCCCTAAACGCGGTGGAAATGCGAAAGGACACCGTGCCGACCTAACCCACTACGAGGAGTCACGATCGCCCACGCAGGCGACAGGAAAAACCACGCTAATGAACATTTAACGATTCAGGGAACGGCCGGAAACGTTTCCGCAACGATCGAGACCATGGCTCTGTTTTACGGGGTTCGAACTGTCGGAGAAAATACTCCGACACGAGAACATTAACGATAAAACCCGTTTTACGTCGTCCGCGACCATAAGCCCCGATGAGTTTCACTCAAAAACTGACCTATTTGCTAAACTTCTCACGGTCCTACGCCAGACATTGATTTTTACGCATTTTACTGATTCATTTTGCATTGATCTTTATTTATCTATCTATATATATAAAAATTAAATGCTGAGAACGACTGGACCAATTTAGCTAATTTTTTTACTCCTCCTTAAATTGAATATCCATGGCCACAATCGTTAATAGATACAATGCTCGCTCAAAAATACGTTTTTATGCTCATTTATACATTGTTTACACATTTCTAATAGCTTTTCACAATTTCACAAAACGATCACAGACATTGAAATTTGAACAGGACAACGTCTGTCGGGTCAACCTAATGTGAAATAAATATTTCCTCCGTTGATTGTAAGAGCTAGAAACCAAAGAGAAATTTCTTTTGTTTATTTAGCAATTTTAATGTATTGATATGTTTCAATTCTTACTGAACTATTCAGATAGAACTGACTCTTGCCAAAGCAAGGACTTGAGGACGAAAGGCAACCTTATGCTCGTAAGAAGACACTTTATTCATTAAAATTCAGCGTTATCCGTGGAACCAGTCCAATCACGATCACCCGTAACATCTTTCGTGTTGACCAATTAAGCCTCCAACCACTGAACGAAACACTAAAGAGCTCGGTTACACCCCTCGACGTTAGGATGCAGCTGGCTGTTGCCAAAGCAGGACTTTCAAGATCAAAGACAACTCTTCCTATAAGTAAAGAGAGGAACATCTTCGGCAGTTTCTCAACTCTTTTTAGGGGAATTAGCTTAATGACCGACACAGTGACAATCACTCAGACTTAGAGGCGTTCAATAAGAAGTCAGACCATAATTTCCCATCTACTGAAACAATTTCAAGGGTATCAGACATTGCCAACTAAAAGTCAGTTTAAAAATAAAGTAGGAATATGTGACTTTTTAAAATTCGATAAACACGTACAGATTTAGCAATTTTATCAGGTCATCCCTTGGTTTTTTAACGAGAAAGTTAATACACTTACGTTTATTCTTAATCGTCCAAATTTATACGACATTTTCCCACTTTTCAACTAACTTTTCATTCTCAAAAAATTGGATTTCAATGAAAAACTAAATGGAGAGAGAACTCTAATACTGTTTGTAAAAGAGGATTCCACAGTTCAGTATCAACTAACATAAACTTAAAGGATCCTGGGATCAACGAGAATTAGCGATTCGGCCGCGTCCGCGGGAATGCGCGAATCGATAAGCTAAAAAAAAAGGGTGCAGCCGCGTGTACGATTTGGCAAGCGCGATAATTGCAGGGATAGATCGTCGAGCGATCGTGGCCGAAGACGGGGAAAGCTGAAAGCAAAATCGCGAGTGGATAAGCCGACTAATTAGCAGTCACTCGACCTAAAAACGGGTCTCGCGAAGTCGGATGAGCCGCGCGGAGACACATTAACGGTTCGACACGGTGGGAAAACGGGGAACCAGTATAAATATCTCCGAGGCTGCACGCGAGACGATGCAAACTGGCGAGAAGGGGCAGGAGAGAAACGAAGAGAGCGAGAGAGAGAGGGAGAAAAAAAGCCTTGCACCTCCGGACACGACGGTGTGCGCGGCTACAGGGCCTCTTCGAAAATAAACCTGCACCACGTGCAGCCTTGATCCTGTGCACGCAACAGTGCATACACATGTGACACGTAAGCGGTGCCGGTGCCGGCGCGGGCCACACGCACGTGCACACTCAGCCGCATACCGGCACCGCATAATATTGCAGGCCGATTTATGGCAGAGGGTCGGGGGTAAGGCTTCGGAAAATTTACGATCGGCCGCGCGATTTGTGGCTTTCGAATTGCACAGACCTCGGATGGAGAGAGAGAGAGGGGGGAGAGAGAGAGATAGAGAGTCTCGCAAACGCTAACGCGCGCGAACTCCCGGTGCATGCGACCCCGACGCGCACGGTGTGAACCACCCCTTTACCCTACTGATCGAGTTTCAGACAATGGGGCGGTCTGCTAGCCTCGAGTTGAAGGCAACACTCTTCGGGGTTACTTCAACCCAGTCGGAAATTAGAGAATTCTCCCAGTTCCAGGATTACCATGCAATTTTCTACTGCTTTCGCAAGACAAGACCTCAGAGTGCCGATTCTGAAAGAACATATGGAATAAATGGAAAATAGAGTTTATTATACAACGGAGAAAGAATGGGATTTTTGAAGTGCGAAAGAATATAAAATTACAAAATACACAAACCTTGGAAGAATAAGGGAAAATAAAATGAAAAGTTCTTCTGCAACGAAAGTTGTGGTCGAACAATTCCCGTGAAAGATTCATTAAGGATCGTATGGTTATAATAGTTGGGCTGGAAGCGATGGTAAATGGCGCGGTTATTTCGTCGGTTGACGAATCAATACCACATCGTGAAAAATGTGATACTAATGCTTCACGTGCTCGTATAGCCGATACACAATTGGAGAATCTGATCCTTCACGCCTACACCCTTTTAGCGTTGCGTTGGTAAAGCTTTGACTCGTCTTCCGCAGTGGTTTACTGTTACAGATCCTCCTTCCGTCTACATTGTTATTTACTTTCACGGAAAGACAATGCTCCTACTTGCATACTATCAAAAACCATTCTCGATCGCAAACAAGTTCAATCATCTGCTAGCGGAGATCAAATACCATTAATCTTGTGGATATTACAAGCGATTTTCCCTCGAGCCATTTTCTAATTACAATATTCATTTGACAACGCTTAATTAACTTTCCACATGTACGCTCTCTCAGACTTTAATTACAAAAAGCTGGACTTATCCTTCTCTACAGATGCAACGCTCTAACTTTACGAGTCCTGACCTTCCTGAATTATTGTCTGATCAAAACGTTCATTGGGAAATGACCAACTGTAATGTACAATTCCACCCCATTTAGTTAGTAGTTATAACACAAATTGAATTCGTTCCGTTCCACAGAATAAACTTCTAACACGCGATTTTCTCTTCCATGTTAGTTCCATGGAAATATTCGGTGAAAATCCGCCCTTTTCAGCTCCTAATTACAGGAGGTTGAATTCATCCCCTTTCGTGTACTAAACATCATTAATCTTTTGGATCATAACTCCACTTTTCCTCATTTACAAGTTTCTAACTACAATATTCACGGAAAAATTAACCATCAGGCTTCGCAGTGTAGAATTCAACTCCTTTCAGCTCTCGTAATTACAAAAAAATTTCATTTCCTTTTATAGACCGAACATCATTAATCTTATGGATTCTAACGCCAGACTTCCTCTTTTACAGGTTTCTAACTACAATATTCACTGAGGAATAAATAATTAGGCTTTGCAGTCTACCCCTTCTCCTAATTACAAAAAATTGACTTCACCGCCTTTAATAAATCAAACAACCTTTTAGATCCTGCATTTCTACATTTATAGTTTTCCAATTACGATATCCCATGAAAAATTAACATTACATTGCATTTTAATACTACGTTTTCTCATTCATCCGACTACAATATTCACGAAGAAAATGAGCAATTAGATCTTTCAACCCTCCTACAATTTAATTCGAATTTCGAATTAGAACGACCCCTTCTACAGCTCTAAATTTCGTATTCCACCATTTTCCTAGCATCGCGTTTGCGAAAACCGTAGATAACGAATCGGATCCGTGGGATTTTCGTAGCAACGATGATTCCAGATCCACGAGAACGGCGCAGCGCCACGTAGACGTGCACCGCGGAAGCGTGTTTCAGAAATTCCGGGAACAGCTAAAACCGGCACGCTTCCGCATAGTGGTGCAGCCGAAAAGCCGTCTTCGATAAACAGAACAGAAAGTTCCTCGATTCCGCCGCGGAGTCCATGACTCTACCCCCGCGATACAACGGTGGGGTGCGAGGGGGATCGACCGACCGAGGGAGCGGATAGAGGGTGGCGAGGGACAAGGGGCTCGAGTAAAGTCATAAAAGTAGGGCAGTAGTGCGGTAGAGCAATCAATAGAGGCCGGATCATGGTGGGGGGATGGGGGGTATTAAGCCACCGTGGAATTTCGGACCGCCTCTGGAGGGGATGGACCACCTCCGAAACGAAAAAATATCATTTCGAACGATTCCGTGTCGTCCCTGACCAGACCATGCACCTCTCGCATCCGTTCCCGTTGCCTAATCGCAAATGGAAATTGTTCAACCCCCGGAAAACCATTGGCCAACGTATTTTACATGTTTGTTAGGAAGTGTAGCAAATATTTAATTTATAAACGATTCTTCTTCACTCATTTTTGATCCAATTCGAAGAGAAATTGTCTCATATACTGAATATTATAAAATACTGAATAAATAATTATTTGGTCCTGGTCTGAGCACAATCAACTATGAATCAACATCCGCAGTAGTTAATTAAATCTTCAATTTTCAATATTCAATAGCTATATTATGCACGGGCAGCAGCCTCTACGTATTTGTTTCATTTATTACAGTGCAGCTTTTAATAAAATTGAGCGTCCCATTTACGTCACTGAAAATTTCATAAGATGCACAGAACATATGAAATTAATTTATATTTCATTCAAGTTTCCGTTCCAGGAACGTCCAACAGCGACATTCTCAAAACAATTGAATTCGACTAACAAACGACGAACAGAAACAATGTACAAGCACGAGTACGCTTT
This sequence comes from Lasioglossum zephyrum, assembly GCA_028455615.1. NCBI lineage: Eukaryota > Metazoa > Arthropoda > Insecta > Hymenoptera > Halictidae > Lasioglossum > Lasioglossum zephyrum. The sequence goes on along the minus strand of CM052326.1, from coordinate 13,398,596 downwards.
TATTTTATAATTAGAAAGCTCGTATCGATTCAGAGTATATATACATCTAATAAGTTTTATAGTTTTAATCGTTATTCCAGAGTTGTTGTTGTTGAATAAAAAAAAAACTCTTGCAAACTTCTCGGAAAACAGATACGGGGGCATTTCCTTCTCCGAAAACGGAACCGAGTCACGTGACCTTCCCATATCCATAAAACCGTTCTACTTTAAATAAAAGGCCACGGGTAGAGAAAAGGTTCGCCGATAACCACGAGAATGTTAATCGTGTAACAGTACGATATTTCATTTCGCGTACATAGCCACTCATACAATCTTTCAGCGTTTATTACACGAATAAAATTATTCCGTCCCCTCCCCCTACAGATTGCCGCGAAAACAAATGAGGATTGTGAACGCGAAAGTTCAAGCTAATCTTAAACATCGCCTCTTGTTTATCGATCCTCGTATGGACTGTTTCGCTGGAATTCTGTTAAATATCGTATCTCATCGGTGACTCTGGAAAGTTCAAATCCAATGTCAACGAACAGATCTTGATCGAATGTAAATGTTCAAAAAAAAAAAGAAGAAGAAGAAAACAGAAACGATAACACCGTCTCGGAAAACAAACAGTTGACAAGAGTGCGGCCTTGTTACGCCTCCGTTCTATACAGTCCCGATTCTCCATTATTTTCGAACGCGTTTTCGGCTGTTCGGGACTGATTTTACCCGGGGAAAACGCATGATACAGGTAGAAAGTATTTGTACGTACAGGTATGCGGCGTCAGCGAGCATGTGTGAAACGATTCACGGATCTTATGTGTGGCGTGCGAAGAGGTTATGATCCACGAAGGTGCATGGTAACGAGCGACGAGCACGAACTGTTTCGTGAACGAAGCGGACGTAAGGATATGCCCGTCGACCGATTTTCATTCTTCAGAATCCGCTGTCGAAATTCGGACAACGAGACACCTATTTAGTGGGCCTGCTAAAGCCCCGTTCTCACCACCGAGCTCTGTAAATACACGGTGGTGCGTAAACCGTCGCACGGACAAAGCGACGGCCTGAATAGAAACAGAAAATCGCTCGAACACACCGACACCATCGATTCCCACACGCAGGACAGTAAACGTAACGAACGGTTTAATTGAACGACTAATTCGCTTACCTTCTTCTAAATATACTCGCGATACAACTCCACCATTTCACCGATTTTTCACCGCACTCTCGAGGGATCGCGTTATTGTTGTCCTTTGATGTTTTTTTAAACGTGCACGGATTATCGGTGACGCTATCTGTCCACGCGTGAACGTATTAAACATCATTCAGCCAGAGGGCACCACTGATCCCTCCAAGATGGCTCTGCGTACATCCATTTGAATTTTACTTTTGGCGGGAATCTGAATCACAGACGAGATACTATTAAAGACTACCAGCCCCTGTGCTATTCAGTGACACAGGCAAGTGGAACTTACAGCAACTTACAGTGATTTGAAATACCACATCACTATAAGTTCCACCACCGACGAGAGAGTGTATTTTTATTTATTAATAACTCGCGGCGCGGCATGTCCATTTTATTACAAAATATATTATAATATATAAGATTTCTTCATCGTTCCACCCGACGAAAAATTTCAAAAATACACAATTACAAAATACAAAAAAAGCCCATATAAATTTTAGTGCTCTTCTTGTGGTAAACATTTGTAAAATGTTCTACTTTCGACTACTTTACAATTGAACATCAAGAAGAGGATAATTGCTATGATCAGCAACACAGTACTTATTGAAAAAAACAACGGATACTTACGCTGTCACGTCCGCCGCTGCTTGAAGAATGTTCGAAATGACCGTTGGCATCTTGACTTCGACTGTGGTCTACATAGATGTAGCATCGATAGTATCGATCGATGGATTTTTTTCCCGCGGAATCTGTAACAGAAATTGTAGCAAACAATCAGAATGAATAGCGAATAAACAATTCAATTTGAAAAGAGAATCAAAATGAATGTGAACCAAAATTAAATAAACTTTATTTCGATACCACGAAACGAATAAATATATATTTATACCTATAGGTTCGGTCGTCACAACACAAAAGCAAATTACCGCGAGAATGTAACACGGTTCGAGAATAGATTGACATCAATGAAAATAAAATAAGATCACACTTTACATCCGGATAGCAAAAATTGTTGCCTCTTTCGTGTGTAATTCTGTAGATTTTGGTGAGAAAATGCGTAAAATCTACGCGCGACGATCCTAAGCGGACAGTGGTTTAAATTGCGTGTTTGAAAGTTAGCAACGGCCGTACTCTTATGGCGCCAATAAGAACATATTTGAAAAAATATTTTACAGTGTTTCGCAAGCGAAGACATGTCGGAAAGCGTATAATAATTAATTAATTGATCAATTGTCAAATTGAATGCGGTAGAGGTCAACGGTTCCATCTAGCGGCAAGCGCCAGAACTAGGTTACGCGAAAAATAGATTTTTGAATACGGAGGCGCGAAATACAAATGTATTGATACCGAGTATTTAGGTGAAGTTGAAAATGGTACAAACATCAGAGAAATTGAATATCAGTATCCCATTATTTTCTATTTATCACGAACATTAATTTCAGTCTATATTTGTAAAGAACATAAGATTGTTTATTGGATATCAAGGTTTACAAATATTATCACACACTTGTTATGAATGTTTCATTGGAGATGGCTGCCTTATATGTATCGTACAAATATAATAATTATATTTTATAATGGCTGTGTATATATATATGTATATAAATACTTAATTATCTTATAAAGTGGCGGTGTTTTTATATACATACATCGGTGGCCTGTATTCTTTTTTTTAATTCTTATCCTTGATTATCATCGGATCTCGTTATCAACAACAGCGAGTCCGTGAATCGATGATCGAACATACAAATGAGAATGAATGACAATGGAAAGAATGGGGTGAGCGTGAGGATGATGACAATGATAAAGATTATGATTACAATATACGATGTCGATGGAAATGATTAAAAGCAACCAGCCTCTGGCTTCTCGCAACATTCATTTATCCTCGATATTCCCAGCATACATAGAAATCAATAAATAATAATTATATAGAGAAGGATAGAACTATCCTACTATATACTTTTGTGGTAAAATATTTCCGCAGGCCGTCTCGTAGGCCTGTTTTTACTTTACTTACAAAGAGCAAGTCGCCCCTTGGATAGCGCGATAATTACAAATTCTCATGTATATATTACATATATATAATATACTTACTGTACAAGCTGTTCTTTTCTTATCGGTATAGCTCAAACGCGTCTACGCATTTTCGTCACTGCTAATCGTAACATTTTACAAAATACTTCAGATTTCGAAACGAATAAAAAAATATTATATACAGAGAGCCTCGCTCGAAGAGACCTCGCCAACATCGGTCACCGGCTCCTTACAGACTTTCCATACAACTTTCATATATTATAAATCATTTCGCAATATTCAAAGTACAAAAGACTTAAACGAAGCAACCCTTCGGCGGGTGAATTGACATTGTCTTGATAACACCTTTATATTTTAAGAGAGTTTGAGCCGAACAAGATGGCCGACGTTCGCACGGTATCCTAGATGAAGAGACACTTCTGTACGGTCGTGTGTAAATTCGTCCATTCAAAAAAAAAAAAGAAATGACAAATGTAGGGATTGAATGAAACTCGTGCGCGCACGACTTAATACTACTCGCGTTACCCTAACCGAGCTAAGCCGACGACAAAAAGAACGTGTTTGATCGAAAAACCTCGGTGTTTCACGCGCGGCATCAAATATTCGAGTAATATGCAATACTCTGGGCATCGGCCCGACGATTCCTAAAGCGGGAGTATCACATATTGCTTTGTACTATATCCATATTAGACTTCTGCCGCAATACGGAAACCCCTATCGGTGGATGACACCATCGCGTACACAGGACTGTTTTGTACAATACAGGGTGTCTTGTGTTACCCTGTATACTCAACGTTTAGGAAAATACGAAAGTGCTTAAAAATGATGGTATATAGTACGGAATACTACAAGCGACGTGCGCCCTCGATCGCGTCACAATTTCTTCGCGTAAATTGTCACGTGATCCTGCTTATCTCCGGTATCTCAATCTTGTTAATACTAAAGAGACCGCGTGATGGTCGCCGTAAAACGTGTACAAAAGTTATACGTAGCAAATCCCTAGCAATGGAAGGAAGTATTATTTCTATTATTTATATGTATATATCTCGACGGATATGGTAAAAAACGGTCGTTTAGATATTCTCCATTGTAAATATGCGGTGTCGGATGTCTCTAATTTGTTCGTGTGACAGTAAAAAATTTTCAAAGCGATCACGGTCGCTCTCGTGGCGTCCTCGAATAAAAGAAAACAACGTATACGCGCACACCTTACAAACAACAATTTGTAAACATCTGTTAAAAAATAGTTCGCGAAACTCGACTACCGAATTTAATTTTATACATATACTATTAGACCGTACACTTAACTGGACGTTTAGAACGTAATCGTTACTTTAAGGTAAATCAACTACCGAAACTGTAAAAAACACATCCTTGTCACGTTGACGCAGTAAAGCCTACCGTAATACCCATACTCGATGTACGCTTTGTTTGTTCGTCTCTCTTTTCTATCTTTCCTTTTTTTTTTAATTCTAAAATAAGATTTCTCGACGAGATCGTAATACTACAAATGTCTCGGTTAGAATAGTACACGCGTATCATTCTCTAGTGCGTATGAAATTCCTTAGCGAGCTGCCGCAACCATAAAATACAGGGCAACCGAACGCAAACGTTTTGTTCTTTTTAAGGCCGTTTACAGAAGGTTCAGCGTGGAAAAGTCTCTATCAGCCTGTCAAATCAAACTCGCAGAATCACAGGCAACTGTTTCAGTGAAATTTACAGACGGCTTGTTGTAACGGAGCCTGATAACACGTCGACTGTTGAGATCAATGTTCAACGAAATTCTGAATGAGCCACACCATCGTTAAAAAAAATTTGTGTCCATTTCTAAACTTCAATGAAAATTTGCATAAAGATCCCCGATCATCTGATAACGAAGCATCAGTGACGCAAGCCAGTCAACGTGTTAATAATGAATTTCTTTTTATTGAATACTCAAATTAACTAGTCGGAAAGTACTGTACCATAGGAAAACCTATCATCGGAACAGTCGTTAAAGAATTCTAACGGATGAAAAAATAGAAACGACATTTCTAGTTTCTCGTCTCACACACTGAACCGTAAATTGTTCGCAGTTAAGAGACTCACGTGATCTCGCCATCCTAAGCGTAAGTATGGCAGTCGACAGTATCGATATAGAAAATGTACTCTTACGAGTATAAATTACAAACCATGGCAAAGAGCACGTGAGTTTTTCGATATAGTACGAATTCCTCCTTTTTCTTTTTTCTTGTCCCTTTACGTTTCTCCTTAGGCAAGATCATCCGTTTCACCGAAGCATATGAAAGACAATCAATCCGATTACCAATCACTTTTACACGTATAAGAATCGAGAAACATTAAAACCGTTTCTCTTCGCTACGAATCCGATGTGTCATTAACATAAACGCACTCTAGTCGCGAGAAAAGATTTCAGCGCACAGGATAGACCTAATCTTTTAAATGATCATATCTCTGATTATCTTGATAATCGTAAATTACAAATATTAGAACGTATCCCGTAAAACTATCGTTAAAAATAGAAATAGCTGCACTGTTGCAATTAATTGAAAAAGAAAAAAAAACATTTATAATCTCAGCGTGTAACTTTGAGTAGCAGACGGATCCTGTTACTCTTGACAAAGTTGAGTTCGAATACTTTTCACTCAACATTCGCACGACATAAAAGTATACTGAACAGATAGATCTATCCTACGTGCTGCCTGTAATCCCAGATAAGGTACAAACTTATCAGTTTCCTTTCGTCTCTAGTGTTGTATGCACACACTGTATGTACTCAAACATCAAAAAAAAGAGAACACATACACCATCAAACGCTCGTAATAAAATGTCTTATTCCCACGTCGATTCACTGTAAAACCGTACCACTTACAGTCTTGTGAATTACAAGTCCACTACAAGAGTGTGGCAGTGTCAAGTTACAATTGGCAAGTATATTTCTGCGCTTTCGCCGTAAGAAAACAACGTTAGTACCGGAGGAAAAAGCAAATTGACTAGGAAACACTCTCGTTCCAGTCCAATCACACTGGGTTTGACGATGATCATTTTTGTAGGCGAACCATTTTTTCGGAAACCGTTCGATACTGACGCCGTTCATCGGCTCCCGTCGGTTAACACGTCCGTTGCCAATTACGTTGCATTTCCGTCTGCCGAAACATGATTCCCGCGGAGGAGTTTCTCTCTTTCTTTTATTCGTTTTTGTTATCGTGTAACGTGATCGTCACACACCTATATCTCTCAGGTACTAACATTGAGAATGTATGATTGCAGTCTATTGAATTGAGATGGCACAAGGTTTAGGAACCTCTTCTAGCACTCAAACTCGGACGCTGTTATGGCATTCAGGTCTTTCATCAGACCCTCCAGGTTCGCCATTTCCTGATTCAGTTCTTCTGTACTGTACGAAGGCTATAAAAAGCGATAAAAGTTAATCAAAGTGTTCTTATCTACTCGAAAAAACTGATAGCTAAAAAGCTGAAATGCTTAAAAACCCGCAGTCTAATACTAATCGAACATTCGAGGACGTTTTACGCCAGTGTTTGTTTTTGTAATACGGGACTAAAACGCCATTCTCACCGTTTTACATCGTCAAGCGAAGGTTTGATTAAGAGATTCGTTACCTTCAGTCGTTCAACTTCCTCCGAAGTATGCATTGGGTTTGAAACCGAGGCTAATCGGTTCTTCGCTAATTGCGTGGTGCTCTGTGGCTTTTTGTAGGGGCTACCGGACATCGTAGGTCTCACTGTTACTTGAGAAACTGTACAGAAGATCGACAATAATAATATACATGTAGCAATGGATCATGAGACAGAGATACTTTGAATATATTGAGACAAACCACCATGTTTTTGTTGCGCTGGCGTAGAAGGCGCGGATTGCGGCGGAGGTGCCGGGACACTGAAGCTCTTCAAAGGATGTCCTTGCATCCTCTTACTGCTACCGCTGCCGTCGGTTCCTCCGCTGCTAGTTGACGGCTGATTGCTGTTACCGTAATGGCCGGAAGCATATTGAGTGCTTCCGGTGTACGACTGACCGCTTGCTCCGTACGACAGTGGCTGGAAGTTCAAATGATTTATACAGTGTGCCCGGTTTCATTATTAGGTTGGTGCATATTAAATTGCGAATTGAACGTCTTACTTGACTTTGCAACGGCTCGTACGAGCTCGAAATGTTGCAAGAATCTGGACTCGATTCCGGGGTCGGTTCCAGCGTAATGTGCGCTCGACTTAGGCTATATTGCGCTACTGTTCGAGGGTAGTTTTGTCTCACGGATGGCGTATCGCTACAAGAGGTGTGAATTGTCGGCTGTGACATGCTCGTGTTCACGATCGGCGTGGCAGTCGCTATAGCTGTAACAGATTGAAATCTTTGTCACACAATTTAACAACATCAATCGAACAACTTCTACTACGCATGACAAAATCAAAAACTGTCTTGTTATTACAGACAAAGCATACAGTGGCTCGAATTAATATTCGACACTCTTAAACACACACTTTGTCGAATAGGACAGCAGTTATTGTCTTTTTACGAGTGACTGAATATGAATTCTGCTCACTGTACGTCTACCATTCACTGCAAAATCGTGTCATTATATTCAACATTGACTTACGTTGGTGTAAAGACGCACTGTCAACAGGCAGTGTAATGAGTTTAGGTTTGTGGCTTCCTCGACTATGCTGTCTACTCAGGGTCGAGCACTTCTCGTCAGTGTTACCTAATAACGAGCGAACGAACAAAAACCGAAGAGAAATCAGGAAAACAGCGAACGAAATATAATTATCTTTTCTATAGTGACGGGTATTAACCAAGGACGCCAAAAAATTGTACATACAGAAATCATTAAAACTGTGTACTAAACGATGTTAGAAACATGTGGTGTTCGTATCTATGATCATAATAGAATATGACGCAAACCAAGTTTTGTGCACGCTGTGGTTGGTACGATAAGTGACTCTACCATGTTATTTTCTTCCCGGTAACTCACCCATATAACTTGGCACGTAAGTACGTTTGTCCAAAGAACTGGAATTCCCGTGTACGTTCTCCTGATTGTAATCCTGATTGCTTGGCCTGGGCAACGTGTTACTGGCTACGCCACTGGTAGATGCTTCTCCATTTATCGACGATTTCTCGAGAGCTTTCAGCTCCATCTGGTCATGGTGAATCCACAAGTCTGGTGGCTTGATGTTGGTCTTTTGACTCACGTCTTTTGCGTATCTAAAAAATTTGAATAGAATTTATATCATAGAAACATTAATCACATTAACATTAAGCAATAGTACGCTCGAGTATTGTAATACACACCCTTTCTTCCGGTCTGGAGTATCGGGATTGCGTTTGCAGCACATCACTACCACTACAACCACTACACCAGGAATCAGGATAATAGAACAGCCGACAATGATATAGATCAATATATTCGAGAGTCCTCGTCCGTCTGCAAATTAAATTAACACCTCAGTATTGGTCACTGCTATCTTCGTAAAGCAAATTTTCAACTGTATAGTACGTACACAACGAATATGAAATATCGATTTCCATTTTACTGTATGCATTACTTAGACATTCATTACTACATGCGATTCTATAATAGAGGATAATGATTCGAGAGAGAATAATATCTTACCTCGACCATGCAATTCATCATAGACATCCATGCCATTGCCTAGCATAGAAATAAAAAAATAAAAGGAATAATTAAACACACACCGATACTGTACAGACGGTATAAAGAGATCAAAGGAAACGAGAATTGCTTTAGGTGACGATAACACTGTACGCAATGCTTAACAAACTCGTCCGATACCAACAAATTGCCGAGTGCGTGCATAGAAATTCTGTAATACGTGGAGGATGATGCTTACTCGGTGGTGTTTTGAACGGAACGGTGGTGGAAAACGGACCGTATCCCTTTGAGTTTCGTGCCTGAATCTTAAAGTAATACGTTGTATTTGGTTTAAGGACTTTCACGATAAACTCAGTCTTGTCGCCGAGAACTGCTTCGATCAGCCAGTCGCGATCCCACTTCGTGTTGTCGGTAGAATAAAATATAATATATCCTGAAAATGGTTTATATAGTTTCGAATTTGTATGAATTTATTTCAACCAAATCAAAAATCAATGAATACCTGTGATTGGACCGTTAGGCTGCTTAGGGGGCTGCCATCGTAGCAGAACTGAAGTTGGACGGTCTTCCATCGTTTGTAACAGCAAATCCCTCGGCGCAGAACTTGGCGCAGCTTCTTGCGTTTGATTCATAACAACCATACTCCACGGCGACTCTCGCTTCCCCTAAAGAAATAATTTTATCGGAAATGTTCAGGCTACTAGTAGCTAGACACACACAAAATGTTAATGAAGCAAGAATGATCGATTCAAATACATACCTTGACCAGCTTGACTGTGAATTCGTAGACAGTGTTCGGTTTCAAGTCGTGTATCATGCAATTGAGATCTGTAGCGTTGTGATACTTGTAACGAGAGGTACTGCTGTGATGATTCATGTAACGTACCACGTAGTAACGATTGTCTGTTACGAACTGCAACATCGATTAATTTTTATTTAGTGAAGAATTTCGTAGGTGTACAATGAAAAAACATTATATCAACATACCTGAGTTTTCGGTAATGTTGTGTCGGTCCAGTACAATACTACGGTAGTGTCTGATAAAACAGCTGCTTTAAGGCCAACTGGCGGTATCCAAGGCGCAGAGGATTCAGATACAGAACGTTCAGCTGTTCGGACGTTCGCATAAGACGGCTGGCCATCACCGGCGTCGTTTGTTGCTCGCAAGCTTATAACGTATTCCGTCATTGGTTCTATAAAAGTATACAGTGAACGAGTGTTAAGTTTGCTATTATTCCATTTTTGTCAGTTATGTAGCCTCCAAAGGCGTACCTAAATGCTCTATGGTGAAAGAACGTTCCTTCCCATCAAGAAGCTTTATATCATCGTCAGGAACGCCCTTGCCCCATCCCAGCTTGTACCCCTTCACTTTGATACTCTGATCCTTTGGCGAGTTCCAGAATACTTGTATACTATCCGACTTCGTTTTTGCTGCGATGTACAAGAAAACATAGTAAATAAGAATTGAATTACAAGACTACGTTTGTGCAAATTAAAAATTTCTTTGATGACTACGGATTCGAGTGGAGTGAAAATAAAATAATATCATGGCGAAGGGTATAAAGGTCCGACTAACTTCTTAAATTGGTCGGTATGTACGGCACTCTCTTCTCGTCCGATTCTGTTTCGTACGTCTTTATTTGTATCCACTCTGTCCAAGGCCCAGTACCATTCACGTTTAAGGCACAAATGCGAACTTGATAGACGACATGCTTCTCAAGTCCTGTGAGCACTCTTGAGCGTTGACTTCCTTCGGTAGTTATAGTAACTGGCTGTGAGCTGCGATCGTGTCGACGATAGCGGATCTTGTAGCCAGTGATAATTCCATTTTGTCCCTCCAATGGAGGCTCCCACCTTATTATAATACTCTACGTACGAAAAGAAAACATATGAGATATGTGCTTGACGTACAGTAACACTAGGTTTACGAGTTCTAATATTTTAAATTTACGATCATTGGGAATTATTCGACAAATTTATTTTTGTGAGTATAAAAATTTGGATAGACACATTTGTGTTATTTTTACAGAGTAATGCAAAACAATCGCTCTTAGTGCTCCGTAAACCTAGCGTCGAGGATTCCATGTATAATACGCACTGTAGGACTAGCTGGTTCTACTGTAACATTGTGTGGTGGTTGAGTAGGCTGTGCACTATAAGTCCTCACTATGATATCTCTACTAAACGCGCCAGAGCCGTTCTCGTTCACGGCTTGGACTCTAATACTGTATTCTGTATAAGGCACGAGGTCTACCAATTCGTGCATGGTACTAGTGGTCTCGCGAGTGATTTCCTCATTGTCACCCTTCAAAATCAAACAATAAATACTTATTTCTGTTCTCCGTCAACACTTTGAGTACCGCATCTACCAGAGTTTCAACTTGGATTTAATAAATTTCTTTGATTTTACAGAATTTTGAAGATTGGCACTCGAAGTGTTAACTAATCATCGATACTTTCACAAGGCAAAAGCTTTTCTGTACCTCTACAAACGTGATCAAGTATTTCGATATTCTGCCGTTAACAACTTGCGGTTTCTCCCAAGACAATGTTATGCTCACGCTGCTCGTGGCTTGACCTTCTAAGTTCAATGGAGGTCCGGGAACATTGGCCTGTTACAAGAGATCAATTATAACAAACACAGTAAACCGAGAGAAATGTTCGCCGGTTCTTTTCGAAATTCTAAACGGACCTCAGTAAGCGTATTGACTTGCAACACTTCACTAGACGTTCCAGGACCTCTCGCGTTTAAGGCTACCACCCGAAACTGATACGTCATACTTGGCTGCAAGCCCGGTATCATAGCTTCTAACTTTGGATGCGTGTTTACAATTCTTTCTCTGGAAAATTTGATCAGACAATATACATGAGATACAAACGTACGGAGTCGATTTCTTTATTCGAACGAGTTAAGAAGACTTTGCGGTCACCTTTGAGCGCCCTCTTGTTTGTAATAAATCTTGTAACGTACTATCTCCCCGTTCGTGTTTTCCGGCTCTTGCCACCTTAAGGTGACGAATCGTGCGGTGACAATGACGAGACTTAGATTTCTCGGGGCAGAGGGAACGCTTCCTTCTATCGACTCCAGGCTGTCTGTGTCGTCTACAAAATGGGATGTCGGGTCGTGAGGAGAGTCAGGAAATCGAACAGATCCAGGAAGATCTGCTGGATCGTCGGAGGGGCTAATGGAGAGCGGCGGATTCTGCGTGAATGCCGACATCGTGTGACCCAAAAGGGTGCTCGGATGTTGCCACGTTTTATTGTAAAATTGACGATTCTGTGATAAGTTTTTCTTGGGGATCATTTTCGGCGTGGTTGTCTTGTGGAAATTTACTTTTTCTGGATACGGTGGTTAGCATGCACACAGTTAACAAGGAGGACACGCAAATGGAAAAATAAATAAAGATCAAATTAAAATCTCAAACGGAAACAGGAAAAAATATTGAATCGTTCGGAGCGAGTCACAGAGAATGGAATATACCTGAATACCTCTCGACCAGAAACTTCTACCGAAACATAAAACAGGATATAACATTCTGAATATTCGTTTATATTCACTTTCGTTTTATCGAATCTACTGCGGATATTCAGGTACAGAGGTATCGCGTGACTTACTCTGTATACATCGACGAATTGAATCAAATAATGGATAAAACGAGAACTATGTACAAAATAAATTTCAGAATGATTTGTGAGCTAAGTTTTATAGACAGTGAGACGGGTACTCACTAGGTTGACTAATCGTTAGACGTGCTGCGGCTTGCACGCTCCCAGCAGGATTCGTTCCGATACATTGAAAAATTCCAGCATCTATCTTCAGTAAACCGTTAATTCTAAGGTAACTGCTGGAAGTAATCACATCGAAGATACTTATCTCGTGAGATAAACTCAAGCTACTTATTTCTAATCGTACTAATAATTTACCCGTTAATGATCTGCCAGTATGCGTTAAATGTGATACGTTCCCCGTTCTTCAGCCACGAAATTTTCGGCTCTGGTTTTCCATAAATTTCACATTCGAATTCTAAGTCTTGATTCTCGCTAGCTACCTTATCTTCTGGCTTTTTTATAAATCTGGGTGGCACTGAAGACGAAGGCATAATTATGTCGGTGATATTAAGAGAGAGAGAGAGACAAATGGAACTAATAAATTACGCTTACCTTGTACAATTAAGTCAGCAACTGCATCCAAAGTATCGAACTCATTTTCCGCGCGACACTGATACGAACCGTCGTCTATTTCTTGGGCGTTATTAATTACGAGACTGGACGCAGCTACTTTCCGGTATCTAAACAATCAAATCTGTGCTGTTAGCAAACAAAAATTCTCTCTCAGCTGTCTATAATTTCTATGGATCTACTGTACACACCTAGAATCAAGCGATGCTAAGTCAATAGCTGTACCATCTTTCAGCCACAGTATACTTGGCTTTGGGTAGCCATTGGCAGCACACTCTAGAGTGACTGTTGATCCTTCAACAACCACTTGCCTAAATGGTTTAGCTATGAAAACTGGTGGTGTACTTTCTTGATCTGTGATACAACAAAGCAAGATATTAGTATTATCTCTAGTATTATAGCAGCAAGCCTTGAAAACTGTACTAACCAATATCACTTGTCAGTAAACCTAATTGTGCTTTATTACTCAGTCTATATTGTCCGTAACTACTTGCATTACATCTATACGATCCAACGTCTAGTATGTTAACATTGTCGATCTCCAATGCACCTATTAGGCAAATAAAAAAGAAAAGATAAATGAGTGTTAGAATCAAAAGCAACTGTATTTTATCTGCTATTAGCATAGAAGTTTACCTGACGGCAACACTGTCATTCGACTGTCATCCAGTTCAAGTGGGTGTTCATCTTTCAGCCAGTGTATACTTATAAAATTAGAGGACGAAGGGAGTGTGCAACTTAAATATGCAATTTGCCCTGGATGAACCATCGTGTCTTGAGGCTCCTTTTCAAATCCTGGCAGACCTTTAAAACAGAATTCTTAGTTTACTTCTAGTTCATACAATACTTCATAAAGTTATGTACTAGATACTAACTTGCAATTTTAATTGTGGCTGTCCGGGAGACAATAGCTCCAACATCGTCTACAGAAGCTAAACACTGATAGCTTCCAGTTAATTCTGGATTGCTGCCATAAACACTATTTATGTACAAAGATCCATTTGCTAGCTGAGATCTAGAATCAAAGAACAGAATTAGTACGGCAGAAGAATATGCTAGATGTACTATAATATTGATACCGAGTATATCCTTACCGGAAACTGTCCCCAATAAAATTAATCGGTTGTCCATCATCGGTTCGCCACTGTATATTCGGTTCCCCGTAACCACTCTTGGCTTCGCAGTCCAGTCTGGCCGCACCACCCTGCTCCACCACTGCATCTTGTGGCTCAATGATAAAGTGCAAACCACCTGCGCTGGCTGTCAAGGACAAGATTGACTTATACTTTTCCACAATGTGAAATTATTGGCATGCAAATTTTGCAAAATTTCTGAATTTCCATATTGAATTGTTAAGATTTAATAATATTATATAATATTATTATAATTATATTATAATTAATATTATATTAATTGTTAATCTTTTCGTATTCCCTTGCAAGTCAATTATGATAAACAATGGAACTTTTTGTATTCTAAATTACATTCGCTATCAGATTGTACAGGTGTATCTAACAACCATTGAGAGACACTGTGACCCAGGTGTGGCTTAGCATGATAAAGAACACCGTCCTCTACTTTTCGCTATAAGAAAAAGCGTGTAAAAAGAACGGGTATTCTAGCAGACATCTATCTACCTTGCTAACCATCATCAGGGTAAACTCGATAGGGGCAGCAGGACTATCAAATTTCGATTGCATCTCCCGTAAGTTACTAAACACGTGCGTAGGCGTCCGCGTAAGTATCGTGCTGGTGGATGTTGAGAACTTGTGAGGGTTTACCTAACGAAGATGTGGGATGCGCGTGGTGGTGTGTAAATGGGAAGAGAGGGAGGGGGGATAAAGGGTCGGCAACCCTACATAGGCACCCTTTGGCCCTTTGGCGAGACACCCGAGCCGAGTGCCTAAATTCTCTTTTCCTTCCTTTCTTTCGTTTCTTTTCTCTCCTTTTCTTTTCTTTTCTTTCTTTCTTTCGTTGGGGCTTTGCGATCGTCCGATACGACGTACGCAACCGCACGATGCAGAACGATTCAACGTCGTTTTCTGAATAGCCCTTCGCGAGAACAAAGGAATAAGAGAATCTCGACGGGAACAATTTTATGGGACGCGATCCGAATGATTTCTAGCGAACGCGAGAGCTCTCTTACCTTTTAAATTCCATGCAATCGATACGCGTCGCGAGAGGTATTTCCTACGCAAAAGTGAACAGTGGCGGGGAACAAAGAATTTCGAATTTCATGTTGCCACGGGATCACGTGGATTCGGCGTGCGCCTTCGCACGGGGTTATACAGGGTTATACATCTGATGTTTTTTTTTTCTTTTTCTCCAGTAGGTAACAATCCTCCCCATAAATTTTCCACGGATTATTCGCGTCGAGGCGAGCTTCGTTATTTCCATGATAAAACATTTCGCATTCACGCAACGCCGATATCGACCAACCCGAAGAAATTCCACCGCGGCTCGTTAAATCCTTTCTCGCCGAGATTCTTAAGGCTCTTTATGAAAGAGATACGCATTATGCGCGGGACAATTATGAATATTTTCGCGGGCTAACAATCTTCCGGTGTCGAGACCTCACCTCGGGAACCCTACTTTCTGTGCGAAACCCGTTACGTTACCGGGTGAACCGCGAGCGTCTCTCGATTAATGGAAAATTCGAAAGACGCGCGGTAAAACTTAATCTAGAAATAAAAAAATATAGATATACGAAGAACGCCTGCCCGGTGGAGTATCGCTCATGAACCGTAACCCACATATGTGCCAATAATTATGAAAGTGGTTTAAATCTAAATCATATATTTCTTGTTTCGAGATATTTAATGTTATCTGAAGCAGCGGGTCTATGAGTATACATACATGATCTAAGGGGTATACATATAGCTTCTTCAGTCCACGGATACCGTAGGACAGGATATCGATCGGATATAAAACTGGATACTCTTTTTTCGTCCCCCGGCGAGCGAAAGGGACGAGCAATCGATAATTGACGTCCATCAACGGCCGGAGTTGGCTAATTCGATCGACGCTTCCAGAAAATTGAGAGACACTGTCTACGGTTATTGGGTTACAGTTTCACGCTCACGGTGGTCTGTCACCTTTCCTTGCAACCTTCGCGAACGAGCGCGAACACGTCTTCAATGATCGACACAGAGAATTAATTCTCGCCGAGTCGATTTCTTTCTTGAATTTTTTTACCGCCACCGAATCGCAGCTAACTTCGCCCGATCACGAACAAAGAAAAAGTCGTATCGATTTATTTCGTTCTTTCGATTCTCGAATCTATCGACACCCCCCCCCCTTTTTTTTTTAAAAATCGTTACGAATTAGTTCCGCTACGCTTGACGGGTCGGTTCAACAGGCGTCGAGCTCGAACAAGCCGACAAATGAAAAAGAGAAAAGGGAACGTGCGAAATTTGGCGCCCGATAGCGCCACGACGCTGCATTCTCAAGGAAAATAAACCGTTCGCCGTCTGACTATTTGATTTATGAGTGCGGGCGACAACCTACCGCACGGCATACCGAAATAGATCAAGAGGAGAACCATTGCGGTGTGTGCCGCCGAGGTAAATCCGTCGCGGGAACAACCACTGCACCTTATTTCGTACAGGTCGCTCTATAAATCTCTCCGTGCGACGGTAACATCTTTTTTCGTCGAAATATTAGTAACGAGCAATTGTCTTCTGCCATCGAACCTTTGAAAGTCAGTCGATTGCGTGTCAACGTATCCAACATGGCGGCACATTCAAAAATGCAGTTACAGAAGCAAAACATGTAACCTTTTTTTTTAATTTCAAGTTATAACTCTGCGGTACAGAAAAGAACGCTAATGTTAATCAGCGTATAATAGAGGTAATTAAATATAAAGTTTAATAGAATATAATACTATTAACTGAATATATTTGTTTAGCGTTTGTTGCAACTGAAAAATGACGGAAATTATGTAATTTTAGATAAGGTATACATTTACAATATGCGTAAACCGATAACGATAACAACAACGGAACTTATATCATTTTGCCGTACAATCACGGCATTCTATCTATCACGTCAGCCTATTCCTCACATTTAATGTATAGCTTCAAGTCCTCGTACAAAAAAGAAATGTAGAAAATAATATATTAATAGGAACAACTGAGATGGCAGATTACTGGGCTTAGATAGCAGACTACTGGAACAATAATCTTGGAAGAAAAAATTATTTGTGTTCTGAATTACGATTCGGTGAATGCTGATCTCGAATTTTTCTGTTTCAGCTCGAATTATTCGACACCCTATAGGCAGGGTGTTTGTCAGACATCGGTTTATACGTCTTGTTTAGTAGCATAACGGGAGCGGAAGAGAGAGACAGTGGAAGGAGGACGTAAGTACCGCGTACAAACTTACAACGAGTCTTGAAGTCGCTATCTCGGACGAGCTAAATGTATCGGATAATTTCCTGCAGATAAGGTTCACACGATCGATGCGGGAATCGTTTCTCGATGCAAAGTGTTTTCACGGGGCTCGTCGAACGATTACACTTCGACAAAAATGCTTAGAAAGTAGTGGTACTTTCTCCTTCTACTGGTAAATGCACCTTTTTCAGAGATTACCCTACGTGAAAAAACCAAATAAAACTCCGCAACCGCAATAAAGTAGTCGATGTTCAGTTATTTCCCGTGTTTCAGGCTAGAGAGATGCGCAATTGGAACATATACACGGCCCACTTAAACAAATACTACTATTCCAGGAAGTTAGCGTGCCATCGCGGGTACCTATCACGATTTACAACTATCTGAGTAAACACATAAATGACGAACCATCACGGTTCGCGTGTTTGTGCTGGAATAGTGCGAGCATTAACACTATCCCTGACAAAAAGGGTTCACCCCATTTGCAAACATGTTGCTTGTTGACATAAGGGGTAGAGAAAAACTTCAGGTTGGCCGAAAACTGTACTAGTTTTGTTCACACAATTTTTAAAAATACAGAGCGTATTGTAATGAAAAATTCCATTCGGAAAAAAATATAGGAACGAGCACCGCAGTATGAGACTAGAACAAATATTGGCAGCGATTGTGTTATCGCAATTTGACCTTCTCTATTGCATCCAAGTGCCGATCTCCATGCTGTTCTACGTATATGATATGCGATACGTATTTTCTAGCGTTAATAAATCCTCGGGGGGATTTTTTGCGCGGCACGGATTAATTCGTGGGGCGAGTTTGCATGCCTATGATGGAAGTCGGCAAGGGAAGGAGGGAGAATGTTGAAAAACGTGGTAAAAGTACTCGACATGTGACGAACGGACCGTGAAGGAAGGCAAGGTACGTATACACCGTGGCACGACCGATATACGGGGTGTCACATAAATACTGATAAAACCGGTGCGACTTCGGGGGATGAAGGATATTACGATCCCTCCTGCGAGGGAATCAATTAATCGTTCACGTCAGTTGGGGTCGCAGGGAGCACACGACTCTGACGCCCAGCCCGGATAGACGGAAATCTAGGCTTGACTTTAGCGATCGATAAATGAATTCCACGAGGCCCGGTGTCTCATCTATCTCTTTCTTATCTTCTTCGTACCGTGACTGTTACTACTTCCGTTCCAGGCGCTCGCTAGCTCCGCGAAATGTCCGCGAACAGACGAGAATTCGGAAAAGGACGCCCTGAGAGGATAACGAAACCATGCGACAGGGTATAGCGGTAATGGAATTGCCAACGTGATGCAACCGCCAGTGAACGTGATACCTTTGTAAGGAGAAGAAAAAGCAATGCGACCGGGTTTACAAAACAACCGCGCTGCTGGCTCGAACCTACCACCCCAAATCTCTTCACCTTCGGATGGTTCTGTAAAATCGTTGCTCGCCATGTTCCTTACAACGCAATCGGTGCAGCCTATCTTTACAATAAATCCACGATTTTTAACACATTTGCATACGTAAGTGGAACAATTGTCTATCTCACTGTCAATTGAACATCTAGGATTTTTGGACTTGGCCGCCATATTTAGAGCTGTGACGAAAATGGATTAAGCTTCTATAAGAAGATAGACTTGTATCGTTTTGTAGGCGAATTCTGGAGACTTTGGAGCCATAAAATTAATTTGAGACCAGCCGAGGAGCGCAGGTGGGGGTCGCATGTCGAAACCAAATTAATCGGGGCCTGTTCCTCGGGATGCGGAGAGTGTCTTAGGTAAATCACCCTATACATCAATATGCACGCGCGTACGCCGCGTGGGCGCTGACCATTAAGGTGTTGTTACGACATCGGTCGCGCAGTACACGCGTTTGTAAATACCACTTTACAGGGAACACATTCAAACGCGGTTGTGTTGCCTCGATCCTGTTCCGTATTTGGGCTACCAGTGCCAGAGTAGATCTTCATGTGCCGAATTTACGTTACAAGCAAGCCCTTATACTTTATACGGACACGGTTCCAACGGCGATAACGAAAACCGCTCTCGATGCGAGAAAAGATCTGTCAAGAAGAGAGCATTAGGCGTCGCTTTATTATCGTGGTATCGATATTCAATAGGAAGGCGTATTTTGATTCGCAAATCCTCTTTCGACCGCGATGAAAGTTTTCAAGATATCGACTGCATCTCGAGGTTTATAACGAGTCCGTGGAAAGGGCCAATGTATCTCTATCGGACTCTTTCGAATTATCGAACCGTACGGTGATCAATCAGTTCCACTTGATGAACCGACACGAGTTCTCCCGGACTAAAAATTGGCCTGAAATTGGTCTACGAGGAGAGATCAATGAACTGAAATCGGGAGCCGATGTCGGTGTTGAACTTATCATGTTCTGTTTGTTTGGGCCCATAATTGTTCTGCAGGCGAGCTACGCGCGTTGGTAGTGCCGTATCCCAGACAAAGCTAACTGGTTTATTTGAGGAAGGCACCCTTTTAAGACCCCTTTCATTGTTTGAACGCTTCACTACCACAGGAAATGGATCTTTATATCTAACTAGGCGCGCGTATATGTAATAATGAAATGTAAATAAAAAGGATAATATGAGGAGCGACGCTTGCGGGAAGGGCATCGCGAACATCATTAATTTCTACAAACATCTTTCCATCGGGTATATTTAGAGAACCCCGAACAAGTGAAATGAAAAAGCAAACGAAATGGTTTTGAAACCATGTGTATTTACATAGAGCCGAAAAATTCCTCGAAATTCTCGTCATTCGGAAATATAATCCCTGTAAGACAGTTTTATAAGATTATCGTACGAGAGTATTATCCAGTGTCTCTGAATGTCAGCAATTTTTCTGCGTAGCTTGTGTCGCCAGAAAGAAATCTCAGATTTCTATAAAATTATTTGACTCTCCAGACGCGCGTAACGCCTGAAAGTAATGACATCGGACGTTTAGTAGATGCATTTTCTATCATGATAAAATCGCAAGGAGAGGCTTGCCGCGTTGTTGGAATACTTTACTCGAGTGTTTGACGTAAATGCTTCTAGCGGTGCAACTTCTTTAATGGGGTACTCTCATTTCGAGGTATGAAATGATCGCCTTCTAAAAGCGCCGTTTGGATTTTCAAGTTTTTCGGAATTAATATGCGGTAACCACTCCTGGCGATATTATTAACGAGAAAAAATTCAACGAAAAACGCCCAGCCATTTCTAAATTAAAAGAAACCCTTTTAAGCGAGAGGATCCAGTTAATAAAACGCTGAAATTAATTACATCGTTGTTACCCAGAGCAGATTAAACGTGTTGTCGTCCCAGTTTC
The DNA here is from genome assembly GCA_028455615.1 of Lasioglossum zephyrum. NCBI lineage: Eukaryota > Metazoa > Arthropoda > Insecta > Hymenoptera > Halictidae > Lasioglossum > Lasioglossum zephyrum. The sequence goes on along the minus strand of CM052326.1, from coordinate 13,377,868 downwards.
CATATTCCTCTCTTAGAAAATTTATTTAATAAGTTACCGAATTAATTATTCGTAATTCAAACGAATCAAACTGTACTGAATTATTAATCATTGGAAAATGTTTGAAACCTTTTTTTTAGTCTTTCAATCATGTTCAAGCAGCATGAAGTTCAGCCATAGTATTCATAGTAAATTGAGCATTAACTCCGCCGCAAAAAAAAGAAGTTCGTTTGTTAATGAGACTACCCCTTAATAAGTCTGTGCTGCGGAGGACACAGAGACTATTATATTTGTGTACACTGGGCCAGGGACTAGAACAATGGTCCCTAGCCCTGCGTTCTACCTCTCCCAATTCGTCGTTACTTCTATCAGGGGAGCTATGCTGCCCTCGTTATTGCGACAGTATTGCCAAGGGATACTGTCCAGATCGTTGCAATCGGAAGTACACCCCGAATCACCCCCTTACACGAGATAACCTTCTCTCTGCATCAATAATAGCAACCCGGGGGTGCAGTGTCTCTCAACTTAATTCTTAAAAGACGTCTAAATAAAAATTTTCCGAAATCCTTTTCTCAGACCGTCTTTCTACGACGGTCGACTTCATTCATATTGTTTCGATTTGGCGCTCGGAGAGCACCCATGGCAAAACACAGCTCGTTATTTAATTCAAAGGCTGTGCGGCGGAGGCGGCGAACAATAAAACGTCTCGTTCGAAGAATCAAGATCATCGTTAATGGTTACAGGAATCCCGTGTTTAATAGTGATTCTCACGGCGGAGGAAAACGCGGCTGTCGGGAACAGGACCGAGACGGTTTTCCATGGCGCAATCTCCGGCGTAAAGATATTAGCAAACAGAAAATCGCGGACTGGTTCTCGTAAATATTTGCCCACTACTACAATGGGGCGAAACGCAAACAACGGTAACCGCGAAGCGATACCGTGTTTTCCACGTTCATCGATAAAACGCCGTGCAGAACACGTCGAGAGGGCTTTATCACATTTTTCTCCGCGAGAGCCCGTTTCCACGATATATCCGCGAGTGACAATGCTGTCTTGCGCAGACATTTGGTCTCTCGTTCGCACAATATACGATCACTCGGGATTTAAAATTTGTTCATGCGAGAGTGAAAGATTTTTGACAGAATCGACGTTGCCGGGTATTTCCGTGCGATGAAAATCGCGTTGATTCGTGAGATAAGAGGACGACGATACGGGGAACTTACCCGATACGACGAATGTCAACAAAGCCAACGGGACAGCGAGAGTACGCGGCTCCATTGGGCCAGCGGGTGTCACAGACTCCGACGCGTACGAAAACCCAGCACAATTTCTTCACGCGACCGCTGCACCAGCATACAATGTCCTGTCCCGCGAACACATGCCAATTCCTTTGGCTCACCGTCACCCGTCAAACGATCTTGCGAATCTCGCATCCGTCAGCCTCATTCTCGCACTACACTGTCGCGAACCAAACGATAGAACATGGCTAAAGGACGGCTATACACCACCGCATTGTCTCGAGTCGTGCGACAATCTGACTCGAAGCGCCATTTTGCGGGCCTTAACGACCACGGCGCTGCCCACGGAGAAACGTCGAACTAACTAGCCGACCGTGACTTTTGAATTTCTGCTATTTAGATTTTATTTATAGCCATTTTCACAACTCAATTTTGTTGAGAGATATTGCAAAATAGCATGTGCTCACCTGTTTTCAATCAACTTCTTATTCGAGGCAATTCAATCGTTTAAATAAATTACTCCTTGAGTCTAGCTGTGTTGTTCGCATATGTACAAAGATTCTGTAATACATGAAAAGTTTTTACGCAAATATATCATTGTAGAAATGAATTGTTCGAGCAATTCGCAATAAATAAAACGCTTTCGATTACCGCGAGTACCGCTTCCTTTAATTAAGATTTCTTCTCACTGGGGGAGGTAGAGATTCTGCGATTTAGATCTTCTAATCTGGGAGTAGCTTTGTTCATGGTGGCGGCACTAAGCGTCCTTCTGAGTTGAGGTTATGTTTCTGTTGCATTAAAAAGAATACATAAATAAATGTTCATGTAGCCGTCAAGTACATATATTTTAACCATTTCATTGAGTTATTTTTGTAAAGGCGTTACGGTGAGTCGTAAGTTCAATGTGGGGACTAATATGAGTTATTACCTATCCGGCTTATGTATACTAAATTTAGTATTTACACCGTTTTTAATGATAGAAGTTCGCCACCGAATTGCTTTCGATGCCGATACAAGTGAAAATTAGAATGTCGTGGTAATTGTTGTAAGAGGGAGAGAGAGCCGTACAAATAATTCGATTACTGTCATAGATCATTTTCAAACCAACAAAATGTCAGGGGGCATGCTTTATGGAGGAGATGAAATTGGAGCTTTGGTATTTGACTTGGGTCATCATTCTTTGAGAGTTGGTTATGCTCAAGAGGATACTCCGAAGGCCGAGATTCCCGCAGTTGTGGGAATAGGAGAGGATGGCAATTGTACAGCTACGAAAACAGAACCGATGGACATCGATGATAAAAAGCCGGATAACAATATCACGCAATCTGGGACCAAATATTATATCGATACTACTATACTACACGTTCCACGAAAAAATATGGAAGTTGTAAGTTACATGAAAGACGGTATGATAGAGGATTGGGATCATTTCGAAAAGGTAACATAAACATATGTTCTTCGCTGAAATTATTTACTTTCCTATAATAAATAACATAAAACTATAATTAATAGGTTTTAGATTATACTTACTCCAAAGTAATCCAATCAGATGCAGAATATCATCCGGTACTGTTCTCAGAATCACCGTGGAATGTTCGTAGCAAGAGAGAAAAGTTAACTGAATTAATGTTTGAAAAGTATAATGTACCAGCATACTTTTTGGTTAAGAATGCAGTGCTTGCTGCTTTCGCTAATGGCAGAGCAACCGGTATTGTTGTTGATAGTGGAGCAACGCATACTTCTGCTGTGCCTGTTCAAGATGGTTTTGTGTTAACACAAGCTATAGTAAAATCTCCTCTTGGAGGAGACTATATTAGCATGCAGTGTAGACAATTTCTTCAGGTATGAACATACTCGAGAGAACTGTTTGGTAATGTGCAAACATTGAATAATCGTAATGTTTAAATGATTACAGGACAATGACATTGATCTGTCTCCTTCTTATATGGTGGGTAGTAAAGAAGTTGTTAAAGATCATGACAAACCTCGGTGGGTTAAAAAGAAAGGCTTACCAGAAGTCACTAAATCATGGCACAACTATATGGTAAAGAAACTTATTCAAGATTTCCAAGCTACTGTGCTACAAGTATCAGAAACTCCGTTCGATGAAAAAATAGTATCCACGATTCCTGCAGTTCAGTACGAATTTCCAACTGGGTACCATCAGGTATATAAAAGCAATATTCATTGCCAACAGTATACATATTTATTTTGTTTAACAAACAATAATATTTCAAGGATTTCGGAAGTGAGAGATTTCGTATGCCAGAAGCTCTCTTCGATCCTAGTATGGTACAAATGCGTGGAGGTATGGTTGGTAATACTATGCTAGGAGTAGGCCACATTGTACAAACCAGTGTCGGAATGTGTGATGTTGATGTGAGACCAGCCTTATATGGAAGTGTTGTTGTTACCGGTGGAAATTCATTCATTCAGGTATAATTAGACCGTTATCACCAAACTGCGGACGTTTCTGTAATTTGCAATTTTTCAAGACTATTTTTAAGAAGGGGGAACCAAATAAAATATTATTTTCAGTGGTAGTAGCCTTTGTAAATCTGAAATATATCTAAATATGACTAAGTTCTGTTAAAGGATATATTTTGGCATAAATGCACAAAGATTCGCAGTCTAATTATCACTTTATCTATCGGAATTTTATTCACATTTGTTCGAATTTGTTGCATTGCACAGGGCTTCCCGGAACGTTTAAACAGAGATCTGTCTATGAGAATACCGTCTAGTATGAGACTGAAATTAATCAGCGTAAACGGATGCGCTGAACGACGATTCGGAGCATGGATCGGTGGATCTATATTGGCCTCGATCGGTACTTTCCAACAAATGTGGATCTCCAGTCAAGAATACGAAGAGAGCGGAAAGAGTCAAGTAGAACGAAAATGTCCATAGATTAATAAGTTATTTTCATTTAACCTCGTCTGATAATGTCGTTCATATTTGTACAAACATTTCCTTGAAAGTTTCTTTTCATAAGCAAATAGGTTTGAAAGATCACGTTTAAACAAACTATAAAAAGACGCATATACGTACAGTGACAATTTCACATTCTCCGAGATTCGTTTAAAGGCAACGCGCTTTTGATCGTGACCTAAGATAAGTATATTTTACTTATAAGTGATATTGAACAATGACTTGTAAAATATGCAGTCAAAAAAGTGAAAGTTTTATTTATTATCAATGCACCACATAAACGCAATAAAATTTTATAAGAAATGGTGTATACAAAGGTGTATTAAAATTTTTATAAAAACTTACCGTGGAAAATACAAATCTTTAACATCGACGTGCGTGCACATCAGTATCCCTTTGCCACTAGTATCTTCTGTAGAAGTGGGAACACTATAGAAACATACAGTTCTGTTTTCAAAGTGTTTCTTCCTTGTCATTATTCGCGAAATGCTGTAGCAAAAACTCTATGTGAATAATGTATGACTAAAAGGTATAATTTCAATAGAAACCTTTAATTTAAACATAGTTAATGGGTTTTGTGTCGGCGAAATTACTACAAGATCAAAGCCCACAATGCAATTTACACTAATGACGAACTACATTAAACTCATGCTAGACTTTGAAATTAGTCTAAAATATAGATGAATCGCAAATTGATTTGGAGCGCTGGAACAATTAACTATTAATAATCATTTGACAGACGGTTTTCGCTATATTCCGAAGCACGCTCACAGTGTCAAATAAAGTCTAAAGTGTCGGAAGTATGTTACTTTAAGGAAATATTTTTGAGATTAAAATATAATGAATGTTGAGAACTATATATCCATAAACCTATTCGTTCTAAAATTTGTTGGACTTTATCCAATAAATATTGTAAGATACACGATATCCGTTTGTTGCATTATACTCATTGTTATACCGCTAGCAGCGCACATTTATAAAAATTTAGACAGTCTGAACATTCTTTTGGAAACAAGGTTTGAACGTGATTGATTAGAAATTAATTCGTGCTTGGTTTGAATGAAATTATTAATTGTTCACTTTTCTGCAGTTCTGTTTTACTGACAATATCACTTGCTATATTGAAGTCATTAATCTGGTTTTCGAAGAGAAAAAAATTGGAATTGTTTATCGACTTCATGTTAACAGATTATTGGAGATTAGGCGAACCTACCGTTTTTGAACACTTACAGGAATATGCAATGTAAATGATCTTGGGTGTTGAAGAGTGTAATATATTATTTAAATACATTATGTGTAATACACTGTTTCAGACGTGCTAAAAAAGTTACGAAGAGCTATCTGTTCTTAATAGTGAATGCGTTACTATTTTTCTTCAGTGTGCCTATTATTGAAATATTTATTAACGCAGTTTATGTTTCGAACAATAACTCGACTGTTTTAAGGAACTTTCCATTTGTTGCATCGTATCCTTTGGCTTTTTATAGCTTTCCATTCTATGAGGTATTATTTGTAGAGGTGTGCGAGAACACGAAAGTGTCGGGTCGGGAAGGGTCGAGAATTTTATTCGGGATGAGGATTCTGGGATATTCCGAAATTTTCGAGAATCCGACACGCCCCGACGGTTATCTGGTTTGCGCACACCTCTAATTATTTGCTATTTCTTACTCTTATTGTAAATATATTGTCACAAAATTTAATTTATATGTACATATTATATATAGACTGTTTATGTATCTCAAATGGTGGCAACAAGCGTTTGCGGTTTGATGATTCTTGCGACCGATACTTTGATCGCAAGCGCCTTGCTCCACACGTGTGGTCATTTTAAAATACTTAAAGAGAACTTAAAGCAAGTAGACTCAGAGATTTTTTATGTACGTATAAAATCACTCACGTTACAGCTTGACTAAACAACGGTCTAAAAAAATTTAATATCTTCTAGTTAAATAATTTAAAAAACAATTCAGAGAGCATAAGTGCAAATTTGTACAGAATAAAGATTCGAATAGCGCGTATTATTAAGCATCATCAAGTGATACTTTGGTAAGTTGATCTAATACTTGTGAGCAAGTTGATTTCTTATTTAATCTGATAAAATTTAGGTTTTGTGATAACATGGAAAAGAACTTTCATCTGATGCTGTTAATGCAAACTGTGGCCAGCAGTCTTATACTCTGTTTTGTCGCTTTACAAGTTACTACAGTGAGCATCATTTTGAAATCATCAATTTTCTATGCAGAGTATATTTTGCTGTCAATTATTGATGTATTTGATTATAGACTTTAATGGATCATTCTAAGGTAATGAAATACGCTTCCCATTTGATGATGGCACTTTTCCAATTACTGCTTTTCTGTTTTCCGGGAGATCTCTTAATCTCTCAGGTAAAATGATTTTCGAACAAATGAAATCATACTATTCTATACAAAATAATATCTTTAATCTGATGTTATTACTTATTGTAACAGAGTAGTGACATAAGTCAAGCTATATACTCTATACAGTGGTACAGAGTGTCAGCTTTCCTAAGGTGTGAAGCATCGATGGTGATGTTACGTTCGCAAAAACCCAGTTACATTACCGCAGGGAAATTGTACATTATGCATTTAGAAAACTTCAGTGCGGTAAAAGTTGATTCTTACACATTTACGTATAAAAATATATAAAATTACATACATTATTTCTATGCATTTTGTAGACTCTCAGTACTGCACTATCATACTTCATGATGTTCCGAAGCTTCAATGTGGAAGCTTAAGAGTCTCAAGAATCGATTTTTGTAATTCGAGATATTCGACAATTATTGTATTATATACAAATGTTAAATGGTCAAGTATTACTTACTCCTTACATGTACGCACCCCAACCCAAATACATTTGACAAAGATTATCGATGTTTGTTGCTTCCAGAATCAAATGATTGGTTTGCCCCTCAACGCTCAAATTTAGCGCGATGTTTTCTAACTTCTTCCCATGCGATCGGATCAGACCTTTCAATCGCTGTTCTATATTTTTTATGTGTTCCACAGCCTAAAACATTTTTATATTATTTCACCGCATACACAATTTATGGGATTTTCGCCCGTTATACCTTCTCATTTGTTTTTTCACCGCCCTCGCAGGCTTGATTTTTAGTCCAGCTGACAAGTGGATCGTAAACGAACGGAGTTAGTACACTCAGCAACGTGCTGCTTTGTTGCCGGAGAACCCTCATAGTAGTTTCGCAAGCGCGTCTAAATGGTCCCTCAACTTTTAATGGTCCCATAGCGTCCACCATGTTGTGCGTTAAACGAAATGGCACTCGCTCTGGCCAGTCGAATTGTTCCCCCTGATAAAGAAGATTCTACATTGTAACTATCCATTCGTTCGTTCTAATGTTTATTAATTAACATCGTGCATCGGGTGTACCCTGTTGAATAAACAGTTGAAATCCACGTGCACACTATCTCCGCATTTAGAGTCGTATAGTATGTTCTCCCCATGCCGATCTCCTAGACCAAGAATATATCCCACCATAGACATCACTGCTGTGGTTCGAATGTATGCGGTACGGGCCTCGTACCTGTATCACGAATTTACTTTGTCTCACACTTGAACAGTTATTTATTAAAATGTTTGTAGTAGTAATTATAAATTTTACCATCCTAATGGATCAGGGAATGTAAGACGGAACCAGTCTCCGAAAACAGACGGATGTCGTGGCAAGAGTTGCTGTACAAACTTCTTTCTTTTCTTCTCCAGAGGGTCTTCAAGATCTACAATAAAACAACAAAGTAAGTTAATTTCGACGTGCCATGACCAATAATTCTGTCGAAGTATAATTAGCACGATGATAGATCTTTGGTTACCGCTTGCCATGCTTCTGAATTCCCTTTTCGTAACTACGATACCTCGTTCTTTATACAAACTCAATATGACCGGTCTAAGGCCTAATAGATTCGGCACCCATTCTATTAGACCGCATTCTTCATTTAAAGGTACAACGCTCTGAAGATAAAAGCGTGTATTAGCATGTGCCAGTATTTGATATTTAAAAAAAAACTTACGTATGTTCGAATGTACAATCTTCTTTGGCGAGACTCTGGATCATTCTGTAGATATTTATTCACTATATCGTTGAACTCCATTAATCTGAAATCTCTACGTAAATCGTCCTTCGGTTTGCACATGAACAGATATTTTTTACCATCTGATCCTTTCAACGTAATGCGACGCGGCCTCTGAAGAGATGGCATAACGGATACATCTTGCTCTATCCCAGATATATGCACCCAATTTCTAGATAATAAATTTGAACTAATTCCAAAACAATATGGCCCAAATAGTTTCACACAAGTTTCTTCACTTACGATGAAAACGGATTATGGTTCTCCAGTGACACACCCTTGGAGGGTAGATGAAGCTGCTTAAATTTAGTCGTTGGCATCATAATTGAACTGAAGTCTTTCCGAGATAGTAGATGAGGTAGAGTTGGCGATAGGTCATTGACTCTAGTATTATGAATACCCTGTTGCAAAATTCATAAATATGCATAGTAATACTTGAGCAGTTCTGATATAATGCACTTGTTACTCACATCCGGTATTGTTTTATTGGATAACTCAATTAGTCTCTCCCACAGTTCATGAAAATCCTTGATGAGTTTCAGCATTTCGTCTGTTTTCAGTTTGGAATTATTTAAAATAGCTTTGCAACGTCTCTGTCGCGCAGGATAGGAAGACTGGAAAAAATATATGAGATGTCTGATTTCAAAATGAAAATGTCGTAAAGCGTTCCCGTTTAACATCACTGTTAAAAATCGGACATTTTACGTACAACAGTATAATACATTCGAGTTCCTAGTACTTTTGAGAACTCACATTAATAACTGACGCCATCATCCATAAGCAGTGCTGAGGGTAACCATGAATTAACTTCACTAGAATTGTGCAAAGCGTGTTCTGCACTTCTATCGATGGATGGCATATTCTAGACACAAGTTGGCTGAACGCAGTCAGCCACATAAATATCGGCAGCCGTTCTTGATACACTTCTATATTGCAAAAACAATCAATGAAGTTTTATGTAAATTTCTAAATCCTTCGTTCACACTCACCCATGATTTTCGTCATTTTTAATAACGCGTCGCGACGATACTTCTTAACTTCTTCGCTGACTTGATTAGATCGAGACGTTACACGAGAAGCGAAATCCAGCCATATAGTCAACATCCTTGGCATAGACTGATGAATATATTTGCAACCATACTGAAGTGATTTCCCATAGAAATTCATAGTGTGTACTTGCAAATCCCTGGAACAATTTTGCATTAATTACGTTACTTTTATATAAACACTTTTATATAAAATGCAAGATGATACTACCTTCCTTTCTTGTCCTTTTCTTCGTCAGACAATCTATCTATGACGGACTCGTAATATTGAGCACAGGAGAGTAAACTTTTCTCCCATTCTCTCCAAACCTCGATAGCCTCCTTATAATTTATAATGTTAGCATCTGTATCCACGTTCACTGTTTCATCGTTGTATTTTGCATATAGAAGTTTTGCCTATGGATAAACAAAACTTACCACGTAATATGGGTTCTTAGTACTATTTTATAGTGTTGCGTACGAACCTTAGCGCATTGTTTCCTTTCTTCGACGCATTCCGACGATGACAAGGTTTTGTAATACATAGATGGTTTGAAACAGCTTGAGAAGCACCGCTTCAATGTCGTAAAAGCGTCTTCCTGGCAACCTTTTTGCCAATACAACTGAGCCTGTTCTATGTAGAGTTGTTGCAATGGACAGGAGTCGCTAGCTGACAGAATGTACATGTACGCTTGTTGGTGCAATCCTCTCCTAAGGAGCCAAAATAATTTTAAAATGCAATAAAAAAGGGACTACTCTAAGTCATTAACGAAAATTCATACTTCCTCGCAATCTTTGCGCTCTTAAGCCAAATTTTCCCTATCTCCTGTTTAAGCATGGAATTTTCTCTGTTGTTAATTTGCTTATCCAACTGAACTGCCAAATCTAGAGTAGCTCTACGCATGCTTAACACAAATTCCACTCCACGAGAAGACCTAACAAGCTGACCACGCTTCTCCCATTCTTCGAACAGCATTGGGAGCTGATGTATGTCTGTCAGCATTGTGGACACTGCCTTATCGAACTCGTTTAGTATGTGTAGCCTATTATCAATCACAGAAAATTGTGACAAATATTTTTAAATGTAACCCTTCATTATGTGCAACCAGCAGATCTCAATGCGAAATCAAAATTTTCTACCTGAATTATTATAGATGTATAAAATCCGCTGACTAGTAACGAGTAACTGACAAGGTACTTGCCTCATTATGTAGGAGTAACATTGTTGGTAAGCTCCAGGACGTGAAGCATCCTCCAACAGCATCACTAAATTTTTTTTTAACAATAGTAAGTCTGGTTTCACGCCTTGCTTCAGATCTTCTAAAATACTATGCTTTATGTTCTTCTGTGGTGTGTCGTCTAGCCTGGTGAAATGAGCTAATCTCCAGAAAGGCTCATTTTCGATCATCAATGGTTCCAACTCTGGTCTAAAATGAAAATAAAATATGTTGTTAAGATAGCTTCGAGTGCAAAGTGTTTTAATAATTTGAGAGAGTTACCTGCTGCTCAAAACTCCTTCGGTAATATGTTTTGCAGTGAACGGCTGATCGAGACCAAGGTAGCATTCAATCATCCCTTGTAGATAAGTATGCTTTAATGTCTTTTTCTGTGCTAATCTTTCGTAGCACGTAGCTGCGTCCTATAAATTTTATTAGTTTTGAAACAAGAGTGTTAATATTCTCAAATATAAATCCTACGTTACCTGAAGCTGTCCGTTAACTTCGTGAGCCAAGATTAATTGTTGAACTGTCGGCGTGTGATCTTGGGAAGCTAGTATACCAGATATACCATCTGGCTCGTCCAATTGTGCATATATTTTCTGAAACAGTAAATAACAGTGAACACTTCTAGAATTATATTCATCGAAGGTTTACTTACAGCTAGCAATCCACCTTCCATGGGTTCAGACAATCCCTTATTGGAGGTAGTCATGTGCTGCTCCAAATACATTAGAGCTCTATGATATTCTCTGGACTGGTAACAGCCTTCTGCTACTATCAGCGAATTCAAGTTTTCGCAGAAGTCTAAAATATTAATAGATATTAATGCACAAATTGCATAAAATTCGCAGTGCACGAGTTACTTACTTTCTACTGCCTTGTATTTCTTATTACGATTCAATCGTTGCTCCCATAACCATCTTTGTAAATGATCTAGTACTGAAAATATGATCTGCCCGAACATTGGAAAACCAATTATTTAAAGAATTGCGAACATATTGTCTTGCTAAATTAATATACCTGTGCGCAACGAGTGCGTCTAGTTTCCTCCGAAATTCTTGTCTCATCTGCTTTAACGCTGTGTCCCGTTCTAAGCGGTCGATGACGGGACAATTCAGGATCAAGAGTAGGCTTTTTTCGAACATCAATTATTGTCAGCATCTCCTCTCGTATTTTTACGTGTTCTTGCTCTGTGCCATTTGTTATAATATACGCTGGTAAAACAGAATATTAAACACTATCAAGCAGGTTTTTAAAAGACTTCTTTTATCTACTTACATACAACATGAGGCAAACAAAATGTTAATATTTTTATGTCTCTTTTCAGGGCCAATTTGCAAGCGCGCAGTACACTGTTGAGTCTTTCGTCTTGAATGTTGCTGAACATAGTGCAGAGCCAATTGTAGGCCCAATTTTCGACAGAGGAACCAGCTTCGGAACTGCAAAAACGAAGTCAGGCTTCAATAGAATATACTTTACGCGAAATCAAGATTGCATTTGGTGTTTACCCATAAATAGGATGAGGAAACATTTTATCGTCGCTCACGGCGGCTATTTTGTAATGTGATGTTAAAAAGGGAAATATGATTTGCCTGGTGGTCAAAGGCAAGTCGTTCCACAGTCCACGATTCTTGCCTTCAGGCGTGATCTCGAATGCTTTTAAAATTTCCTATAAAAATATAGATTTTTTTAAATCTATGGATGGTATACATACCGTTTATAAACGATTCAAGTAGAAACCTGTATGGCAAGCGAGAAACAATCCATACTCTGACTACTCTTTTGCATTTGAAAGGCCCGAACATGTTCAAAGAGCATAGCACAGGCGAATTCTTCGTTCATATCGGAGATAAATTTACAATCGTCTATAATTTAAGAAAAATATTGTTACACAGGTCTGAAGAATACTGATCGTATTACAACACTAGGTTTACGGGACTAATAGTTCCAATTTACGATTATTGAGTGACTTTTAGTGCTTAGTGTTAATATTAATACCTCTGGAGATTATTCGGCGTGGCAAGAGGCTCGGCTCGATGGCACCTAATTCTCCTAAACATTCCCCGTACAATAAGCGTATGTTTTCATCTTTGTGCTGGCATCCAATTAACAGCGTGTCTAACAACTAAAAGAATATTATTGCTCGATAACGTTTATATGATCACTATATTTATAATTTTGTAAGTTAGTTTTACCTCAACTATTAGCGGATGAATATCCGTGTCACTCAGAATCATTTGGTTCAATTGACACCGATTTTCCGCCAAGAATTTTTGCAAATACGTCAAAGCTCTAGACCTCACTTCATCCGTTTCATGCGTGATTCGTTTCAACCATAATTTCAAATTTGCCTCAAAACCTTTCGGTCTAAAAGGATAAAGTATAATCATTAAACTCGTTATTTTATATTAGGTACAGAAAAATCTGTTTTTGCATACCTGGCCTGCAAAACACGTGCCTTAATTACATTTGCAATTTCGTCGGGAAGATCTACGTCGTCTACGAAAAATAATTCTGCGATATGATTCGAATTTTCTTCATTACACTCGGTGACCAAGAATTTCAACATCTCAATGATCTTTTCAGGATAGATTTTTAACAACGATATTAACGATATGCATATGGTTGGTAGTAGCGGGCCAAGTTCTTTGATAATTATGCTGGATAATGAATAGAAGGATAATTATGCTGTAAGATACATCGCGCGATTTCGTATTCCCTTTTACATACTTATGAATGAACGCGTTCCATGCGTCGCATATAAGAGGTCCGAAACCTGGCCTCTTGAATCCCAGAGAAGTTCTTAGCGTGGCTAGAATTTTGTATCTTAATGGACTCAAGTATTTTGACCCCATGTATCTCATTAGCGTGGCCAGGGATGCAAGTGCAGACTGCTGCGTGTGCTCGTCTGATTTCGGGCCAAGTTTTATGTCGAAATTCACTAGTATACCGTGCAAACGTAAATTCAAGTAGGATTCAATCCCTTTGTGTGTAATGTAATTCTTTTCGGAACTATTGTCATAATCAGAAATTATTTTCAACAATCCAATCACTTTTTCGGGAGACTCGTGAAAGTACAACATTAGCTCCTCAAATATGCTCATAAATGATTGTCTTGTCAGTAGAGACAAATTCGTCTGTGTAATGCTCGATACTAATCTTAAACATTCTGCAGCAGTGGCAAGAGGCATATTTAAAAATGCGTAACTACAAATGTAAGGAAAGTATTCTTTTAACATCTGTTTCGTTTCCATACTGAGTAGCTCTGCTATATCGCGCAACAAGGCTTTCGCGTGAGGTACATCGACACTCAAAGAAACTAAAAAGCACACTGCATAATGACCGTCTTTGCGCAACAATTGGCGTGATCCCTCGTATCCAATACACTTTGCAACACGGTGTATCGAGGTGGCCACGTTGTAAGAATATTTTATAAAATTGTGTACCGTGCACTGCATTATCAGCTGAAATTAACAGGATTTGCAGATTATTAAAGAATTAAATAAAAAAAAGTGTATGCCGTTGATTATGAAACTTAATGTACATACCTTAAGCAAATCTTTTTTATGTCTAACGTATAATATTTTCGTCGAAACATTTAATAATTTGGCATAGTCGCTATAGGCAGCTGATGCAAACGCGACTGCTGCTGGAGACGATGTAGAATATAGTATAGAGATGAGGAATATGTTTAAAATTCGTCTCTCAGCTATATACAATGGAACACTGAAAATAAGTTCATAAATGATTTCACCGAAATTTCAAGTAACTTAAGTTAATCATACCTTGCAAAATTTTTAGCTGTAAAAAGTAAGGTCTCGTGAAGCGCATGATTGGAACTTCTAATAGCTTTCATAAGTGCACTCGCCATAGTATTAATGATTAAACTAACAAATTCTTCCAATGGTGCAGGTACATCGTAATCTAAAGATACGACCGACTTCTTCGTTATATTTATTTTATTATTTAATATTCCTTTTATCGCTGTAGCAATATTCAAACGAGTCGTGGCGTTTTCATCTTCTATGTACGATGACCACGTCTTAGCTATTTCATTCTCGTTAAACGAATTTATATGATTCGAAAATGATAATATATTTTCAGAAATGCGTAAACGCACCAAAAGAAAGTTCGATGATAATAAACCAAAATATGATCGCAAAAGATTATCGTTTTCTTTTGAAACATGATAGACATTCGGATTTGTATCGCTTTCAACATTATTGCTACAACATTTGCATTGTATTTTCCATTTCGTATTGCCTGATTCCCTGGGAAGAAAGAATAATTTGTTTGATAATCTGCGCCTTCAAAGAGAATGATAAAAATATTACCTTACAAAATTTGCATGTCCAGACAGGTAACAACTTGTTTTACCCAATACGATTACAAGTCTCTCATGAACTTCTTCTTTTTTCAACTGCAACGCAGGTTGGAGAACGCACCTCGCGATATCTTCGAATTTGATTTCCCGGTTTCTTAGAAGCAGCACACTGTACCTGTAAATGTTTTATCGTTATAAGTATATACAAACTTTCAGACACAAAAGTACTTACTCCAATGCTGCAACTGCTAAATCGCTTCTACCATTTGATACGCAAGTATTCAACATTTTCAATGCTTCCATTCCAGTACCAAATTCACAAAGAGCTTCAAGACATCTTAACTTTGTTGCAATATCCAGAGATTCGGCTGCTTCTTTTACATGATTATTAATGATTTCCGCTGGCATTTCAATTTGTGTAATAAACGGCAGTGTCAATAATTTTTGGAGAACGTTCTTATTCGATTCGTTATGCGCTACCATAAGTATGAAGCATTCGAAAATGATTTGTCTCTGCTGGCACTGTCCAGACCTTAGATTCTGCACAAGTATTTCCAAAATATCATTTAAATCAGCTGCATACAAGTTCATTGGTAATTTCAGCTCGTTCAACCAACTCTGTAATATACCCGACGCTCTCAAAATGTGAACGCATTTATCTAATTTGTTTGACTGTGCTGCAGAGATCAGTTCGTTTCTTATTAATTTCCATGGCTCGCAGAAATCGCTGACTAAATTACTGCCGCTAGAATTACGTCTGATCTCTGTGAGAATACAGTGATTGAAAATGACAATGAAATCTGGGCAGTGCTCGAAATACGAAATAAATTCTTTTGTCTCGGAGATCGTAGAAACTCTTGGTTCCCTGATAAAGTACTGTCTAATTTTATTGCATATTATCTCTTTCAGATTTTCTATAGCTTCAACATTATCTCCATGTTTGATTAGTTCGTGAACTACAAGGTGAATGATTCGAAAGCATAATTCAATACTATTCGGAAATACTGGTGAGGTCTGAATAAATCGGGCAAGTATCTGCACAAACTGACATAATTGATCTCTTTGTAATTCGTGAGAAGTCATCCATACAGGAATCAGCTTTACAATCTCGATAAAGTGGAGTACCAAACTTTCCAATTCCTGTCTGTTCATTAACGAAAATTCTACTAATTTCGTGCACAGATTCAGCGCCATAATCTTTACGTTTGGAACAGACACAACGAGTATTCTCAACACTGCGTCTGAAAGTATGTTTCCATTCCACATGGAAACTCCAGTCTTCTCGATAATCTTCAAAATAGATATTTGTACTGCAGGTACATCAGAATACTTTATTGTAACTGGGAATGCCCGTAGATCCAAATTCTCAATGCTTTCTTTGTCAGCATTGAATTTGGCTAATGTAAGTTCCTCTCCATGTTCGCTTATCTTATAAAACTCTAGTATCTCTTGAAGAATATTCATATATTCGAAGCTGATGACTTCAAACATTGTGACATGATCTCTAGACAATATTCTAAGCATACAGGCTTGAATCTCTATGCTGTTCTCACGAATTTCGTTGCTCAGAGGCTCTCCAACTATGTAAAACATCGTACCGAAAAGCCAAGTAGTAAATGCTAAAAAAAAACAATGCGATAGAACTCTATTCGATACTCGTTTATGCTATTTCCTCACCTGCATATTGACACTGTAGGACGTCATTTTGCAATCCGTTAGTGTAAGGAGGAACTAAAACTGTGGTTAAAGTAGCAGAACAATTTAATATCGACTCTAAAAGGGATCGAAGCATTTGTTCTGCGGTTGCATTTTTTAAATCGTTCAAGATCGCGATGATCGGGCTGTTGATGAATTTCCATACAGAATCGGCCACTGTTGTGCTGAAAATAGACGAATGTATCGTAACAATGTAATAAATAAGATGAGGTAATATTCTCGATTTATTTCGCGTCGTTCAAAGCGACGGTCTGTTTCCTGAATGAAAATTAATAACGCGCGAGATGACATTGATTAAAACGAACGATACGAAATGATTTACCTGCTACTGCTTTGTAGCATAATTGAATTATCATTTACTTCCATCTTACATCGTTAGCACCGACGTTGTTCTTCACAATGGACAGAATTAAACATTTCATCGTAGCATCGCAAAACAACTGTTGAACATTGCGCTAAATAGTGATCGGCGTTCACACGTGATTTAGACAATATTCCCTCATGGTTTTGTTGAACGGAGGCTCGAATTGAAATCGGCACTTTTCATTCGTCAAAGGTGCACTAAATACCCGCGGCGAGCGGCCTAGAGTCTAGGGTTTTAATTCAGCGGTAAAATCATCAACTTTGAATTAGCGTCATCCGAGATCTCTCCATGAGGAGTCGGCTTTAGTGTTTATGCCAACCAAACTTTAATGATTATGTGTTTTTCTCCGCACGTTATTTCTGTTATGAACAATTAATTTCTGCCCGTGAAATACACACCGCTGTGCAACACCAGTCATGATTTAGTGCAGCGTCTCGTCCCCGTGCAACTGCAGTGGAGTTATTGTTAACATATTCACGGCTTAACCTAATACGCCAACGTAAATTTCAACCTGTGCGCTAGCTTTCTGAAAAATATGCGAACATTATTTATAATGAGTATTCGACGTTCTAATAATTTGCTTGTACTTAACAGAGAACGATATTTTGCATAACCTTCTAAACGATACTACAACTGTTGCATCAAAACTCAACAGGATCAGTTATGAATCTGAATTGAAACCAAATAAGACGTTCTTGTAAAATAATAGTATACAATTGTATAAAATGAGTGAGAGTGCTCCAGTGAATGACGTGTCCGAAAGCAACGGTGGGCCTGAGCAGCCAACTTTCAATGGAGAGTCCGAAGAACATATGAGTAATTTTGAATCTGTTCGGTTTTATGTGTACCCATATATTTATTGCTCTTCTATATAAAATCATCGTTTTTCTATTAGATAAATCGCCTGTGAGTGCGGAAGATAAAGCACCCGACTCTGTGTGTGACAATGGCGTGAAGAAGAATAATACAAACTCTGGTATTGGAAGCAACACCACTAGTACAACTAATAGATCGAAAAAACGTAAGAAAGCTCCCAGAGATGCAACTGCTCCTAAGCAGCCGCTCACAGGATATTTTAGGTATTGTATTTATGTAGCCAATGCGTTAGACCAGTATGAAAGTATACATGCTAATGGATTATATTATAGGTTCTTAAACGACCGAAGAGAAAAAGTACGGAACGACAATCCGACTCTCTCATTTGCTGAGATCACAAAGCTTCTTGCCGCGGAATGGAGCACACTACCAGCTGATCTAAAGCAACAATATTTAGACGCAGCTGAACAAGACAAAGAACGTTACAATCGCGAATTTAGTGATTATAAACAGACAGAAGCGTACCGGTTGTTTAACGAGAAACAATCTCTAGAGAAACAGCAAGAGAATAAGAAAGAAAGGAATGGGACCGACGTCAATTCTGAACAAAATGTATTACATATATTTGTCTTTGTTAATAACGTTCTACGCATTGTTCTTATGCTTATTTTCAAGTATCTTTTTTGTCATAGGATATTCAACAGGAAAAAGACAATGATTTCACAGGCTTTGATATTCCCATTTTTACAGAAGAATTCTTAGATCACAATAAAGGTGAGTAAAATATATAAGGAAGAAATTTACAAATTCGCTTGTGCTTCGATCAATATTTACAATGAACTTCTTATGTATCTAGCATGTGAAGCAGAATTAAGGCAATTAAGAAAAGCGACGTCGGATTACGAGGCTCAGAACGCTGTTCTTCAACGGCACGTGGATAGTCTGTATGCAGCTGTAAATCGTTTGGAGTCTGAAACAAACCAACAACGCACGACAAATCAAGCTTTACAGCGTCATTTGGACTCTCTCCGTTCGCAGTTAGCTGGTTGCTTTGCGACAGTGCCTCTTCCAGGTTGGGAGATCCTCTATAAAAGAATGAAATACTCAAAAATCATAATCATAGTCTTCCTGTTACTTTAGATCTGATCCATAAAGCTGTTACATTAGTGGCTCACCTTGACTAATGAAAGTAACTCTTTGATTTCAGGTACGCACGAAGGCGCCACCTTACAAAATATCGACAGTTACGTCGAAAGATTAGAATCATTATTAAACGGCAACACCGAACAGTCTTTAAGAAATGCAGTGCGCAGTGCCGTGTCTCGTCTCGAATTAATTGGATGACGATCGCCCCCCCGGTAGTACAACTACTACGTCACTGAAGCATCATCGTTCGAGACACTCACATCGAAAATAGAGAAAAAGAAAAAACAAAAAGTGACTGTGTTGTTTTTCACATGTTTTGTAAAATACAATTCTTTCCTTCGAAAACAGATATGATCATTTATGAGTCGGTGATACTTATGTACGCTTCGTAGCTCGACGATTACAACATATCTGTACCATATGTAACATTAAAAACATTCTTTCTCGGTCATAGTTTTATGTTCGTACATTATTCTTTAGGTGAGTATAATTTATAAAAAATATAATTTCATACAAAATATATACATGGACGCAACTATTCGTTTATACAACAAATATACATACTGGATTTGTAGCTTAATATGGAGAAGTATCTTCATGGTACTGTCGATTATTTATTAATAAATTTTTTTTAAACTTATACTACTGATTCGCTTTTATGTTTTTCATAGCATTCTGCAGTTGATTCCAGGAATACCTGTAACGTTAATGTTTAGATAATGATTGCAAAAATTTATATTCGGTAGGACATATATATATATTACCTGAATGATGCCGCGTTTGGGCGACGATTCCTCTCCAAATCAATTAAGGTACGTTCAATTTTTGGCGATAAACATTGTAATATCTCGATCCTCACCGATAAAACTGACTGCAAAAATTCGAAAGTGTTGTGCTGGTTTGTTGTAATTAATTTTTGAACGGTGCTGAATATCGCAGTATTGAACTTCTCTCTGAAATTTGTTAATTTCATCAAATGTAGTCCCAGAAACTTTGTAAACCCAAGAATAGTGATACTGACTGTAAAGTATGGCTTTCTTTGTAATACGGATTTCTGACAATATTTCTCACGAACTCTAAAGTGTGTTGTTTATGTGGATGATGATCGTGAACTTTTATGTAGCCTCCAATAATATAAGGTGTACAAATTAAAATAATATATTCTATTACATGACTGGCGTAATCTTTTCCTCCTTTGAGCAGATTTTGTAGAAATAACATTACCTGCATTAAGTATTTCATAGTAAAATATTTTACAATAAACATCTAAAGTAAGAAATAATACTTACCAAGTAGAAATGCTTGTGAAACATGTTATCGCTCGATATGGTAAAAAAATTCGTCATCAAGATTTTGAATACTAAGTGTATAAAGTCCGCTTTTGCATCTTTAAAAAACTTTAACAATGAGTCGGACACTTTGAAATTGTTCGTATTATTAATCGAAGTTACTAAAAGCGGCATATATTGATCGAAAAGATCTTTTATCATTACTTGAAGTGATAAATCACTTTGGACATTGAGAGCCTCCATGCCTAAAAGTATCATGGAAAATGTTTTTTTCCCTAAATTTTTTAAAAACGGTTGATCAGACGAAAGAATAATTTTATTCAGTAACATTTTCAACATGTTATTTGGTTGATTCTAAAAAAGATTTGGGTTAACATAGTACGCCAATTCTCAAGCCCATTATGTATATTAAAAGATTTACTTACTTTGGTATAAAGCATCGTAGAGGTACATAAAATTAATGTTCCAATGCATCTATATATCCACAGAGCTAATTCCGAATCTTTACTTTCTTCTGTGATCGGGGAAAGAACCCATTTCTCCAAATGATTAAAATACGATCTCCATTTTGCATCGTATTGAATTCGTTCTTGTTCAGTCTGGAAAGGACAATTTATCTTTATTTTTATATTAACTTGTGCATTAAAACCATAATTTTAGTGAGTTATACTTTTAGAATATTTCGTTTCTTCATAGAGTACATTATGAACATTAAAATGGACTCATTGCTGTCTCGAATCTCTTGGATATCCTGAGTCGTTACAAACATTTGTTTTATTTCATTTAACAATAGTATGTAATCTTGCATAACTCTAATTTCATCCCCGTTTGTATCGTGACCAATGATGGAGCATTTTACCCACGCCTGAAATTAATTCAATTTATTAATTTATCCTTTAATCATTTTATCATCATGTTTTAATATTTTACTTGTATAAGTATCGTGTCGAAATTTTTTATCTCTTTCTTCAGAGCTTCAACTGCCTGCTGTTCTTGGAGTATCAACACTAAGTAATGTCTTGTTATCCTGAAATTAAATCATTTGTTTTATAAACCATTTCGTAGTTGTAGTATTAGAAATATTAAATACTGCGAGTATATACCTAATATCTTTAACAATCACGGAAGACGCAAAATGCTGAAATAAAGACGTGGCCGAGTGTTTGTACTTTTTCGGCGTTATTGGATTTCTCAACGCGTCCAAAGTAAACGAGACAGCAAGTTGTGAGACATCCCGATAATGGTCACCCGTAAGTGCAGGATCGAAAACGAGCTGTCGCACTCTACACGCAACGTAACACCATAAAGCGTCTAACATTTTCCCTACTCCGTCTAATAAACGTACAAATTAGAATGAATGTTCCGTAAACCTGGTGTTAACGATCAAGAAAACAACGAACCTGAATTAAAGGAGTTAACGCATTTTTTAAAAATATTGACGAGCACCCTTGTCAATGTTCCCACCATTTTATTCGAACATTCTGTTAAGTACCGATCTATCCAGCCATCAAGCAACAAATGTTCTTCCAGCTCTAAAGTACAGGATGATAAAATTATACTAAACACATCCACGAAGTTTGTCATCATCGCTCGGGACGTGTCGTCCCTGCGACAACTTATTGCATTCACCTGAAAATGATAATTGTATCAAATGTAGAAATGGTTAAATGTAAATTAAATGTCATACCGTGTCGATGTAACAAGGCGCTATGCTCGTAAAATTTAGTCTAAGTTCGCTGTACAAAAGAAGAATAGCCAATTTTCCCTTCCAAATCAGGCTATACTTTTTATTATTATCATTATTGTATTCCTTCGTTGGTGGTAAGAGATCTAACATCACCGAGCACTATAAAAGAATAAAGATCATGACAAATATAGTTGCAAAAATTTACAGGTCTTAATGTACACGAATAACTTACTACGTTCGTAGTATCCGCAGTAACTGCTAACGTTAAAAACAGAGAAATGAAGTTGTATAAACCTGTTACAGAAAATTCTTCCACTTTGCTTTTAGAAAACTTTGAGTAGATGCGACCTTTGATTTGATTCCAATGTTTTGTATCGCTGCTGTTATAATTTATTTTCAGGAAGGATCCTGTAATACGTCATTTACATTAACGTTTTTTTTAAATGAAGTATCGTTTTTCAAACGGGATATTTACCGAGGAAATGTAGAAACATCCCGTAACTGGATTCTTTAACAAATTCCGTGTTACTTAGTCTGTCTCTCACTTGCTTCAGTATATCTACAGGAGTTTTCCTGTTAAAAACATCTTTAACAGATCAAACAAGAATACACATGGTTACATAAATTATTTTCTTACTTTTCGACCGACAACGTCCAAGGACCAGACGTTTGCAACAAAAATGGCTCGTCTAATCTTTTATGAAAGCAGTCCCACAGCAGCGAAATTATAGAAACTCGTGTCTGCCACCAGTTTGTGACTATGGTACTTAACAAGGGAATCATGATACGCAATTCTTCGTCGATTTCATCGCGGTCGCCGTCCTTTCCACCTTTGGAAATATACGTCTTCAAGATCTTCTCCAGCTGCTCGTAATTAGGTCTAATCTTTAATGAACACGAATAAATAGTTAGTAGTTTTAACACTTAAACAATACGAAGAAAAATATTCGAAATACATCTACCCTTGAACACTTGAAGCCCAAATAGATACCATCTACGTTATATCCGTATAAAACTGAAAGATTATAAATAATCCATAGACAAAACAATTCAGAGTTTTTACAGGGTGCCAGAGTGTAGCACATCGATTCTTCTTTGCTGTTAGATGCTCTCCTATTTAATAATCCATTAACAGCGTCATTTACGTAGTCCCAGAATGTCTATAAAGATGAATATTTTATATTTTATATAAATCTGCAGTCTACATACTACATACCTTTGATTTCATTCTATCGGATAAACTATCAATGAATATTTGGAGCATCAGCCATAGCTCACGGATGCAAGTACAATTGTACGGTGTCTTCTGTTGCATATTTATTAAAGGCATCTGAAATATATTTGAAAAAGTATAGTAAACACATATTATATGTGCGAATATCATTTCAGCAGATAATCTTACTGTCTCGAATATTTTCAGTGATGTATAAATTAGATCATTAATAATTATTGTCTGAATATTTTCAAGTTCTTCCAGTTGGCTCTCCAAGGAGTACTGGTGGTATAAACCACGTGTGTATACCAACGAGATGAAAAACCATCGCAATTCTATGTGCATATGATACATATGATATTCCGGTTGTTTACACTGAAACAAACAGTAGCATAGGACTATTGTTTTTATCGTGGCTTTTCTATTATGCTTCTTGTACAAACCTGATTGCCTAATTTAGAAGGCGCATAATGAAACGTGGCATCTGGGATACTTCTTAATCTACTAAGGAAACGTTTCACGGTAGCGAATAACATATTCAATTCTTCTTCGACGTTTTCGTTTATAACTTGCAGAGATTGAAGGTCCCATTTTATACTGAAAGAATAATGTCACAAGGAACATTTTTAATACAATATTAGTAGTTAAGATATGAATTGTCTCACCTATTTAAATATCTTCGAGTGTATAAAACAAACTCACAAACAAGACGTCTTATATAGTAAAAGTCAGTATTGTTTGTCACAGAACTGAAAACCTGATTGTAAGCCTCGTGGCTGCCCAATATCTTCAACTGCATGCTGAAAAAGAATTTGGAGAATATCAATGGAAGATACGATTATTTGTGAAAGAAATTAAAGAAAATATTCTTACACCATGCATTTGATGAAATGTTTCAAATCCAATATGCCTGTTGATGC
The DNA here is from genome assembly GCA_028455615.1 of Lasioglossum zephyrum. Classification (NCBI taxonomy): domain Eukaryota; kingdom Metazoa; phylum Arthropoda; class Insecta; order Hymenoptera; family Halictidae; genus Lasioglossum; species Lasioglossum zephyrum. Next base: position 13,353,891 of record CM052326.1, on the reverse strand, counting down.
AGGCACATTGCAATCAAACAGTCGCACATCTAAATCCAGCAATATATTTTCATCTTGTGGGTAAAGCACGTTGTCCACTTCTCCAGACAAGAATAAGCTATCTTTATTCAATTCCCAATCATTACAGTTCACCTTACCATTGCAATTGAAAGTCAAACACAAATCCATCGGAATAGTACTAGCATGTACAGTGTAGGAGGAATCATCGAGTGGATTGTCGTTAACAAAAGATTTGCTCAACACATATTTTCAATACCTGAAATTACAGATTAACAGACAGTGTACATTTTCCACGTCGAATTAAGTATTCTGCAAAAATATCCACTTTGTTCGTCGCGATACATATTCAACGCATGTCAGTGGAAAAGCAGACGATTTTTCCCAAGTTTTGGCGGTTTCGACGCGAGCACCATCTGCCCAGAAAATGCACGTGTGCAATTACATTGTGCATAAAGAATTGTTACTGAAATTGCAACATTTACGTAACATAATTATCGTGCTTCTTAATACGAATATGAAAAATACATGGTTCAATATGAAATGAACAGTCTTTAATATAATATTTAATTAACATTAATTCGTGTTAAAATCTTCGAATTTGTTAATTAATTCCGGTGTTAGATTCTTCAATTTCTCAAGCACCCTTAACAAACGATTTTGCAAAATAATCTTCCTGGCTGCCTGAACAAAGGGTGTAATGATATAATAGTGTAGAAACGATTGCTCTGCTTCAGGCGCCGACGACACAGTTTCCGGAAACTAAAAGTAAATTGATAACGCGATTCATTTCTCAGGAATCGTACACGATATTTTACAATTTTTTAAATATAATTATATTTCTTAAGAACCTTATGAGCAAGTCTCAAAATTCTTTGCTTTATCTTTCGAGCCTTTTGTCGTTCAAAAATATCTTCATCGGGGATATAATTTTCCAATAAATTCTTGTAATCGCTCCATTCTTTCTCCCTTTGAATTTTTATCTCCGTTATTCGTTGCCAATTGAGTTCTCGTGTTTCATTATTCACTTTCGGTTTGTGCCCAATTTTCGCCCGGCTGTTCTCCCGGCGATAATTGTTTGCTTTTGTGATAAATTCTTTCAATTTTCGAGCTTTTCGCTCTAGGACGTCTAACGAACACTGATTCAATGGTCCTGCGCAATTAAAAGAAACTGTTTGATCTCATTCTACTCGCGAAGAAAATTCTATACAAAACCCGCAACCTTTTAGCTCATGCTGAGTGCACAAAGATCGAGGTTTCGCGATTAACATACAATTGACGGTGTGCAGTGCATACAAAGGCAAATAGCCACATTCTTTCAATAATGCCTTCTCGATGCTCTTGTATTCCACAATAGGCTTTATCGCGTTCGATTTCGATGGAATTATTTCTTGTAAAGTGGCTTTTGTTTTTTCCCGAGATTTCGCGCCAACTTTTGATGGCTGTTTCTTGCTCTTCGTTTCCGGTTCGACTTTCTCCAATACTTCCCTTGAATCGATCGTATCATACGCGTATCATATAATGTTTAATTCAAGAAAATAATTCAACACCGTGATCATTCTTACCGCAAAAGTCCTGGCCGTGTATAAGCAGAGAAATTTATAACGTACGGAGTTTTGCATAAATCCGTAATGAATATACGGATTTGAAAGTTCATGCTTATGTACCGTATAGGTCTATAAATCACCATTACCATTACAGGAGCTTGTTTCGGTCTGACACGTCCTAGAAAATCAAATGAAATTTTGTTTTCACTGTGTATTCGATTTTACCGACACTGATTATGGCAGTTTACCCCATTGCGGATAGATGTCGACGCAAGGATCTTTCTTCGATGGTAAAATCGCGAATGCAAATTGTTCCTTTGCGTGAGAGCATATCGGAATTTCGTAACAAGCTCTATACAATAAACGATTACTCTGATCATTTACGAATTTCGTAAATAATTCACGAGAAACTTACGCTTTACCGAGCGGAACATTTCCAAAATTGATATCCGTAGGGAAAGAAAAATGGGTCCTAACTTTCCCGGTAATTTTAACTTTCAAAATACGATTGTCAAAATAGCGGATCTTTAATACGTCGTTGTAATTCCTCGGTTCGTCGGGAATAAATTGAACGTTGACATTGTAAACGGATCCAGGGGTTAACCACCTCGTCTGCAATAAATTACATTTATTAATACGCTGCGCGATACCCGTCGTCCTAAGAACAAAGAATTTTCGTTCACTTGAGAAACACTTCCGGACCGGAAGTAAGGAGTTTCCATTGGTAATGGACGAATCGGGCATGGTTTAGGGAAATAATTCGTGATTTTTAGTGTTTTCTCCCGAGCTTTCAGGTTTCTAGGACTGAAAGTGAAATTCAAATTCCTCGGCGACGCGTTCAGGAAGCCGTCCTTCGAATCATCCTTGATCTTTTCTTTCGAATTCAAACATTGTTCCGGGTCAAATGTACCGCTATCCATTTCGATGTACAATGTCGAATCGACAGAACAGCTCTATTTTTTACAACAAAACAGGAAACAGATGAAAGATAACTTATTTCACGCGATTATATATACAATATGTGCAACGTTAACATGTTGACTGCCGAACAATCATCCCCAAAATCAGCCGTCACCCACATACGGCAGTCGATCGTGTTTAATTCGAAACTGGAAAGTTTGCATTTTATTTCAATGAATTTGAATTTTTTAATCTAGAATCTAAAAGTTCGGAAAATTATGACGGAACGAATATTCCATTACAAGCCTACATCGAGATCTTCCGTCCCAGCCTCGGCTCGAATAAGATATCAATATTATTGACTGTTGATTGGAAAACTGATTGATAATTTTCGAGGATCGTGAACGTTGGAAGTATTCTAAGGAAATCCCTTTAATTTTCGCGCGACAGCGGTGCATGATATATGTTATATTCATCTGTTTACAAGCTACTGAAAACTTGACAGAAACAAAGATGGAGTACGGGAAAAGAAAGGTAGCTGTTACTGGTTATACAGAGGGATAGGATCAGCATGCATATTTTCGTAGTTATTTTCACACAAATGATGCCGTTGTTTATCTGAGACAATTGTCGATGTTGTATACATTTACGAGCGGAATTGTCGACAGGCAAGATGAAAGTAACATGCCCGACCATACGTGTTCGAGTATGACTCACACACTACTATGACAGTTTTTTACAGTCCTGTAACAGTGTTTTTTATAAATACTTCCGTATTTGTATAAATCGAGAAACTGGTTAATCATGAACGTGCAAGAATTACACAATGGGGTGAGTGGTTTACATTTCTTTCAGCGAACGCGTTACACGGAACAATCCCCAAGCATGTTGATCAAGCCGTAAAAAAAGCCGGAGGTTAGACTCATGTGTCAATCCTGCGAGACTTTTTTTACTATTCTTTAACATAATAGTAACGATCGTATTTATTCGTTACGTATTAGTCATCGTATCGAAGAAATTTTCGTGAATTTCACTTACCACCATTTATCTTAAGCTTTGCACATGCGAATAATCGAGTGGTGCTCGTTTTTATGGGGTTTCAATGATTATTTTATGCTGTTACAGATCAATCGAATTTTTGTTGATTAACATAATGTTCTTTACAGCCTCCCCTACTGCGAGCTATATTTTTCGGAGCTGTAGATGAAGTTTTATCATTATTATCTAGAAAAGAAGATGCATGCTGGGAGGACAAAAAACAACGGACTCTCTTACACGCAGCCGCGTACATGGGAGATTCCATGATAGTAGAGTTGCTCATATTGCACGGAGCCGCTGTAAACGCCAAGGATAAGAAATGGTTGACTCCATTGCATAGGGCTTGTTGCTCAGGGAATCATGAAGTAGTAAAGTTTTTGTTACGCCATAAAGCCAATGTCAATGTGTGGGACCGCAGTTGGCAAACTCCTTTACACGTAGCAGCAGCGAATAACGCTGTAAAATGCGCAGAACTGATGGTTCCACACTTAAGAGATGTTAATATAGTGGACAGGTTTGTAGCTGTATACTTTTTACTAATTTTGCAAAACGATTAGCTCCTAGTACACTAAAATAATTCTTTCGTTTCTTCAGGACTGGTAGAACAAGCTTGCATTACGCAGCCTACAATGGACATCTTGAAATGACTGAGTATCTAATTCGAATCGGCTGTTCAGTAAATGCATATGACAGAAAAAAGACTCGCAGTGCTTTGCACTTTGCAGCATTTATGGGACACGATAGTATCGTGCAGACGCTTGTAGACAATGGAGCCGATGTCAAGGATAAAGTAAGATAACACAATCTGATTAGAAGCATGAACAGTAACCCGTCCCATTCATTGACTGTAAAATAAGTCACGAGATGATATACTTAACACTTTATCTACTGGAAGCCAAGTGATAGATTTTTCAATAACTGTGTTTTACCAAGTGGAAGCTTAAAAAGTCTTCTTTCTATTAAATAGTACAACGATGTTTCTAAATTCTCTTAATCTTTTCGCTATTTTAAGTTTCACTCGCCCGTTTTTGTCACAAATGCGTGAAACCCGCAGTCTATTTACGATTGAAGTTTCTGTTGCTGTCGAAGGATTCATTAAAAAATCCTCAGCCGATAGATAATGTGTTGATCCGAGAGACCTAAAGCAAAAGAATATTTCATACTTTCCAATATTAAGAGCTATTTTCTCATGTGTGCATTTGCATGTTAAGGATTGCAATTGGTATACCCCGTTACATGCGGCTGCAGCTTCTGGTAGTGTGTCGTGTATGAAAATATTAATCAACGCTGGAGCCGATGTCGAAGCTCAGAACGTGTTTGGGAATACACTGCACGTTGCGTGTTTAAATGGCCACGTAGATGCGGTGAAAGAGTTGATTGCCATTGGAACAAATATTGGTAAGATGATCTACCATCTCGTAGAATTCGATGTTGTCCAATTAAATCTATTATTACCGTTTGTCCAAAAACAGAGGCTGTTAACCTTCGACGACAAACTCCTTTACACATCGCTGCCGCCAGCCCCAATAGCGTTGAATGTTTAGAAGTACTTTTACAAGCTGGTGCGAAAATCAACGTCCGATCGAAATACGGTCACACACCTTTGCACATAACCGCGATCTATGGAAGATTTACTCGATCGAAAAGTTTACTCGATGCCGGAGCGACAGTAGACGCGGAGGATAAAGTTAGGAATACTGCCCTTCACATAGCCGCTTGGTAATTACTAGTAGCGAGTACGAATTACAGTCATAACTCGTTTATTTATTTGTACATCGATTATTTATTTCGTTATAGGTTCGGCCACGAATGTTTAACGACAACATTGTTAGAGTATAGAGCCTCTCCTGCCCTTCAAAACGCTGAACTACATACACCTTTGCACCTCAGTTGTCTAACAGGTCACATCGAGGTAAAATATTGATGTAGTTAAATAATAAAATAAAAATTGATCGATTTGTACGATTTATCTTACTATTGCGTAACGAATTACAGGTATGTAGGAAATTGTTGCAAGCCAACAGCAACTGTATAGATACCAAAGACGTCGGCGGTAGGACACCGTTGCATTTAGCAGCATATAAAGGATTCGTCGATTGTCTAGATTTATTATTATCCAACGGAGCAAATTTCCGATTAACCGACGACGACAATAGGTTGGCGCTTCATTACGCAGCTAGTCAGGGACATTATTTTTGTGTTTTCACTTTGGTTGGTTTCGGAAGCGATTCGAATGCTCGGGACATAGACGGCGCGACGCCTTTGCATTTAGCTGCAGCATCGACTGCGACCGATTCTGGTGCTCAGTGAGTGTTTTTATACTCGAATAGAACTTTCGATGTTAAAGGAAAGAAACTTAATTCTACGGTGTTTCGATGTTTTCAGGTGCGTCCAGTATTTACTGAAACACAGAGCGGATCCACGTTTACGGGACAAACGTGGCTTCACTGCGTTCCACTACGCCGTAGCTGGTGGAAATCAGCCAGCCTTAGTAGCACTTTTGGAAGCTTGCTCGCTAATTACCGCGGAGGGGTTCAATTACACGGAAGAACCAGACCCACCGCCACCGGAATTAACACCACTACACCTAGCCGTATGACTAATAAAATTGATGTTTGGTGAACCTGCAGAACAACTACCTACCCTCCGATGTCGATAATTTGTGGATATGTAATAGAAATCGATATTGTGAACAACACTTTCGTTTGCATATTAGCGATGCCACAGATGCGGAGGGTAGGTAGTTGACCTGTGTCAAGTGTTGGGATTTTTCATAGTAGAAATATTGATGATGCGTATGTGAATTTCCAGGCTTACTACGGGCACAGTAAAATACTGAGTTTATTATTACCATTATTTTCGGATACAAATATCAAAGAGGACTCTGGTAAAACACCTTTGCATTTGGCCGCGAGCAAGGGCCACCAGCAGTGCGTGACACTGTTGTTAAATCACGGAGCTCTAGTATCTATCCAAGTATGAACGAGTTCAGTAAAGTCTTTCTTCATTTGCCGATTCTTTGTATACCTGTTACTATTTGTTATTATTTCTAGGATTCCGTTAGCAGACGCACTCCGATACATTGCGCGGCCGCGGCAGGTTACACTGCTTGTCTGTTTCTTCTTCTTAAAAACGTGGATGACCCGAGCATTGTCAATTGCTACGATTCGAAGCAGCGTACTGCCCTAACGTTGGCAGTGATAAACATGCACACAGAGTGTATTATTTCCCTTTTGAAATACAAAGCCGACTGTAACTTGGCGGACGTGAACAAACACACGCCGTTGTTTCGAGCGGTTACCAACGAATGTAGCTACCAGATAGGCAAGTTGTTGTTGTCGTATGGCGCAAAAGTGGCGATACAAGACACGAACGGCAAAACACCGTTGCATTTAGCCGCCGCTTGCGGGAGGTGGGTTCACGGGAATTCCTGGAACATCTTCTTGACCCTCCGATTACATAGAATTTCACATTTTTGCAGAGCGATAGCACTGGCAGAAATGGTACGAGCAGATCCTGCAGCAGCCACCTTAAGGGACGACCAAGACTGCACTGTTCTCCATTGGGCTTGTTACAATGGACATGACAATTGCGTAAAATATCTTCTACAAGAAAACGTAGTGAACACTTTGGAGGGTAAATGTCTCTCTTGAAATAAATTTAAGGAGGCTGTCTCATGTAAACGGGTGAAGAAACGATTGTTTTTTTTTTTATTATAAACGAATTTTTCAGCGATGAAACGGTCCCCTTAAATTGCTCTTTTTTGAGACACACTTTTAGAAAATAATTGTAATACATTTTCTATGAATATATTATAGGCAATTCGTTCTCCCCTGCACATTGTGCCGCGCTTCTGGGATCAGTAGATTGTTTAGAGTTGTTGATCAATAAATTTGGAGGGAAAACAATCGCTGCGCTGCGAGACACTCCGGGAGATCGTCTGCCTTTACACGTAGCAGCTACTTCCGGAGCACTGGAGTGCGCGAGATTACTTTTGAACTGTGTTGGCCCGAAATTAGCTGGCATTGAGTCTACAGATTACTTGGGACGGACGCCTCTTCATTGCGCTGCTATTGCTGGTAAATGCGAAGTCATTGGTAGGTTTCGTTTGATTGGCAAAATTAAAGGGTGAACCTGCAAATAGCTAGTTCAATATTTTTTATTTAACTTTGTTGTTTGCATGATAAACGCAGAGTTGTTGCTCGAGCGGGAAGCGAATCTGAGTGCAAACGATTGCAATAAAAACACGGCGCTGCATTTAGCTTGTCAACGGCGTCAGTCAGCGGCTGCTTCGCTTTTATTGAAGTGGATAGAGTCAAACAATGCCAATGCGAACAGCGAGAACGCAACGCAGCCTCAACAGCAACAGATATCGGTTATTAACATGCTCAACAAGCAGCACAGCACTCCTTTGCATTTGGCAGCGAGGAACGGGCTTGTAAAAGTAATTGAACGAATTCTAATGCTCTGAAATCATTTTTATAGGATATCCGATAACAGAAGAAATTTTGATTCTGCAGGTGACAAGACGATTATTGCAATTAGGAGCAAGCGTTGTTGCCGCGGACGCCGAGGGCCTCACTCCTGCACTCGCATGCGCTCCAAATCGCGCTGTGGCGCGTTGTCTGGCAACCATACTTGCCGCGCACAGTATGTTCAGCTTGAATTTAATAACACTGCTCTACAAAATTTTGCTTTTTACTTGACACATCTAATACAAAAATTTGTATTTGCGTTATGTGTAAACAAATCGATAAACATTACAGGTCAACATTGGGAAACCGCACAACACTCGCCATCTATTCAACAAACCTCAGAAGTATATTTAAATGGGAAGAGCGGCGATTCGCAGCACAGTTCAGATTCGGAGTTTTACTAACAATAGTCGTAACCCTTGAGCCACCGAGGGTCTCGAACTCAGTACACTACTTGAGCGAACATTAACGCGAAAAGGTGGTGCATCAATCTTTACAAACTCCAGCTCCCGGGAGCTTGATTTTATTACTTGGCACGTGACACTGCGGACACACATGTGCAATGAATACTCTACATGCGGTACCGTTACGCGAACGTATACCGAAGATGAGGATGGGATAGAAGAAATACTGCTTGTTTGTAGTTTCTAAAGCTACCGTTCTTCTAATTCATATTAGTATCTCCATAGGTAGCGGTACCATTAATCTTCGGTTGTGACGAGCGAGAAATAACGATTTCTAAGAGAATAACGATACTAATATGAAGGGAATCGGAACTAGGTTTAGAAAAATCAAAATAAGCAATTCTAGGCAGTATTGTACTCACAATTTATCGCTTTCGTAAGAAACGTCGAACTGGCCTATAAAGATCAATTTTGTAATTATTAACGACCGACGTCCATCGCGTCCGAACATATTGTACGTGTTTTTTGGGACCGTATGTCTCTTTTTTATACAAATTATTAAGTGAATGTTATCGCGAAATGACGACGCGCTGATATAATAGTACGATTGTCTTTATTCGTTTCGCTTATCTCTCCTCCATCAAACTTTATGTATTTTTATTGTACATACTGATATTGCAATAATCACTTAAGCGAAAGAGGCGGAACGATAGATATATTTAAATACAGGCAACCCCCGTACAACACGGTAACCATGTTCCTAAAACTATCACGGGAAACGAAGTACAAACGTTCAGTATTCGATTTCAAAAACAAAACGGAACTAAGCTTTTTTGCTACCATAATTACGAGAGATACGTTTATCAAAAATTCCAGCGGTTGTCCAAACTTATATATGTATGCAGGGTGATACACCTAAATATCTTCTTTATTTTTGACGACGTAACATATGGTTTTAATGCAATGTAAATGGTATCACATGGTGAATGCTTTTCAGATTTCATTTTTTCCTCGGAATTTTCAAGATTATCGATATTTTTATTTCTTATAAATGTATATTTTTTTCTTGCATATTCCATTCCCGGCTCTCGTTGACGTTAAAACGCATTAGATATGTTAATAACACGACCTTGAATTAATCTCTAACTTCTTAAATATTGAAATCAGCGACAAGTATGAACCTGTGGATACGCGAGTCTGAAGTCTTAAGTCTGGAAGTTTAACGGCGAATATTAAATCAGTAAACCATCTGTCACGTACTGTTTAAATTATTCTTAAGTGTTCAAAATGATGTTCTTTCATATACATGCATTGTCTAAAATGATCAGTGACAGATTGTAATGGAAAGTCAGAGTTCACTTCAAGATCATGTTATTATGTAATATCTTTGAATGCATTTTAATGTAAACTAGTAGAATACACAAGGAAGAAGAACATGCATATACATTTAGGTGGACCAACCTGTGTGTATACATATATGAATATATCTTTTGTAACAAAAAAGATTTCCTGTTTGTAAAATGACTATTCTGTGCTCAGGGAAGCTACTTACTATTTTTGCTTTTTTTTAGTAGGAATGCCGTGTTATAGCGGGGGTTTCCCTAAGTCTCTAACCGTGTTGTAGAATGCTGTGTTATACAGGAGTTGCCTGTAACACGAAGCAATCTCCGATTTTGTACGTAGTCTATGCGAAACGCGCGGGAACTCAGATACATTATTTTTCTCTGAAAGATAAGAAAGCAGTATCGACTGTACATATTGATAAATATTTTTCAATACCATCAACCGTGAATATACATATAGAAATATATACATATATATCTTAATATATACAAATGAAAAGTATGTATGTTGTGTCCTCCGATCGGTATTATTTGGTGTGACGATCGCGCGCCAATTATCGAGCAGAACCGCTACATGATTGCACGGACACAAGAAGATATCAGTAACATACATAAAATCACTCAGAAAATTTAGGCGCAAGAGCGTGCCGTAGGTTCGCCACGAGCAACTAGTATGTATATATAATATATATGTATATGTATGTATATACATATATATGTGTACACATATACGTACACGTATGTGTAAATATATACAAACATTCGTACATTACGCGAGTTCCGGGGGAATTTAATATTGTACCACATCGAAATCGCGCTATAATTTAACAGCTATTGCCAGTATCGTGCATCTATACTACATGACCATTTGTAATCAATAAACGACGTTACGATTTATTTTTACACAAGCGTTTTCGTATTCGTAGACTTTCACCCCAATCTCTTCATTTTATAATTATTAACGCGATTCACCCTAAATCTCTTATTGTACAATTATTCGAAGTATACGAGCCGTCTCGAATTCTTTACTTTATTACAATTACTAAAACTATAAAGAGGCCTTTGTAAGAATTGATTTTGAAAATAATATAAGAAAATAATTTTTTTTTGCTTCTTTTAATTATAATAAAAAGTCAAGTAGTTTCAATATTTGGATCTGGCAATTTTCGCGAAACATTTTTCGAGTTATAATCGGATATTTTCGCAAATTGTCGAAGATCAATCAATTTCGATTTGACTTGAAGTGTCTTCTGTCTTCGAGAGTACGATCGAAAGGGTCGAAACTCATGATTTCAGACCAGGCGATCATGTTGCAGAGGAGGAGTCGTTCGTTCAACCATTTCTCCTCCGTCAACGGTAACGAAAGGGTTAGAAACAGTTAGAAACGACAGCTTCGATAAAAGAGAAACGTTCGAACGAAAATTCTTTCTCCCAGCCAGCGATGCCGTCCCATCCTACCGT
>CM052326.1:13317217-13338738 GCA_028455615.1 Lasioglossum zephyrum | reverse complement strand
GGAAAAAGCGATGGCGATGATGCACCGTAATGGTGAACGACGCGATCCAGGCATAACTCGAATCAAATCGCACCGATCCGATCCGTCGACAAATTTTTTCGCAATGGCTTCTAGTCGCCGTGGATTTTCTCATTTATAAATATTAATCAAGCGACATTGTGACCATCGTTCATTTTTTTCCGGTTTATTAAATAGCATTGTAATCAATTAGACCGTCTTAATGTAAGTATTAAAGGCGCCATTAAAATTCCTCTTTTTCTTCCTCGATTACTTCGCTATAGTAAATTAATACACGATCTTATATAAATCCGAATATTTTCTCGTAAATATTATGTTGTTGTTAATGCTAATGTCAAATCAGTCAGCAGGACTCTTAAAAATTCGACAAGATCGTTTTTCAATCGTGAATACTTCGTTCATTTTTCTGAAAAGGTTCTGTGTGATATTTCTTCTTCCTTCCGAACTTAAAAATTAATTGAGTAGCTAACGTATAATAACTTACGTAAATCCAAAGCTTTTTCTCACGTATCAATTCTTTTCCTTTAACAAATCCATGTTATTACTAATGCTAATGTTAAGAGATCCATTGTTCTTGCATAAACCATCTTCGAGTCGAACGATCATATCGTCTAGTTTTTCTCTTCTGATTAATATGGACATTGATTGCGCTTAATTTACATCTATCGACGCTGATTGTTACGAAACGATCGAGGGATTGTTTACGTTGATCTGTCGGGGACAAAACGGAACAGACGCGATTTCGACGGATCCTGAGGACGAAGAAGAATAAAGAGGACCGAGGATGATGATGTTAAATCATAAGATGAAAGCGTGTGTAACATTTGTTGCGAACGCTTTCTAAATCTCTCTCTCGCCAGCGAAATAGAAATCTCTCCTGAAGTCGTCGAACTGTTCACGAGATCCTGGGGATCCTTTAAATAATAAATTATCGGCTGCAATTTCCATATTCCGGCTATTCAATGTCTCCTTTTAACACTTTTTAGCATTCCCAAATGTGAGTGACGTAAGACAAAGTGAAATTGGACAAATTCTTTAGGCAAATCTTCTTAAATTTTGTTCGGAACAAAATGAATCTTGTTCGCCACGCGCTTCACGAGAAAATGGCGTCCACTACCGAGGACCGAAGAGTATTATCATCGTCGACATCGAGTTTCTTCAGAATTCTGATTCACTGTAATAATTAATTATTTAACTGATTCTTTATCAATGTAAACATACTACTTGTCTCGAGGCGAAGAGGTTATTGCAAATCTTAAGAAAACGGAGACCACTGCCGAGGTGCAAAGAGTATTATCATCGTTGACCTTCATTTTCATCAAAATTCTGAATCGTTATAATAATTAACTTTTAAACTGATTCTTTATAAATCGAAATGTTTTACTTGTTTCGTATCGAAGAGGTTATTGCAAATCTTAAGAAAACGGCGACCACTGCCGAGGTGCAAAGAGTATTATCATCGTTGACCTTCATTTCCATCAAAATTCTGAATCATTATAATAATTAATAAGAAAGACGAAACACCTCCTTCCTTTTCTTTTCCATTGTCATAAATGATGGAACCAGTGAGCCGCGAATAAATACTTATACTATCATTAAGATAAATTACGATCGAGAACCAATTAATTAATTATAATAATTAACTTTTAAACTGATTCTTTATAAATCGAAATATTTTACTTGTTTGAAGAGGGTATGAAGAGTGTATTGCAAAATTACGTCTTGATATCGCGCGGATCAAAAAAATGGCGACCATCACTGGCGCCGAAGAATAATCTCAGTTTTCGAGCATCTTGAGAACGCTGTGTCGAACAGACGAAGCTGCAGGTTTTTCCGCTGTGAATGGGTTACGATGAAGGGGGCCATTGCGATTCATAGTTATTATAACACCGTGAACAAAATGGCGGATCGACGCGCGGCGCCAAGCGTTGCGTCACGAAGACTTGAAAATTTGTAATCGTTTTGTAGTTTCATCGCGAAGACTCGATGGAAAACAACACAGCCGTGACTCGAAGCACGGCGAATTCTTAATCTCGCGCGCTTACCGTGCACCAACATCGATGCCGTAAACGTGCCGACGAATTGAGGATTGAAAAAAAGAGCGTTTAATCAAACGACTCGGATTACTTCGGCAACGAAGCATCTGATAATCGCGGGTTTAATTGTCTGTCACGCGATAGCTGAATAATTCGATCGTGTAATTCGAGATCCCGCGAAATCGGTTCGCGACGGTTCTCGAAAATCTACGAAGTCGTTAGATCCGAGGATGCTGCCTCGATCCTTTATCTCGCGTACGTTATTCGTGGGGTAAATTAATATCGCTGTAGCTAATTGAACCAGCGAGTGATGTAACGATCTGTTACCGAGCTGTGTTGTATTACTTATTAGATAATAAGCACGGTCACTGCGAAGATCTTTGCGCCGCGTCGATAATGTTAATACTTATATGTAACAGCTGAATCTCGCTACAACTCCGCGTAATCGACAGACGTAACACGAACACTATGTAGCCATAACGCTTTAGAAAATTCATTTCATCCATTAGGCAATTTCAATTTCGATTAGGCAATGGCTTGGAAAATTCGCTTCGTCCATTGGGAGACGTCATGCAATTCGACACAGGTGCTCTTGTTCTGGGTAGGGCAAAATTAAAAAATAAAAACTATTTTTTACTCTCCACTTTATGGAAATATATTTATTACTACTTCCTTGGACTATATAATGTGTAAAGGTTATATTATCTTTTTCGAGCCAAAATACTCAAAATTGCTCGGCCTGTACTTCATCTAACAGGATCCAAAATGGCGTCTCATTGAGTAACAGAATTCCAGATGTTCTTATAATTTGAAACAAAAAAATGCAGTGGTTATTTCATTAAAATATTCTTCTTAAACTTTATGTGCATATATTTATTACTAAATATTATATAATCTTTTTCCAGAGCCAAAATACTCAAAATTGCTCGGCCTGTACTTCATCTAACAGGATCCAAAATGGCACCTCATTGAGTAACAAGATTCCAGATGTTCTTATAATTTGAAACGAAAAAATGCAGTGGTTATTTCATTAAAATATTCTTCCTAAACTTTATGTGCATATATTTATTACTAAATATTATATAATCTTTTTCCACAGCCAAAATACTCAAAATTGCTCGGCCTGTACTTCATCTAACAGGATCCAAAATGGCGTCTCATTGAGTAAAAGGATTCCAGATGTTCTTATAATTTGAAACGAAAATATGCAGTGGTTATTTCATTAAAATATTTTTCTTAAACTTTATGTGCATATATTTATTACTACTTGGACTATACAATATAGTTTTTCAAGCTAAAATACTCAAAATTGCTCGGCCTGTACTTCATCTAACAGGATCCAAAATGGCGTCTCATTGAGTAACAGGATTCCAAATGTTCTTATAATTTGAAACAAAAAATGCAGTGGTTACTGTATGTGCATATATTTATTACTACTTGGACTATATGTATAATGTATACTTTCAAGCCAAATTACTTAAAATTGCTCGGCCTGCACTTCCTCAATCAGGATCCCAAATGGCGTCTAACTGACTAACAGGATTCTAGATGTTCTTATAATTTGAAAGGAAAACCTGCAGTGGCTGCTTCATTAATACAAAATTACACTGCATTAATTAAAAGACTTTATCGAAGATTTGTTTGCTGAAGATTTCAAAGGATTATAATTTCAGTTTCTATAGTAGATTCTTGAGTGTGTACGCTTAACAACAATTGCTGTGTCGTCATGCAATGGGATATTGCGTTGTGCAAAAGAGAGCACCCAAGACTGTTCGACCAGTCGTATATCGATATCACCGTCGAATAAGCCTCGCTTCCGCTTCTCATGTTTTAGCTTAGCGTAATTGAGGGTTTGACAGACTAATTTGTCTTGACTGACAGTGAGTCATCGTCCGACGACTACTCGTTCTCTATGCACAATACGTGGATATTCGAGCACTGTCAATCTTCCCGTGAACGAAACATTTTATCCGTTCTTTTTTTATTATTATTCTTAGTTGGCGTAAACGTACATTTCCATGGATAAACAGCGACACAAATGAGATACAGATTTGTTCTATCGATCAAACGGTGACTAAATCGTTCGTGCATAATGACTGGTAATGAGACCGCGGATTTTTATCCGGCTTTAAAAATTGTCACAGTCAATAATCGGTAGCAGAAATTAAATGAAAACGCGTTTCCGTCTAGTTACGCAATTGTTTATTTCCTGTCAATGGGTCTAACAATAAGTAACCGACTGCGTCGTCAACTGATAACATAACCCGTACACCAAGTATAAATAAATTCTTTTTTTTTATTTTTCTACCTGTCAGGGAGAAGTTTTTATTTTTCTACCTGTCTACCTAAACGTGTCATAAATAAATAAATAGTACTTATAACTAGTAAAGCTATTAAAAAAAGAAAAAATCACAGCGGTTTGATCTTTCAATCCGCTCTGTGTAGTCTAAAAAAATAAATTTCTAAAAACTAAGTATAAAGACCTAATAAAAAAGAAACCTTTCGAGTCGTGGGAGCGGACGCACGACAAGAAAAGATATCCTAATCTAACCAAGTATAAATAAAAGAGAATTGAAAAAACACTAAAACTTCTGCATACACCTAGTCGCACGCCTGTAATGGTATTTGTCATTGCTCCCCATACGCACAGTGGGCCGGATCGAAAAATTTCGGGACATTGGTGCATAACTTTTGAACCGTTTGAGATATTGAAATGAGGTTTGAACTAAAAAATAGTATAAAATAATATCTTTCGAATAATACGTGTTAGAATATATTTTTTGTTCAACTTGTTAGTTAGTTATTTTTATAAATTTTTAGGTAGTTCTTGAATCAGTTGCTTTCCTTAAGAAAAGAAACAATTTTTTACACCTTAAGAGTTCTTAGGTTGTACTCGCCGTGACATTGTCCGCTTTAAACAACTATATTGTTGTTAGTCGGACGATGTCGGACATGATTCTTGTACGGTTATTTAAAGGAAGTTTTACCAAAAATATTCCACTTTGTTAGAGCCTGGGATGTTTTGGGACAAAAGAGATATCCTTTGACAAATATGCAACATTTTTTTAATCTGTCATGTATCGTTCAGCATTATTTTTTAAATATATTATTATTAGTTATTACTAAAAAAATATATGACTTTTTATTGGGAAGAGATGCTCTATATCATATAAAAAAGACTGAGAGCAAATATGGGACGAAACGATGAGGACATCGCAAAGAACTTGAGCAATTCTGCCTGAAATATTCTGGTGAAATATGCTACTTTCAAACCGCTCAACTTTAAATGATCATTGTAACTAAAATATTTATTTAATTTAATTGATTTCTTCATTTTCGAAGTCCATAGATCCTTACAAAGCAATACAAATACATTAGTTTGTAATCTCGAAAAGTCGACTTTTTGGTCGAATGTCCCTAAATACATTTATTTTTGTGATACGGTGTGCTCAAGTTTTTTGATAACAGAACTGTTCATCGTTGCAGAGGTTTGTCGACAACCGTAGAAAATTCAGCATGCTTGAATCGTTTGATAACAGAACTGCCTATTGTTGCAGAGGTTCCTGCGGAGTGTTGACGACCGTGGAAAATTCGGTGTCATCGGTCAATCCGGAAGAATGTCAAGTTGTTTCATGGTTTTTGCGCGAGGCGCTGGAAAAAACAGTCGATAGATCTACGGTCACGATCCGCCATGCACGATTATTCTAGCGGCGAGTTAATGACACAGGCCGACGTGTACAAGTTGCCAACGCAACTCATAGTTAGTGGTCATTGCCAAGGTTGGTTCTCGGAGTCTTGCATAATGCCCCGGTGACCATTCCCCGCAGGAGTTTGCACGTGCTAGCGACAGATTTCTGTGCGTCGCGTCGTCGTCGCGACTCGAACGATGTCCTCGCGTAAATTGATCTTCAATTATAAACTGGCCGTCTCTCTTCCTCGATTTCTTTTCCTCTGTTCCTTCTCTCGTTTCCCTTCCTTCCGCCCGCGCTGTGTCAATTACCTGGTAGTCACGTGAGCGCGCCGGAGATTGTCCAGCGTTGTGCAATTCTAATGCTTGATTCTTATCAGCCACGACCTGGCACAATCCGAGCCGCTATCGCTGCATCGAGGAAGGATCGAGAAGGATCCTGTAAAGAATTTTTTGCATCATGATCTTCAATAATATTCGAATTCTTTTTAATGACAAATCAATATGGAAAAGAAGCACAATAACTTTCTTGTAATTAAGAATTCCAGAAGAAGTCGTTGAATCCTATCAGCCACGACCTGGCACAATCCGAGCCGCTATCGCTGGATCGAGGAAGGATCGAGAAGGATCCTGTAAAGAATTTTTTGCATCATGATCTTCAATAATATTCGAATTCTTTTTAATGACAAATCAATATGGAAAAGAAGCACAATAACTTTCTTGTAATTAAGAATTCCAGAAGAAGTCGTTGAATCCTATCAGCCACGACCTGGCACAATCCGAGCCTCTGTCGCCGGATCGAGGAAGGATCGAGAAGGATCCTGTAAAGAATTTTTTGCATCATGATCTTCAATAATATTGGAATTCTTTTTAATAACGAATCAGAATGAAAAAGAAGCACAATAACTTTCTTGTAATTAAGAATTCCAGAAGAAGTCGTTGCATTATGTGAATTCGGAAAAGTCGAATTACGAAAGAAACTGCTGTCCGTTTTAACCCAGGAAGGATCAAGAAAGATCTAGGTCTCTGCGGTCTGAAAATATCATTGTCCTTCACGGGGCTCTGTTAGTCCTGCGATACTCTATAGTATTTATTAACGCTAAACCTACCAAGCTCGAAACATAAAAGTGATACACCTTATAAAATTGAGAAGATTCAATTTGTTTAAACTTGGTACGGTTTTCATTATACTATGTGCTTAACTAAAGAAGTCAACTCACATTCCTTGAAGGAAATAATGTCGAAGTCATTGGATTCTTTAAGGATCTAGAATCGGAAGAAGCAAAGAATTTCATAAATGTTGCTAATGCTAATGGTGATTATGCATTCGGTATAGCTAGCAATGAAGAAGTTCTTAAAGAATATGAATAAGTATAAACCTAATCTAAAGCATTCCTTGAAGTAAAGAAGTCAACTCAGTAATTTCCTATGAAAGCGTTTTTAGAATTTCAATAAATATGGATCAGAAAGCTAATCGATTTGACCGTGGTAGGTTTAGTTTTTTTTTCTATGAAAAATATCCTATGAAAGCGTTTTTAGAATTTCAATAAGTATGGATCAGAAAACCGATCGATTCGACTGTGATAGGTTTAGTGTTAACACTAGAAATTCCACACTCCTCACTTTTGTCAGTATAGACAGAGACGGAGCATACTTAGCACGGAACAGAACATTTTCAGCATTTTCTGGTTGTGTTCCATTTTAAACCTTCCCTATATAGCACCAATTGTCGCAGTAGCAAAATGGCCAAACTGCTAGCCAAAAGCGACACTACCGACAACGAGATTCTCCATTAATTGATTAATTCTAAGAAGCTACCACTAGCGACATCCAGGGTATTTTAATTTTTAACCGTCTGTGGGTAAATTTGGCTAGCAGTTTGAGCGTTTCGCCACCACAAGCGCTGCACGGACGCATACTTGTAGCGACAATCGATAAAATATCGAAACGCGATAGATCCGATGTTCGATAATTTTTAATTTACAAATTTCGATTCGTTGTAGAAAAATCTCTTGTACGACTACCAGCTGCTATCGCGACATCGAGAAAACTTTAAACGGCGTGACTAGTCAAAAACGATGTGAATCAAAAAGATGGTAAGAAACATCGAGATAATTAGAACGCTCGTATAAATACTTAAAATTAAAATACCTTCGATCGAAGAAGCCGAATAGACATTCGGCTTCGTTTCGAATCATACTCCAAGAGGGATTGTCGTCGCCGGTGGTGGGTAAAGACGCGTGCTCGTAATTTTTATCGACATCAGCCGCCTCCGGTGATGGGGCAAAAGGACGAACTAGAAGAAACACCGTCGCAGGACGACGCGAAACGAGAACGGAAGAGAAGAGCGGAGAAGAGGCGGAGGACGAGACAAAGAGTATGCACGGTGACTGGGAGGCGGTGAGAACTTAACCGTGGAACCGGTAGCCACCCAAGAAGGCGGTTCCCTTTCTCTCTGCTCGCGGCTGTTTAACGCGGCCTCCTTCCATCGTTTTATTTTTTCGCTGGTTCTCTTCGTCAAGGTTGTCCGAACGCAACGAAGGGAAAGAGAGACGAGAATAGGAAGGCGGCGGTGGTACGAGACCGGGGAGAAACGGAGAGACGAACAGATACACGGTGAAGATACAGAGAGGATGCGGAAAGAGGGGCGCAAAAGGAACATCGGGAGGAGAAGAAAGATAAACCGGCCTTTTGCACCTCACGACGACGATGCGGGCGAGCTTGTTAATCCGACGTCACAATCGGAAAGGTTTCACATGCTCTCTCGCATGCCGGCGGCGTGGTAGCTCCGGAGAGCCGCTGGAGAGCCTCCGTCGTCGTCGTCTGCGAGGTGGTTCTCGCAGGGAATCGATGCGAGCCAGAAGAAACGGACCGCGGAAAGGGACCTCGAGGTACCAGGAAGAAATAAACGGTTTGATTTCAGGCGGCCCTGTTGTTCGCGAAAAATTTCACTTATACAATTCCAGCGAGAGAGAGAGAGAGAGAGAGGGGTCTTCCATCGTAGTACTATCGCGTGCGAGTACGCAGCACGTACACAAATTCGGTGCGTACAACGAAGCGTACGAAAGAAGAACGTCGCAAACGTGGACAGGGGGGGGGGGGGGGAGGACGACTACCGGGGACCGTGGAAGGGGGGGAGAGGGTGAGATAAGAGAGGACCGTACCAGCAAGGATTTTGGGAAAGATTACGACGAAAGAGGAGAGAGGATCGTAGAGAAAGTAAGAGAGGAGGATAGGAGCCTTGGCTCATAATAGGAGAAGAGACCGGCGCCTCTCGCAGCATCACCACGTGGCATTCGGCCAACTACCGTCTTCTGATCAATATGCTTAAAGCTAGTTCACTTCTCTTTCTATCTTGCCGGTTGCGTCTTCCTTCCCCTACCCGCGTTGCCCTGTCCTTCCTTCCTTCCTTCCTTGCTTGCCCACGGAAAGAAGCGACTGTCGCGAGAACCGCAGAGATTACAGTCGGCTATCGTAAACGACAAACTATGTATTCTCCGTCGCGAGAAACGCAAACGGGAACGGGAACGAGAACAAAAGAAGCCTGGGAACTGTAGGCAATGTTCGATTTTGCGAGACCGGTACTTTCCGAACACCAAACGGCTCTCCTCCGTTTCGAGAAAGAGAACGCCGACGAATTCAACGAGGACCGATCCATCCAATCCGTACGACCGATAACAAAAAAAAACTGTGAAAGCTCGTTCCCGTTCCTCGTCTCTCGCGAAGCACAGCGGAAGCGGCCGTGGTACCACGCGTCAGCCACGTGGTCGCCGTTGGAACAACCCTTGTCTCCCGTTCTCCTCCCTCTCTTTCCCTGTCAGCCGGAGGATCCTCGAGAGCAAGAGAAACGAGCGGCGCACCGTGCGCCGAACCAAGCAAAATTATTCTCGCCCCCTCTGTCTAGTCTCCTCTCTTTCTCTCTCTTGATCCTTGTCCCCGGACCTGGAACGCTTGCGCGCGAGCGATACCTGTGCGCTGTACACGCGTGCTGAAAGATGTGCCGATGAACGGCAGAAAACGCGGATCAGGCTGGAACGCGTAAACCAACAGGCAGAGACGGAGAGAGAGAGAGACTATTCACGCGGCTGGGGAAACCTACCCGCTCTCGCGTGCAGTGCGCTACAATATTGGACACGTTTCTGTCGACGGCCGTCGTCCGATCGTGCGATTCGATCGCGATTCGCCGAAGCCAACGTCGAGCAAAGTCGATCCGCGGAACGTTTCTCTTCTCGCGGCGTAGCCGTGCGCTGTGTTTCCCAGAGAAGGAAAAGAAACTTTCGGGAAATAGAACTCGGGGAGGTATAATCGTCGGCAAAAACTTGGAACTTCTTCTTCGCTGCAGAAGAACGAAGAGAAGGAAAGATGGTGGAATAAGTTCGAACGTTTCTTTCCGCGTAGCGTTCGTCGCGTTTCGGAGAACGGAATTTTGGAGAGACAGAAGTAAGAACGAAGAGGAGAGAAGAAGGTATATGTTCGAACATATCTTCCCACGTGAAAAAAGGCAATTTTGAAAAATTAGAAGAAGAGGAAGATGAGAGAAGGTATAATAAGTTTGAACGTTTTTCTTCGCACGTAGCGTTTCCGTGAGAGGAAATAGAAATTTTTGAGTAACAGAAGAAGAAGAAGGTAGAATCGTGGGCAAAAACTTGGAACTTCTTCTTCGATGCAGAAGAACGAAGAGAAGGAAAGATGGTAGAATAAGTTCGAACGTTTCTTTCGGAGAACGAAATTTTGGAGAGACAGAAGTAAGAATAAAGAGGAGAGAAGAAAGTCTACGTTCGAACATATCTTCCGACGTGAAAAAAGCAATTTTGAAAAATCAGAAGAAGAAGAAGATAATGAGAGAAGGTATAATAAGTTTGAACGTTTTTCTTCGCACGTAGCGCACCCGTAGCGTTTCCATCAGAGGAGAAAGAAATTTTTGAGTAACAGAAGAAGAAGAAGGTAGAATCGTGGGCAAAAACTTGGAACTTCTTCTTCGATGCAGAAGAACGAAGAGAAGGAAMGATGGTAGAATAAGTTCAAACGTTTCTTTCGAAATTTTGAAGAGACACAAGTAAGAACGAAGAGGAGAGAAGAAAGTCTACGTTCGAACATATCTTCCCACGTGAAAAAAGCAATTTTGAAGAATCAGAAGAAGAAGAAGAWGAAGATGATGAGAGAAGGTATAATAAGTTTGAACGTTTTTCTTCGCACGTAGCGTTTCCGTAAGAGGAGATAGAAATTTTTGAGTAACAGAAGATGAAGAAGGTAGAATCGTGGGCAAAAACTTGGAACTTCTTCCTCGATGCTGAAGAACGAAGAGAAGGAAAGATGGTAGAATAAGTTCGAACGTTTCTTTTGGAGAAATAGAAGTAAGAACGAAGAGGAGAGAAGAAGGTATATGTTCGAACATATCTTCCCATGTGAAAAAGCAATTTTGGAGGATCAGAAGAAGAAGATGATGAGAGAAGGTATAATAAGTTTGAACGTTTTTCTTCGCACGTAGCGTTTCCGTGAGAGGAAATAGAAATTTTTGAGTAACAGAAGAAGAAGAAGGTAGAATCGTGGGCAAAAACTTGGAACTTCTTCTTCGATGCAGAAGAACGAAGAGAAGGAACGATGGTAGAATAAGTTCAAACGTTTCTTTCGAAATTTTGAAGAGACACAAGTAAGAACGAAGAGGAGAGAAGAAAGTCTACGTTCGAACATATCTTCCCACGTGAAAAAAGCAATTTTGAAGAATCAGAAGAAGAAGAAGATGATGATGAGAGAAGGTATAATAAGTTTGAACGTTTTTCTTCGCACGTAGCGTTTCCTTGAGAGGAGAAAGAAATTTTTGAGGAACAGAAGAAGAAGAAGGTAGAATCTTGGGCAAAAAGTTTCGGGTGGTGTGTCGGTTTCGCGTGGTCGAGAACGTTTTCGGAACACCGTGTACAGGGGACCACCTATATAAAGTTATCGGGGAGTTTAGCCGGTCGTTGCAGTACCTATATCGTGGGTGGGTGGATGGTGTTTCGTTAGTCGGTGGTGGTGTCCGTGGTGGTGGTAGCTAGTAGCGGTGGAGCTACTGCTTGATACTGGTGCTGGTGCTTGGTGCTGGTGCTGCTGCTGCTGTCGGCGGTGATAGTACGGCGGTGGTGGTATCGGTATTGGTAGTGGTGGTGGTGGTGGTGGATGCCCCTCAGTGTCCGGCGCGCCTCCGACAAGCGTGCTTCGGTCGTTACAGGGATCCTTCGGCGTTTTGTCTCCCGTTATCGTGGACGATATCGGTGGCTCGTGGGAACCGCGACCGAGGAAAGGGAACGAAAAAGTAAAAGGACGGTCGGTAGAAGAGGATCGCACGGAAGAGAATAAGGATATTGGGTAAAAATCGGGAAAACCGTGAGGGAACGGTGTGTTGGTCGGGTGGTCGTTGGTTGCAACGGTATCGGCGGTATCGGATACGTTCTTCGACACGGATCCACGGATAGATCGAGGGCGGTGAAGGATGCAGGCGGGATCTACATGCACGGAGAGGCTCGTGCACGTCAGGAACACGCGGTTTATCGGATCACGGTTCCGCTCGGACGTACAGTAGGAACGAGTGCCGGCACGCCGGAACAAAGCGGCAGCCGCCAGCGTAAGCTGGAAAAAAGAAGGCTTTACTCGCCGACCGGACCACCACGGGATCCTCCTAAAAGGAGCTCTGGCGCCGGCTCGGATGCCTGTCGTTGCGCATTCGGCAGCGGCAGACTTTTAAATGGTGCATCATTCCGAAGACCTTAGTCGTAGTGAGACATTAGGTACGCGTAGAAAGTGTCCGAGAAAGTCGAGGAGACCTTAGTCGCGGCTCTTAGTCGATCTACGGGGCGGAATCGCGAGCTACACCGCGTTACAACAGAGAATCGGAGGAAACAAAACGGAGTCGAAGGGAGAACATCGAACGACGAAGAAAAAGAGAAATCGATCGTCTCTCTCTCTCTCTCGTTTCTCGGAAGTTGTGCGGGGAACGTGGACGGAGTTCGCGGAGAGGAATTAGGGTCAACAACTCGGTTCTCCCTCTGGTAAAAGTCGAGGCTCTCGAGGACAGTACCAGGATCGAGATCAGGATCGGAATCGAACGCGAGATCTCTCGGTGGTCCGGTCGCGGCGAGAAACGACAGGCACACGGGAGTCACGAGTGGCACGAGTGGCACCAGTGGCACCAGTGGCACCAGTGACACCAGTGGCACGAGAGGCACGAGGCAAGGTATGATCGACGTGATCGGAAGGGTGACGATCGTCGTCAGTGAAACGGTGCGAACGGGAACAAGATAGGACCAGAGAACCCATATATCTAGCGATAGGTAGATAGTTAGATAGATAGTTGGACGGATAGTTAGATAGTTAGATAGATAGATAGCTAGATAGATAGATAGACCAAAGTAGAAGAACGAGCGGAGAAAACGGACCGCGAGGGAGCGACAGAGAGACAGAGAGAGAGAGAGAGAGAAAGAAAGAGATCACGAAGAACCGAGGAAACGAGGGTTAACGGTAACGGGAACGAGGAACAGGAAAGCGAAAAGCGGAAAAGAAGAGGAAAGAGAGGAAGAACGAGAGAGAAAGGAAAACGAGAAGAAGAAGAAGAAGCAGAAGAAGAAGGGGAAGCGAAAGATCGTGGCCGTGTCGGAAGGGGTGGGCCACGTACCTGTGGACGTGCAAGCCGCAACAGCGAAAAGGAGCGCGAATGGCCGAAAACACGAGCAGGGTGTACCCGGTTGTTACGGCGGTCCATCTTGCGGGTGAGATCGATCCTGAAACAGCGGCACCGGGTAGTTGGTAATGGGGGGTTTTGGCGAGAATGCCTTTTCCCTGTCGTCGTGGTCGTCATCGCCGTTCTCGTCGCCGTTCTACGCATTTCTCGCCCTCTCAACAGGTCCTTCTCGTCGTCGTCGTCGACGTCGTAGCCGTTGTTCGTCGCCGTGCCGCGGGTCAGAGGCAGCTAAAACATCCGCAACGGACATCCAACAGCAGCTACAACAGCAAGAACAAGAACAAGAAGAGAAACAACAGGAGGAAGAGGAACAGCTCGGGCTTCGGTATCATCACCGACACCAACGAGATCATCAGGATCGGCACCGGCACGTCGACTCTCTGCGGAGTAGGCTCGCGTTCGCCACGCTCGGGCTGCTCGCGCCGGCGAACGGACCGGGAAACGGTACCGTCCTCTTCGGTGGTATCCGCATCCGTAGCGGCGGTTCTACCGGTAGCAGTAGTAATAGTAGTAGTACTAGTAGAGGAGGGAGGAGGTGGTGGGGGAGGAGAAGGTGACTCGCCGCCGAGATGCACCAGGTGCCGTACAGAGCGGGACTCACCTCAAACGCAGGTCGAAACGAAAGCCCCTCGGAGAAGAGTGTTGCTGCCACCTCTCGGTTCGATCCGGCTCCGATCGATTCCGGTCGATCTCGGCAAGATCGAGATCGGGACAGAGACAAAGATCGAGACCGAGGACCCCCGACGGCACGAGTCGCCGCTTTCAGATACACTGTCGGCAGAGGAACCTGTCGGCTACCCTCGAATCTGCTACTGATAGGCCTGGCGATTTGTTGGCTGACCCTGTCGCCGGTTCAGCCGAGGCAGAACAACCATCACCAAACCTGCCCTGGTTGCCCGCACCAGCAGCAACAGCATCAACACATGCACGAGTCACATCGGGGCGGTGGTTCGAAAGACACCGCCGCGCCTACCCCGGACGATCTAAGGCTGGAGGCGATCAAGCATCAGATCTTGACGAAACTCGGCCTGAGGAACAGGCCGGACGTGAACAGGACGCTGGCCACGGTGCCGAGACACCTGGCCCTCGAGACTCTCTACAGAGCCGAGGCGCAAACGTTTCGTTACCCGGACAAATCGCGAAACGAACATGAGAACGCGTACTCGGCCGAGTTTCTCTACGGCGACGACGATTACTCGTATCGGAATCTCGACCAGCAAGCCGAGAGCTCCACCGAGGACACCGCCGGAATAGGTTACGGGGACCACGAAGACCAAGACGCGCAGGAAGAGATGGACGACTTTTACGCGAGGACCTCGGAGATCATCACTTTTGCCGAACCTGGTGAGTCTCTATTCTTCTTCTTCTCCCTCTTCTCCACTTCTTCCGTCCGCGTTCCGACGTTCTCTCGCGTTCCATTCCTCTCTCTCATTCTTGTTCTCCGATTCGCTCGAGATCGCCCATTTTTCCGGCAGAATCGGAGAACAAGCGTGTGTCCATGCCTCGTTTTGCCTCGCCTCGCGTACTACGACTCGACGCAGGGATGAATGAACTGCTCGAGTGTCGGACGTAAATGAACTTGTGCTCTGCTCTTCTGTGCTCTGCTCCGCTCCGCATGGGCGTGCATGACAAATGTTCCGAAACAGCATGCCGTCATCGGTTTCGAATCACCGCCAACCTTCATCTAAACGAGTCTCGTTTGTAATTGGAAAAATATTTCGCACAACTCTAGCTGTCCGAATGGTTCGCGATCTCTGAACGATGTTTAGTGTCGAAAGGAAGATCTCCGTTGAATCCACTACAGATTTTTAAGTGAAATCGTAGTTAAAGGTGAAGTTTGTTTCTCGATCGGAAAGTGAATATGAATTTGTGATTTCGGCGCAAGGTTTGATCAATTTTACACAAGCAGCAAATGTGAAATTATTTATAAATGTATCTTGACGTTTCGATCCCTATGTGGATCATTTCATCATTTGCACATTTGCTGCGTAAAATTGATCGAACCTTGCGCCGAAATCATAAATTCAAAATCGTGGTTAGTCTGATCCGTCACGCTTCCCCGTGAGAACGCTGTTCGGGTAAATGTGGAGGAGACGAGTTTAGAGGAGCGAGCAAGGAACAGACAGGTGTGCAATCGTCACAGAAGTTTTCGCTTCGATCGTTCGATCCGCACAGTATTGGTCTCTGTTTCTTTCTGTTTTCGAGAGTATTCTTTGCAGAGCGATTTTCTTTGGAAGAATTAGACTCTCGGGACAGTGCAGCGACGCGAGAGGAACGCTTTACGACGTCGAATGAATTATTCGAGCCGCAATAAAATCGTAATAAAATTGTCGGTTGATGTCGTCGTCGCGCCAGGTACTCTCCGTGTCCCGCAAGTTGTCCCTCGAGACGGCACCGGGGCGAAGGATGTCCTCGCTCGCGGCCAATCACGTCACACACTTTAGCCAATAATTCGGCTAGAAGCGAAAACGCGTGTCGAATGTCTCGATCGGACGACTTGCTGCCGCGTTCCTTTCGAATTCCTGCCGGAAGACTTCTCGCGAAGCACGGAGAACAAATTAGTAGACAGCGGATCTTCATGCGAGATAAAACTTTTCGACCGGAATTACAAGAAACTCGAATGGAATAGAAATTTCGTTTTTCTTTTCTTTTTATTTTGCAATTAGAATCTCAAAGTAGAGATTATTTTGCCATACAATATTTTTCAGTACATTATTATAATCATCGCGAGTCGAATCAGGATATTATAATCATTTCAGTACATTTCTTAAATCTCACAGTTTATTTGTTTAATGTTTTTTTTTTATTTTGCGATTAGAATCTCAAAGTAGAGATTATTTTGCCATACAATATTTTTCAGTACATTATTATACATTAGATAATACAATACAATTACATATAGATAATCGTTGGATGGTAAACAAGCAGTTTTTAAACCTATACAGTTTTCTTAAATATTTAACTCACAGGCAATCAGAAACGAGTAGGTTATTTTACATATTTCCACCGTAGGTCTGGGTAGTAAAGCATTGCATGAGAGCGGAAGAATTCGTTTCTTTCTTAACCCTCATCCGTCCCTCGTTTCACCAACTGAATCTGTCCCTCGGTGTCAAATTGACACAATGGCGAAAGATGAAATAACAAGATAAACAGTTAGTTTTCGATGTTTCATTATTCAAATCGATGCGTTAACATTCACATCTTGGTTTTTTTCGATTGTGTGTGTCGGATTAACACAATAAAAGTGACCAAGTTTCGGGCAAAATCCACGAATGACAGAACTTATTTCGAGAAAACTGTGTCGAATTTTTTTTTATTGAAGCTCTTTAGACCCTTAGTTGGGTCCATTTCCCTTTACAATTTGGTTTTACAAAGTTACCAGTTGATGATACATAACATAAGATTTATATTGATAGTTTACAATCTGTAAGATAATAGTGAATACAAACACAAGCCTTAATAAAGGTGAAGTTTGTTTCTCGATCGGAAAGTGAATATGAAATTATGATTTCTTGAGGCTAACACGTTGTCTCAGTCACATATCTGCCACCATGTAGTCACATTGCCTTTCGGTATTTCTTAGTACTGTTCTATATGTTTTTTCTTTCTTCTCTTTTTGTTACGCAGCATGTAAGTACATTAAATTGTCGTTTCGGTTTATTAAACTAGCTGTGTTTTTAATTTTATATGCCATATTATAATTCTTTTGTTTTTCTTTTAGACGCAATATATGTTTTCTTTATGAAAATGATCCACATAGGGATAAAAAAAGATCGAACCTGCGCCGAAATCATAATTTCATATTCACTTTCCGATCGAGAAACAAACTTCACCTTTTTCATATTAATTTTCCGATCGAGAAACAAACTTAACCTGATCGAACCTGCGCCGAAATCATAATTTCATATTCACAAGCCTTAATATTAGGTCTTGCTATAAACATGTAAATATTTAGAAACTGTGTCGAATTGACACGAGGGACGGATGGGGTTTAATATTTTTACTAGGTCGAAAATAACCTGACAGTTTTTTCTAAATTGTTCTAATGTTCTTACTGTTGCATACTACACCTACTCGTTTTTTTGTGAGGATTGCATTAAATTCGCTGTTTAATAATTACTTGTAGTGTCGACACCGAGTGTGGCTCGGTGGGTCTGGGCCGGGTCGAACGTGACCCAGCCGTCGCAGTCGAGAAGACGCTGTCGCGGCAGGCCAAACTCGGCGAAGTTTCGTAGTTTCCGGCCTTGCGGAACTTTTGTCCGCGGTTTAGGGTTTGCTCGCGTTTATCGCGTTTATCGCGGCCCGTGCTCGACGGTGAATGGTTTATGGTATCCCGCGGGAGGCGAGCCACGCGAAAAACTTTGGGTAAACACGGCGCACCGGTGGAAACACGTGGACAGAGAGAGGAGGCCGGAGAAGGCGCGGTAAAGTCGGGCTAGACGAGACCGTACGGCATCGATGCCGTATCTAGGCTGTCGAGGCAGGCGGGGTAGACGAGCACGTATAAACCCCGTCTTTAGCAGCAAGGTGTAATGCTTGATGCTTATAACACGGTGAAGAGGCGCGCGCGACTCGAGCTCACCAGCCCGCGAGAGCCGCGTTTAACTTCGTTAAGTCATTTGAAAGTCCATCCTCCACTCGATGCGAGACGAATAAATCCATTTTCCCCGTTCGTACGAACACCAGCGTAACGATTACGGCGACGAAGTCTCATTACGATGATTATTGCGACCGCATACCGCGGGGGCGGTAATGCTCTCCACCTGTTACGGTTTACGGAGCAAATAAGTTTATTATTCAGCGGGTGGCCACGTCACCGACGGACGCGACCACCTTTCCTGTGCCACCCTCCGTGGCACGTTCTCTTTCCGTTCTTTATTTTCGTACGAGTAACTGTCACGCGGAGTTCGAGTTGTTCTTGCTACTTTTTTTTTCGAGAACGCGCGTGTACTGGTTCGACGTCCGATACTCCGAAAACCGAGCCGTCCGCGTTCACGTTCGCATTTGTGGGGAGAGAACGAGACTAGGAAGGAGGAGAAGAGGGAAGGAAGAAAGGAAAGCAAGACGGCAAGAAAGAAATCTGCGAACGTCACCGATGACACCTTGGTCCGCGTGCATGCGTAGCCACACGCTCGCGGCCACGTGGCGTTCGGCGATGGGTGTTGCGGCGGCTCTGAAGCGGGCGACGTGCGATGGGTGACGGGCAACGGGCGACGAGAAACGGCCGCGGCCGGGGCCGGGGCCGGGACCGGGGCGATCTATAGTTCGTTCCGTAGTTCGCTAACTCTAAGTTTAACAATAAGGGTAATAGAGCCGGCCGGAGGTAGAGGCGGTAATACCGGCGAGCGTTTATTCCCGCACGTTACGCCGTGTATCCGTATCTAGCATTCGTGCTCCTGCCAGCACCGGTAAATTAACGAGCCGCTGTTGCAATCCGTTTCATCATTCTCTCTCTCTCTCTTGCGGGCCCAGCTATCGTTCATGACTCTCTCGAACCGATCGCCAGATCATCGACCAAGTACCATTACCTTTGCGGCACCTTTTACCTCTGGCCGATAGGCTCGTGGTTCGTAAGAAATAGTCAAGGATGGTTTCATTTCGTCGCACAGTGCGGCATGTAAATGGACATTCGAGACAAAAATCATAACCTCTGAACTAATCAATTTTTGACCCAAATACCTTAATCATTTTTTAAAGGGAATACAAAGATGCATCGATTAATGCACCAGAAATATAAAGTTCTTTTAGTAAAAAAGTTTATTCTAGTTTTTTTTATAATGAGTTTTTTTATGATTAGTTGTTATTGCAATTTATTGTCAACTGTATACTGTGCAACTTCTGTTGGAAATATTTTTTCATTATATGGTTAAATATAATTATATCTACTATAATGCATAATTATTTACTTTATATACTCGAACAAAAATTAAATAACATCGAGTCTTGCAATTTATCGCAGGAACAAAATTATATAGCAATATGCTACAACATCTTCTTGATACAGAACAGCCAAAATTATAGGATGTTCTGAACTTTTTTTTTGTAAATTGCATTTTAAGGAAAAAAGCAATTCCTAAATTGTTAATTAAAATTATGCATACCTATGGTCAAATTCTCCATAGCTAAGTTGTAACAAACAGTTTAAAACAAAAACGAACCTAAAAGAGCACCTACTTACTTACTGATGATTTTGTTGGATACTTAGATTGGAATCGAACCATGATTATTTTGATTTTTGTCCATTGCATGCCGCACTGTGCGTCGGCGTGATTCGTGCCGTCACGATTCCCTCCCGCGAAACCGTTGTCCACGTTCCTTCTGCCGTCGAACGATCACAAATCTCAAGATGACGATGGATGTAGACGACTCGACAATTCGTTCGAATTCACCGGGTGTCGACCCAAGATCGATCGTTGACATTTACCCACAGGTTTGAACCGCGTGCGAACGTTGTTGGTCGCCTCTTCTCTTTTGGCGAGTATCGATCTCCGTAACTGTGTCGATAGCCGATAAACCGCGTGCGGAACGCAAGACTACCGAAACGAACGTGTCCCACCGATCGACGATGGTTACCGGGAGCAATGCACTCGCGGTTAGCGACTCGAGGTTCGCGGTGTTACACCCCCGCGAGAGACCCGGAAAAAATTGCGAAATTTCAAGGTTCTCCCGGGTAACAGGCCAGAAAGAAGAGGAATTCGTTGCCGGCCGAGGAGCCGAGCATCGGCATCGTTTGGCGCACCGTAAAACCGTGGTGCGCCCTCCGCGATACTTTAACGTTAATATGGCCGTCTCTATAGATAGCCAGCGAACACGTCATCCTTTTTGAAGAAACTAAAGAAACTATAAACCGCCACCGCCTCCCCGGTATCGATCCGCGGCGGCTACCGGGGGGAGAAACTTTTTGTTCCATATTTTTTTCGTCCACGTAAGTTACGAAAATCGTAAGCGGTCGGCGTCGTCGCGCTCGATCGAACATGGACACCTCGGCGAGCCAGGGAATCGCTGAATCTCCGAATAGCTTCGACGAGCTCGCGAATCCGCGCGATTCGTAATCGGCGCGGCGTTACTGGTGTTAAGGTGGGATCTCCTTTGCGCGTCCGAATGCAGCGCTTTGCGATCCATGCGCCAATTATACTCCATTCGTCATACTTCACATCAGAACTGCGTCTAGGCGTGAACCACTGCGTCTAGACACGTGCGGCCACGCCATGGAACAATATCCCATAGGAATATTCTAGAATGTTTCACGATTGTCAATCGTGGTCTCCCGAACGCATTTTTAGTAGAGATCGCGGTTTTGAACGTGTATTTAAATACACGTGTACACGTGGTACGTGAACAGTGTAGTACGCATTAAAGGATCCGTGGATACGAATCCGTGAATAAGGATCCATGTAGACCAGGGCTCGCGAGCCACATGCGGCTCTTTGGATGTGAAGCTGCGGCTCTTTAGTTCCATACGCAAATATTATTTATTTTATAAAAAAGAACATTTAAAAATCGTTCTGAATCGATTAACGAGGATTAGGCACCGATTCTATCTCTCAGCCACTTGTACTCGCTTTTCATGATTTTTTTATTTTAAGTACAAGTTACATTGTTTAGTAAAGTTTAAATTTTCTACTTGAATAACCATGCAAAGCCATCGCTCCCATTGAATTTGTTTGCTCGATTGTTTGTTATTGAAGTACAAGTTAGTGTTGTAAGTAAATGTTTAATTGTTTTAATTTTTTACTTAAATAATAAGTAATTATCTAATAATGCCATGTATATATATATTATCTAATTTGGTGTGAAAAACACTACTTATATATGAATAAATAGATATTTTTTCTTATGAATAAATAGATTAGTTTTTTTTATCAAAAAACTTTATTTATGCGAGTACTATTTATTGTTGGCGTGTACTATTTATTTGATGTGGTGCGAGTACTCGCGACCGATCCACAGTCCAGCGTTAGTACGGGCGGGCGGGACAAAAGTCTGTTCTTGACGAATTCTTATAGGAAATTTAATTTATAGAGGTTAACAGTTTTTCCGCAAAATACCGTTTTTTCGAAGTTTT
>CM052326.1:13291901-13306509 GCA_028455615.1 Lasioglossum zephyrum | reverse complement strand
AGGGATGGAACAATCGGTTCCTCATCAACATCTTCTGTCCAAAAAAAATCGAAGTAAGGCGCGAGGGGTCGATCGGTGATCCGGTGCTAAAACTACCCTCCGCCTATAAGAGTGTAATTTTGTTTCTCCCACTACCGGCACGTTTATTCCCGTTCCTGACCGCGTGCGCGCTTGTTATTTCACATTTCGGGTGACCACGTCCATGAAATTTCGAACAGCTTCCTCTTCGCGATCTCGCCAGACTCGAAGAAATAAGATCGATCGGGGCGAGGATCAAGTCCTAGACGGAGTCAATTATTATTTT
The DNA here is from genome assembly GCA_028455615.1 of Lasioglossum zephyrum. Taxonomy (NCBI): domain Eukaryota; kingdom Metazoa; phylum Arthropoda; class Insecta; order Hymenoptera; family Halictidae; genus Lasioglossum; species Lasioglossum zephyrum. The sequence continues at coordinate 13,306,205 of CM052326.1, read as the reverse complement.
CGCAGCCGATGGAGCCGACATACCCGACGTTATTTTTCATTTTCAGTGACCACGTCCGTGAAATTTCGAAAAGCTTTATCTTTGCCATTTAGCCAGACTTTGTTCGAAGAATTAAGATCGAGCCAATTATTATTTTTCATTATTAACTACAATTAACCTAAATCCATTGTCTGCTCGAAGAAAAGTATTTGACCAGAAGTTTATTTTGATAATAATTAATAATCATATTGATTGTCCCTCTCTATTTGCGCAAATTAATTTCTATGTACCTGAACGTGTATCGAGAACTAAAGCTGGATTTCAAACACTTATAGTAAGATCTACTTATGGATTAATTCATTCAATCAATCGCATTATTGCAGACTCGAGCACAATCTATAATCGTACAGATATTTTCATTGAGTCTCTACAAAATTTTAAAAAGAAACTACACAGGATTATTGGTAATACCATATCGTTTGTACTATTAGATTTTGTGCATGTCTCTTCTTTAACATTAGATGAGTAGTCTTTTATATTTCTCTTCTTTTTTTTAATTGTAAACACTCATGTAAAAGGGCTTCAGTCCCTCTATAATAAATATAGTAAAATCTACTTATGGATTAATTCATTCAATGGATCGCTTTATTGCAGACTCGAGCACAATCTATAATCGTACAGATATTTTCATTGAGTCTCTACAAAATTTTAAAAAGAAACTACATAGGATTATTGGATAATACTATATCGTTTGTACTATTAGTTTTTGTACATGTCTTCTTCTCTTCTTTTTTTTCAAATTATAAACACTCATGTAAAAGGGCTTCAGTCCCTCTATAATAAATAATAACAATAATTTCGGGCGACCACGTCCGGGATATCTCGCGCAGCTTTCTTCGATCGAGAAGAGGAGGGGATAGAATTATAGAATCGATCTCAATTATTATTTTCGTAGTCGCTAGGACCGACATACTTTTATTCAATTCGCACGACCGGGAATAACGTGTGCGGAGCTTCGTGGAGGATTTCCTTCTGGAACTCTCCAGTGGAAACTGGGGAATTAGGATAGCCGTCGAAAAGGTCGAACTCCGAATGAAATCGGAGCGGAGCTGTGGTGGTGGTGGATGGTCGCCGATGGCGTGCAACTCGTACTCGCGACGGCGGCTATGATAATGAACAGCATCGATATTTACGGAACGAGGATGGGGATGGTGACGGGGCACGCGACAATCGACGACCGAGCCGCGACGCTAGATGCTTTTTTCCAGGAACGTAACCTTCTCCCTTCTTTCTTATCGCCCAAACAAACGAGCCGATTCGCGTCATGATTTTCCCGTGAATCAACCCTCCCCTTTTTCCTCTTTCTCTTTCCCTTTTTTTTTTCAACGCGCTAACGACCGACGAATCGATTCGCGACGCGCTGACGACGCGGACCCCGGGAACCCGTCCGCGTGTGCATATTTTCACGCGCGTCAACTCGAGACTCCTCCTCTGGAGAATTGCTACGGGCACTCGAAGCAGCCGTATCGGTAATAACCAGACTCCGCCTCGACACATACGCAAGAAAAGAAAACTGATCGTCGTCGCGCGAATCAAGATCGGAGGCTTTCTAATTTTCCACCGGCGCGCCGCCATTGATAAAGTTGTCCGTTCACGGTATCCGTCTCGTTCCACGTATATTTTCGTTGTCGAACATAACTGAATTGATAAACTTCTTATATCGATCGTATCATTGCTAATAACAATTATTAAATGATCTCGGCGCTACGGTTCAATCGTAAAATAACAAACTTAACTAAACAATTTTGCTAATTATTTTAAATAATCAACGTTTTGGTCACCGATTTGAACAATTTTCAAGATTAACTTAATTGAATCCAGATAAAAACACCAATAGTTGACCAGTGAAGGAACATTCCCTGCGCGAATAATATAAAATGCCTCTTATCCTTTATTAAACAGAGGAACTCCATACGTGAACATGCTGAATGAACTTGTAGTAAAGCTAAAAACGCTTGGTTGCTTTGATACCGTTTACTTGCAACGATTAGTACACAAAGTGAAAGAGCAAATACAAATGGAAAAAAGTTAACACCATATAAAATCTACTTCAGGCGCAGAGAAAAATAGTCGACTACTGATACGAGGTCAATTACTAGTGCCTTTACATTACGGTCGACCTTTCGAAGGTTTTACGTCTGGAAGGGCGGCGTGCACGCTGTTCATTTGCAATGGAAACCGTAAAGAGCGGCAGCGTGCGGTGCACGGTCAAAGGGCAACGGAGACGAGCCCTTTGGCGCGCTCTCGAGAAGCGTAAACCGTGGAAGCTAGCTTTTAGGAACCGATCGAGAATTGACAGCGGATACTGAAAAACCGGCAAACCGGTGAAGCGCCGATTAGCCGATGCGCGACCATCGAGGCAACCACGTGGCGATAGATCTGGATCAGGGTTACCACTCCAGCTATATCTGACCCTCTTATTTGACTGACCGTATTACGGTCAATAGCCTCGGCCCTATAAGATGCGATATATCGCGAGGCTGTGGCACTAGCGATATGGCGCGGGCACTATCGAGTCACACGTCGCTTACGTGTCGCAGCGTAATTAGATTCCCGGTGAGGTCGGCGAGGTTCGACTTTCGACCGTGGATGAAGCTTGGCGACGCTCGACGGTCGTCGCTCGTCGACGATAACGGTGACGGTGACGGTGACGGAGTTACCGCGCGACGGTGTCGGAGAAAACCGTTCTACCTCTCGCACTCTCGCGACCGCAACCAACCCCTCCCGCCCTCCGTATACCATCCACCGTTCCACCTCCATCCCCGAGCCGTCGCGTAATCACTTTAAACGGTTTTATCGATAGTCCGCCGTGTGCCCGACACTCGACTTTTACTTCGGTCGCGACACTATGCCTCGTCCAATCATTTTCAGATAAAACTTTCCTCTAACCCGTACACTCGTTTTGCCTCGGCCCGATCACTCCCTAAGCCGATTCCTCGTTAGAACATCGCGGCTACGTGAACCTTCTGTCCCGTGACGGAACTTCGTTGCTAACCTTCGACAAAACGGAGAAACCAACAGGCGGTCAACGACGTTATTTCTACGTTTCGGTTCCCGATTGTTCAACCCTCCGAGCACGGAGTCATTCTTCCATCATCGTCAATATGCTATTATACATATCCTTCTATTTTTTTCTTTAAGCGGGGAAATACATTTTATGCACACCCCCTCTTCGACGATGGTCGAGGGAGTAATGCCATGAGGGGCCTCATCCATCCGAAATAAAACTAAGGATGGGACATACCCACTAATATCCCGCTGTCCAGGAGCCGAAAGGATCCTGTACTATCCTTTTCTTTAGCCGGAAATATATTTTTTTATTTTTAGATTTATTTTATTATTTTTTTTATATTTTAGATTTATTTTTTATTTTTTATTTATAAGCATTCGAAACCCTCTTGAGTATATTTTGCTTTACATGAATAATGTAGGTAAATACAATAACGTGGATTACAGGAATAATACAATAAGAGTTCTATGAAATACAAGTGAATATAACAGCAATATCCGTTGACGCTAAATATGTAGGTTACAAAGGTGCTCTGTTTCTCGCATTTTGCGAGGACAATTTCTTCGGCTCCTGACCACACCTGTTCTTGGCTTTACATGGTATTATACATACCTTTTTTTAAGAGCAGAGGAAGAAAATGCATTTACGCGCACTACCCTCTCTCCAGTTTCTTAAAAAAGGCAGCGAGGGGGAGATTGTGGGACTCGGCTCCGCCTAAGATAACGTGCGGCGGATACCGGATTAATCCCTGCTCATACCCACTAAAAACAATCTCTGATTAGGGGCCAATCTTGGACCGTTCTTGGCTTATTAGAGTGCCGAAGATGAAACGCATGTGACCCGTTTCTCACAAACAACACTGCGTTCCCTCATCGGCCCTCCGCCATTCCTGTTCTTTGCTCAGAGGTACTATACATAGTCTGGTAGCATTTATGGTTGGTATTGTGTTGGACCTCCATTGGAATATTGATAGACAAACTTTTATAAATTTTTTTTTATTATTATTTAACCTACAGTTTAGAATAAAGGTGGGTTCCGAACCACCTTGGGCACAACAGTATTTAGATGGCACACTTCAAAATAATTCGTTTCAACTTTGCAGTAGCAGCCACTAAACGATTCGCAGTTTATGAATAAACAAAATCAAGCTGCCATCTTTCGCTATTTTCCGAAAAAAAAATCAAAAATATTCCATTCATTTTACACTGAAAACATGCAGGAAATGTGATTGCAGCCCATTGCAGGGTTGACGTTAGAATATGTATGTACGCAGAGTGCTTTATGGGAGCTGGGACCGCTAACATATTAATCTGATTTCTTTCTTTCACGATTGTATGTTACAGTATATCATAAATAATATTCATATAAACAATGTACGTTGCTTATGCGAATGCTGAGCATCTCTCAACGACAATCGATTAACACACCCACGAGCTACAAGTGGTTAAATGTGGTAAAAATCACAGTTTCTCTTATTATCACAGATTCTTACGATTTCGATTAAATTCAGCATGTGTATAAGTAACATGCACCTGCAAAATAAAATATTTTAAATTTTTAACCGACTTCGAAAAAGAAGGAGGTTACTCAATTCGACCTGTATGTGCCTTTTCTTTTCTTTTTTTTCTATGTATGTTCACCGATTACGCCGAGATGAATGGACCAATCGGTACGAAACCTTTTGCATCTTGTAGAGTATGTCCCCGGGGTGGTCCCGTTATAAATTTACAAAAAAAAATTATTTTTAGGGTGGAAAAATATAAAATATAAAATATTTTAAATTTTTATTACGGGCTTCAACGAGATAGTTTTCAATTCTCGTGTAATTCTTAACGATTAGAGTTTTTTCAAAATTTTTCAGACAACCAGAATGTTTGATCGCGTATTTGAAAAATCGTATCTTGGTGAAGTCTTCGAGGCGAACAGTCCACGGTGCGTCCGTGGAATCGTGCGATATCGGAGCCACTATATCCGTGGCCTAAGTCGTCGGAGGTCGGAAGACCGAGAGTGCTGATGCCCGGCGGGGTATACGCACGCGAAACGCTGGGAAAATGATTGAAAAAGAACGCCGGTTTACGACCGAAAGCCTCGGATCTCTGTACGATCCGCTAAGCTGTTTCTAATACGCTTGTTTGCACCGGACGAGATCGCGAGCGTGACGTTACCGTCATTCGATATCCACGCGACGGGCGACGTGTCTGGGAGAACGGGTGGGAAGGGTCGGAGGGCGGCGGACGTATTCCAGCATCGTAATCGAATTGCGAAACGCGAAGAAGAAATTGGATTTGAGGCTGCGATTGTCGTTTACGCAAATGTCTTTCGTCGTTGTCTGGAGCATTCGGGACCCAGGGAGGCTTTTGCGGTACCACCGGTGTCTGTTTGTCGGAGCTCGGTAGAATCGCGGAGCTCGCAATCTCACCAGAGAAATCAGACCCCGAAGAATTTGTTTGTTCGAGTCCTTTGTTGTCTGGCTCTCTCGAAGGGGCGGGGGGGGGGGGTTTTCATTTCGGTAGACCGGTGAAACAAGGTTTTCCCCCCTTTCTCGGTTATTCATCCACGAATACAGCGATAACAGTTTGCGAAGAAGCTTTCTCTTCTTCTCATCGAATAGTCTCATCGGTCGAATTTGCCTCTCCGGTTCCACGTGCTACAATTTTTTTCCCTGTCAATTCAGCCCGAGTCAGCGGTATTGCATGACTATGCCAGCCCCTCACGAGTTGTCTCGCAAAGGATTTCTCTCGATCGACAAGAAGAGGGAAAACTTAGTTGACGACTACACGTCGAATCTACGTTTATCGTTCTATCTCGGCTAGATCGGGGGGCGACGCCAAACACCAGCACAGCGATCGACGCCGCCTTTTTGACGAAATTGCGAGGCTGCGAATTTCTTCAAGTCTCGACCGGCCAAATTGTTTCCCGTCTCGGAACCAGTTTTCTTTCGATCGAGCCATTCGAGGCTGGAACCACCCCCGAAATAGGCTCCGGCCACGGGACCAGAGGACGTTCGAAGGGAACCAAGGGTCGCTCGGAGGCCGAGGAAGCTACTGTTTGAAAATCGGAATTTATCAGGGAAGTGTCCTCGTCCGGTTGTTTCGCGCCGTCAACTCAATGGATTTCCGGTTGGCTCTGTTCTCCTATAGCCTTCTATAGCCTACAGTTTATCACCTGACCCTCACCTTTCGCTGCTCAATAATTTGGTATTTCGGTGACCGGACCTTCTTCCACAGGTCAAACTTCTTCGAATATTAACCCCTTGCCCTACGATTAAATTTACGGTTTCAGTGATTTTTTTTTTATTAGAAAATCTCATATGAGATTTATTTCAACATAATTTAAAAAAAACGAAATTCGCCACATACAAAACAGAATATAATAATTACAAAATGGAATGTGGTATACTAATATCTAATATCTAATATAATGGTATACTAGTATCTCTAAAGATACACAGATATTTTAATACAGACATATGATCAGTTGGAACAGTATAGACAAAACTTGTACTTTAAGACCACAGCTCTTAAAAAATGATTACATGTAAAAGGAGATTAGTAGCCTACTTATTTATTAGACTCTGTACAGAATTTTCATTACGAGTAAGACACGATATTGTAGGGTAATAGGAATTAATTTAGCAGCGCAAGGTTCGATCAGTTTTTACAGCAATTCTATCAAAGGACGAAAGGACGAAACACATCCTTTCTTTTCCTCGTATTAAAAACATTTTAATAGCTAACGTGGTTCTTGAACCGGAAGATTCAAATCCGAATCCAGCGTTTAGTATTCCTACAAAATAGCTATTTGTTGTGTAGAAAAATGATCGAACCGTGGCGCCGAGAATAAAATTCATAATATCCGAAAGATAAATTACGATCGATAAACTAATTAATTATTTAATTCTAGCAATTCTTTGAATTGGAATCTTATTGCTCGGAAAGGCTTTCTCGCTAGTTACTGATATGTCACCAATCAGTATAAATAAACTTCCTCACACGCCTTCGAACATCCCGTGTCTAAGGCAGGGCCCGCTAGATAGCCTTACTGATGAGTCCTCTAGCGGGTCTAGGACGAAACACCTCTTTCCTTTACTTTTCTATTGTCATAAATGATCGATCCAGCGCGCCGCGAATAAATACTTATACTATCATTAATTCCTATTATCTTAATATTTCGATCGAGATAAAAATTACTCATCATAGGGTAACATGTAATCTCTCTATTCTCGAGATACGTTCTCCGTTCTGTACCGTTTGCTCCTTCGTCAAGGGATTCCCCCGTGGGACAGTTGCAGCTGATTGTCAACGTTTGCCGCGAGTCGACATGAAATTCGTAGAGGGATTCGTTAACAATAACTGGCGTGTATCCGTTTTTGCTAAGAAAACCGAAAAATAGAATGGATGGATGACGAACGAGACGATGTCGCGTGGATAACGCCGAGGCAACGAGATGACAGTCTCGCAGAGCTTGGCACGCCTCTCGCCGGTCCCGCGGAAAAAGGAACAAGGACCGGGAAGGAAGCTTTCGTTTCGTCGAAATATCGTCCCTGGAAAAATACACATCGGGATGAAATAGAGTGCGCGGCGAGAGAGATCCAGGACTGGACCGTGGCGAAGGAGGTCGTCCTCTCGCTCTCTTTCCTCGAAATCGATCGGGGAAATTTTTCTCCACGCCTTTTTCTTGATTCAGCCATTTTTTCCCCCTTGAATACGCGTCGCTCGGTAACGGCTCGCCGAAGCGGAAGCTCGAAATTCCGGCAACGAGGTACGTTAACGATTGGCGTCGCTGAAAAATTGATGCCGATAGGAGCGGTTCTCTGTGAGCGAGTTTCGTTCGAATAGCGTTCGACGAGCACACGCAAGTGATCGAACATTCCGGACGTCGATTCGCAAACGATATGTAAACGATTCCGCTTCTACGATAATAATTCTTGCGGATCGCGTCGTTACGGACGAGCTGGCCGGTTTAGCTGCCTCGATTCTCGTCGCTTGTAAATTGTCAAGCCAATTCTCGCCATCTTGGCCATGTAGCTGGGCCGATCCGCCAATTCCCCGACCCGATGTCGTCTCGCGTACACGCCGCGTCGTGGAGGACGACGCACGTCGCCGGGCTGGCGAACGGGCGAACTCTTCGACAGATTAAACCGTGGAAGATTAAAACGCGCGCACCACGTCGCGCTGCTTCAGGATCTGACCCAAAAACGAAGGCCAGCGTTCAACCCCCCGGGGTCGAATACGCACGAATTACGATGGGAAAGACGACGCTGCCGGTGTCCCAAATACCACATTAGAATATCGATCGAAACGCGCGATGGACGTCCGATTAAACAACCGTCGAACAAATCTCTGCTCGAGATTAGGTGTACGTACACGTTAGGCCTGTTCGATGGCCGAGGCCGTTTCGGGAACGAGCAGTGTACATTTCGTTTAAATTATTCCAAGGTTCCGTTGGAGTTGCGGCTATCCTCGTCGACGGGTCGAGCGACGCGCCGAGACTGTTGCGTGTCGCGTGGGGACTCTCTATTAAACTGTGCCCTGCTCGTATTCCGGATCGATAGACACCGACCACAGATTATAATTGGTCAGCCGGCCAACGCTACGCTGCAACGCCGACGAAACGTTCATGTTCTCCGAAAACGAGTGTCCTCTTATCAAAGACACACCGAAAGTAGTCTGGAAGCGGTCCGAACTTGGACACCGCACCGGTCCGACAGCAAGGAAAGCTCGAGAGAGATATTAATAAGGGAGGTTACCCCATAGACTGGCTCGAAAAAACATTTAGCAGGATCAAAATCTGAAAATTGGGTCATGATGACTTCGGGAGACATTCAGAAAATTTTCAACGTTCTCTTTGCAGTGATCAAAACGAATGTAAAAAGGAAAATTTGTGGTTCTTGTATGGGTACATTTATTTTAATGCTTACACATTGATTGCAAACGTATGAAATTGTATTTCATCTAAAAAGTAACATTCGTACTTGTTAAAGTTTGTTGAAAATATATTTTGTATAGGAAAATTTGTAGTTCTTGTATGGGTACATTTTTTTTTATTGAGCCACTGAAACCTATTATAGGTTTATTTCGGCTTTAACAATATTTTGTCAACAGTAGTCTTACAGTTAGTGTACAATGACAGAATTAATAATCTCTAGAGATGAAGATTGCAGTCGTATAAAAACTGAAAAATATATTCACAGGCTTCAACATTAGGTTTAGCAAAGAAAATGTCCGCTTTTAGTGGAAGAAAAAACTTAATTTTACGCAACTTATTAACTAATTTAATTCTTTGAGAATCATAAAGACGACACTACCATAAAACATGATCTAAGTCCTCGGAGCTATAACTACACTGACAATGTTTATTCGATGCAGAGAGGCAGCGAGATTGTAATGATTGGAACGCTTACACATTGATTGCAAACGTATCAAATTGTATTTCATCTAAAAAGAAAGTAACATTCGTACTTGTTCGAGTTTGTTGAAAATATATTTTGTTGTGTAAACTTCCTTGTAAGTACCGAATAATTTGATATTGGCAACCCGGTCGAGTGACGGCTCGAAGAAAGCAAAGGGAGATCTCCAGCGGATCTCGAGACAGACCACTTGTCCAGAGAAACGATTCCATCGAAAATGGTGCTAGACTCCGAATCCGGCAAAAAGTTGGCGTGAATGTCGCGGCCCAAGAGTCTCTTGTCTGATCAAAATTCAATTTCCCTCATAGATCAAGGACGCTCGACCGCTAACGAATCGAGAGGGTCGCTTCCCAGGCTGGTCAGATCTCGACTACCTTTTTGAGCGAATCTATGAAAATTTAACTCTTCACTGTACAATTTTTTAATTGGGATGAAGAATTGAGAGAAGGGTCGTTGCCTGTTTCATTTAAGGGAAAAATATTTTTTTAAAAATTCAAACAACATTTTCAGAAAAATAAACATAAATAAACACGGTATATTACTATATACCAGATTTGGTATTATATACACTATGCAGCGAAGGATTAACACTAAACCTACCAAGCAGTGAAATCGATGAAAATTTTACCTAAAATTACCTAAAATTTTACCCAACAAAACTGACAAGCCTGTATCATGATAAAAATCGTATACGAATCAAACATTTACTTGGATCGTGTACCATTTTCATCATAGTATGTGAATAAAGAGTTTTATTGAAACATTTCATGGAAGTAGCTGTATAATTTTGATAGTCGCGAGATAAGAGGTAAGGGTGCGAGATGCGCCGTCTCATTTCTCGATAAAGACGGGGTTCTTCAGTATTAAAAAGCGATAGACGAAAGATCAATCTAGATCACGATCGTCCTCAAAAATCCTGTTTACACGTTTACGAGACGTGATTTGCATTATTCGGCAGCGCAATTTGCATTACTCGGAAGCATAAAGTTGTGCACGTAGCCATTTTCATAAAGCTGCGACAGCTACGTGCTGCCAAATAATGGAAATTACGCATCGTAACCGTAAAAATAGTACTTTCCAGTGTAATCACAGCTTAGATTGATCTTCTAACTAGCGCCTTTCACCACTGAAATCCTTGGAATCCTAAAAACGAATCTACCCCCATCCATCTCGTGTTTAAACCGAAAAGCATCGCTGCAGGATAAACCACTCGCTATCCAGAATAAATTTCATCGCGATCGGTACATTCTTTGCAGAGAAACACCAACTAATATTTTTTTTGCTATAACAATAGTTATTAACAATAACATATTCTATAACTTTTTCTCTTGGGAGCATCGCGGCATTATCTCCTACTAAACATCGCGATCGGTACATTCTTTGCAGAGAAACACCAACTAATATTTTTTGCTATAACAATAGTTATTAACAAAAACTAATTTTATAAATTTTTGCAAGTGGGAGCATCGTGGCAGTATCTCCTACTAAATGTGAAAGGTTTCATCGCGATCGGTACATTCTTTGCTGAGCAAACGCCGAAGAAGTCGGTTAATAATAAATGAAGCATTATGTTTTTTGCAATAAAAGTCGTTTTAAATGAAAAAAATGAAAAAAAATTAATGTGGTATTTGGAAAATTTTCGATTTTGCGCCGCCTCCGAAAAAAATTATTGTATTTAATATTTTATTTTAATGAATTTTATCAACAGTTGGTGTGTATTCATACACATCAAAAGGAAATTCAATGATATGTAATATAGTAGTTTTTTGCAATAAAAGTCGTTTTGAATGAAAAAAAATTTATAACGGGACCACACCGGGGACATATTCTACAAGACGCAAAAGGTTTCGTACCGATTGGTCCATCCATCTCGGCGTAATCGGTGACCATACATAGAAAAAAAGCAAAAAAAAAGGCACATACAGGTCGAATTGAGTAACCTCCTTCTTTTTCGAAGTCGGTTAAAAATAATGAAGCTCCTGCGATCCTCTTCCTATGAACGTCTCTCGTTATCATTTTACTTCGTTCTTTACCCAGTTATCCTGCGTTGTAGCTTTTCAATTCGGTCCGTCCAAGATGCGGGAACCTTGGCATGTGCAACGTGTCGTACACGTCGACTGACACAAGTTCCATCGTGTTTTCGTTTAAGACAGCAATTACGATATCGTTGTAAATTGGGACGATCGTGCAATTAAATGAAAAAAAGTGGACAGTAGTTTCCGGATGGAGCTAACGAGAACGCTGTCAGCTGACGACGTCGGGACGCGTGGTCATGGCCGGTCGTGTAAATCTGTCGACGAACGAGTCTGCAAGGGGATGCGATCCCCTCTGCGGATCTAGAATGCCGGCGGGAGGGGCGCGATGATCCCCAGAAAAAAAACGAGAGACAGCTCCCGTGTCGCAACGGTGTTTTACACCCAAATAGGACTAAGAGTGTCCGCTCGAAGCTCGAAGCCCGTCGACGACGCTAACAACCCTTCCAAATGATGTTGTCCCGACAGGAGACACGAGACAGGAGAGAAGACAGGGGATGGCAGATCCGGTGGTGTCGCATTGCGGCGCGAAGGGGCAAAAGTACCCGATGCTACGCGATCCTACGCGATCCTACGCGATGCTACGCGCTGCGCTGCGTACCGACCTCGAAAAGTACGGTGGATGGGTTGCTCTCTCGGGTCTCGAACGAGGCCGGACCAAAGTCGAACGACGCCCCTTTTACGCTCCGGTGCCCGATACCCAATGCCTGCTGCCCGATACTCTCCTTGCTACTGGACTTCGACCACACTTCGAAACCAATGATAGAGTAATCTAGAAATATTTCACGGGATACGATAATTGTACTGTACGTACGCATGATAAGCCAGATTAGTCTGATCCGACCAAGCAGCAGGCTGAATTTCTTCATTGGCAAGATTCGACGACCGAGAAAATTGTTAAGCGAAAGAGGGAGAAGCTGTTTCGTCGAGAGCAACAGATTAATTGGGAGCAACTCGATCGCGGCCGCGGCTCTACTCCGGGGGCAGCGGAGCTCGGTCTCGTCCCGGTAATTATTTCTTCGGTTTGTTTACCACATCCCGGCCTGTCTCAACGACAAGATCTCGACCCGAAAAGAGTGTTTGCCGACGGATTCTCGGCGCGAGAAGCCTCTCTCGAGGACAGACTGGTACGTCGTTATCAAATTCTTGAGATACCTGGTGTTTCGTTTAACCCTTATCCACGTGACGCACAGTGGTCCCGGAGCCCGCTTTTTGTGACCAAAATTCAATTTTTCGACTTTCAAATTTCAACAAAATTTTTTTTCCTTCATAATAAGAACACTTTAAAACCTCGAAATTCTAAATATTAGGTCTTTCGGGTAGCTTCCCGAGCAGATGTAGCGTTTGAAGTTCACAATTATGAAATTGGAGGAACAACTAAATAGTTGAATTATTCTTTACACACTGCTAAAATGAAAATTTGTAATATATTTTCGTATGTGTGAGTAGGTATATTTCAGTTATTTAATAGTAATATAAGCATGTTTCAATCAATGTACGAAGGACATAAAGTTAAGTGCAATGTAAACTTTAGGTATAGTTTTAAAAAAATGTTGAAAAATGTTAGCATTCAGACTTGATTTTTCTGAAAGTTTAGACCTTCAACATATACACATGTAAATTTCAGCTGCACCTTCCTGCGCTTTATAATTCTACGTGTATTTTAACACGCAGACGTTCGCGCGCGAAGTATGCACTCTAATGCTAAAAAATTGAAATAAAATAATATTAGTTAATTAATTAATAATTAATAAAAAAACAATATTAATATTTATATATTATTATTATTATTAATTATTAATTTTTTTTAACATATATTTTTTACATCGTAATATTCTAACTGGTATCAAGACGAATCCCCCCCCAGCGACCTATAATAAGATAACATTAAATCTTGAAATAACGCTACAATAGTTTTGGCCACAAAAAGCGGGTTACCGGACCACTGTGCGACGTGTTACTCGGGTACCTATTTCAAATTCGTATAACAAATTATCATACATAAAATTGTCGAAGAAAATGCATCCTGATTCCGGTAATGAAGGAAGTCACTCAGAATTTGTGAAGATTAATGAAGCTTATTTAGTTTTGAATAAACGAACTACGAAAAGAGATTACGATACATTGCATGTTTCTACGGATGCAACACCAAAGGAAATCAAAGATGCGTATAACAAATTATCCGCGTGGATGAGGGTTAACGACGAGGCTTGCCACGGTAGTTTCACGTTTCCACGAATTAACCCTTCGTTCGTTTTCCTGTACTTAACGAAACAGGAGAACGCCACAGAGAGGCGGCGATGAAGGTAGAGGACACCGAGGGGAATAGTCCGAGAGGATACCATCCGGGGGTGGGAGTATGACGGGCGAAAAAGGAGCAAGGAATACCGCGCACGATATTCCCGAAAAGATAAATGCTCGCGCGAGATGTCGCCGCAAGCGGTGATTTCATCGTCTTCTAGTCGCAATTGTGCCACAGATATTTCACCGCTAAAAATCCGAATTACTTTTTGTCGATCACGTGCCAAGGACGAAAAGCTTTCCGGAGCCACGCTTTATACCCTCCTCCATTGTGGATGTCCACATATGTTCCATATACGCGACGCCGCGCCATGCCACGGGCAAGACAAAGATTCTCATCCCCGCCCCCGGTTTCCACCGCCGCTGGAACGCTTTTCAATTTTATTCGGCTGTTATAGCGGCGGTGATCGCCGTTAGGCTGCTGTCTGACACCGTTGCGCGAATTCGAAGACTAATTCTGTTCGAATTAATCGTGGGAACCAGCGCTGTGATACAGAGGGGCGGTCGCATCA
>CM052326.1:13137596-13291801 GCA_028455615.1 Lasioglossum zephyrum | reverse complement strand
AAATGGGAGATCGAGATCTATAAGTATACAGAGTCTTAACTAAATCGGTGTGACAACGTCCTTGCACTCTCCTTGTGAGAAGAAGGTTCGGTTGGAAAAATCGTGCGAATAGAATGATTTGTGGTTAGGTTAGTGTTGACGCCCACGCACAGAACGGACGTGCACGTATACACAAAATTCAATGTATAGTAACTACAGTTTTTCACGAATATCTCGAAAACTATTCATTTGCGCCAAAAGTGGTATATACATTTTGTGTTCAGCATGTCAAAACGAATAGACTGACGTATGTCACACGTCGAAAGGAAGGGGGGCGTTTTCTGAAGTCTTACCCTTCCCCGATCATGTTTCGACAGATCCGCGTCCGAATTTCATGGAGGATCGTATCCGCGAGCAAAGTAATCGTCGTCTCGATAGCGGTCGAGGCCGAGGTTGTTCGCAAGGAATCGCGACCGAGTTGAAGGAAAAAAGAAAATTGCGGAAGCGCGTCGGGCGCCTCGCGCAATCTGTACATCGCCATGAACCCGAAGAAACCCGGTTAACGCTTCCCTTTTTTTTCTGTTCGTCGGTGTTCTAACGTTTCGAGAAGCTCTCCGGTCTTTTCGAAAAGGGAAAAAGGAAGAGGAGCTCGTAGGAGATCCGCTTCGGAGGATCGAACCGATCGATCGTCTTCTAGGAGAAGTACGGAGAAAAGAAAGCAAGATAGAGAGAGACAGTGTTCTTTCTAGAGGAAACTCGTCGGGCTCGTTATTCCGTCGTAATTCGGTAACTTATAATGCCCGGCTGGAACGCGACGGTCTTATTGAAACACGGAGCCACGGAGAAACGAGCGCCGCGGCCCCGAGACCAGTCTCGTGGCAGCTCTCCCTGATCCGCGAGCCAAAATCTCGCCGCGAGCGGCGTGTGATGGACGATCCCGTATCGATCACACGCTTCTCTCCGAGACCGAGCTACCGAGCAACCAAGAATCCTCTCCGGGTTGGAGTCGCTCGAACGATTTGTTCCGGCGACGACCAAAGACGACAAAAGACGATGACGGACCGTTCGAAGCCACCGTCGCGTGAAAGAACCGACGTGTGCGCGACGAACACCAACGTTTTCAACGAGTTCGCGAGACCGTTGGTAACGAAAGGGGGCGCGAGACGACGCTTCCAGCCATGCTGCGAGCGACTACTTGGATGCGAAACAGACGAACGAGGTGTGAATACGGTGATAGGTGAACACGAGAGGCCACGGAAGAGCCCCGAGAAGAGGGTGCGAAGGCGAGACGCGTCGCAAAACTTCTCGACCATCTACACCGACGCTCAAAACTCGCGAAATCAACCCCTATTCGAGACGGGTTCTTTTACTCAAAATACCCGCTGGTCTCCCCTCGTTTCGACGAGTTTTGGCATCCCAAACCCCGACCCACCGTTTTATTTTGCATCGTTGCGCCTCGGAAAAGCAATCGGGTCGAGGTCGTCCAAACTGGACCCGAGAAATTCCACCCTGCGGCGGTGTCTCTGGTTCCCTCCTCTCGTTTCGCCGAAATCCTTCACCCCGTCAAAGCGGCCGCCGAGTTGCGGTGTGTCTCGAGGAAATTCCACGTCAACTATAACGCCGTAGGTCAGAGAAAGAAAAGGGACGAATGAGCTCGATGATCGTTGCTGGGCTTCAAACGAATTGCGAGGGAATCCAGCTTCGGAGGGAAGCTTCGATGTGTGGAGGTCTGAAAGGTTTGCAACGAGTAGCGTCTCCGGTTTGGATCGGACGCATCCCCGACTTTTGAGCGGCAGTGTATATCGGTCGGTCCGCACTTAAAAGGTTAAGCGCGTTGCTGGGAGGCCGGTGGGTTGAATTTCTCCGCGGCCTGGCGTCGCGTCGCGTCGCGTCGTGTCGCGGCGGTCCACGTCGCGGCTAGGCGAGGAGACTCGTGCGCGCCGCGCGGAAGCGGACGAGCGCGAGCGGGGGTGTGGGCGTCGTTGACTCTCGTAGGGGAGCCTCCGGCGGTGTCGATGTCGGTGTCGGTGGCAGTACCGGTGTCGATGTCGGTGTCGGTGTCGGTGGTGCTTGCAGGCTGGCTGCACAAGAGAAAAGAAGGAAGGGAGGAGAGCGGGGGGCGGGACGAAGCAAAGGGCGAGAGGGAAACGGAGAGAAAAGGAGAGAGGGGAAGAGAGAGAAAGAGAACGGCGAAGGAGAAGAGGGCGAGCAGGGGTGAAAGGCGGAAGGCAGACGGGCGGCAGACACCCCATGCTTATCCCCGCCCCTCCAACGACTCCCGGTCCGTGACTCACCAAACCGTTAAGGGATGAAGCCGCCCTGCTTTCAATGTAACACACAGGCGCGTACTACCGCAAAGACATTCGCGGATAGATCGGCTTGTACGAGCGCGCGCGCGCACGTTCTTCCCCGGATTGCCCCCGCGGTACACACGCGCACTTACACACTAAGGGAGCGCGCGCGAATACACGCATTCCCGCTTGGCCATCGTCGTTGCTCGATAGCCGCGATGTATCTCTTGTTACGCTCCTGTACGAGAGAGAAACAAAGGGGGGTGGAGAGACAGAGATAGAGAAAGAGAGAGAAATCTACCTTCTCTCGCGTGTTGTGTTTCATCGGGGATCGGTGTATACCGCCACCCTCTCTCCTCCATGCATCTACAACATAATACAGGCGGACATCGCCCCTCTACTCCCCGGGATCTATGTTCACGCGTTCACACGCACGCACGCGAGCACGAACATACGCGTGCAGTATGCTCGCTTGCATCTATTCGCGCATTGTTACCGCTGTGTGTAACGCTAGCTGCATTACAACCATTCGGTCTCTCGTGCTCTTCCTCGCGGTCTCCACTACGCTGAGACGACGACGACGATGACGATGGAAGTTGCAAAAGGGGTGGGCGCGGACAAGAGATAACGGGAGCAAAAAGAAGGACTTCGCCTACAGAAAAATCCACCCTCTGACCGCTGCGTTCGCTGCCCGGTCTCTCCGTGGTTCTTCCGCCTCGTCTCTTCTTTTTTCCTATTCGCTTTTTCGCTTTATCGACCGCCGGTCGATCAACGATTAGAACGATGTACGGACAACGGGGGGAGGGGGACAATCTTCCGAAATTTTTGCGAGCGGGTCGTGTTCCGATAACCCTTCTCCAACTACCCGAGCCGTCGATCCCATCGAGTAATTTCCCAAATAGATCGTATATCTATCTCCCGTTCGAGGGGGTGGTCTCTACGAGATAGAACGATCCCTCTCTCTCTCTCTCTCTCTCGCTCCCTCTCTCGTCGCCTGGTCGCGTCGCCTCGGCGGAGGACCTCGGATTTACGGAAGCTAAGGGAAGACTTTGTCTCGCAACCCCGTCGAGTAACGCGCGTTCGCAGCTCGAACTTCGCCGGGTCGGAAGTTACGATCGCGATAGATTTATCGACGGCACGATGTCGACCGGAGGGAAAACGAAGGAACCACGCGTTACACGCAGTACACGTTTGTACACGCGCGAGCCACGATCAACCACGATGCCGAGGGTATGGGTCGCGGGGGTGTGGTTTGCGGAACGCATTCAAAAAATCGATAAGTTCCGCAGCCGCCGTGGAACGAAGAAAAACGAAAACGAAAACCCGTGCGGGACAACGGGTTGCCGCCGCGATTTTACGCGTCGCGCGTTTTTCGCCTGTACGCCTCTTTGCCTCTCTTTGTCTCTCCCCTGTTCATCGGTTCCTCTCGTTCTCGCTCCACTCCACGTCTCTCTGTTACCACCGTTTTTCCCTCTTCGTCCGTCGCACGAATCAATCGAATCGAGTATATTTCCCCTCTGTTGTTCTGCACGCAGGACGAACGCTGAACGGCCAACCGTTGCTGGAGTTCCCGATGTCCAGCGGAGAACCGGCCTTGGAACCTCTCAGGATCAAACGAGCCACCCTCTGGGCGAGAGTCGAGTTCAGGCACGCCCATCATTATCAGCGTCACCGTACGGGCCAGACCAACCAAAGAAACATCACGCTATGGGTATTCAGGGTACGTTGCGGCAACTCGACGCACCTGCGTGGAAAGGTAATTTTTCCTCACCTGCGCTCCTCCTTTTTACCGATTTGCTACGGGGCCAATCGAACGCAACGGGATAGCTGTCGCTGAAACCTCTCGACCCCGAGACAATGTTCCGACTACTCGATTTACTCGACTTACTCGACACCCGCTCTCCGCAGCCGCTTCGCGAGGGCTAATCGATCGAAAGTTTCGGGTACTTCCCTCCGCCCCCGTCCTGCGCCGCCCCGCGTCAGTCAAAAGACAGAGATCGAATTTCAACGGTGCCTACGGAAAAGGGTGGGGGTTCGAAGGGACTTTCGCACTTTCATCCGATTTATATAAATTTAATCGCGTTAAAACGTACCGCGATCTTAAGCCGCCTTACCAACAATTTGTCCAATATAACCGGCTACGGTTGACGGGTTTCAGCCGATCGGGAAGCTTCGAATAGTATCTAAGCTGGCGCGTCTAGGTGAAAAAAGTAACAGAGACAGAGAGAGAGACAGGGAAAAAGAGGGAAGAATAAGAACGGTACAAAAGAACCGGGTTGGTTTCTCAGGAACTCGGGCAACACCTGGAAATGGTGACATCACTGGGGGTGAACATCGGGCAACTCGGCTGGTTGAAATTCGACGTGACCAGGGTCGTGAACAGCTGGTACACGGCGAGCGGAGATTCGGCGAGGGACAAGTTGACGTTGCTGGTCGATTGCACCGGATGCGGCTCCCACGTTTACGTGTCGACGTTCGACGGACACTCTGCACACGTGATCGAGGCGTCCTTGAACGCGAAAGGTATTCGCGCTCCGTACAATTCACGATTTCTTTTATTTTTTTCATAGAGTTTTACCCGATTCTAGAACATGCCGATGCTCTTCCAGGTGCTCAAGATCCGGACAGGCCTTTCCTGGTGGTTCGCACAGATCCGGCGGCGGTGAAACGCGTCCGGAGACGAGCGGTGGAATGCAGCGGCGCGATCAAGGGCCAGTGCTGCAAGCAGAGGTTCTATGTGAACTTCTCCCAACTTGGCTGGGACGACTGGATAATCGCGCCTCAGGGGTAAGCGACGAAATCGGTATCGGTCTCGGTATCGGTTGATAATCCCGCAAGATAATATTATCCGGGTCTCGCGAGCAGAACGAGGAACGTTGGACGACGAAATATAATGAGTTTTGTGTAAAAATAATCAAAGAACTTTCGATAGAAATCAGATAGAGCGATGATTTTTTTAATTAAAGCTGTAATATTTCGGAATATGGGAGAAGTAGAGAGATTACGGTAGGAACTTTTAAAATTTTTATTAAATTTTCGGTATTACAAGAAAACTGTGATTTAACCAAAACCATGTTTCCCTGTATCGGTCTCGGTATCGGTCGACAATCGCGCAAGATAATATTATCCGGGTCTCGCGAGCAGAACGAGGAACGTTGGACGACGAAATATAATGAATTTTGTGTAAAAATGAAAGGACCTTCGACAGAAATCAGATAAAGCGATGATCTTCTTTAATTAAAGCTGAAATATTGCGGAATATAGGAGAAGTAGAGAGATTACGGTAAGAACTTCGAAAATTTTTATTAAACTTGCGGTATTACAAGAAAATTGTGATTTAACCAAAACCATGTTTCCCTGTACATCATTTCCCATAGATCCACATAGGGATCGGAACGTCGAGTTAAATTAATTTGCAAACTTGCTGTTAGTCTATAAATGATCGAACCGTGCGCCGAAATCACAAATATTAGTATTACTACAATTTCGATCGAGAAGAATTTCAATTTCCCATAGATTATGTCACCGCGGGATTTTGAAAACAAAAAATCAATTTGGGTGAAATGATAATTTTTGTAAAAATAATTTTACAAAAAGGAATCATTGCTCTATTTCATTTCTATCGAAAGTTCTTTGATTTTTATACAAAATTCATCACTTTGCTCCACTGCGTGACGCGCTAGCATGCGAGACGATGCTTTATTGGCGCGGAGAGAGTGAGAGAGAGAAGAGAGAGTCAACCCTCGGCACGACAACCAGTAACCGACAACTCGAACTTCACTCGTATGGTATCCTGTGAAATCAGAGTGTGTCGCTCACAAGTGCAACGGCCTAAACCCTTAACTTACCAGCAATTTCGGGAAACGGAATCGTCCCACGTGAAGCGCGTGAGACCCTCACGAAGCGTCCCGTCATAGACGCGTACGCGACAAAATATCGATTGCTGCACGATTCGGTGCTGCGGCCAATGTAAAATAATCAACGTCTGTCCACGAAACGTAATCGTCGCTACATGCAGTCGTCGTTACGATTAGCGTACTTTAAACGTAGCTCAGAACTGGATCACAATACAATATTACAAAACAAATTGTTTTAAAAAACTGTGCGTTTAAGAGATAAAAAAGAAATTTCACCAGAGTATCTCAGCGGAAATCGAACTTGGGCCTTACTGAATATGCTCGGTAGTAAAGACTAAAAAGTAGAAAATTAAAAATACTTTTTAAAAAACAAGCTTGCATTAAAATGCACAAAAAAGAAGAAAATAATTTTTTTAGATATTAGTGACTATAAACAAAAGCGTGGAGCGCTCACGAAGATTACGTTAATATAGTCGCTAATATCTAAAACAAAATTATTTTCTCCTTTTCAGTGCATTTTAATATAAGCATGGTTCTCAAAAAGTTCTTTTAGATATTTTATTGATTATTATTTATGGCAGAACCACCGGACGTGACAAAAATAATGAAATATCATAGACACATTGTTTATAAGATTAATTATTGGGAACGAACAGATCGTTCATATGTACTCATTATAATTTGAGAATAAAGTATGTTATTCTGTAAAAAAAATTTCCTTTAGTTTTTATCACTCGCAATGTGGTATAGTGTATGATAATTCAATATTATTTATTAATTATAATAATTGATGTTATATCTCTCGTGCAACATTAATAGAACAATATAAAAAGAAATTCTGAGATTATATAGTATACATATACATATACGATTGATTTTATTGATTATTACTCATGGCGGAACCACCGGACGTGACAATATATTTTGTTTTCCCATGTGACTCTTAACAATTGCATTTCTTTTAAAAATCTTCTTCGCGTGTTATCCGGTAAACCAATTCCTCTTATATTTCAAGTCTGTTCGTATAGTTTCGTGAGTCGGTGTAGTTTTCGAGCTGGTATCGAGCCGGTGTACGGGTAGCGCGGTTTCGATCGGGCGAGGTAATCGAATGAAACGACGCTGTTCGAACGGTTGCAGGTACTACGCGAACTACTGCAGAGGAGACTGCGCTGCCGGGCATCGAACACCGGACACCTTCCTCAACTACTACACCCACGTGATCGAGGAGTACCGAAAGATGGATCGGCTGGCGGGCATGCAGCCGTGCTGCGCTCCCCTAAAGTTCTCGCCGATGTCGTTGATCTACTACGGTCCGGACTCGAACATCATCAAGAGAGACCTGCCGAAGATGGTGGTCGACGAGTGCGGATGTCCGTAGACGTAGACCGTCGTGTGTTCCCGCGTCGTGGCTACTTCCGTCCGGATAGTGTGTACAGAATGATCTCGGATCGGCTCGAACGGACAAAAGGGCGCGGTTCCGATCTCGATCTCTTCGCGATCTCAAACCGATCTCCGTTGGGATTTTTCTCGAAACGAATCTGTTAGAAACGATTTAGAAAGACGGAGAGAAACGGCTAGCGAGGGACGCGAAAAGAGAGAGGGGGAGAGAAGGAGGTAGGGGAAGCGGGCGTAGACGGCGATCTTTTCGATCAAAGTCCGTCTAGCGTGACGTTGGACACGTTCCAGATGAGCCTGGACGCGGTCCGGATCTTAGATTCGTTTGTAGCTTTACGGACGCGTTCCGAGTTCGTCCGAGAACCGATCGGAAACACGGCCAAAGAGAGAGATATATACCCGAGCGTCCTCGAACCAGGTCCAAACGATTTCTCTTACAATTAGAGAGATAGAGAGAGAGAGAGAGAGCTCGGGATCAGGAGATCCGCTAGGAAGCGGTCATGGGGTCCCAAGGAATTCCCCTGCGATTGATCGCGAACGAAACGCCGTCAACTGACCGGTCGTCGGTTTTAGGGGCAGCTAGATGGGCCGACGATCGTGCTCGCGATTGGTAGCGAAGAATAGAGACAGTGTTCGTGCGAGTGAGCGTAATGACTGCGTTTGAGAGATTGAGAGAGAATTAGAGTGAACGAGGTACGCTCGCGATCGGACTGCCAGGATAGAGTTCACCGAACGAAGTCTCTAGCTAGTACAATAAAATTGAATTACACTAGAGCGCGACGCTCTGGAACGTGCGGAAAGTGGAATGATGAAGGTACAGAAGGGGATGGAATGCCGAAAAAGATCGAGACACGGAGGGAAATCAATGGGAAACCTCGGTCGATCTAGGGACAAGCATCTTTTACGAGATATAATATATTACGAAATAGATATTAGGAGAAGGAAAGCATGGAAAGGGAAGGGAAGGGAAGGTGCGCGCAAAGAGCCAAGTGAGATTCTTAACTCGACGAGAATATTAGTCTTTTCTTAATTAGTTTGCGCGCGACCACGGGGTGCGGTGTTGATTCGATGAAAGTCCGAGATACAATGAAAGTAACGAGAAACAAAAGAGAAAGTGATTTCGCATTTACTATATGTATGTATATAATACTCTCTACATATATACACGACGATACAGAGAACACGCGAGGTGATTCAGCGCGAGTATAAATACTGAGCACGGGCGGTTTAAAGTTTAAGGATGTAAACGATATAAAGAACAAACGATAAAAAAAAGAGAGAGAGAAGAAAACAAACACTCAATCTGATTGCCTTGTTTTTTATGCGAAACGTAATGAAAGTGTCGAAGTAAGCGATTTAGCAAAATGACAAAAAAGAAGTACTATTAAATGCTCCGCATACATACATGCACACACACGTATATACATGTTGAATACGTGCGGAGTGTGTGTGCGCGCGTGTGTGTGTATGTGTGTGTATATAAATACGAATATAAATACAAATAAAATTTAAATATATATATATAAATATATATATATATATATGCGAGGAATGGGAGAATACTTTTGAAAAGCGACGGGGTCGGGGGGAGGGCTAAACGGCCGAGTATTCAATAGTTCAAAAATGGAGGCGAGAAATTATTATTATTATTATTATTATTAAAGGATTATACGCGCGCGTACATGTATCTCGAAGACTTCACCGTGTTGCCTGTCACGTACACGCAATATACGGTCAAACTGCGAGCAAACGATATATTTGTTTTTTATCGAGCGTATAGGCGGCCGTTACGACAGTCTCTCCCAATCAAGTTTTCCTTTTTCGCTTCTTCTACGTAACGTAACGTAACGTACGCAACTTGTACCTCGTATCTTCCTGTACCATATCTCCCGAGTCTAATTGTTTCGATTCGTTGTTACCGGGGAACCGCGTGGACGCGTGCGCCGACGCGGTAACATAGTCTTAGGGGCATTCCGTGATTTGTGCTTCGTTTTACGTAAGTCTTTCGACATTGAAGTCTCAAGTTGTTTGACAACTCGCACGTACACATACAACACGGACGAACAAGAACCGGACTCGTTACGTATTCGACAGTGTAACAGGAGAACGATTCGAGATAGATTTCCCGTGAATTGCAGATAGATTTTAGCCCCCTCGAACTCGTCGGATACACGGACAGGAACAATATTGACGCGAAGGTTTTCCGCGATCGGATCGTGGATAGTCCGTATAACGAACAATACAACGTGACAATAATCGATCGGTGGTCTTTTTGGGTAAAAGGCTTCGAAGCGATCGGGCCGACAATTTCCTTCTTTTTCCGTGTTGGTTTGATCGTCTAAGTTTCGTTGCGAACGGAGGGGGGTGGGGGTGGCGTCGATCGAGCGAGCTTAACCGACTTTACTAGCGACACCTAAAAGGTTTAGGGCCGATAGGGCCACCCAAGGGGGACCCAAGAAAGTCGTCGCGTCGAAAGTAAAAAAAAGGAAACAAATTGGCGGTTCGATGTGTTAGGTTCGCTCGCCGGCGACGCCTGTCACGGACTAAACACGTCGCGACGCGACGCAACGTGACGCGACCGTAGAGGAACCGTGTGATTTTTAAGCAAAAGCGAGAAATGTATATTAAATTTCTGTGGGATAGTTCGTTGACCCACGCAGCCTTACTGGGCCTTATTAAAGTATTATCGCGTTACTACTAAATTTAACTAGTGAGATAATCGATAAAAACGTAAGACTATTTAAACGAGAGCGGAAGGGACAAAAGAGAGAAAGAACAAGAGAGAAAAATGTGTGAGCGATTAATCAAAGCGTAAACGTGAGAAGAGAAGGTATCAAGGGCGAAACAAGGAGCGAGAAAAAATCGTGGACGGAAGGGAGAGAAAGAAACGGGGTAACGTCCAGATCGTTCGCGTGTCATCCAAAGAAAACTGTCTGCGAAGAGAAAACGGGAGAACCGATTCGATCGATGATCCAAAAACCCGATGAAAAAATGGACGGCTTGGTGAACACATGTGTGCGTATGTACGTGAGTTTGAGCGCGCCTGTATGTTTTGTGTGTGTCTGAGAGAGAGAGAGAAAGAACGCGTGTGTGTGCGCGCGCGCGTGCAGGAGAGAGAACGAGAGAAAGAGGGAGAAGCGAGATATATAACCGATATTCCGCCATTCGCTTTAGCAAAAAAACTCAAAAAAAGAGTAATAAGAAACTAATTGCGTCCAAAGTAATGTTTAAATGAAGTTTATAAGCCACCGTATTTCTAGTATATTTAAGGGACTTTTCCTCTTCTTCTTCTTCTTCTTCTTCTTCTCCTACATCTACTTCTACTTCAGTCTTCTAGTTCTTTTTCTTCTCCTTCAACTTCTTCTTCTTCCTCTATACTTCCACTATCTTCTTCTTCTATTAATACTACCATCACGACTATTACTATTGTTACTATTGCTACTACTATTTACTATCACTACTTAACACTACTATTACTATTACAACTACTGCTACGATTACTATTACTACTACTACTCTTACTACTACTACTATTACCACTACTACTGCTACTACTATTACTACCACTTTTACTACCACTACTACTATTACTTTTACTACTATTACTACTATTAATACTACTACTCCTACTACTACTACTACTACTACTACTACTACTACTATTACTACTACGACTACTACTCTTACTACTACAACTACTACCACTACTACTAATACTGCTGCTACTACTATTACAACTACTATTACTACTCTTACTACTACCGCTACTGCTACTACTACTACTACTACTACTACTACTACTACTACTACTACTACTACTACTATTACTATTACTATTACTATTACTATTACTACTACTACTCCTACTATTACTACTACTACTCCTACTATTACTACTACTGCTACTACTACATCTACTATTACTATTACTACTCTTACTACTATAACTACTACCACTATTACTACTCTTACTACTACTACTACTACTACTACTACTACTACTACTACTACTACTACTACTGCTACTACTACTACTACTACTACTACTAGTACTAGTACTACTATTACTACTACTACTACTACAACTACTATTACTACTACTACTACTACTACTGCTACTACTACTATTGCTACCAATTATTACTACTACCACTACTACTACTATCATCGCTACCAGTTATTACTACTACTAATACTATTACTACTACTTTTACTACTACTACTATTACTACTAGTACTTCTACCATTAATAGCACTACTACTATAGCTACTACCATGTATTACTAGCATTTACTACTACTTCGTTTTTCTAAAAGAAAGAACAAGAGCAAGTGCGAGAGCGATAGAGAGAAAGTGAATCGCGAGAACGTGAACAATTTTCTTCGGAGAAAGAAAGCGCGAGAGAGCACGCGTATAGATCTCCTGAAAGCCTTCAACGAGCTCAAGGATTGCGTTTTACGAGTACCACCCAGTTTATTGTATAATAATAAAGGTATAACAATAACGATACCGATAATAAAGTATAATGTAATAACGACTAACATAACGAGCTAACCACGATGATAACGATTATAGTAATAATAATAATAATACGAAAAATAATAATAATAATAATAATAATAACAATAATAATAATAATATTGCGTCGACAACAAGAAGACGAATACATTGAAGAGTAAACAAGGGAAAACAAGGAGACAAAAAAGAAACGAAACAACAAGCAAAAACGTCATGGCTGATTCAAACTGGGCCCGGCGTCTATACACAATTGTCAAGTATATCCTTCCTTAATAACATAGGGTCTATCGAAGAGCGCGCGCGAGAGAGAAAGAGAGAGAGAGTGAGAGAGAGAATTAGAGGAAGAGAGGAAGAGTGTGAATGAGAAAAAGTGTTTGAGAGAAAGAGAAAGAGAGCGAACGAAAGAAACAGACGAAGAGTGAATGGGGTAAACACAAAGAAAAAGGGATATAGGCGATCGGACGAACAAGTATCTAATAACAATTGCGTAGCAATATTCGCCGGTTCGATCCACGATTTAATCATTTCGGAGCCGATCGTTCTTTCATTTCTTTCCTTTCGTCGTTTCGTTATGTTTTTGTTCGGCCTGTCATCATCTCAGTCAGTGACCTTGTATCCTCGCTAATATTCTAAAACGACAAGAATAATAATGATAATAATAGTAATAATAATAATAATGATGATAATACTAATAACAACAATAATAATTATAATAATAACATTAATATTGATAATACTAACGATAATGGTAATTCTGACGATATCGATAAACAACAATAAAAAAAAGAGTGAAAAATCAACAATAATAATACCTCTAGCGTTATCGTTCCTGTTTATATAAATCGCTTGTACATTAAATACGTGAACGAATGTAAACGAGAACACACACACATACACATACACACAGTATACACGCACTCACTACGAGCACACACAGACACACACACATGTACACACACATACACACATCTCACGCGCGCTCGCTCGCGGGCGCGTCCGTACACACGCACCGATACACGCCCTCACTATCTATTTCGATAAAACATATTAAGAAGCGAGTTTTTTTATCTCTTCAAAGTAGCTATAATTATAATTGCACAGACATGAATGGAGGTGCGGGGTTCGCTAATTCAGGTGACGATCGCAGAGAGCGAGAGATAGGTAGATAGATAGATAGATAGAGAGAAACAGAGAGAGAGCGATAGAATGAGAGAGGGTAATAGAATAGTAAACGAAAGATGCGAAATTACGCGAAGAATCGACGTGCTTTGGACAATTGAGAATTCGTATGGCGTCGGCTTATCACACGCGATAAGTAGACTGCGGGTCTCCATGCGAAATGAGAACTTTCCAAGTCAATTATAAGGAATAAAATTTCTTTCAACGATTCGAACAAGTCGAAAATCGACGTGATAACATTCGTAAATTTGTTCACAGTTTTGTGTGTCGCCTATTCGTTTTTCATTACACCCGCAGTCTAGTGATAAGCGAGAGAAACGATGTTCTTCTCGGTGTCGGCGAAAAGTTCTGAGACCTCTTGGCCCCTCGATCTCTCGGACTAACGAAAAGTCAGATCGGGTCGCATTGCGTAAGACTGGGTTAGACTAAGTCAGACTAGAGAACAAGAAGGGTCGAACGAAGCTCGCGCGCGTGCTCGCCGCGCTTGATGCAATTGTTCTTTTGGCGACGGAAGCCTTCTATCGATCGTGATCACCGATTCGACCGGTCTCGTCGTGTTCCAACGGCGTACCCGATTATGTCGTCTTATCCGATTAACTGCCTTTGCAACCGATTCGCTGGTTCGACAGAAAGCAGCTCGTAAGCTCGATCGGATAGCAAACTCGATCGGGTTTCCGACAAAATAACCACTCTGCTGCACCGGGAAAAAAACTCGGCCTGTGCCGTTCACGGAGTTCTCGCAAAGTTCTCACGAAGTTCTGCTCGGGCTGATTCAATTTACGCATTAATTAATTTACGGTACATTAATTTCTCCGCCTAACTGGACGGAATCGTTTCTGGTCTAGAATTGATATCGACGATAGACTGCTACCGTTCTTTTCGTTGACAAATCGGTCTTTCTTTGCAACCATGCAACCGGTTCGCTGGAACGGCGGATACACGGGGAATAGTCGGGTGACCGGTCTTCCGTCGATCACGACCATTCACGGTTCACCTTGGATCGAGAGCTCCGAATCGCGTGATCTCAGCACGAACGCGTTCTCTTTGGTTACCGAACTCGGGGGACCTGTTCGACACAGTGTTCCGAACTGGTACGAAATTTCTGACGCATGCGCGGCCAAGACAGTAGCGTATCTACTATGACGCAGCAGAGCGGTGAGGGCCCTAACGGCCTGTAGCAGTTACATTGGCGGGAGTGTACCGGTATTATTGACGAGTGTTACATCTTGAAACTTAATTGCTAACGTTTTAAGGGTAGCTTAACCCCTTGCCTTTTCACATGTATACACTAATAATTTTTTCAAAGTTGCGTGTTGCTCGAACTACCCGATTTCATCGAAAAGGTTACGTTACTGAGCCAGAAATTGACGCGCACGCGTCAGAAATTTCGTACCAGATCGGAACACTGTTTCGACATCCGCGATCAGCCCCCACCCCCAACCGCGTGTATTTGCAACGCAGATTCTCAAAGTGCCTTAACGACAGATCACGCGCGCGAGTTTCCGCGGGTCGCAGAAGCATCCGGTATAGAACGGAACTAAATGGAACCCAGGGCCGAACGAAGAATCGTTCGTCTCGCAACGATCTACACACCCGGACGAACCAACGGAAAACCAACGAGTCTCGTTCATCGGACGTCGACTCGATCGCAAAGTTACCCTCTGCATTCGTTAATTACAACTCACTGTAATTACCTCGATCGCACTTGTAGACCAGCAACGATTAACGATTACGGAGAGCGACTCGCGGTCGAGCCAACTGTCGCGATTTCACTGTTATCGGTATATCGAACATTCGGCGAGCGTCTCTAGATCCTTTGATCGTTCGATCGCGTCTTCACATTGGCAGAGGAGTCGGTCACTCGGTCGTTCTAGAGTTCTACTGTTACAGTTTGCAACCCGACGAAGTTATCAAGCAAATCTCAAGTTTGATTCGTTTACAAAGCTACCACAGATCATTCTCACAGAAAATGGTTAGGGGTACAAGGTCATGCGTGCCGCCTCGGTAGATCTTCGTTGGATCTCGCTGCTCTCGCATTGCGTAACAGCAGATCGGGTTTTAAAGATCGTGTTAAAGCTCGTTCGGTCCCGGAGCTTCGTTCTGAAGCTTGAGGATCCACACACCGGTACCGACACTCTGCCAATCGAGTTACAATCAGCTTCGAACGCGCATAGATCTCGAATATTCGTTTCTATCGAAAAGCAACGGACGTTCATCCTCGCAACTTTTTCATCTAGGCCATTTCACCCTCGTAGCTCGTTGCGAATCATGCCGAACGTCTTCGAGTTGGTGTCGTTTCTAGCGACAGCTTTAAACCGACTCCGATCTCATGAACAATCCGTGAAACACTGTTCGCGGATCTGCGATCCAAGATCTAGGATGGAGTATGCAGAATCCAGATTGAGTAGCCGGGGAAGTAAGAAGATAGGAAATAACGATCTCCTCTCTGCGAGCGTCGAGCTCGCGACCACGAATCGTTTCACGAAAGACGAATCAATTCGGTTCGAGTTCTACTTGTAAATAAGCCCCGGGATGAAGAACCGTTCGCGATCGGCTTCGTTTGTAATTAAACACGAATTAACCATAAGTGAGCGTATATCTTTAAAATTTATTCCTACTACGGTGAATCGTGAACGCTTTAGCCAATGTTCGGAGCGTGTGTTAACCGATTTACGCGCATTATTATTGTTAACGATATAATTGTATTTACTTTTATAAAATAATGTCGGATATTGTAATTAAAATTCTATACTGAAATTACTCTGTATCCAATGAGAGACGAATAAATAAAATGGTCAATATAACTTCTTGCTATTCGAATGTATTCTACGTGCACTGGTTGTATGGATATGTGTGTATGCATATACAATATATGTGCACATATGTATGTGTACATATATTGGTTCGTGAACTAATTCTTCCTATCTTTCCAAAGTGTAAGACCAGGACAGAGTCAGCGTGCGACAAGAACAACAGAGGTCTCCATCGTGCCACCTTCTTTTCTACGGGACTTCGAATCTCCTGATACGTATTAGGAAAGTATGGTAAGCAAGGAGTTATACTTTCGCAGCATTAGCTCGATGAAAATTAAATAAGATTACACTTTACCTTTAGAAAGCAGAAATTATTATCTTTTTCTGTAGATTTTGGCGAGAAAATGCGAAAAATAGACGCTTGACAATCCTAAGCGGTCAGTGGTTTAAACTGCGTGTTTGAAAGTTAGCAACGGCCGCACTTTTGTGGCACCACCTAGCGGTGCCGCTCGGTAAGCGGCGTGCGACGGTTATCAACGGTTACTGCCGCCAGTTATTGTATTATGTACATGTGAACATGGCGGGAATTCTTACGCGGCAAAAAGATTTGAAATTGGCCAATTCTAAACACGCGTAACATTTGAATCAGTGATCTCCTAGGATTGAAACTTGAATTTTTGGCATAAGAAAGAGGCTAAAAATTCTTAGGGGTGAATTTTTTTAAATGGCGAAATAAGTGTTTGATTAATTATATAAAAGATCATTAAGACCAAGTTTTAAGCAAATCTGACCATAAATAAAATATTCCTCATACATACGTTTCAACCCATTCTCACCCCTTAGGGGATGAATTTCGAAATATCCTTTATCTCTTGTATAGATCATAAAGGAAACCTCTGTGCAAAATTTTAGCTTTCTAGGGCCAAGGTGAGTGAGTCAGTCAAGACTTCGTTTTTATATATATAGATTGACATTATAATTTGCGTTATCTTTACAATTATTAAACACATTTAATTGGTATATTGAAACAGAAAAGCAGAAGGTGTTCTAGTCGGGATTAATCTTCGATCTCCTCCTCGGTCTACAAATACGTAGTAATTTCTCCCGTTAATTACTTCTTGTTTTGCCTGCGTTAATACATGTTGGGAGTTTCCATGATTGGCTTGCAGGATTTCATTTAAGAAATGCACTTGTTTTGGGGGTTTAACGAAAGGATCCGTCGCCCTCGCTGCTGTTAATCGAGAATTTTGCAGGTTCTGACGCTTTCTACGTTTCACCCAGCCTGCCAGAAACGCGTAAATGATTTCTATTAGAAAGAAGATCGCTGCGATCGTGTATCCAGCTACGACAACTTTATACGTCAGAAGAAGATCGGTGTTGCGGAGCTGCCTTTCGGTCGAGCGAAGGTCCACAGGGCAAATTTCAGCCAGTGGAAGATCTTCCTGTTGCGTTTGTTGTACGATGCCTGACTCCACCAATCTGATCAACCTGTAATCAAATAATTAACGAACTTCCGTTCCTTTCGTAGACAGACTTTCGCGGAGAGTTGCATTTCAGACTTGCATTTCATTCAATGGCTTCCGAGCGGTTGAACCGTTGGAAAAGCCGAATGCTCGATTCGTGTCCATAATGCTTCCAGGCATTATAACGTAGGTGCATCGCAAGCTGTGGTCCGTTTGATTGCGAGTTTTGCTCACATAATCCTCGAATATTAGCGTTTGCAGGTAATGAGCTTCTGCGAGGAACAGTTTTTCTAAAGGAACCAATGAAACGACCCGTTAACACGACCGCGAGATTTCACGAGAAACATAAGACTAGATAGTGTATTACGTACTTGTGCTCACGGAATTCAGTATGGCTTTCGACGGCTCGTAAAACTTGAACTCACCCTTTCCTTGCGATCTGCTAACATTCAGTAAACTCAAATCGTTCACATGCCCCTGCAAAAGATAGTTTTTCTCGTGGATATGATTCCCTGAAACGGAGTAGAGAAACAGTAGAGCATATCACCTGGGAAAGAAGAAAGTCAACGAGACGGCCTTTGTACGTGACCCAACTGTATCCTTTCTCGACGATGTCTTGCAGAGAGCTGATGGACAAAGTGAACTGCGGTTTCGTGAGGAACGCCGTGAGATTCGCGGTGTAGAACGACGTCAATATCAATATGAAAATCCACCATGTGGCGAAAAGCATTCGCGTCGAATCTGCAGACGAGAAAATTACGATTCAATGTAAAAAGGAATTATGCTGCTCGGAATCGTTCTCGAGACATGATCAAATATTCTACCTGTCTTGGCAACGATGCTCGTTCCTTGTTTCAAGAGAGAACTGTAAGCGAACCAGGCGCAAGAGGATAAACCAAATCCTTCGTGTTTCGGGTCGTGCCATAATTTCGCTCTACAAGAATATGCATAAATTCATAGAATTAGAATCGGAGATTTCAAGATTTTTCTGACCTTTCTTTTTTTTATCCGAGAAGGGAAAGACGAGAAAAACCCCTCCCCTATAGTTCACTTCACAGCCAATAAGTACACCGGCGGGGACACTGCCTGTTCAGCATTACTACCCGCCGTGTGTAGCAATCAGATTGACTTCTTGTATTGGATAACAATAGTAATAATATTATAATATAGTTGTTTAAATAAACAATAAAGCAAACAAAACAGGGTCTGTGAAGAAGAAATATAAAAAATATACAAAGACAATACAGTTAACAAAGAGGCCGGGTCTAACAAAACACTAAGTCGTAACAGATTTCTCTGACCTGATCCTGGCGAAGAGGTAAATAATCGGTCCCATGAAGATCAAAGATGCCAGAACTAGGAACCAAACTGTTCTCTCGAACGGTGCGAGGAGACCGGAACCGCTGGCCGACTCCTTCGGCCTCTTCATTACGGCAGTCAACCTGGTCTCGTCCAAGTAGATGCTAAATTCGCAGAACCGTCCCAATTCCGGCAGAACCGGAAGAAACGCAACAGCCATATCCACTTTCTGCTTCAAACGAAAAGCAATACTTTTGATCGAGCTCAAGGATAAGCTTGGATATATTCGGGATGTTATCTATCGGGGTTATCTATCACCCTTTCTTATCACCTACAGTAACATTAAAATCAAAATTTATCTTTGACGATCACATTAGATGTATGGCTGCGAAACAAAGGCTAACGAAAGGACGGATAAAGGCACGGCAGAAGAAGATGGGCAACCGTGTTCCTTTGCTATCGACAAAATTTATCTTTGGCGATCACGGTAACATTAAAATTAACATGAAAAATGATTCACCTTTTCGTAAAGCAATCCGAGAACACCGTTGTTCTCGTCCCCGAGGATGTGCTCGTTTGGCGGGACAATGCTGTACGTGAAATTTAGCTTCGCGCTGACCAAATCGAAGATATAGAACGCGTATCCTCTGCCAACCCATTTTCCGTCCTCCTCCGCGATTCCAGAGAACGGCATGTCCTGTGACAAATA
Organism: Lasioglossum zephyrum; assembly: GCA_028455615.1. NCBI lineage: Eukaryota > Metazoa > Arthropoda > Insecta > Hymenoptera > Halictidae > Lasioglossum > Lasioglossum zephyrum. The sequence goes on along the minus strand of CM052326.1, from coordinate 13,272,358 downwards.
CAAATCGTTCACAATCGCTGATCTATGTGGATAGAATTGTAGATTAGTTAATTCCAAAGTTTGAAATTGCGAGGCGTACATTCCAGGACGTGACGACTATGTGGGACGGTATCGTGGGTCTATCCGTGTCGTCCATCGTCTCCGCAAACTCATCTGCGAACATGAAAGAATAGTAAAAGGATAACGAATAGACTGCGGATTTTATGCATTGATGACAAAAAATGGGCAACTACAATTTAAGACAGTGAATGTATTAGTTTCAGCTTAATAAAATAATTAAAAGAAGAATACAATGCTTATTTGGCTCCTGTATCCTGCAATAAATGCGAACATTTTTTATTTTGCATAAAGTCCACCGTCTAATAATGAAACAGTGTGAAAAAGATACGCGAATGCGACCGATCGAGTCTAAGATAACGCTGACCTTGACCGCCAGCATAGCGGTTGCAGCACAGGGACCATGCTGCCGAAACGATCAACAGCACGCGATCAGGTTGCATCCTCCGATTGGAAATTCAACTACATTAATTTTCGTTAACTAAACTTGAACCGAGCCCGATGACAAATTGATCGAGACCTGGGCTGCGGTACGACAGACCAGGTGCCAAGGTAAATCGATACTGACGTGTTTGCTCGCATCCTGACTGACAGTGACCCGTCTGACATCCACGCGCAAACGGTTCACGCGTTCACACCCTATAACACAACGATGCCTATAATACACCGTTCAAACGTTCAAACATTGTTCGAACGAGTTTCAACGTGTTCGATATCATTCGAAATTTGTTAAACAATGTTATTAATTACCTGGTAGAACGTTCCAATAAAGTCCATCGAATTTTGCGTAGATTCCAATGGATTCTACAATATAGTAAACGACAGCATAATATACATATGCATGTGTAGTGCAGGTTTATTCTTGCATGGCATATTCTGTAAACCTTTTCAAACATTGTTCGAACGAGTTTCAACGTGTTCGATATCATTCGAAATTTTTTAAACAATGTTATTAATTACCTGGTAGAACGTTGCAATAAAGTCCATCGAATTTTGCGTAAATTCCAATGGATTCTACAATACAGTAAACGACAGCATAATATATACATATATGCATGTGTAGTGCAAGTTCATTCTTGCATGGCATATTCTGTAAACCTATCATTTCAAATCTGAAATAATGGATGTTAAAGGAAGAAGTAAACGGAGATAAAGATTATTCGTATAAAGGATTGAGTACTTTCAAAATTGACGCCACCGTTCGTATAGAATCCTGTGACGCTTGCCAATCCACGCACTCGCCGAAGATGAAGATGAAGATTGGGACCAGGGAAGTGAAGGGAAGGACGCCTCTCATAGGGAAAACATTTTCTGTAACAATGAAAGATGAGAGATAAACATTACTGAATTTTGCAGGCGTAATCAAGTGAGACTACTGTTTGCAAGGATAAATGCATTCAAGGCATTCAATGCAAGGACAGCATTGGATTTGTTATGTTCTAGCATGGTTTTCTAACCAAAGAGCCCTTTGGTTCTAACGGCGCGGCGCATTCTCTGACAGTGGTTCTCAATTGTATTTAGTTGCGCGGCGCGGCGCGGCGAGGAGCGATAAATGGTGGACGGGAAAGCAATGGTAGCCCGGTTGCACTGAAATGACAACAAGTGATTGATATTATTAACGACGGTATAATGTGAGGTGCAAGAGGAAAGATAAACCGGCGCGAACGGGAGCGCAGTTTGTTGGTAAGTAGCCCGACAAACCATCCCGTTCGTGGATATGACCACGGGTCTGGGAGTTTCATTCAAGGTGTAGGAAAAATTCCTTACCGAACCACCCGTCTCGATGAGCGCAGGTTATGTGAGGCCACGAAACGCGTCGTTCACAGCCGTTTTTCCGCGGACACCGGCCAGGATGGGCCAGGGTACGGACGCTTGCACCGACAGGCCCACCGAAGTCAGCGTCATCAGATTCGTATCAAGAAATCGCACCATCGAGGAAATAGCCCCGAAAAAGGTAAAACCGCCGGAGCCATTTCACGGGGTTCAACGACCCCTAACTCAAAACAAATCGCCGCTGCGTTTTAACCATTATCCAGTCGAATCTTCCCAGAGTTTATCGCACTCGTTTTCTCGGTTCGTTCTACTGCCGTCCACTTGATAAACTATCATTTTCCTAATTTTCTTTTAGGAAATTTATACGTGCAAACAACGAGGTTGCGGGAAAATATTTACAAACCAAGATGAATACAAAACACACGAGGCTCTAGAAGCTTTGAAGATTAGATTCATGTAAGTCGATTCAGTTTTATTTTCCAATGTTCGTATGTATAATACATTGATATATGGTACACAGCTGCCGAGAGCCAGGATGCGGAGAAGAGTTGTCCGATCCTGGAAGCATGTGGCGTCATTACCAAGAATGGCATAATAACGAAACAAATGTATTTATATGTCCATACACGAATTGCGGGTCTTTACACACAACCAGTAGTAATTTAGAAGAACATATCGAAAGCTGTCATAGACAGCCGCCAACACTGCCAACCGAACCAGAAGTAATATGCTTCGAGGATCTGGAAAACGCGATGGACGAAGAAATTGTACAGAGCACAGAGGATTGCTACGAGAAGAGACAGAGCGAAACTTTTGCAATAAAACCACACCAATACGACGATAATAACGAACAAGGTATTCATAGAAACGACAATATACAGCAGCAGAAGAAAGAACTTCCCCATGAACAAAATCCTCCAAACGATAGCTCGAACAAAGATGATTACTCTTCTACCGGCGAGTCGTTGAACGAAGCCAGTGGCTTTCCTCTCGCCGAGAATCTAATGTTAAGTACCGAGAATTTCCTATGCAAGTACGAGGGCAATACGAATAAGTGTTCGGAACTTCAAGTAGAACATTCCCAAGAGAAGAATAACGTAGTCTACGTAAACGGAGACATCACGATTACCAAAAATACGAAGAACGAGGTTTGTACGATGAACTCAAGGAATCAAGAGCACAGAATAGAATTGGATAATCTCGAACGAATCTTCAGAAACGATTTGAATCGAGATGCTTCGAAAAACGAGGAGAATACTATAGAATCGAACAGCAATTGTTCCGACGACGAAGAATACACTCCAAAGAAACAACGTATGTCTAGATACAAACAAGAGATCTACAACTGTGCCAGCAACGGCTGTGCGAGAAAATATAAATATATATCGCACTATCGTCATCATCAAGACAGCCATAAACTAGTAGCCAATACAATTAGTTCAAATTCTAGCAAATCGATAGTGAAACTAAAACAAGGGAAAGCCTCAACAGTCAGTTTTTTCTTGTAAGTTCACAAACACTTTCATGACTAAAAATATTATAAACTAGACTGAGGATGTTTATGCAATTTTCAATTTTTTTTAGACAAATTTTAAGAAAGTGGTTCCAAATGAAATTCAACACGATAAATCAAAATTGTTCTATATTCTGTTGAATTTAATACTCCAGCATTTTTTTTTTAATTTTATAAGTCAAATGCATAAAAGTCCACAGTCTAATTGCAGCGCATGGTTACTAATTTATTGTGCGCTGATCAGATGCAAGATTCCTGGCTGCGGAGCGCAAGTGAGCAATGTAACTGGTTTATGGAAGCATTACCAGGACAATCATGCTAATTCGAAACTGCCAGTAGTACAAGGAACTAAGAATAACGAAGTATTTCGGTAAGTTCACTTTATCATTTATTTATCCACTACTAGTGCTTTGATCCAGAGTGTTTTAACCAAGGGTACATTTCAGATGCAAGATTCCAGGATGCGAAACAGAATTCAGTACAACTGTAATGCTGTACAAACACTTCAGTGAAGTGCACTCGAATGGTTCTGGCAATAATGCTAGCACAAATACAAAGACTGGAAACGGGAGTAGTTTTCATTACACTGAAATGTTCAAAGATGATACTACCAGCCCCCAAGTAAATTTTAAGACTGACTTTAAGGCAAAGCATAATATTAATGTAAATGACTGTACGAAAAATGCCGATGAACAAAGATTATCGTCGATTGTTAAAAAGGAATCCCGGGATTGATTCGAGATGAACTAATATCGGTCTTTAATCGTGAAGATAAATAATTGTAGCGGTATAAATTAGAGTATTCGACTAGGGCCGTAAGCATTCGATTTAAGAAACATCGTTGTTCCTTTTCTCTTTACGAGCCCTCCTGCTCGTTTTTTGATTTTTCTTTTTTTATTTTTATCCCTTTGACTAGTCATTCTTTGTTACGCTTTTATATTACCATTTTGAGTGCAACGACCCTTGTTCGATACTCACGTTTTTATCATCCTATTCCCAAATACTAGAGATTTGGAATAGAGAGAACACTTCTGAGTCGTTTTTCGATGACTTCTAATCATCCAAATATAAACGAAGGCTATACGTAATACATAGCGACTTTCTAACTTGGTACATTACCTGAAGAAAAGTATTACCGTTGTTTTTGTATATCTTATATTTCAAAGTTTTAGAAAACTTGACGCCTGCCTGTCGCGTGACGGTGTCTATTAAAATATAAAATATTGCTATCAACGGCAAACGAAAAATGTACTGCGCCAAATTGTTTGTAATTATACAATGAATGTGAAAAGCAACTCAGACAGATGGAGAAAAATGTTAATTCTCGATTCAACAGGCAATGAACGAAACGAACCATAAATACAATTTCATAGATCGATCGATAAGCCCTGGTGTGGCAAACTTAAAAATACAGTGCAAAGAACAGGATGAACTTGCTGCAACGTTTGTGCGCGCACGTTGCATAAAATTCTTGACTTTCCATAATGATTTTTACTATTTTATATTATTGTATTATTTTAATGTAATTTATATTACACACATGTCATTGTAGTTATTATACTAGATATTGTAGAACTGTAAGTATTACGTAGCATTTTTATTTGTATGTCTGTACGTTGAAAAATAAAGTGCAATAGTGAGCTAAAAAGGAATGCTAAGGAACAGCTCCTGGAATTGATTAGATTACTCCAGATATAGGCCGCTCGATTATCTTCTGTAGCGCGTAACATAAATACATATATATGTACTCCCATTCTTTGCAGCTCCACCTGGAAAAGGAGTTCGTTGCTCTTCACTTCAATTGCGTTGCTCATAATAGGCTCAATCGTACTGTTCGCCGCTCACATAAGATGTTTATAATATTATATTTAATGATTTCAATCGTTTGGTGTGCAGCGCAGCAACACAATTTCCTTCTAATAATTATTGATGACTTAAGGCCAGCTTTAGAATGTTACGGCGATAAAAACGCGTATACGCCGAACATAAATCGCTTGGCAAAGAACGCTGCGATCTTTTCGCAGGCGTTTGCTCAGGTTAGTATCTTTAGAGCACATTGTTCCAAAGGAAACAATAAAACAGAATAGGTTTATTTTCAGCAAGCCTTGTGTGCACCAAGCAGGAATTCTTTTCTAACAAGTAGGAGACCGGATACGCTACAGCTTTATGATTTTTATAGTTATTGGAGGAAAGATGTTGGCAATTTTACAACGTTGCCTCAACATTTAAAAAATAACGGATATGTTACGAAATCTATAGGAAAAGTTTTTCATCCAGGTCTTTCATTTGTAAATCACGAAAACCTTATTATATTGTACCTGAAGATTTCATACGAAATTTTTCACAGGGATTAGTTCAAATCATTCCGATGATAGCCCTTATTCGTGGACGGAAGTACCGTTCCACCCATACACGGAGAGATACAAAGATCTTCCAGTTTGCCAAACTAATTTTCATATACCTCCTGCACAGAATCTCGTCAATATCGTTTCTCTGAACAATGCATAATTAATTAACACGATCTCAAGATCTCGTGTTTTCAGGTATGTCCTGTGAAAGTTTCATCGATGCTAAACAAAACTCTGCCGGACATAGAAATACTAAGAGAAGCTAAACATTTTCTGCAAACTCATGCGAACGATCCGACTCCTTTCTTTTTGGCAGTCGGATTTCAGAAGCCCCACATACCGTTCAAGTATCCGAAAAGATATTTAAGTAAACTTTATCAATATTACCATTTATGGAAAATAGTTTTCCACATTGTTCGAAATATTTAAAAAGAATACTTTCAGAACACCATCCACTTCGTAAATTCAAACTACCTGACCCATACGAGTGGCCGGAGAATGTCAGTAGCATCGCGTACAATCCTTGGATCGATTTAAGAAAGAGGAAGGACATTGAAAGTCTGGATCTGAATTTTCCATGGGAAAGAATACCAAGTACGATTCAAAAGTTCGTATCGCTAATTATATCTTTATGTCTCTACTGCTGTTTGATTTACAGAGGGCTTTGGCAAATTGATTATGCAATCCTATTACGCAGCTGTGTCTTATGTCGATGACCTAATTGGTAAATTAATAGATCAATTAGACGTTTTATCGATCCGAAAGAATACTACCATAATACTCACATCGGATCATGGTGAGTTAAGATTATGATGGGACAAAGTATTTTGTTAATTTAAAAATGGTTTCCTGAAAATAGGATGGTCGCTAGGCGAACATGCGATATGGGCAAAATACAGTAATTACGACGTTGCTCTAAGGGTACCTTTAATAATATCAACCTCAGGCATAGGAGATACTGCGCTTAATCTACTTAAAAAACAGGTGGTCATAGATTCCTTGGTAGAGTTGGTAGACATTTTTCCCACCATCGCTGATTTAGCAAATGTTCCAATACCACTCTGCCAAAATGAAAGTGAAAGAAGAGATGCCACGCGTTCAGAACTCGTTTGCAGCGAAGGGGTTTCTCTTGTACCGCTTATAACAGCCGCTACGAAACAAGAGGTAACGAAAATTAAACAGTCGAAATCACGTATAATGTATTCGTATTAAAAAAATTGCAGTCTCTAGCATGGAAGAAAGCAGCTTTTGGACAATATCCCAGACCAAGCATCAAACCTTCGATGAATCCAAATAGCGACGAACCTCGTTTGAAGCAAATAAAAGCTATGGGATACACTTTAAGGACAGACAAACATCGTTACACAGCCTGGCTGAAATTTAATCCTCAAACGAGAGTACCAAATTGGAATCTGCTTATCGCAGAAGAATTGTACGATCATGAAATCGATAAAAATGAAAATAAAAATTTAGTAGTCTTTCCAAGATACCACAAATTAAAAGAGACTTTGCGAACATTATTGAAACGAGGCTGGAGGTTCGCTTTGCCTGGAAAGATGGACTTTTAATTTCTACAATCTTTAATTATCGAATCTACATTTTCTAAATATTTATCAAGCAAGTGCAGTAAATGTTTAATCTAAGCAAAGCGCCAATCCCCTCCACTGAGGAGCAATGTTTTTAAAAATTTTAGCTACTTATTTGTGGCATTTTTCATATTACAATGACACTAAGCATTGTCTCACCAAAGGATTATCTTAGATCGAACCTTTACTGTCGTATCTATTAATAGTAACAATATTATTATCATTATTATTATATTAAGAGCGCGCAGTGGCTCAGTGGGTAGAGCGCGCGACTGCGGATGCCGTGGTCGCGGGTTCGATCCCACGGCCGGCACCTCTGGAAATATTCCATGTGCTATATAAATACTGTGGAGCCCAAGGTGGTTCGGAACCCACCATAAAAACAGTAGGTCCCGCAGGAATTGGCTGCAATTAGGCGATAGGTGAGAGTGGAAAGGGAGAAGGAGATTGTGTGGATGTATGAACTTGAAACCCTGCGGGGACCAAGTATATCTATCTATGTCTATTATTATATTAAGAAAGATTATAATTGCATTATATTACATTAATACTGATACTAATGTATAGTGCGTAAGATACAAGTTATTACTTCCACTAGTAATAATGATTCGTGTAAATTACTCATAAGTAAATGACTTGTGATACATATATAAAACAAAAAATCGTACAATGAATATACTTTCAGCTGAAACTAGTGACATAACATCAACACGTTCGCCAGTTATGCGCCACATAATGCGTATGATATGTTTATAGTCTACAGAATGAACATTTCATTTGCGCACCAGCGTCACACATATTTTATGCAATATTTACCTCGATCGAACAATGGTAGCGAACGTGTTACAATTGCCATCGTAGGTAGAACGATGCAAAGTTTGCACCGTGATTTCCCTAAACTTTATTTTCCTATAGCGCTCATTCTTCTTGATTTTTGTTTTTCCCAGTCGTCGCAGGAGTGGGAATGACCTATTACAAACATTGTAACACGGTATTTTGTTATCGTGGTAAATTTAAAGTGTATTTCCAATCATTTGAAAAGAACGTAAACGTTACAATTACCTCAACGATGTCATCGTCATCCCCGTATTTCGGGTCAGCAGTTCTATTGTCCACATAAGTAAATGGAATATCGGGTCTCGTATCTTGACTACTTGTCTTGGTAAGATTCCTCACCATCTGAGGCATCTGAGGCATATGAGGCGTTCGAACAATATTCGGCACCTGTGTTGTTCTCATCTGTCGTTTAGAAAGTTTCAACGAATTAATAAACTGTGCAAATGAAGTCTTTATGGGTAACGACAGCAATGGGTCACTCTATCTACATTTGATCTGATTTGTACTGATTCCGAATTAACTGTAACGCGATACGAATTCAGCACGTTACCAGCAGATTACCGATGGCTAACGTATTCAGACAGGAGATTCTACATATAGTCTATAAATATAATTTGTACTGTTCCACATACCGCATCGGACGTTCCATGGAAAGCCTGTCTCTCCCAATAGCTGTACATATCTGTCAAGACTCGAGCCGTCATCATTTTCTGATATTCAGGCGTTGCGTTCGGATACTGCAATACAAGTTGCACAATTAAATTGTTTCACATAAACAGAGAGAGAGTCCATAAATACATAGTTTACTTCTATACTCACGTCTTTGCGTATAAGTTCTTGGAGTTTCTCGTAATCGTTGTTAACATTCAACCACGGCGATACGTTATTGAACTGATGCATATTGTTCAGATAACTCACTCCTCCAGCTGCCTGCATAAGTACTGGAGGTTTTCCTTTCTTTTCCTCTTCGTACTCTAACCAGGCTTGCTTCCTTTCTTCTTCGTTCAATTCTTCCTCAGCCTAGGAAAAATCGATATAGTACCAATAGCAAATCCAATATGAAAATCCATTATTTATTTCGAATTACCTTGTTCTCGAGAAGGGAATCGTGTTCGTGATAATTTTCAACGTAATCTTTGTACTTCAAAAATATTTCCGCTAATAGTCTGTCTTTTGGTAAATTCAACGTTGGTTTTTCTCCGTCTACGTTCGGCTCAAAAGTATACAATTCGTTTAAATCGTTATTTCTGTAGTGACGTTCTATTTGTTGCTCGTCAACGACTCTGCAGGAAAGGGACAGTTTCGTCACCTGTCGATTATAAATTTTCTCCTCCATCGTTCCAAACGCCAAAAATCGATAAACGTAACATGGTTTCTTCTGTCCGAACCTAGATACATCAATTTTATACTTGATTATTTAAATATGAGAACGATTGTTCTTTCGAATACATACAATATTGTCCGATATAACATACCTATATACACGAAATATACTTTGTACATCGTAGGAGGGGTTCCAACTCGCGTCAAATATAATTACCCGATTGGCAGCAGTTAAATTAATTCCTAAACCACCTGCTCGTGTTGATATTAAAAACAGCCTCGCCCTCGTATTCGTTGGATTATTAAATATTTTACACCATATATTTCTGTTCTCGGGAGATGTTTGTCCATCCAATCGGAAATAATCCAAGCCCAACGCCCAACTGCTTCTGTATCCCATATAATCTGAATCGTCACTTTTTTGCGTCTCGTCGTCGATTTTTGATAAAAATTTCTGAATTAAAGTTAAGGAATACAACGACTGCGAGAATACCAACCTAAAATAAGTATTAGAAATTCAATGTTGCTGTTCGAAATTTCACGAGCCAACGACAACGACTCGGAATACGTACACTTTATCGCCGATTTGCTCGCATTCTTTCAGAATGCCAAAGAGGAGCATTAATTTCGAGGAGACACTGATGTCTTCGAAATGATCAGCTTCGGTGAACTGCACCCACCAATCTTCCTCTTTCTTTTCGGTTTCTTCGGGCTTAGGGATTGGTTCGATATCTAAACACGAATATACGTCGAATTACATTGCATAACTTAGCATAACACCATTTGGTCACGAAAGAATAATTAATAATCGCACCAGGCTGGGTACTTCTAGTACATCTCGAGGCCTTTGGCGCAGCATTCGATTGTCCGTCATCATTTTCGTCGCTACTTCTTGCAGAAGAATCGGTGTTGGATTCGTCGTCGTCGTCAATAAAGTCCTTCAGAGAACCTTCAGAGTCATCGCTTGAAAATTTCTTTTCGTTCATTTTCTCTACCCTTTCTGCATTTAGACGCATCACTACGGGATGCGTCCATATCCTCTGCAACGTTTGAAAATCTGCGAAAAGGGATCCGTTTGCAGAACGCTGACGTCTACGCAAAACGTACAAGGAATGAAAACCAGTTTCTATTAATTTGTTTTACTATGTTTTACTATGCGTACCGAGCCAAGTTATCCAGATAGTAACGGTACATTTTGATTTGTACTTCCGAAAGTCTCACGAAAATCACGTATTCCTGTTTCGGCGGTAGAAATGGCGTCAACACAGAGTAATCGTATCTTTGCACGCAACCCTTCAACATCTTGTGTAAAACGTAAGCGCGTTTCTTCATTAATTTAACATCGTACTCGGTAGAGTCGTCGTATTGGCCGTTGTTTATTGGATTCGCAAATCTATTTAAGAATTCTTTCTTGGTTCCAAGGAGTTTTGGTTTTACAAATTGCACCATGCAATGATCTGCAGGGAATCGATACCAGTTAAATACGCAAAGATTTATTATATGTATTGTTTGATCGTAATCGATACTCACATTCTATTAAATTATTTTGTAGGGGCGTTCCGGTGAGTATGATTCTTCTTAATGTTTTAATTCGTCTCATAGATTTACTGAGAGCAGTGTCCTCGTTTTTTAATAAATGACCCTCGTCGCAAACTATTAGGTCAGGACCAGGATCTATCAAATAGCGTAGTAACTCTTCCTTCATAGCCTTTCGCATTTTATTATTCGTGCCGCTGAGGTTTCTAAACATTTCGTAGCCGATAAGAAGAACACCTCCAGTTCTGTGCCAACTTTTTAACTGGAACTTTCTCTCTATACACTTCTTTAATCTGTGATCAATTAAAAATTCACGATTGTTAGTTATTCGAGACATACGAGAGATAACAGTGATAACTTACTTGGTTAATTCATAGACCTCGATATCGCAATCATCGACGTCTTTCAACCACAAGTTGAATTCATTGTACCAATTAAGTACCGTGCTCAAGGGACAAACGATCATAATCGTCTTGATACCGGTTTCTTCGTGGTTTAAGAGCGTGTGCGATAAAGCAATTACTTGAAGACTTTTCCCAAGGCCCATACAATGCGCGATTATGCATCCGGTACCCGAAGTCGATTTTATCCTTTCCAGGGATTCGAAGCAGGCATCCCACATGAATTTGATTCCTTGAGCTTGATGCGGTTTCAAACGCTTCACTATTTCCGGATGAACGCTTACAAGATCTTCTTTCGTTTCCGCATTGAAATCTAACACCAATTTGTCCACTTTCTCTTCATTGGCCAATCTTGCTTCGTACATCTCATTGTACTATGTGTGGAAAAATCGGGAAATATATCAATCGAATATAATAAAGATAAATCGCATAATAAGTACGTACTAATTTTTGACGGTCCTCGATCCGTTTAAGCCGCTCTTCCTCTTCTTTTGCAGCTAGTTTCGTGTCATCTGCAACCTGCTTATCTTTCAGCACTTTCCGAATATTCTTGCGACCTTTCTTGCCAGGTGTTCCTTGAGAATTTGCAGGGTCTTCGTCAGAATCATCGTCGCTATCACTGGCCACCTTTTTTATGCGTTTCCGTTTTGGCTTCACTCTGAAATTGTAAATTGTAATTAGCATACACGTCGTTCGGTAAGTAACAATAAAAATGTACTTTTTCTCTCCAAGAGACGAATCCGTGTCAGAAGATTTACGCGACTTCCGCTTAAGCGACTTTTTCTGCTTCTTCTCTTTGTCCGATCCAGCGTTCGAAGATTGATCAGATGCCAGTGTTACAGACTTAGAGGAGCTCGAGTCAGAATCCACAAACTGTACGTCCGAGTCAGAATCCAGAATTTTTCTACGAGGTCTCCTCTTACGTTTAACAACTGTGTCTTCGGCATCCGAATTTTCTCTATGTCAAAATTTTTTAAATAAAATACAGCAGTTCTCGAGCTAATTAGAAACCATGATAAATATAACCCACGTTTTATTTTCTTCCGCCTTTTGCTTCAGTTTCTCTTGCTTTGTGTCCCACTTTGCACTTTCAACCTCAGAGTCCGAAGTCGAAAAGTTTACTGTCAATAACTTGTTCCGTCTCCATTGTCTTTTCTCTCGTTTCTCCTGGGCGTCCTAATTTAGTTTTAAAAGCTGATTAGCTGAAGAGCAAAAATGCTTTCCTACACGAAAATGTATTCTTCTTACCTCGTCGTTACCGGAACCTTTCTTCTCTGCTTTTTGCGATGGCGTTGTCGCATTGCTTCCAGATTTACTTTTCTTGGTTTTATTCTCTTCGTCGTTACTGCCATTCGACGAATCTGCGTTGTTCTGATTTTCTGAAAAACAAGAATAAACGATTCGAATTTCATTTAATTTCCGATACTCTTCAAAAGAAAAGTTTGACGATATACCGATATCTGAGCCGTCGGAATTTAGAAGTAGACTCTTCGTGAGTTTATCAGCATCCTCCATTAATTCTTTGTTAGTTTGCATATCGCATGTCGGTGTCATAGATATATTTTCAGTCTCTACGACGGCATCTTCTACAGGGTTTTCGGTTAATTCTCCATTTTCTACTTTCTTTAAGTGATCCAAAAGCGTGTCTTCTGTTTCGGTGATTTGTTTCGTCTTCCTAGACGTAGAACTTTGCGGCGGATCGCTCGCTTTCTTGGTGCTCCGTTGAAGTCTATCCAAATTAATAAGACTAAAAAAGAAGAAGAAAATATTATGGATAAGCGATAAGAAGGAAACACTCGATAGAAATAATTCGAATTGAATTGAAACCTTTTAATTTGTTTAGAATCCAAATGTTGACGCGATTTTTCCAAAGCACTGGCATGTTTTACAAGAATTTCTTTCGGTAATCTTTTAAGAACAACACGACATTCCATTTCCAGCTTTTTATCAGATTCGAAATCACATTTATTACTTAATTTTCGTCGTCTTTTCTTGTTTCTTTTGCTAACCATACTTCCAATACTCTCCACATTTTCGCCTTGCAAAGATTCCTGTTTGTCTTCAGGTTTCTGCTTCTCCAAAGACGTACTCTGACCTAATTCTGGAAATTGCAGACTATTACCATCGTCAGAACTCGAGCTTTCGCTATTCGATGAATTTAATAGCAATGCCTTTGCTCGTTTATTCTTATTATTGTCGTCAGACTCGTGTACTTTCTCAGACATTCCTTTTGTAGAAGATCCGATCGAATCGTCTGAATTGGAATCGAGAAGAGCACGTTTAGCGGACAGTTCGGTAATGTCATTGCCTTTGCACGCCAAAGGATTCGTATTTACGGAATCATCTCCCGTTTCCTTTCTTTTGCCCTTCTTTTTAGACTTTGATTGTTCAACTTGCCTTTCTTCTGTCGAAACAGTTTTGGTAGAAAGAGTACCAGACTTTTCAGAAACGGATTCATCGTTTGAAATCATTTCTGAATCTGATTCCAACAATGCCCTCTTGGCTTGCTCTTCTTCGTCGTCAGGTTCATCTAAAGAAGAATGTTTTGTTGTATCATTCTCAATTCTGACTGTTTCTACTGATTCCGTGTCATCGCCTTTTGTACAGATTGTTTCTCGAGAAAGAGCCGGTCCCAGCACTACAGTTCCCTCTTCGTTTACCTCCGAGTCTATACTATTAATTTCTCGATTTAATTCATTTCCTTTTGATGAATTATCATCATCGTTTAGGACAACGTTTGTCTGTGTTTCTTCGTTATTTTCTTTTACTATGAAAGTCTCCTGTTCGTCGATCTCCATCTCCTCTTCTTTCGAAGTATTTTCGACTATGTCGTTTTCAACTGTTGATTCTTCGAATATATCTTTCAGAGAATCATTCGCTTTACCGTCTTGGAAATCGTCGGAACATTCTTTAGATTTGTCAATTATTTCTAATTTGTCGTTTGTGTTTGGGTCGTCGAATAATGACTTTTTTGTGCCACTACCTAAAATAGGAGACGCAGCTTCGCTCGCCGCCGAAGATGTGGCATTTTTATTATTATCATCCTCTTCTTGTGCTGTTATTTCATTGATCGACAATAATTTCTTTTTCTTTTTCTTGTGAATATCTATTTCACTAGCTTCATTTTCAGAAAATATTGTTTTGTTGTCACATCCCGAGACTATGCTATCATTCTCCGAACTAGTATTAGAATATATATTGTGCCCTAATGAATTAGATTTGTCTTGTGTCTCTGTAGTTTCCAATGCTTCCCTGCTGCTCGAGGAACTGTCATCATGATCCGTGTTTTGTGCACAACACTTTTTATTCCATTCTTCTGCGAAAGTCATTAATTTGTTCTCTTGATCGTCCAGTTCCATTTTCAGTTTATTGATTACATTCTTTGATCTCTGTATCACGTTAATCGCAGATTCTTGATATATCAATTCTTTTTTGAAATGTTTCCATTTGACGTGCTCCATTTGTAATTCATATTCCGAGCAAACTGTCTTGAATCTGTTTATAATCTTGATCACTTTCGATTTGAAATACAAACTTTGGTCTTTGCTGATCCGAGTCTTGTCCATTTGTTTTTCGGTACTCGATCTGCCCGACGTACAATCGTCTCTGGCACGGGAAAGCTTTTTTATCAGCTTGGAACTGTCCAAAGAGATTTTCGATTTCTGAAATTCCTGACCAGAACTCGAATCAGCTTCCTCGTTATGTACATGAACAAAATTTGGCTGCTGTGATTTTGATGTAGCATGTTTTCTCACCGTTTTTTCAACATGTTTCTTAGGTGTTTCAGCCTCAGAATTGCTACAACAATCCGACTCTTCGTTTCTACCTTTCTTCTTTTTCGATTTAGTACTTGATGGCCTGTCCATGGCATCGCTTCTATGCTTATCAGATCTCAAAGATCTTGTCTCGGGTCCTTTAAATTTTTCACTAGGCATTTTTGTCTTTTGCAATTCCGTGTTATCATTTAAAATTGATTTTTTCACGTTTTCTACCGAACTATTTTTGTTATTTCTATCATATTTTGATTCTATACTTTTGTGTCTTAAATGTTTTTTAACTTTTTTAGACGAATCTTTTGAATTAGCCTTTTGTAAATTTAAACGACCACTGTCTTCGCTGGAACTAGAATTATATATTGAACGTATACATTCCTTAATTTTTATTTTTTCTTCGAGCGTACCCTTCGCATATAATGAAATGTATCCTTGGTTCTTTTTAAATATACGAATCTCTTTCTCGATACTTCTTCTAAACTAGCGTGTGTAATGTACTTTTAAAAATTACTTACTCGGAAGGAGATGACATGGTGGCAGCACAAATGTTCTGAATGTTTCGCTTTTTAATTAAACATAGAATACGTTCGCTTTTTGGCTTTAAAAGCCTAGGTCAATAGAATTTACATTATAGTATATAGTAGTCTGAAAGTAACATTTCCTTGTAAACAGATATGTCTATAGTTTCCACTTAAACAGATTATTAAAATAACTTCTTAGTTATATAATAAACCATAATTCTTGTTAATATTCTTTGTATAACTAAAATCACACTTACCATACTAATGTTTGTGCCATTAATGGTTGTGTCTAATTTAATATTTTGAAAGTTATCTATAACAAATACCATTTAATAAATTAAATATTAACATTTCCAGAAGGTGAACCCTATCGAAGTATTGTAAATATCATAAAATGTACTCTTTCAAATATAATTATATCGATTCTACGTTGATGTTGACAAATATTAGACTGACAAGCAACGAAATTTCGTTGAAGTATTTAGCCGATTTCAATTGACAGCTCTGTCGTCATGTATACATTAAATATTAATCATGATTGTTATTTTCGATATAAAAATGGAACACTCGTGAAATCGGTATAACGAATCTTTTCAAAAATATCTTGTATATGCCGGATTTTATTTTTATTTAACCATTTTTGTTGCGATACTATGGCAATTAATATTATTTCTATCACTCTATTCACATTATTTCTATTCACTGTGCAAATTTGTCATTTTCTAGTGGTTTCATAAGTTTGATAAGCTAACAAACAAAACACATTCGTAAAAACTTCAAAGTGGAAACGAAAGAAATTCCTTTGTATTTAAATAGTACTTCTGCTTAGTACATACTCAACAACAATTGTTACCTGGTATTCCAACAATACTTTTATTGTATCGCAAATTAACTGACATACGTACGTCGCAAGAATCACAAATCGAAGAAGAAAGCTTTGCTTAGCCGCTCAGTAAATGCTGGTAAAAGCCAGCTAAAATCTCGTTTCTTTCTGTTTCCTTCTCTGACCATAGAATATACTTTACGCATAGCAATGCACAGTGGTGCAAAGTGCCCTAGTGGTAGTACTATCGATAGTTCTCACTACCGATGATTTACAAGTATCGCTCTCTGACGACGAAACTCCAAACAAAATTTAAACAATACCATGACACCTAAATCAACCTATATAAATATTGATAAATATCCAGTATTTACCCAGATAGCCAGACGATCCCATGGACCAGGGATTTGGCAGGAAGACGGCACAATTCCGGCCACTGGTGCCGAATTTGCCCTTGGTTCGTCTTTGAACAATAGGAATTTCCTTCGCTACATTAGTGCGAACTTTCCTCACCGACGGTGCTGCCATGTAAAGCGGTATTCGGCATTCGCCACATCTGTGCGATCGTGCTGCCCCTCTTCAAATAAAGGCAAATTCGGCGGCCAGTGGCGGAATTGTGCCGTCTTCCTGCCCAAGTCCAAATCCCTGGTCCATTGGACGGCAGAAATAGCGCCAACTGCGCGCACAGAATCTCGTCCGAAATTGGATTTTTTGCTATCTGGGTAGTTGCGGACAATCAAAAATTACACACATGAAAATATTTCCTGCGCGTATTATTATTCAAACATTTAACTGAAGACGAATTATTTTTAATTTTTCTAGAAAAACATTATGTATTCTCAATATACGTACATATACATAGTAGGTACCACAAAATACAAAGGAAATATGAAGTAGTTGCATATTTACAAGTTACTTAACATATAATTTACTCAAATATTATTTACAGAAAAGCTATTAACAGCTATAATAATAGATCAAGTTTCGTCGAGTACCACCTCCGTTTCTCGATCATCCGAAACTGAAACATAAATCCCTGGCCTAGATAAACTCTTTTCGTGCGACGGAATAATCTTCGAGCCTAGGATTCGGTTTTCTTGATGTGCAGGCATGTCGCAAAAGAGGCAACTCGTTTCTCCAAACACTTGGTCCAAACAAGGATGAAACATTAAACCGCATATTCGACATGTCTTGTATTGCATATCAGTTATTTGCAAGAGTGTAACAGCACACCTAGGCAGTACATGACCCTGTGAACATTTAGTAACTTTCCAGGACAGATCCTTTATTACTTCGCCGCACAAATTACATGTCTCCACTTTATTCATATCAAAATCAGATATCTTTTCTAGAACTCTTCTAGCGAGCTTGGAAACCGTAGTCGTTTCTTCGTTCTCTTCCCCCGCCAGATAAACTTCCAAGTACATTTTTAGGAAGTATATAGAAAGCTGATGTTCTTGGCTTAAAGAAGAACGATTCGATATAAGCCGTTCAAGATAATTGCAAACTGTATGGATAAAAATTAAAGGCTGCGCTTCTGATACTTCTCCCGCGATGCTTCCTATACCATGAATCACTTTTTTCTTCTCGCAAATTTCCATGATTACGGATGTCCACATCGCTATCCGTAGCTCGTTCAATGGCAACGATTCTAAATTCTTTGGTGTCTTCGGCAATACAGCTCCAGCATCTTCCATTTTCGTCGCTTTCAATCTAATTACTTCTAAGCAGTCCCATATACGTTCCAATCTTTTTTCTTTGTTCTTTTTTAAAGCCACCAATGGATCCCAACTCTCGTGCTTTAAAGTAAAGACATGGAGTTTACTGGGTTCTTTCATCACTAAATGATCATATACACAACTCGGAGATGTTATGTTCACGAACATCATGTAGTTCAAGGAATGAGCAAGACCTAAATATCGTGGACGACCTTGTTGCCACGCGATCTCTAATTGAGTTTTTGAAAAATTATCTCCGTTCGTATCAATCGCGTACATCAAGTTATTCTCTGTTGTAACTAGCGTACAGTCCGCGTTAGCATAAGTCAATCCTAAAAATATTGAATGCCATTAAAATGTAAAAGAAAAGACCAGATGTAAACTACGATCTACAAAAGAATAATATTGTCTTTTTATACCTGAAATCATAAATCCTTCTAACTGGATGTGTTGGATACTTTTTAATGTTCCGTTTGTTGCTAAGTGCAACAAGAAAAGAAAACTACCTTTCGGAATAAGAAATCTCATAGTTGCATCCAATCGAGGGAGGAGCTTGATATCACCGATAGGTATGCGATCCATATAATCGTAATATTTTCTAGTTGCTCTAAGTTCAATTGTCTGTCCATGTTCTCTGATTGTTAGACCATGAATACGTCCATCGAGATATGCGATAATAATTATATGTTTTTTTATATCAACACTAGTCCAATACATAGCATTTATTTTGACACAGTCGTCCAAGTGTATCGTGCCCACAATTCTGATGTCTGGGGTTTCACTGTGACACGACACGCTCGGAACTTTATAAATAATTATATCTCCATTCTGGTAGGCGACAGTAAGATACGCAAAATCTACAAAAAGCATGCTCCAAGTCATACAAGAAGCTTGTAACGCATTTATACAATTCTTTAATGTCGAAAGCAATGTAGGATCGCTTTTAACAACTTTCAGCTTCTCGGTAATTTCATTTTTCATATCTTTGTAACGTATAGTACTCAAATCGTGCAAGGGGTACCAATCTGTTAGAATTTTGTGAACAATTAAAACAGCCCCCGTTGAAGTTAAAATCGTGAGAACACAATTGTTCGGATTTATTAGATTCTGCGGTGACCAGGCCAAATCCACTATCTTTGGAATCATTTCCTTAAAATTGGATACCTTAGGGGTCATACTTTCTTCCATTAAGGATAAGTAAATCTCTTCGCGAGGCAAATTCCAAATTGTAGATTCTATTTTATCCATTATAGCTTCCATGGGAAAAATTGATGGTGCGTAAATGAAGGATCTTGAAAACTTTATGGTTGAGTGTGGGGACATTGGACTAGGTATTAGTTCCTGTACAAAATAATAATGTAAAATGTATTCGTTTTGTTTTACAAATCTTTTTATAAAACAACTAAAAAAAATATGTTACATTTCACTTACAAATACATGGACTCCTTTCTCGGTAAGAACTGATATATGATTGTCGTCGGACCATTGAACTGCAAACCTTGATATAACTGGTGGAGTGATTGCGAGACTATAAACTTCTTCTGTGTCCATTGTTCGTAAAGCATTCACGTTATACAATTGTTTGTGAATCTTTGCTTTTGTCTACTGCTCTTAAAATAGAATTGTTTCAAATAATATCATTACTTAAGAATAAATATTCAGTGTTTACATTGCAACCTGTTGATTATCATATATAAACATTTACTTTGTTTGCATAAAATTTTACACATTTTATAACAGATAGGTATAGAAACCTTTCTGAAAATTGTTTCATAAATACTTTCAATTCTGGATGTAACGGTGTCTCGGACTTGATTCAACAAAAATACAAATAACAAAAACACAATCTCCCGAAGGTATATTGAAAACGTATGATTCTCTTTATGAAAATTTTTACTTTCGAGCGTATATATGTATACACAAGAGAGAGTATACTAAATAATTTACACAATATACGCTTCTAAATATTTACTATTTACGAGACAAATAGTTGCACGACTAACCTATATCAGTTGCAATTCATTCCATATTTGTAAGAAACAAAGTAAATATCGCCGTATGCATGCTAACAGAAAATACGATTTCTTACGCAATATATGCTTAATATAATATTGATTAAATACAAATGAGAAAATTTTATTATAAATTTTCACGTACACGCAGCGAGCTAAATAGATAGTGGAACAATCTGTAAATTCTGGATGACATTTACAATCTATTTACAATGGAAAGATTATGCGAACAGAGCGAGTTGTGGTTAGGTCGCGGAGAGGCCGGCCCGACCACCCGCCACACATACGAAAATCAGCAGTAATCTCTCAAAATTGAAAGTTCATCTTATATATATACCCAGAGTCAGACTCTGTTTTTACCACGTTTTTATTAGCTCGCTTTCTTGTTTGTCTGTCTGTTTGTTCGGTGGCAAATTTTTGTTTGAAGTCCACAACGTGTTTAAGAAAACAGTAAACGAACGCACGCCGCGCGCGCGTGTGAAAATAAAAAAGAACCCCCTCAAATGTGAAAAGGAAAAGGTTGTTCAAAATGTCGAAATATAACACATATAAATTTCATAAAAATCGGAGTGGAGTACCTCTCTTTCTAAATAATTACCAATACTTCTTTTGTTCATAACTTTTTAATAAACAACGAGCGCCGGCTAAAACTTCCTGGGGGTTACTCAGAATGATGTCCTTCACAACATATGTCAAGATCAAGGTCATCCGAGGTGCCTCCCCATAACGTAACATTTACCGAAATAAATGACGATCCGGCTCATTTTCTAGGTCCTAGAATCTAGGATCTAAATAGATAGAGACAGTTGTAGAATCGGTTTATTACGGATTGGCGCAGTAACTTCTCAGTTCCTCCGTGGTGCACGATTTTAGACAACACTCCTCGTAAATACCCCGTGGTGTTCTTCGAGTTCTCAACATGTTCATCGCGTTTTCCACGGTCTTGTAGGGGTCTGTTTCTAGAAAAAGCGGGTCTTTTACGTATTAGACAAGGCAAGAAAAATCAAAAAAGGTGCAGCGTTCCTCAACTCGATAAGCCATTAATATTTGAGCCATACTACTATCATTACAAAGAAGTGTGTTAGGCTCGCACAGCAAAAAGATTGAGGAACGCTGCCGATATTTTACGAGTTGTAAGTATTGAATGATTTTTCCAATACCTTGGGTGCTATCCTTGAATCGGGGATTGTAAACGCTCCCGCAGATCATTTGTACAGTGCTCGAAAGTCTTCGGCCACAATATTGTCGCACTTCGTGCTTAGCTTGCCGGTTTCGTCTGTATTTGAATAGATCCGAATTCGCGCGTTCCGCTTCGGACGTTAAGGTCGTTACCACGAGTATCAAACTCACGAGCACAAGTAATCGGTATGCGAACATCTGAAATTCAAGTGACGCTCTTTAATTATAAATAAATCGATCTGCGAGAGCCGTGTTGTGAATGTAATGCTATCCAAATAGAGAATAATTAAGGAAACCATGTATGTATGAAATTAGCGGGAAATTTAATAATGGCGCCTGAATTTGAATGATAAAGTAATGCAGCATCTGTCAACGTTCTTGAAACTAATGTATAGTTTTTAAAACTTCTACACGCTCTAAATCAATAGCGATCGATTGTATTATAATTGATGAATCTTTATCGAGACTTATCAACAATGATACCTCATGCTTATTTTTAGATAGCGTTCCTGCAAATATAATATAGCTGCGCCATAGCCCACGTAAAAGAAGATTCGAAATGATTTATAGAGGCCTTAGAAATATTTTAACGATCGCAACCGATCATATGCACCAAAATCTCAAACATCTAGAAAGCAGCATTCTTTCCTTTCATTAATTAACTTTATTTTCCTTATTAAACTTCACCTTTGCATCAATAAGCGTTGCTAAAGAAGAAAAACAAATGTTTATTCTCGTCGGCGCCAGTAGTCGATTCTTTTTCGTGTGAATTTATAAATAGAGATCTAGGTGAAAAAACCCATACCGACGATACACTCGACTTTATAATGTTAATTCCACTGCATGATTCACGAGCTCCGATAGCATATAATCTTAATATAACTTCGTCTGCTAATATGGGCATTATTGAAGATGTATTTCCTCGATTTTATATAGGTAGGGCTAAGCCAAACACGATCCCTTGAAACGCAACATAATATGTTATACGATCCATTTATCAGATAGGAGAAACGTTTATAATAAAACTAAAAAATATATATAAATAAAAGAACTACTTACTTATTATTAGTACGAATCGATAAAACAGGGAGACATATACATATATCTATACATATGTATAATATATATATGTGTGCATATGTATGTATTATATATGTACTCGGTATTCATATGTATATACATATACGTATATCACCAGGTGCTATCACAGTCTGGTACTTCACTTTTCTCTCTTTTCTTTTTACGTTAACCTTTACATTAATTAAGGAACGGCATTCCAGGTAGTTTAATTTTCGAAATAAAACTACGAGTAAACACTGGCTAACAAAGTGCTTGATAATCGAGACAAGCGTAGCAGAGCACTGGCAAAGTATTGCAAATATTGATTTTCATATGCCTCCTATTTTGATAAAAATTATAAATTGTATACCAGAATTGAAAACAAATGCATTAAAGCAGATAAGAGAGTCGTAAATACACCGATAAAACGAAATTAATAACGTGAACGATAGGACAAGTTACGCTTGAACGATGAGAAATATATATTCCTATTTTGCGCAACTGTATGTATATATATAACTAAATATTCGATCATAGATATGTCGCTGCTTGATAAATTAATAATGACGATTATAAAAACTCCTTTGCAGGCTGGAACATCTGCATTCTTTTTCTCTTTCTCCCTTTATCGAAAACGTTCTTTTTTGTCTTGCGTATTGTGACGTTCAATTAATCCTAAGATTTCCTCTTGAATGTGAATCGCGTTAAAACTATCAAAGAATCTTCTTGCCGATGATCGTGATGAAATGATCGATTTCCCTAAGGCGAATCTAATGTTCTATTATCACGGGAAAATTGTTTAAACATCCGCAATGAAAGTTACTATGACATGGAAAACTAAGGCGACTCATGGCAATGCATTGTTCTTTTTTCCTCTTGTTTGTCTTCATTTCATTTGATATCTATCGGCGCAACTAAAAGTTTTTTATCCACGAAATTGTGAAACCATTTTCTCACGGGCGAGATGCAAATTTACTTTTCTGTAGGTATAATACACTGCATGCACACTTTCAACACTTCCGACTCAGGGACAGAAATGAAAATAGGCTCAGGAAAGCACGCGTTCGACACACTAGATCCTTCAGCGACTGTAACCGTTCTGTCCTGTTTAAAATTATGACAACTTGTAAAATACGTGCTTCGCCGCTCCCTCTTCGGTATCAATCGCAGAAATTAAATGTGCGAACAGTCGACGTACTTACTCCAACTTTACTCGTTTCTTTCCTTTTTTTCACTGTCGCGGTCGTATTCCCGACATTATCGCACTACATACTTCGTTATCTATTATTGATGCTTAATACTAATATTGTTAAACGCGCTAATATGGTAAGCATTCCGTTTTCTTCGTCATTTATCCATACGTTTCGTTTGTCGCCCGAAGTAATTCGAATTAACGACAGAACTTGCTAACAACGAATATCCCATTGGCGTGCGATTCCTTCTCAAATTAATGAAACCGACAATGAGCGTGGATTGCGCATAGCTATTATTGTCCTAAACTCTAAAAGCACAAACAAATGAATTGATGTTAAGTTGATGAATAAATGAATTACGGTGAAATTCGGATAAGCGAATTAAGATGAGCCTGGAGTTTGTTAATGCGCGTCGTAGTTTAAACACTTACCGGTCCTCGGAAAGGTGATCATACGCTGAGGACGGGTGAGAAAATTATGTCACTGAAAATGGTTACCGGGTTCCTTATAAAGCTGCAAACGCATCTTTAGTAATACTGAACGATCTGGACGTGTTCATTAAGCACGTTACGCATATGTAACCTTTCTTTCATTATTGAACACCCGACGATACAAGGCTAATGTGACATCTCGTTGCATACGCTTTGTCGGTACACGTGGCCCATCAACTGTGAAAAATGTCAAATAAAAAATAATGCACAACAATGGATTGCAAAGAAATTGTTAAATCGGTAGGTACACACATCGGTAGGGGATAAAAACATAAAATCTACACCGGTACATATTTATCACGTTGAATAAATCGTAAAAAGGATACTATGAACGAACAAGGACGAATTCCAATGACGCGGGAGATCTATAAAGAAGAAGAAAAGAGATACACATTTTTTAAATATATTTTACAAAACATTCTATTCGTACAGCATATAAAACAATACTCTGTATTCATTTTATATTCACACATTAGCTCTATACGGCTGTACCACCATATTCTTTCGTTATATATAGAATATAACTTTATACAATATTCGGCGGATCGTAACGTCATTGTTATGAGAATGCGGTGTCTTTTGTTTGACGTGTGGTGTCAACGTGTTTTCCGCCAGCCGGGAAGATCGGCGCGACTTGATCAAATTGCTCGGAATTCATCGTTTTGCCTGCACGTTCCCGATCGATTGTCAATTCCGTCGCGTCCCCGCTGAAACCTCTTTCAGACGGATGTTCCTGTATGTCGTTCGAACTTGAACTCGGGCTCGGGCTCGTGGGTTTATCCATGTCATTATGCGTATCCAACGCGTCTGCTTTCGCCTCGTTCAACGGAACCATTCCAGGTATCGACGGACTCGTCAGGTGTATTATATTATTATTCAGCGAGTCTGTGCTACTTTGTTTACCCGCTATATGATTGTGGTGATTCGAGAAAACAGAATCTGTGTTCCCCAAGAACTGGTTACCAGTATTAACCATGTTCCCAGGTCCTCCTGCGGCAGACGAGCCACCGGCATTACTGCCAGTCGAAATGTCTCCCATATTGAAATTCCTCTCTTTCGGAGTGGTCTGCCAAAACGAATCGTCGAAGACCTCTGTGTCGCGTTGTTCCGAAGGTAGCCTGTTTATACGAGCCTTCACAATGGCGAGGTGTCTGTGCACGTAGTCTTGTTGGGGTGCCAAAGCCGCTGCCCGCTCCAAACACTGAGCAGCCAAGCCCAACTTACCACGCTCCACCATCACCACGCACAAATTATGGAGACCTTGGATATTCGTTGGATCCAATTGTAGTATACGACGGTAGCAGTTCTCGGCAGCATCCAAGTCTTTTATATTGTTTATATAGATATCTCCTAGGAGAATTAATCCTTTAACGTGGTCCGGGTGGAATCTAACCAGTTGGTTCAAGAACGGCGCTGCTTCGAGAGGACGTTGCTCGTCTGCCAATAACAGAGCCAAATTGAATAGGGCAGACCGGAAGTCTTCTTTTAGAGCGACCGCGTTTCGGAACCATCGTTCGGCGCTTCCGCTATCGTGATCATCCATGGCCAACATTCCGAGATTGAAATGTACTCGCTCGTTATTTGAATCCTAAAAGTATACGCGAGTTTTGTCAGACTACCTTTTACAAATTTAATAATACATAGCGAGGAATAGAAAGTACCTTTCTCAAAAGTTTCAGAAGTCTTTCTCGAGCTACTTTTCGCAGCTCTGCGCGTCCCAGTTCTTGAAGTAAAATGGCCGAGTTCAGCAAAGCTTGTTCGTGTTCCGGATCAAATTCTAACGCTTTATCCAAATATGCCAGAGCTTGGGATGCTTTTCCTTGTTCCAAGAATACAACTCCAAGCTTAAGAAGTAACGAATTCTGTAAATTCTGACATTCCTGCCGTGCATCTCCTCCAATCAAATCTCTCCGAATACTTACATTGTAATAGATATCTGGATTATTACTGTCGTAGAAAAGAGCTCGCTCGTAAACTTCTTGGGCTTCTTTGGTACGATTTAGTTTAATTAAGACGTCGCCTCGATTAATATATGCTTGCGTGTAATCAGCGCGCATACTAATCGCCTGTCTATAAAGCAAATCGGCCTCTTCTAACCTAGTTGCATTCTTTGCTATTAAGTTCGCTAAATTCACAAACACATTTAAATGATTCGGTGCTATTCGCGCTTGGTAAGACTCTCCAGGTTTTGCTTTCGGTAATAACGATTTTGCCTAAAAGAAACAGATGTAACAACGAGAATAGGACAGTTAACAGATACAACTCGTTTGTTATTTCGCGTATGCAACTTACTTTCAAATACGCGTCTTCGGCCTCTTTGAACATTTTCAGATGATTGTAAGTTCTGCCTACGTTAATGTGTGCGCCAATATCGTCACCTTGAACTTGCACGGCCATATTAAAAAAGTTCAATGCTTCTTTAAACTGTCCTTGACTTTCCAATGCGTGTCCGACATTATTCAACAATTTGGCATTGCGATTATTCACTCTCAATCCTGACATGAATATGGAATATTCGTCCAACCAATCGTAATTTCTGATAAAAGTTTTTGTCGAGTGGGCGGCCAGAAGTGTAATTAGTAAAAATAGTGTGAGTTTCTTGAATCTACAAATATAAGAAGAAAATACACATTAATGATAAGCAGGTTTTCCGAGTGAGAGAAAATACGATAGATTTACTTTTTATCGCACAAAATACTCCATCCGTATCCGACAAGCATACAGAACCCCATAGACGGTGCATACAATACTCTTTCAGCGATGACGAATCCAACCGGGAAAAAGAGATTCGAGGCAGGTAAAAATGGCAGTATCATCATGGCCAAACTCTGTTCAAACGATGATGACATAAAGATTTCGAAAAAAGCTATTACATATCACACGTACACCAGCCATTTGTTACATTGAATTTTCCATAGTAAACGTATTCGATGCTAACCATTATAAGAACGATGGAGGTCTGCCTATTGGGTGTTAAAATTGCTGTTGCCAATAGTCCTAACACCGTCGTGTGTGTTGCCATAGTAGCGAGATTCCGAAGGTCTGTAAAACTTTCTATCAACGGTATCGTTCCCATAGTCCAATCACAGCATAAATCGTTTGGAAGAAATAACAGCCTTAAATTGACTGCTGCGAGGTAATTGTATGTAAGCTGCCTTACTGGCGTCGGTGCCACGGATGCAGGATTGTCGAATCTGAAACATAATCGATAAGAATCATACGGTGCTATCTACGAGCCACCTCGAATATTCTATGTACAAGGCATATGGAATTTTATGCGGGTACCTGGTAAATACAGGTAACTTTGAGCCCATTACATGTAGTCGAAGTATGAGTAAACTAAATGTAACAAGTGTAAGGGCAGTCAAACGTTTTGTACCTTCACTGGACCAAGCAAGGGCTATTTTTTTCCCACCGAAAGCTGCCTTTAATGTCAGGAAAATATCCATTGCTCTAACCTATGTAAAATAACATATCACAGACGTAACAAAAATACCATAACGTTAATCGATCTGTTATGTACATTTACCTTTTGTACAACGAAAATCTCGTACAATACGCAAACAGCAGTAGCCGTTATTCCTTGTTCTTTGCACAACATGGCAGTACAAACAAACAACATAGATAATATCAAGGACTTCCATTCTATAAAAAATGTAGATGTAAGTCGTACCATTTAAAGTAAAAGATATGGTAACTTAACGGAAGTATAAGAGAGCCATCTTCACCTGTTGATCTTTTACTCCTGCAACATTTAGTATACGTGATTAAAGCTGCCAGGTAAAATAAAGAAGACAGTGTTTCTGCTCTTCCCACCACTCCTGTAACCTTTAATACACGATTATCCACTGATAATGTATTTGCATGCGATCTAGGAATTACGAAACGATCGATCGCTCGACGTCGACCCTTTGAATCTGGATACAGTATCGAATCATATTCTTGTAGAAATAAATTCAAGATAACGTCGATCGATTCGATCAAAATCAATACTAATTTGTGCAACTTACTGCCTCTGTATGAATAGGATGCACCGCAAATAGGAGAGAAGACACGAACGTTGCGGAATCAGACAGAAACATCAAACAAGTCCTGCAACATCGATTGACATTGGTTTCGTACAAACTTACTGTAATTTCAATGTATAACTTAAAGTGACTTTTGACCGATCTAGTTAACCATCAACATACGTTGAAGCAAACATACCTAAAATATAATAAGCATACTCCAACATGTAGGATCACATTTAGTAAATGGTATCCCATAGGATCCAATTGATGAATCAAGTAATTCCATCTAAATGTGAGAACGCACAATGGCCTGTAAGATTTGTGCGATTGCTCCTGTACAAAAGAAACATCAAAATAATATTTTTTTACAAGTAAAAATACCGGCCGGCCGGCGTGTAAAGAAGTTATTAAAATCGGATAGGTACGAGATCGATTTAAATTTAATAAGATTCGATCGGATCGAACCGATTCGAACCGAACCAAATCGAACCCGAATCGGATCGAATCGAATCGAAAGGTAGGAAAAGGAGGAGAAGAGTTCAACGGATCAATACACAAGAAGGTAGACAAGAGTGACGGGGGAGGGGGAAGGAGAAGGGGAAAGCACCATCATCCTGTCAACCAACCCACCTTGTGCATAGGAGTGCCCCAGAAATCATTGTAAAACACATTTTTCAGGGGTGTGTGAGGCCTCAAGTCCCGATTATCCTTGATCGCAGAAATGTCATCGAAAACGAAGCCGCAATTCAAGCTGTTTAGATAGACGACGAAAGCGCTTATGGCGACGATCGCCGCGAGTGCTCCCCGCGCAGGCACTCCCATCACAAATAAGACATCGATCGGCCGTCTTTTTTTTTGGCGATTTTCAAATTGAAAACTTTCTCTGTCGAACAAACACACTTCTCGATTTTTCTCCCACGCCGCTGATATTCCGGTGTCTCACCCCTCTCTTCGTTCGCTAACTAACTAATCTATCTATCTGTCTAGCTATTTGTTGTGTCGAGTCGAGACGAGACTTTAACCCCGCGTTGTCCAGAAGAAACGCAGGAATCTCATCTTCAGGCACGTAGACGCGGACTCGTTGGTTTTCTGGCTCATCGCGGACACTTTACGTGTCTAATGCGTCCAGATACGAGCGCGCTTTTTCACAGAACGACTTCCGGAACTTCGTCGAGAACATATCAAACGAGAAACAAGCTTCTGTTCCCGGTTAAACGTTTCACCCCAAGAGCAGTTCGCCTGTCAACGTCAACCGATCGAACGATCGCTGTACCCGCGCGTTAAGATCCAATCCAACTGTCAAAAGATAGACGAGTATATACGACCGAACGACGACGCACGCCACGTACCATACGACACTACGACAGCGACGACGCGGATCCACTTCAGCCCGAGTTCGCATGCGCGTTTTTCGATTCAGCGCGAACTACACAAGCTACGCTGCTCGAAACAATTACCGGCGATTTTATTTTCGTCCACGTAATGCCGAGCGATTTTCACGGGTTTTCTTTAAAAACGTGTAACCTTGAAATGTACCGTTTCAGTTTCTTTGTTCTCGACGGCAAGGAAGAAACTGTATTCTCGCGACACAACACTTAAAGTCAAAACCATGGAAGTTTGTAAAGCAACTGTTTTGAGATAATGTCTTCTTTCCGACGAGAAAAATGATTTCGTTAAAAGTTGCTTATATGCACATCATTTTAAACTAAATTAATTCAATGTAATTGTTACGACATTGTGAAAAATGAACTGTTAAGTAGTGCGTGTTATTTCAACATTATATACAATTCATTTAGTGTTAATGAATTCGTAAATTTAGTTTCACTATAATGAAACTAATGCAAATTATATGCATTTAGCGAAACAAGAAATATATGTATAACGTAGACCACTTTCATATTTATGAGCACATATGTATTCTCGCAACACAACACTTATTTCTATACACAAGTCAAAACCATTGCAGTTTGTAAAGCAACTGTTTTGAAATAATGTTTTCTTTCCGACGAGAAAAATGATTTCGTTAAAAGTTGCTTATATGCTGTGCCCATAACATATGAAAAAGTGGTACAAGTCAAAATTTAAAAAATTTAGAATATTAAACAGAATTAATTGTTACGACATTGTGAAAAATGAACTGTTAAGTAGTGCGTGTTATTTCTACATTATATACAATTCATTTAGTGATAATGAATTCGTAAATTTAGTTTCACTATAATGAAACTAATGCAAATTACATGCATTTAGCGAAACAAGAAATATATATACCACTTTCATAATTATAAGCACATAAATATGTCTTGTTCTCGTATTATACTGAAAACGATGTCAGTGTTTATTTATTTTCTCAAAAGCCAAGAACAGGCGTGGAGAGGAGATGGGTTGTATACCCCTACTGAATGCGGAAAGCGGACCAGTCGGGGTATCCAGTCCCATCAAATAAGGAAGAGGAAAAGGTCCTTAAAAGTCCTCGGGCGGTGGGGGTTTAGTGGGTATAGGCGATAGACTGCGGAACAGTGATGGTATCTTGGGCGCTTTTCGCGCGCATGCGCGAGTTCGTCAGGGCCGTGTCTACGTTTACGTCCGAAAGTGGGAAATTACTCTCAGGGGAAAAAGTAGTGGGGGACTATTATGGGTGACCAAGGTACCCGATTTTCGTACTTCACTGAGACCGTCTGAGGCTAAAATCGTCGCGCATGCGCGCGAAAAGCGCCCGAGATACCATCACTGCTGCGGAAAGCAATGATAATCCCCCCAATCAGAACTGAGGGGGGAGCCGAGTCCCACACTACCCTCCCCAATCGTCACGAAGGGGAGGGTGTGCGTAAGAGCATTCCCCCATCGCCCTTAAAAAAAAGTGTTTATTTATTTTCAATTTCGAAGAGCAACGACGTCAGAAGGGCAGAGGGATTGTAAATTGTATTTACAGTTTTACAGAGAATGTATTATGATATTCCGTGTGCCTAGTCGAGGCTATTGTCACATATTCACTCGTTCAAAAGAAAATGACCGCGCGCACGGTTGAAACCAGCCAATAGGGGCGTCGCGTCGCATTTAAACCGTGGTGGTGGAGAGCCTCGTAGCGGAATCGTGGAACGACAGTCGAGGCAGGCACGCGCTTGGCGTCATCCTCGTTGACATTTGTGCTCGTACAAACGTTTCATTGTAAACCACCAAGATCTCTTTACGCGTCCTATCGGCGACCGACCAAGTGATAGTTTCGAAACAGCAACGTGAACGTGTTCGTCCCGATAACCGGCTGGTCATTCGAAAGGTTTCGACCACGTGAATGTAGGAATTCCTCCTGAAAATTCAGTGGCGTCCTTCCTCGACGTACCCTTCGAAAAGCGTGAGTGTTTACATGTTCATTTTTTTATCCGTTGCCTCTCCACGAACGCAATCCGCACGATTCGTGTAACAAATGAACTCGGTGAACAGAATCGTGAATGAGTTTGTTACATATCGAATAAAAGTGAAACAAATGGCTGTGGATACGTAACAACAATGCACGTATTAAATGGGGAGGGGGGCTTTTATATACCATGAACACAATACGATGTACGATTAATTAAATAAATCATATCGTTCGAGAAAGAACGAGGGGGAGGGGTTCGAGGGAGAGGAGGAGAAACATTACAACTGTATTATTTATAACACTTTCAAGTTTTCCAGCCTATTAATCGGGGTAATTTTTCGACCATGAACATTAAAAATGTATAAGACGATGTATGATTCATAAAAAAAAGGAATCTAATTCGTACTATTGTACAGATATAGATGTATCGCGATAAAATCGCGATGGTTTTCACGGGGAAGTTTTTTAAATAAAAAGATGGATGCTCAGTGTAAAGAGACGGACGCGTACGCCATGTAGGAGTAGTGATTTATGAAAGAGAAAGTCGATCTGTTTTAGAGGCATGTAATATCGCAGTGCTTGATTCGTAAGAGCGTGTAATAGGAACGAAATCTGTAGAGGAGGCCGACAAACCGAAACGAATCCCCGTCTACATTTCGGTTCGTCGAATTTTTTCGGCGAATCGGTATTAGCCGGCTTTGCCACCCTCACCTGCTGCGTTTGAATGTTTTATGTTTCCTGGACATTGTCGAGTGGGAAGGGTCGCTAATGCATGTGTGCCTTATTATTTCGGCTTCTAACGGCCAATATTTTGAAAACGATCGGTCACCTTTTCGATTTTATAGAGCATAAATCAACAAGAAAGTTGATTTCGCTGGAAACAAGCGAAGGCGAACAGAAAGAAATATTCGAAAAGTATTCAGTAGCCGTTGCGCGATTTGAAAAATAAATAATAATATTGATATACTGTTTCCGTATGTTTATAATATGATCGTGCACGTTCGTCCGGTCGTTGAATTGTTATGTCGTAAATATCCAACTATCCCCCGGCTCTTGAAAAATGCAAGCCAGGTAACTATGTATGGCTAGACTCCTGAAGGCAATAGGCTCAGAGAGCAATGCCATCCGATCGATCGGTTTACGTCTGGGCGTCCCGACGCCAGCTGCAACGCTTATAGATACAGGACGATTCACATTGCGGTTTCCGCGCGTTTTTTCTGCGATTTCTTGCACTGTTAAACAAAGAATATTTTCATTTGTTAGATTTTAGGATTTTAGAAGACGACGCACACTAGAATTATTTATATCCGGGTCAAACGGGAAGGTTTTTCTTGTATAGTGCTTTTGAAAATTCTGTCTCGAGACCAGTGGTTCTCAAAGCGTTCTCTGAGCGCAGCGACACCGAAAAGAATTGCAGGATATAAAGTAAAGAAAAAGACTTCGCGTTTAGATATGAAAAATGAATTTCTCGCCGTGGGTGGAGGGCAGTGAGTTTGAGCACCACTGCTCCGAAGGGTTCGAATTAGTTAAAGGGGCGGTTCACACCTGCAGGAATAGCGAGAAACGGTATGGTTCTGGTGTGAGAGAACAGTTAAGATTTTTTGAACGTTCTTCAACGAACCTGTAGCGAGACTTGTCGACCGGTAAAAATGTAATCGCACTTATTTGGTATATTTTTAGCGAATCATGAGCCAGGGAGATCAGGAGAAGAGCATGGACAAGAAGGAAATCGCGGAGGAGGAGAGAGAGAAAATGCTGAACGCCGAGAACACGAAGCACACGGTATCATCGACCGCGCCGGACTCGGAATCCGAAGAACAGAAGCCCAAGAAGAAAATACCTATCGGCGGCATTAAGATGCCCGGCTTTTGTCGTACAAAGAGCAAGGAACCTTGCAAAGTAATGATCTTTCAACGCCAGCGTTCTTTATTATAATTATTAAACGATGAAATCAAATGCAGCTTCTCTGTGTCATGCAAACGATGCACATTTTTATTTTGTACGAAGATCCGCAGTCTAATGATAAACGATAGAAACTTTCTTGAAATTGACCGCGCGAAAATTAAATGGAACGTCTTATTTGCCTAAGCCTAAACTATTGTATGTTGCCCTTGGCATTAATTGGTAGGGGTAAGCGGTTACACGAAATTTTCGCCCACACCTGTTAATTTTGGTTTTCTACATCGGGTAATGTTTATGCATTTGTTTTTATATTGGGCCATAATTCTTTTATTAGAGTAAAATGAAATGCGCCCCTCATTCGATCGTTGTGCGTGACGAAGTTTGTGGTTTGATTGTACGTATCGCACCGAAAATTGTCTGTCTGACCGGATGCGATCCGAGACAAGGACTGCTCAAAACCACCACGCCGCTTCCTTTTGCTCGATTAACATCTGTTTACGACAAGCCGATACTGCTGAAAGAGCACACGTTCCCCGAGCACCATAGCGTGTTTACGAGGGGTGACCATAGCCCCGTAACGATTTCTTTTTTCCTACATTAAACCAATGGGTGACGTCAGTCGAACAGTACACCTGGCATTATTGATTAGGCGTCCCTTTAAATGACGAACGTCGAGGACGATAATGATAATGATAACGACAGCGATCGTGACGCATCCAATATCAATATGCGTGGAATCGATACATTTTGTTTCCGCGAGATTTTCAATTTTTTTTTTTAAACGTCCAAGTTTCTAGAATTTTTTAAAAAATCGCTGTTGCAACCAAAAACTGTAAGAACATGCATAGTCGTGTGTGTCATTCTTTTGGAGGCCTATCCGAACAATGTGATAAAAAACAATTCTTTGTTTTCTTTCACCTTTACGACTGTACCCATAGCGAGTGTTTTTCATGATTTGTTTTTATTTCCTACTTTTCTTTTTATTTAGGACGACGAGAGCAAACCAGCCGACTCGGGTGACCCTGAGGTAACGGAAAAAAATGCCAAAGAAAACGAGCAGAACGTGTCTTCGGAGAAGGCGGCGAACACGCCGAGCAAAGATGCAAAAGAGAAAGAGGGACGAAAGGGATTCCTTGACGCCATAAAGTTACCTTTAGTCTCTGTTTTTCCACGGAAAAAGAACAAGGTGATGCTTAGGGATCGATTTTGTAACTTTGTCTTGCGTTTATAAAACAGAACAATCGATTGCCCGATTGTAAAATTTACCAAGCGAGACCCCATTGAAACCTTAAGACTCGAGTAACTAACGCGGAGCACTCGAGCACGTACAGGCTTTTCTTTGAAGTGTTCTTTAATCGATCGACCCACGTTCAACCTCTTCTTGCGTTTACATCGGTCGCACCCTAACGCGTCGTAGAATAGAACGAATCTCTGTCGCACGGTGGAAAGGCTTTTCTTCTCCCTCTCTTCAATGTTACATAGGAAATGTTTCTGACCGTTTAGGAAGGAGAAGCAGAACTGGGAACGACCGGAGCCGCAGGATTAGCTAGCGTTGAGACTCTGGATGATGGAGCAGGAGACAAGAACCCTGTGGGGTCCGAAGACGGAATGGAAACTGTTCGGCTGGATGGGGACGCGCCAGATGCTATCGACTCTCCTAAGCAACATTTTCTTATCACTTGCATAGCCGTTGCCAGGAGAAATTTATTTGTATTAGGTATGAGGTTTAAAGATTCCTCTAAAAAAAAGTATGACCACAATAATATTATATTATAAATATCTAATAGTGACCACGCTCTGCATCCTGCTATCGGTGGTCATCATAGTCTGCGTTGCCTGTGTCGGGCCAAGAAAGTCAAGCACACAGCCGATAAAAGATGGAAACTACGTGGAAGCCGTCACATCTTGCGGTCCGGTGCAAGGTGTATCGGAAGACGGTGCATTTGCATTCAGAGGGATCCCATACGCGGTTCCACCGTTGGAAAATCGTCGCTGGCAGCCCGCGGAGCCGTTGCGAAGAATAGAACGTTGTTGGACAGATACTTATCTCGCGCATAACGCGTCGGAAGTCTGTGTGCAACGAGATGCTTTGGGTGGCACGATCGGATCCGAGAATTGCTTGCATTTGGACGTATTCACGCCCGAACTTAGATACGACTCACCTTTGCCCGTGGTCGTTATGATTGGCGCGGAGACTCTTACCGGAGGATCGCCGGGTGTGATGCAGCCTTCCGCAAAGCTAGCACGTGTCCGCGACATGGTCTTCGTCAGACCGAACTTCCGGTTGGGCATCTTTGGTTTCTTGGCCGCCGAGCCGCTC
Source organism: Lasioglossum zephyrum (assembly GCA_028455615.1). Lineage (NCBI taxonomy): Eukaryota > Metazoa > Arthropoda > Insecta > Hymenoptera > Halictidae > Lasioglossum > Lasioglossum zephyrum. The sequence goes on along the minus strand of CM052326.1, from coordinate 13,236,628 downwards.
TCGAGAGCAACACATCCGCCCACGTCTGGAAACTATGGGCTGTCGGACATCATAGCAGCGCTGCAATGGGTTCAACTGAATATCGAGAATTTCGGTGGTAATAAGAAGTCCGTAATCCTGTGGGGACACCGAGCGGGAGGAACCCTTGTCTCCACACTCGTCGGAATTCGTCGTACCAAGGATTTGTTTTCTAGAGTTTGGATATCCAGCGGAAGCGCGATATTCCTGGGTAGAGATTTGGAGGAATCGGAGAGGTTGAACGAGCAGTTCTTGAATTCTATAAATTGCAAAGACGCCGCGTGTCTCAGAAGCAAAAGCGTCGAGGAACTGATGGACTCTGTCCCGGATTCGTGGTACACGGGGAACGGCGGACTTCCTGAGGCCAGGGAAGCAACTTTGAGAGATAGAAGACACGAATGGCTCGTTCTGGATCGCGCTATTCTTCAGGAACCTGTTGGACAAACCTGGACACGCGAAGAACTCCCGGTTAAGATCGTGATGGGCACTACGGCACACGCGGGAGCTCCTTTGAAATATCTGAACTCGAATACGACTCTAAACTCCACGCAAGTCGAGAAACTGGTAAGGGAATCTTTGCTGGGGACATCGGGCTTGGCCGACGAAGCTCTCAAGTAAGTATATCGAGAATGTTCGAATGGTTGACGCGCATGTTCCGCTAGAAAAATTTCAAACCATTTCATTGAACCGTTCGCGCTTCACTTTTCAGACGCTACAACGCAACGTTGAAAGGTTTGCTGAGCATGATCTCCGACATTCGTGTGATCTGCCCGCTGTTGACGGTAGCCCGAATGCGGACTACTATTCCGTTCTATGTGGCAACGCAACCGCGTGGCCAATTCGCAGACCCCGACAGCGATGCCGCCGCGATACTTGGATCGTTTGCTGCGCGTACACCCGCGGAAAAAAGGCATGTCTCTGCAATGCAACAGTTGTTCAATTACTACGTTTGGCACGGCGAAGTGCCCCAGGCAGATTCGAAAGGCGTGAAACGAGTCCTGATCGTCGGACAAGACACGCTTCCCGAACCCGATTATCCGAACTGCGACGTCTGGATAGGGAAAGATATCGTTCCAGCTTATGGTCGGATCGATTGAATTGTTCTTTTCATTATATATAGAATGGGGAAACTACCCAGGATTTTGAACAAGCTCGAAATACTCTTCGCGAAGACTATTTTGCTACCGAGCTTTTCAGACATGCTGCGTTGTTCCTGAGGTGTCCAAGACGAAAGAAACGAATCGAAAACATGACTCCAAGAAACGAGACTTACCGACGGACTAAACCGATGAAAGGGGGAGGGGTATTTCCTTTATAACGTGTATTGCTCGTTCTCGAAACGAAAAAAAAAAACGATCCCTTGAATCGTAAAAAATGTCACAGCTATCTCCGATGATTTAAGTGTAAAGTCATTCGCGCCTTTCATTAGAATCTCATCGTGCGATTATAGTATTAAAATTAAAATACTCATCCATATCATACAGGTTTTATCGAATAACGATGAAAAGCGGACAAGGTTCATGTTATCTACTTGTTCATCTCGTTAAGTTTTGGAACTTAAATAAGTAGCGTTGATCAAAGATCTAAGTTCGAAGTTGATTAGGAAAGAATTTCGGTAAGCATATTTTCATTTAGATATAACGTGGCCGGTACTTGAACAACACTTTAATTCAGAAGTATTTTATTTTCTACCGTCGTAGTATTATGGGTTGTTTTTAAAGAAATTGGTGATATTATTTATTGCGTGAGATGATATTAGAGATGAGACACACTGTATGCATAAATTGTGTAAGCGTATATTCTAAACATTCGATGTTTCATCGAACGGATGGATATTTTGACGAAGAAAATATTTATTAACGTACTTTTGACAAACTACTATTTAAGTGGTGTTTAGTAAGCAGGGCCCTCTCCTGGAATTATCGTTTTCATAACAGTGCAATCTCGGTTGCACGAGTTATCCGAGATTTTTCACCATCGGAAAATATAAGCATATGAAATTACTCGCTTCGATATATTATGTTGTGTACTCGGAAGAAACAAGCGTATAGTCATAGTCAACGGTACACATTAGGTTCATCCCTGCCGTTTCATATTGCCGTTGCTCTTTGTTTGTTTGTTTGTTTTATTTTTTTTTACAACAATGTACTTAAATGTATACAAGCACGGATATAAACACATCTGATTTCGGAAATGTAAGACTGATTTTACAGATCGGCATTTCATTTGCGTATGAATGTCTTTTTTTATATGTTAATTATAATCGAATAGTTTTATAGTATAAAAAGACCTGCTCCTGTGTAAGCAACGTTTGTTATACTGTTTAACTGTAAATTAAGGGATGTGTAAAGAATCTTTTTCATTCAGCTCATTATTTCGATACTAAACGAACACTTGTAAGACTTGTGATCACAGTGACATTTTTATGACAGCCAAATTGCACTATATAAGCACATATTTATGCTATCGAACTTAAAATTTTACCAGATCTAGGAAGCCTTTTATATCTTTATACAAACTATAATTAATATTAAGGAAGTAGCGAAGAATGCACTCGTTCGAACGATTTCATTATTTATTACAGAAAGGTGACATTCGTAACTCTATTCTTAAATCTAGTAAAATTTTAAGGGAACAATTATATTTTTCATTTCATTGTGCATTCGGATGTTTGTAAATGGTATTTGAAGAAAAATAAAATGGTGTCATTCATTTTTTACACATCGTACGAAAGATTATAATTATATAATAGCTGGTAATTTATAGCGATGTAAGTATACCCGATTCTCAAATGAACAAGTATTTTATCCAATTTTCTATCTACGCAAAATATATAGTAAAACAATGTACGTGTACAACTGAAATGAAAACTAGGCACGATTATAAAAAAAAAGCTATATACATAGTTCATTTTACTATCAACATTCCTCAACATTAAATCATAACTCGTTCGTACGATAACGTGCTGAACCACATTGAAAATGTAAGTGTATATATATATATATATATATTCTTAGACGATTAATACAACATGCATCAACGTGTAAAAATATACATATAAATTTTTAAAACGATAGTTTGCACGGCCTGTCGAAAAAATTTAAATTTCGCAGACTGTTTACAATCGTAATTGTGTACATTTACAAATGTTCTGTGTTTGCTGTTGAGCACCACTGATGAAGAATGTGAAAGATTGATTAATCGTTTTTCTGCATAGATACAACTGAGAACCACTGTTCGGAATTCCTGACTACTTGGTCGACAATCTCACATTTTAGAGTCAGTGGAGCAACGATAAGTGCAATGTTATACGTTATACCGTGCCGTATAGTTATCCTTCGAATCAACAGGTATCTTTCGCAGAGTTTCCCCGTAATTGAATAAAGCGGTTTCTTTTGACCGTGAACCCGTAAAAAATGCACCGCCACGGTCAAATAGGAAACCAAGGTACGGTCAGTCGATGAAAAAACTTCTATTTTCGAAAGCGTCCACCGACTGTACTGACAAATTCCTGACATTCCAACGTTGGTCCAGATTCTCGGGAGGCAGCATCTATTTAGATGAGAATGTAACTTTTCTGATTACTCATTCGGTGACATCTGAGGAATGTGGTAAGAAAACTCGCTTCCTCCTACGCTTCGCGAACTTTTCTTTTCTCTTTTGCTGCGTGTTTATGGTACGCAGCATTTTTACGATTAAAGCTAGAAGAATTTTCGACTACTACTAGTTGCCGACACGTTCGGCTGACGAGAAATGCAAGGAAGAAAATTTTCCTTCGAAACTTTTCCGCTATATTTTCGATTTAATCTAGAAGCGTTCGCGTAGTTTATTCTATCTGCAGATTATTTACAGAACATCTCGCTATTTGTATATATCAAACGCGAGGAAAAATTCAAAGATCGGTAACGCACGGAAAAGAGCTGATAAGAATCGGTCAATTTGAATTCGTATCTGTCGATTACGACCACTCGTTAATTAAACGCCAACTTCACAAGAAACTTAAAAATGTTTCTCGTTAAAAAATCGATTATCTTATTTGAATTTGTTCGGGAAAAAAATTAAATTTTCTTTGACAACTGTGAGATTGAACTACTTCTATTCTTTCATATTAATCGTTTCATTTTTCAGACGAATTTTCCTACCGTGGAATGTGTGGCATAGGTTGATAAAAGGAAAAGGTGCTGGATAATCCAAATGGATAACAAAAGCCCATTATGGCCCAGCATCTACAGACACAGCATCAGCACGAATTCTTACCATTGTGTGATGTACTATTTAACATAATTTCTCTTGCTTCGTACTTCTGCGACGTTGTTTTTGATTTCGCAATGGTATATGCCCTAGCGCATCATTCCGTTGCTCCTCCAATCCTTTTTCCTTTGAGCATTGTTCTCATTGCGACGTCGTTAATTATCTCTCAGGTAGTTTTCTAAATTATTATACGAATTTCTTGTCTTTATGTGTTGTCTTTATTTGTATCTAGATCAATTTATGTAATGATTTCATTGATTTCAGATCGTCAGTGTACGTTGGTACTTGTGGGGTGCCAGAGGAAGATTAACTGGTAAAACTATCACCGATTGCAATATCAGTGAAAAGAAAGAAAATGGGAATTGGGCGATATGGTGTGTTTTATTGCTTCATTCCACTCAAGTTGGAGTATTGTGGAGATACTTCAAATTATTTATACCGGTTAATTTAACTTATGTTAAACACGAGGTAAACACCATCTTGTAAAGGAAGATTGTGGACTCACCCTATATAAAGTAATGTACAAATTCATAGTATTGCTTTGTGTTTTAATAGGTGAGGGAGCTTTGTGTACTCCGCCTTATTCATGCATTCTGCGAAGCTGCTCCGATGTTGCTCTTGCAATTATACCTGTTGTCCATTGGAGTTAACAATGACTCGAACACAGATGTAGGAAAAGGGAAAGAACCTGAACCGAGAGATAGCGTGAAACTAGCAAAATTAACTGCAGTATCTGCTGGACTTTCTTTATGGAGCGTATGCTGGGCGGTAGCTAGTTTTAGCAAAGGTGCAGCTCGACTGCGTAATTTGGAGCGTTTGGTACTGACCTGGCTAGGTGTGCTGGCACAACTGGCATGGAGGCTAGGAACCGTAAGTGCTAGAGTAGGAGTATTGGTAGCTTACGCTTCGCTCTATGGTGGACAGTGGCTGTTAATTGTCATGGCTCTCCACTGGCTATCGATGTTGATGTGGCTGCTGCTTACTCCAGATGGTCTTTTTCACGGTGGCGAACATTTGCCCATCTTAAAGAAAACTTCTCTGGCCTCTCTTCTGGCGTTCGTTTATATATTTGCATATGTAAATTTGCATGAAACGAATCATCGCCAAAAGATGGTAAGTGAACGAATATTCATGTAATTATGTTGATAATAATAATAACATTCGTATTGATAATTCCAAATGTGTTTGTGCAGGTGATATTTTATACGGTGATGTTTTTGGAGAACAGTCTGCTTATCGGTGTATGGATAGTAGGCGTTAATAGAAGCGATCTCCTTCCGCATCAACACCATCCGAATCCTGTAACTCTAGTACTCACGCTGTTAGCTTTATTTTTCGGTGGTATGTTTTTCATGGGTCTTTATTACAGGTAATTATGAAAACGTGCAGAATAATCTCTTCATTTTTATGGAATATGTTTTTCAATCGTGAATTCTACATTTAGATTTTTTCACGTAAGAAGATTGAGGTACGAGGCTGGTGGTAGAATGACTGCTTCGAACCTTGCAACACTGCCGAACCAGGTATACGCGAATAACATCACTAAAAGAATGAAAAATATTTAATGAAAAAGATCAGTTATAGAGTAATGCTTGCAGGACAATTTGGAAGAGAAACAAATAGACTATACAGAAGAGAAGAAAGTAAATATGAACATGGGAATGAGACGAGTCAAGTTGAGCAACGGTGGAATACCTGGAGTATTTAACTGCCGTTTCGCCAATCCGACTGTAGTAAATCCGAATCGAAAGAAGAAGAAACCAACCACGTTTGTTCCTCCGCCATCGCAGTCTCAGACAGGAGCTGTCGCGGCTTCTATGAATGGTGTAGGAGACGCGAAGCAGTGGCTGGGTATGAACAGTAATTCGCGTCAATTAATTCCATTTTGGAAAAGATCCGTGACGTCTTCAGGTGTATTACAGGTAGCGAAATATTTTACGTCGCTCTATGAATGAATGCCTTTTCGAAATTCATAAAGACAATCGTTCCTTTCAACTTACATTCAGTAATTTCTTATTTGAGGCAGAATGATCACTCGGACGAGCAAAAGATCGGAGCAGATGCTGGATCTGGAGGTTCCCTAAGCGTGAATCTAATCAGGGAAAAGCTCCAAGAGAAAAAACAGCAACAGCTACGAGAACTGCGCGCTATACAAGAAGAAATAAAAGAAGGAAAATTGTTCCCTCCACCGTCGGCATCGGCGTCCTCGTTCTCGTCGTCGGCTGCATCGAATCAGCAGCCACCGCCTAACACGAAGTTGCATACCTCTCCTAGCTCGCCCTTATTCACATCTGCTCCCTCCGTAGCTGATCAAAACGGAGGAATCACGTTGTCTTCGTGGCCACCGGTGAAAATGCACTGCCTTTTACATCCCCCACCATCTTCCTCTTATTACCCGAACGTTCACCCTTCGAATTCGTGGAGGACAACGCAGAGGGAGAGAGCGGACACTCCAGAAATTTTACTGGCACCACGATGTCTTCCTCATCATTATTCGCATTGGGCACCATCTGCTCACGCTAATCATAGGTGAACGCACGACTGAATACTTAAGACTTGATAAGGGGGTAGTCTCGTTGAAATAGCTGTAAAAAGTAGAAAACAAAACTACCCCTACTTTGTAAAATTAGAACATCCTGTATAAATAAATTTCAGATTGCGTTCGAGTCAGAACGGAGGAGAAGAAAGCTCGAAGGGCGAAGGAGAAATGGAAGGAGAAATGAGCGATATGGAGGGCAGCCAAGTATCGTTACCTCGAAGTTACACGCTTCCTCGTGAATTTAAATATAATCATTCAAATAATACCGCGAGAGAACGGGAACGACGTGTAGGAAGCAGCAAGGTTACAGCAACGCGTTTCTATTTGCCTTCCACAAACAGTTCCGACGGTATGAATCAACTAAAATCTGCCTTATTAATATTTCGATGGATTATCTTTAATTCGGACATGTCAACAGGAGATGTAGATAGTGCCGACAACGAAGACGAGACAGATTCCGAAGTGCAATTTCGCGTGAAAAACGGCTACGGTCATAATAATTACATTGGCGAAGAGGAGCATCAACAATATCAGCAACAGCGATACGTGTTCGAAGCGAATGGTCAGAATGAATTCTTGCATTCCAATTCGGATTCTACGGCAGCTGTCGTGATCTCTGGAAATTCTTATTTAAATAATTCTCAAGGAGTACAACGACCGAATCAGCTTTTCAGAAACAGGGTTAAACACGAAACGAAACTCTGAAGTTATATTTTTAGTAATACATCTTCAGAGATTGTATAATAACTGATCGAAAAGTTCAGATAAAAAGAAGACTGTATTTTTATACGACACAATTCATACATTTTGCATCGCGCGAGAGATGTCCCGCACTGCGCTATTTCCAGTTTGAGACTTCAAAAAGTATAATTCCAATCTAACGGCGGCAATACATTTGTTCCATGTAGAATGTAAAGGACGGCAGAAAGTACTCATCTTTGTACAAATTTAATCCTAGTTGGATACCCAGGTACGTTTATTTACGTAATTGATCGTTAGATATTAAGTATACAGATTTTTATACGGATTTACTATTCTATGCATTTTTATATGACTTTTTTTAATAAATTATTGACTCTTTCAACTGTATTTTATTAGAAAATATACAACTTACAAATCAGAAAAGCTAACTTTACGCCGTAGGTTTTATTTTATTTGTGTGCTGCCACGAGAGAAACAATTACGTAAACATGTGGATTATTTGAATCAACGATATTTATTCAATAAATATAAAAAAAATACTTTTTTTATTTTTACAGTAGTTAAAATAGTTCAGTTCCTTTATCGTATCTGTCATCAATATTACAATACATCGAAAATGTGTCACAAATTATCTCGGCTGTGTAGAAATCAGAAGTTCTTTGAGCAATGTTAAAAGAAAATTCTCATATACAATAATAATATTTAAAATAATCCTGTTAATACAAATACATAGATACAAATGATACAAATGTTTACAAACCTTATTTTATATATATTACTATATATATACACTATATTTTAGTAAATATTAATTATTTACAGAAAACTCGTATACAAAAAACATTAGGTCAATAGAAATAATTGACCAATCTATGCGTTGTGCATTATTCTCTGGCTTTCATTAGGCAACTGACATTTGTGCTTCGTTAACGATTGCATGAATCACTGATTCTAAACTTTTAAGTAAAAATAGATAAATCAATCGACGAGGATGTCTTCTTGTAGGTGACTCAACCAACTCGAATGTTTAAAGGATAATTTCATTCTTAAAATTTCTCGTGAGCTCTTTGTGCGGCAAGACAATGGAGTTCAATAAAATCTTCTCAGCCGCTAAGCGTACGCTTGTGCCTGAAACGTAAATGGTAGGAAATAATTGTTTCACTCATAAAGAACGTCTTGAATGAGAAATTAATTACCGAGAATTGTAATAGAAGGATTAAGTTTCCCATTTGTGTTGAACAATGGCAAGTTCTCCATTTTCGCGAATGGTTTATCAGGATTAGGATCGCACGGCGTTCCTTCTATACGTGCCCATTCTCCTACGTAGCTGTTCTTGCCTACTATACTATGGAGAACGATTGAATGTGCTAGAATGTGAGCATTAGCTAATATAATCGATTCTCTTATTCTAACACCTGGTGCGATAATAGCGTTTGGACCTATGCTTACGTTTGGACCCAACTGTAAAAGTAGTAGTACAACACGAATCAATCTATGTTTTGAACGTATTGAACGTTTTATCTACTGGAAGCCTATTAATTGGTCCTTTAACAACTGTGCCACATACAAAAAAAGTTTAACAATGTATTTACCACTGCTGTTGAGTGAATGGTAGCTGACGGATGAATATAAACATCGCCAATAATTTTACAAGGCCCATTAGTTGTGAATGCAAGACGATCCGAGTGATTCACTTTATACAAAGCCAAATAATGACGATTAGCGTATATCGCAGAACCTGCTGTTTTCACTTGTGACCACCATCTCAGTACAGGTAGTGCAAATAAGCGACCAGTTCCAGCTAATCGAGTTAATACGTCTTGTTCAAGAGATATATGAGCCGGATCTCTACCATTTCCATTCAATTGCCTGGAAACAGAGTATCTATTAAAACTATAGCATCATTGCGTGTTGTTCTTGGATGCTTTGGAAAAAAGTATCCAGCACTAAAATATCCTACGTAAAAGTTTCTTGATTCTGTCCAGCGTAAAAGGCATCTGCCATAATTTGAAAAATATCTGGGGATGCGAGATAAACTCCACAGTTGATCAACGTTGAAACGAACGTTGACGGTTTCTCAACGTAATGCGCAACTTCCCCGTCTTTACCAAGAACCATACATCCATAATTTATGGATTGTTGTCTGGTTGCTTCTGTTGCCATAATTGTAAGTAATGCTTGTTTTTCCATATGGAATGCAACTATCTCTTGCAAAGGAAAATCGGCGCAAACGTCACCGTTCATCACGAAAAAGTGTGTAGGAGAACCGGATCGTATTTGATCACGAAAATGATACATTCCTCCGGCAGTTCCCAACATAGTGAACTCCTGAAGGTATCTAATAACTATATTGTACGTAGCTGTCATCTCATTAATAAATTGTGCCAAATCGCTTGCAAGGTACGATCCAATTATTAATATTTCACCAAGATTTTCCACCTTTGAGCATGCTTCTATGTGGTGTTGTATCACTGGTAATCCAGCGACAGGAAATAATGGTTTCGGTATATCCAAGGAAAGAGGTCTAAATCGGGTTCCTGCAAAGTATATTGCTCTCATTAGTTTGCATTATCAATTTAATGATGTACCTAATTAATGACTGACGTACTGTAACGAATGTTGCAATATTTATTTACACTTGGGTTCGAGGTTATATCATTTTAGGTACGAAATCTATAGCAGACTAAGTGAAACCGTAAAAAAACAAACCTTTGGAAGGGCCTCCTATTAATATGACAGCTTTCAATATCATTTTTATATGTTTTACAAATTTCGTTGCTGTCAAAAAGGGTAAACTTGCCACGACGATAGAAAGCGATTGTATTGGTAGTCGGTAGGTTTATTTAGGAACACCTCAAAATTTTTATTTCATAAATTCCAATACAGCGGACAGGATAAGATAAGAAATCGGATGCCCTGACATATCAGAACCTTCAAGAAATGTTCAATGAACGAATTACAACAAATCATAGTTTAATAAAACAACACGAAGCAGGAGAATTATTGAAAAATTTCTATTAGATCGACTATAAATAGCTACATATCGCATTGTTCTGCCGACGTGAAGAAATAAAAATACAGTTTAAAATCGGAAAAAGATTTCCAGATTTTATTTCTCGCTTGCAATTACAAAATATTCGTATTACAAATTAACAAAATAGAGATTCCACAAAGAAAACAATGTTGTATAACAATCCAATTGCTTATGAACTATAATTTCTGAAATAATGTAATAGCATTTATAATTACTCGAATAAACATGAGTTAATGACAATGCTATTACACGTACAGATCTCAGTTATGCTTCATATCAAAAATATATTAGTAGTTACGATATATGCAATTAGATTATTGAGTGCATAATGTACTTTATAAAGCAGGCAACACTAGGTTTAGGAAATTCATGCATATTTCAAAACCGAGGAAGCATGCTGCGTTCGCTGGGAAAGCCCGGAGCATCACAGGTGCGCATCCCTTGTATAAAGCTGTTGGCCCCTCTTTCTTCATTAAAGCTACAAAGACGTCTCGAATTCCGTTTTTGTAAGTACCTTCCGGAGCTGTAAAAATTTGTGTAATAATACGACACATTTCTAAGAGAAATAATAATAATTAAAATATATGTACCACTTTGTAGACGACTTTTCAATACGTCAGGAGGCATCCCAACGATCCAATTGGCAATACCAGCACAACCACCGGCAAATATTGTAGGAAATAGTCCAAGGCTTCCGTCTTTTGGAGTCAACCAATTTTTCAGACATTCGTACGTCATAAAATACATTCCACTGGCAGGAATATCTGAAAGTTTTGACAATGGAATTTTACATGGAGGAAACAGGGAGGAGAAAGAACTATTCTTACGAAATACTTCATAAGGAAAAAGAATATGGTAACACAATGAAAACTAGTTCTAATAATAAAATGGAAAGTAGATTAAGTTCCACCTGGATCTACATAATCCAAGCATCTTGTGGAAACGTTATTTATAATTATAAAGCGAGAATAGTGTGTGTAGGCTGCTAGATAGGAAACATCCTGTTTGATAGGGGACATCGAGGCAGATAGATAACAGTTAACAAAATTCAGTTTCCTTCGAACCAGCGTACCATTACTGGTTTTAAGATCCACTTTTTCTTCGTTCCTCTAGTTCCAAACGGATAATGACGGTTATTTTAATTCTTCTGATCACTCTGCTGGTACAGAATTTTTCTTCCTAATTAAAAAAAGCTTTACTCGCTTTAAGAATATTTTTTTATCCATACTAAATTCGACGTTATTTCTTAGTTATATTTTTATATCTATCTTCTTAAAATACGAGTTCTCCTCGAAACGATATGCCGTTGATCGAATAATAATACAACACATATCATTTAGAACGAGTGTTTCGGCCAAATAATCGACATCGGCGGTGTCTGGGAAGTGAAATGTCCACAAGGATGTTCTTGCGAGGTACAACGATTCGCTGATTTGCCTCTGCAGCGTTGGATTCGAACGAGTCAAGATCAGGTATGACGATAATTCGTTCTTTCTTCTTTCATAATTTAATCGAATTCTTTTTAACAGACTTCATCCAGTGATGTCGAGTTAGAACTTGGTTTGAACATGGATCATTCTATGATCAGCGAATTCTTGAAGGTTGCGATCTGTGTTGTGGCAGAAGACTACGAAGAACTTTTGGAAAAACTTCCTTCGGATATACAAGTGAATATAATACAAGATATTACATACATTTTATTATGTGTTAGAGAAGTTCGTGTCTATATATGTGTATTCTTCGAAAATTTTTCAGATTTTTACAATACTCGAATCCAGTGCCAGAGATTTTGAGATTCTCCTGCAATCTACAACATTTCAGCGTTTTACAGAATTAATATCTTTAGACATACAAGGCATAGATCTCAATGAACCTGGACGAAAGGATTCGAACAATAAATACCAAAATCACGGTGGAATCATTTTATCTGTTGATTCTTTGTTTCCTCTGGGCTTGAATCTTCTTTATTTGAATTTGGAACGAGTGAAGCTAACAAGTCTGAGCCCAACGAAAAGAAACAAAGCCAATTTGGTAGTGAAGCCGATGAACACAACCGAAGAGGAGAATAGAAACAAGCAATTGCTAAATACAGGGCATAGATTGATATTTTTAAGTCAACAAAATAGCGATGACAGTAACGACAAGGAGATACTACCTTACGATATCTACAAGCAAGAAATGGAGGGCTACAGAGAAACTGTTGGGCTTTTTACTGGTTTAGGAAGCTTAACTCACTTAAGAGTTTACGACTGTGATTTGCAGGATATATCGTGGCATATGTTCGATGGCCTGAACAGTCTTGTTCATCTTTCATTGGAGAAGAACAATCTAAAATTTATTCCAGAATTCTGTTTTTATGGTACACCTAATGTAAAAGTGCTTTCACTCGCAAGTAATCAGTTGTTAACGCTTAAAAGCGTTGACTTGGCAGGCTTGCTAATGCTTGAAAATCTTGATTTAAGAGGAAATAATTTAACTTTCTTATCAGAATTATCTCTGCCTCCTTTTCCGATGCTGAAGATAGCAGATTTCCGTGAAAATCCTTTAGACTCAGTATTTCCAAGGTAACTTCTACAATTTCTATAATTCAATATACATCGTCGATAAACATTAAAGACGTATCTTCTGTTTGTAGTACCTTCGAAATTATGAACACAACGATACAGTTGTACTTGGGAGGGGAATACTCGAAACTATATCTACAGAAGAACTCATTTTTGGGATTACATCAACTTCAAGTTTTGCATATATACAATCTGGAAGTACATATATTGGAACGCTTTGTATTCCAAGGAATGCCAGAGCTATTGCAATTAAAAGCACGTGGAAATATTACAAGCATAGAATTCGACGCATTCGTGGATTTAATCAAACTGCAGGATATCGATCTAAGTTATTGTCACATTCGTAAAGTTTCTATGGATGCATTTTACGGATTGCAACACGTTAAGCGCATAGATTTATCTAACAACGAGTTAGAATTTATTCCGCCAGGTCTCTTTGGATTACAACAACAACAAGAACTGAAAGAAATCGTTCTCACCAAGAATAAATTGACCACGCTACCTCTAGACTTTTTCAAGATGTTGCGCAGTCCAAATAAACAACAACAGAAAATATCAACTGTAAGATTAGATGGTAATCCATGGGACTGCACTTGTTCCATGACCACATGGAATCCTCAATTGGTAAAGACAAAATGGGGTGTTCTTTAAACCCTAATTGCTTTAAAACATATTAATAAAAACATTGTACTTTTGCCGAAAATAGGTAAATAGATTACGAGAAACAGCACCGCGTTGCTGGACTCCGAAAGGATTACGAAACTGGGGCGTTTTCTACGCACTACGAAAAGGTGGTCTGCAATGCAGGAGTCTAAGAAGACATTTAAAAAAATCTTCCCTTGGAAGGAGCTCTTACGAAGACAATAACATCATCAGTTAGACAATTACACAAGTAATTAATGTTTGTATAAAAACAGCAAAATTCGAATGTAGCAAAATTCTTAATTTTCAGCTTCTACGAATTTATTTGTTTTAAATATATCGTTTTTAGTATATTTGCATGATCAAATACGATGTAACTGAATCTGTAGTATAAACTTGTGCATAAGTAGGAATAGATTACATACAAAAACAAACAGTTTTGAATGAAAGTAGTTAAACATAATGGAGCGTGGTAAAAAAGGTAATGTATGTTAGTATTGTGTCACTGTGAAAATAAATGGAAAAAGAAAAGAAATGATAAATTGATATTTCACATACCTCTCAAAAGAGTAGCACAGGTACCTTTATATATACTTCTTATTCCTCCCTCTTTGTACAGTTGCTTTGCGCAGTCGACAGGCCCCTTGTATCGTGGTTTTGCATCTCCTTGTTGTATCTGTAGAAGACATTTTATTCTTTCACCAGGTGCCATTATAAATGTTGTAAAAATGCCACTGAATGCACCGGCAGCAAATAATTGTGTCGGGGTCAATTGTTCGTTGTCAGTTTTTCTTAAAAGTTGCTTGCCAAGACCAAAGCCGTAGAAGCTTATAGCGAATATTGGAGCTACGCCGCACAAAGGTGCACCCATACCTAAGAGAACAAGTACACGTTGTAAATGATTTAGTAAATAAACTGTTACACAGTTTTCGCTTAGAATGTCAAATAGATTTTGAGAATCAACAATCTGCTTTGTACCTTTATATAAACCACGCACTCCTTCTCTTGCTATTGTTTTTTTAGCGCAATCTAGCGTTCCATTATAGAGAGCTACTTCATTTATACCTGGCACAGGCATAGTTTGAAGACGAACCTGTTAAGAGTCAATTTTCTTTTTACAATATTTATATTGGTGAAGGAAATACTTGTCCTTAATTTAAAAGGAACTTGATAAATAAATAAATAAATGTAAGTAAATAGCAGAAGTACGTTAGCTTCGTTTACCAATTTATCATTGTTTATTTCAAATGTATGGAAGAATAAGTATTTAGCTTTATAAACAATTAAGAGTTTTTTTCTATAACGGTATTTAATTTTTTTATTTAATAACAATCGTTGTAACCTTACTTTTATCGTATCTAAAGGATGTCCTGCGATTACGGTGCATATTCCACCGAATCCTCCGCTTAAAAAATATTTAATTGGGCTTTCTTTCTCCGACATTTCGATGTTGCTCTGTTTAGTATGGAACTAACAGGGACATTAACAATAGGCAGATTCAATTACATACAAGCTTTCTTGTTTTTTTTAACGAAGGAACTTGCAGTACAAAGTTCGAACGTAGTGGGTGCATTCGGTTTCCTTCATTAATTATTTACGAATATAATTGACAAGCTGTACAACAACGGAGCAATTATACAACGATTTGTTTAAAACCTGGAAGGAATTAGGAGACGTGTAATATTATAAACTTTCCAAATTGTACGGTTCCGAGATACGTACAAGTGCGTAATACATTCCTTCGAACGAAATTAAATCGTAGAAACATAAGATTCATTGATAATATTAATTCTACGTCCAATTTTGATACAATTTTCGAAGATCGTTTTTTCGAAAATATGAAAAGATAATTTCATACGTGCCGCCATCCCGGTTTGAGACAGTGCTGTGTATATAGAGTGCACTTAGAGTGTGAAACATTTCAATAATGAACAGTTCTAGCTTTCGAAAAATCAAAAATACAGATGTATTTCTATCTACGGACAGAAAATTGATCAGCGGCTTCCTATTCTTTATGCTACATGATAAATGATTGAAACATTGCATCGAATGGCTGTGCAATAGTGTCTTCAAGATAATAAGTGTCAAAGAACATGTAAATAGTGTCAGGTGATTGAAATCATTTGCAAACTGATTTACGATTTCGCGAAAATAAGTATTCTTTTAACTTCACGGCCTTTTATATTCTTCGACGTAACAATCGCTATTTTATTGAGAAAAAAAGAAGCGAAATCACCGAATGCAACTAATTTTTTATTCTATTCGACCTTGCTGTAATCTGCTGTAAATTTATCGCGTACGTGTGATGACAGTAATTAATTGCGTTGGAAGGTGTTTACAACGGTTTGTCTTTAATATTATGACAAGTCTCTAAATGTTAAAATACACTTGTATTCTACAGTTTCAAATAACTCTCAATAACTCTTCTAATCCTTTATTGCAGAAATATTCAAAATGTCTGAAAAGATTCCGTCTAATCAACCACAACCTATCGTTAAGATAGGTCACTATACGCTTGGGCAAACGTTGGGTGTCGGAACATTTGGTAAAGTAAAAAGTGAGTAAGTTGTTTCATGCATGTTTTTCAGAAAATATATAATTGTCGAATTTATAACTCTCACCTTTTCCACAGTTGGAGAACATGTTCTGACGAAACATAAAGTCGCAGTAAAGATTCTCAATCGCCAGAAAATCAAGAGCCTCGATGTGGTCGGAAAGATTAGAAGAGAAATACAAAATCTGAAACTCTTCAGACACCCTCACATCATTAAATTGTACGTCAACGATTCTCTCCGTTGAAATGTATAAAATAACGATTAATCAAATATATATTTTTGATTAGGTACCAAGTGATAAGCACACCTACAGATATATTTATGATAATGGAGTATGTGTCAGGTGGGGAATTGTTCGACTACATTGTGAAACATGGAAAGCTGAAGGAATACGAGGCACGAAGATTTTTCCAGCAGATTATTTCAGGAGTCGATTACTGTCATAGGCACATGATAGTTCACCGTGACTTGAAACCTGAAAATCTTCTTTTAGATCAGAATCTACATGTAAAAATAGCAGACTTCGGTATTTGGATAGAGCTGGGACTTTATTATATATTGAGCAAAAGCTTCGACAAAGTACAAGACATTCGGAAACCTTTGTAGAATCTATTCAATTTATTTCACTTCTCGAATAACTATGAATTAATGTCTTGTACCTTACATGGGGTAAATGAGTTTTGCTTATGTCGAATTTTATGTAACTTCAGGCTTATCGAACATGATGATGGACGGAGAATTTTTACGCACTTCCTGTGGTTCGCCGAATTATGCAGCGCCGGAAGTAATTTCGGGAAAGCTGTATGCTGGTCCCGAAGTTGATATCTGGTCGTGTGGAATAATATTATATGCACTCCTTTGCGGAACATTACCATTCGACGATGAACATGTACCAACACTTTTTCGTAAAATTAAATGTCAGTAGTACTCATATAATTATTATTATTATTGATTCTTTATACGAAAACTGAAATAGAATATTCGTTTCAGCTGGAGTTTTTCCCATCCCGGAGTACCTGAATAAAACTGTCGTGAGTCTTTTGTGTCACATGTTGCAAGTGGATCCAATGAAAAGGGCAACCATCGAAGATATCAAGTACAGAAAATTCTATACAATTAATTATTACTTTGAAATGTAACGATGCTTTAGCTAAATGACGATTTTGTTTTAGGAAACACGAATGGTTCCAAAAGGATTTACCCACATATTTGTTCCCTTCTCCTGTCGAACAGGATTCTTCTGTAATCAATATAGACGCGGTAAATGAAGTTTGCGACAAATTCAATGTGAAGGAAGCTGAAGTTCACTCTGCGTTGTTGGGTGGAGATCCGCATGATCAACTAGCGATCGCCTATCATTTGATAATAGACAATAAATTAATTGCCGACGAGGCTGCTAAAGCAGAATTGAAAGATTTCTATGTGGCTTCTAGCCCACCTCCTGTAGCTTTTAGTCCCAACGATTCCAATAACAGCCCTCTAAGACCGCATCCGGAAAGAATAGCACGTATGTTTGTTGTAACAAGTACTGGGTCAAACTATAAAATACTATTAACTGTGACATATTTATTATTTATATTGTATAATCGTAGCGTTGCGAGAACGACAAAGTTCTCAAGGAAGCACGTCGTCGCAAACACAAGGTAATCGTGGCACTCCGGTGAAGCGGGCTAAGTGGCACTTAGGAATACGCTCACAGTCGAAACCTAACGACATCATGAACGAAGTTTATCGTGCTATGAAGGCTCTTAACTTTGTAAGCTATTCTATTTGTACATCATGAAAATGACTAATTTTTTTTCAACAATTCAAGACTGTCCACCTTTTCTTTTCAGGAATGGAAGATCATAAATGCCTACAGTGTTAGAGTGCGTCAGAAAAATAAAATAACCGACAGATTTAGCAAAATGTCGTTGCAGCTTTACCAAGTCGATAGTAAAAGTTACTTGTTGGACTTTAAGTCTTTGTCAAGCGAGGAAGGAGAAGAAATAGGACGTGGTAAAGTATCATAAATAATGCAAATTTTCGTTTCATAGTTTCTTTAATAACAATTCTTATTCTAGATCCAACACTTCCACCGCCGCAATTGACTGGTCACCATACAATGGAATTCTTCGAAATGTGTGCAGCGTTAATCACACAATTAGCCCGATGAGTTTGCTACAGACATATGAGTCATCGTTTTTCCGAATTCCGTTTAAGTAAAACCCATGTGTTTCTTGGTTTAATTACAACACATACCATGCAGTTTTTAGGATAATGGGGTTGTGTTAGGACGAAAAAATCAATATCAATTCTACAGAGAATTCACGCGCTAGCAAGAAAAGATCAAATAAATCTGTGAACGGTTAAGCAACTGTTTTCTTAAACCTGTTCCTCCTTAAACCGTTTATGACAAAAATGGGTAAGCACAATTTAAAGCAGTGGACATATTACAGAGATTTAAAGACATCAGTTTATCGAAAAAGAAATTTTTATTTTGCTCCTGTGTTTTGTAATCAATGCGAACATTTTTTACTTTGCATAAAGATCCACAGTCTATTCATGACTAATAAATGACTTATAAAAATCTTTAAAAAAATTTTATTCGTTTTGGATCTACAAAGGTTCTTTCCACTAAAAATAGCATTTCATTTCATTCCACTTTCTTTGTCTTAAAAAATTATTAATCATATACATCAAGCAGACTAGAACTCAAATTTATTCCTCGTTAGAATGGACTAATACCGTAGACCAGTATTGAAGGACCTTTGGTCGACCTTCAGTAACCTTCAGCTGGTTGAAAGTGGGCCAAGGTAGCTCCAGATGACTGATGGTCAGTCCCAATCAGTCCCAATTTTTATTAGTTCCGACCGATACGGTAGGACGTGACACAGAAATGGTAAGGGTGCTCTAGAGTCTAAAATAGTCTAAATAAAGCTCGAACGCGAGACAAAAGAATGCATTTTATACTATGCACTAGAAATCGAAAGGTAACGTCGTTTTCTATCGTGTTATGTGGTTCAAATATCGCCGCGCTTTGCACTGTTTCCAATTTCTCGCATTCAGCCTTTTCGTCCTGTTTCATTCAGGAGGCAACTAGAAAGGGCAGACGTATCAACTTGCAGAGACGGCACTACTGTCCGTATGTAGATGATCAATTTCAAGATTACGAACACCAAATTTTCCGACGAGAGTTTCGCCTCTATTGTTATTATTCTCTATCGTTAGCACGTTAGCAGAGTCTGGCAGAGCTTCAGCTTGAACGACTCATTGGCTGTTGTTTTTATTGGTTTTTATGTCGTAGGTAGATAATGCTGGTTACCATTTTCGAAAAAGTACAACTCGAAAAAACGTTCCCGTTCGTATGTAATTAACAATAAGAATTTTTATCCTTTGTGCAATTAAAGAAAATAAAAGAGAGGAACGGTGAATTAGTGCAACGTATTCGGTGCGAGGAAGAAACCGATCAAAAAAGGAAGTAAGCACTTGTTTCGAACATGTTTGCGATCGTTCCAATCGAATACGCAACTTCAGGCGAGACACTCTTTGACAAGTGATTTTCAAAAAAAAAAAAAATTGATTCGGTCTCGTTGACCGAAAGGTTCTCGAATGTACAATTTATTTGCTTCTCGTTCGAAGGCGGTGTCTTAAAACGCGTTGCACCGAGTGAGTGCAACGACAGAAACTCTTCGGGGAGAACTGTTTATAATTTTGCTATGCAGACGTTTAATAAAGCCACTTCGAGAACGGTGCTCTTTGATATTACAGGATCTGTGGGAAAAAAGAGGGATTCGATTCGGGATTCGAACCCGGACCTCCCTCCGTTCCAGAGAAGGGCGCTATTCGTCGCACGATCCAGGCCCTATTGCGTTTTTTACTTTTTCCGGGTCCTTTTCACACACACACATAGAAGAGGCGCTCCCACGATATATTGATCAACAAGTACAAATTCAACATCACCGATCTTGACGGGTACAATACCGATTGCTTGCAAAACAATGGCTGCTACGTTCGATCAATATGACAGGTCCAGGTAAATAACCATGCATTTTATCTTTTCCGTCTAACTTCTGTCTATCAATTTGATTCTCGACGTGACTTCGTATAATAGACGTTTGTATCGACTGTTAACCTGTAAATCTACATTACGCCAATCGCATAACTTTTCGCGAGGTTTCATGTTCAATTAACCTTCGTGATATAGAATATTTTTCAAAATATACGATTAAGAAAATACCATTTGTACGAAGATGATTCGTCGGACATCCAGTATTTTCATTTTAATGTCTCGCCGATGTTTTTTCGAACGATCACTTCATGAAATATTAAAACAGAGTATTTATAATTGTACTGTTTTTAGCTGGTACTTCGGCGCAATGTCACGTCAAGATGCCTCGGATTTACTCATGGGTGAAAAAGAAGGTGGTGTGTTTTTAGTACGTGACAGCACGTCGATACAAGGGGATTTTGTATTGTGTGTACGAGAAGACAGCAAAGTTAGCCATTATATAATAAATAAACTTCAGCAGGGTGATCAAATACGTTATAGGATCGGAGATCAAATGTTTCCCGATATTCCCAACCTTCTGGCTTTTTATAAATTACATTACTTGGACACAACACCATTGATCAGGCCCGCTCCAAAGAAAACACAGAGGGTAATAGCAAAATATGACTTCGAAGGCAACGATTCCGACGACTTGCCTTTTAGGAAAGGTTTGCTTTTTTCTTTGCTTAATTTTGTAAACGATCGATGTAGGTAATTCGCTAATGAATATGTACAATTTATCACAGGTGAAATTCTCACGATAATTTCAAAAGATGAAGAGCAATGGTGGACTGCCAAGAACAGTCTTGGTCAAACTGGATCAGTTCCAGTTCCATATGTTCAGAAGTACGATGAGGATAATCATTCGGTAATGGAAAATAATTCACGTCCGGAAAGTGGAGGAAGTTCAACGGTGAATTCGAATTCTGTACAAGTTACCGGTTCACAAATGCCTTACCCAGAAAGCGGACAAGGGACCACACGCAGATCAAATATTCAGCGAACATTACCCGCGTTTGCGAAAGTAAAACAAGCGAGGGTACCGAATGCGTACGATAAAACGGCCCTAAAACTGGAAGTCGGAGATGTGATAAAAGTAACAAAGACTAATATGAACGGCCAGTGGGAAGGTGAACTGCACGGCAAAATTGGTCATTTTCCATTCACGCACGTCGAGTTCGTAGACAATGAGACTGGAGAGGACAATCAGGAGATTTAACGGAAGTCTTCCCGAGTGTAACAAGCAATGAAGTTGACTTGGAGAATTCTGTATTGACAATTTAGGTTTACATTAGCAGTTTTCCTATGTACCGGTACATAGACCTCGGTCACCTATATTTTGTAAAATTGCCCGAGTTTAGAAAGCATTTGAAAAATACACTTCTAACACACACTCCAGTTAGTCGAAAGTAATTAGAGTAAATTAGAGTGTAAATTTTTTACAGTGATACATTTTGTGCAATGCGTACCAAATGATTGTTTTCTCAAGAATGATTTCTTCGGTGAACATATCGAAAAATACAGTATTGTTAAATACAACTTTTTATGTTTCTATATCGAAGCGTGAATAATTTAGATGAAATATATTCGAAACAGAACGAGATGACGACATTTTCTGTCTATAATTTTTAGTCGTAATTACACTTGTTAATGTAACTCACGAAACATCTCTTTATCGAAGTCAATAATGTCTTTTAATTTCTCTAGTCAAAAGAGCGATATTGAAAGAATTACATGATTACTTATCGACATCGTTCGGTTACGAGTTAGAAAACTATTTCTCTGTTTTACGCATACTTTTGTACCGGTACATATTGTGCTGCTTAGCCATAGGTTGTGCCACGGATGGAGCAACATTTTCTACTAAAATATTCTATTTAACGATGGAACTGTTAACCACATTACGATTGTAATTATACATGAATCACGCTAAACTATATATTAATAACGTAATTATATAAGTTGCGATTATCGTATAAGTTAAGAGAGCAGAAACTATGAGTTTAAGTTTATAAATGCATCGTATTATCATCGTGTTTATAAGTTATGCGAATTACTTGTTAATATGTAATTATACAGATAAAGCATATTAGTTTTGTAAAAATAGTAGCAACTTTAAAGTTCCGCTTAATCGCTATATACGTTGATTCTATTGTAATCATAGTCATAAATGAGTTAATCTGAATTATATATTTTCATATATAATTACGCAAGTCGACGATATATAGTAATTTCTTTCAGGATAATGCATCTCAAAGGTTTCTTTAAGATTTTCTTTAAGGATAGAATTAGTATAAATGCAGTTATGTATGTATAAATACATTTTAATATATATTTACATATTATTATACATTTGTATAAATTGTAATTTTATCTTACAGTATAATCTAAAAAAAAGAAACAAATTAGCAACTTTAAAGTTCTGCTCAGAATGGTATGTATTAATCGCGTTTTAATATAATTGTACGTATAAGGTGTACGTATATTGTGTATAACTGCAGTAATCATTGAAATATTCTGCAGTTCTGCAGACCAGGCAGTAACAATATTAACAACGATAGTACATATTCCTATCTTAAATGCATAATTATATTTTCAGTGATCTTGATTTTGATCATATCCGATCATATCAGAACTTCAATAAATTGTTCGATGAATTATAATAGATTCGCACAAGGAATTGTTGTGATATATAATTTTTTAAGCTGAAAATGTGGACAGTTCCTAAATCGTTACATCTTTATTAAATTCGATGCATTTCGTTCCTGTATAAATCATTTTCGAACGCAGTGTACATCTCGAAGACATTATTAATCGATCGATTCGATAAAATTATTCAAAATATGAATACGAAAAGTGCGGGAGATTGCAAAGCAACATGATCGATTGTTCGGGTATAAAAATTCCGTAAATGTTTATACATAAATTTCTAACATTTTTATACAATTTATACTCCGATTTCGAAGAATGTAGAAAACGAGAATGTAATAAAAGGATGTCTAAAATTAAAGAAAATAATATATGTACTCCATGCATTCATTTATAAATATTTTGGAATTAAGTGTTGCATATATGTATACGGTATATATATATATACATATTAATACGTCGGTTACCTTCGAATAAAACAATTAACTTTACCATAGCAAGTTCGTGAATGGTCTGTTACTCGAGTTCGCAAGTATATCTGCCAATGAGAACGTAGGAAAACGTACCTTACGTCATTCCCGATTCATATCTCTAATCTTCTGCTACAGGCCTTTATAGTTTCTTCCCGCCAAATTCCATTTTCGCCAGACGCCAACAAGTGGCGGGACTAGCGGTGACAGCGACAATTGGCTCTGAGCCGTTTGGAGCCGTTACAATTTACTTACCTGTTGTGCATATGCCTTGTGTCGTGCCGTGCCGTGGCGTACAACTCCTGTAGTTTCGTATTTATTAGATGAACGTTTTGTTTTTCTGTAATTATTTAATTCTAAAGAGACGCACCGGAAATGTATGTTAAAGTAAGATCAATTGATGGTAAACGGGAGGCAATATTGACTATCTCGAAATTGACGGAGGTGGAAGATTTCAAGGTATTGTTTGTCTTATCCACATAAATGGAAAGGAATTTAAAATTTAAACGAGTACATTGTATATTATCAAGCTTCAACATATTACATGCGTATATCTAATAATGTAACGTGCATGCGAAACGTAAGCAATCTTATTGTTTACGCTACAGTAACATTCTAGAAGTAGTTTCATATATGTATTCGTACTATCTCCATTCTAAAATATCGTTTCAGTACAAGATAGAAAAGGAATTGGACGTGAAAGCTGATTTACAGAGATTATTCTTTCGCGGGAAACAATTAGAAAATGGTTACAAGCTTTACGATTACAATGTGAACTTGAACGACGTGATTCAATTGATGGTGAAAGTAAATGTCGACGTTGTGGAAGTGAAACCTACCTCTAGTAACACCGCCAAATCGGATGCCGAAGAAGTTGTAGATAATTCTGGTGAAGATGAAGGACTTGTCGAAGCTGAAAGTTTATATTACAAAATTGGGGACGCTGTGGATTGCCTGGATCAAACTAATGGAGCTTGGTTCGAGGCGATAATATTGAAAATTTTTAAGAAAGAAGACAAGATATTTCACAATGTACAATGGGAGTTTGACGATAAAAGTCAACCTTTTAATGTACCTGAAACATTGATAAGACCACGTGCTAGGCACCTTTTAGACTTTAATGCTTTAAAAATAGGTGAGAAAGTAATGATTAATCACAACGTGGACGATCCTAAAGCGACAGGATTGTGGTACGATTTTTCAATATCAAAAATAGAAAAGAAAAGAAGATCACAGACGCTTATCGGGACGTTACACATTGGGAGGTAAATTTTTGTTATTCTTTATCGATACATCGTTCATTTCAGTGTATAATTGGGTTCTATTTAAATAGGAATCAACCGATTGAAAATCGCAAAGTAAATCCCAGAGGTGAGATTTTTTCAATAGAGGAGCCAAAACTTCTTAAAGAAAGAACACCCGAAGACGAGCAACAAATGAAGAGCAATGGTAAACGAAGACGTCTGCAAGCTAACTGTCATGCATGTGCGGATAATCCTAGTAAAAAGTGTAGGGAATGCGGTTGTAGAATCTGTGCTGGTAAAGAAGATGAACACAATCTCCTATTGTGCGACGAATGCAACTTTGCGTATCATCTAGGATGTTTAACTCCTCCATTAACCTCTATACCAGAAGAGGACTATTGGTATTGCCCGGAATGTAAAAACGACGAGAACGAGATTGTGAAGGTTAGTCATTGCATAGTTTATTTTCGTTTTGTAGAATTATTCGCGATCGTATAAATAATAACTTTTTAAAGGCAGGCGATAAACTGAAGAAAACGAAAAAAAAGACAAATGAAAATAGTAGTAGTAAACGAGACTGGGGTACAGGAATGGCGTGTGTAGGAAGGACAAAGGAATGTAGTATTGTTCCTCCTAATCACCGAGGGCCTGTTCCAGGTGTAGAAGTTGGAATGTGTTGGATGTACAGAGTACAGGTAATTCGAAATTCAAAGTACTGTCGAATGTTACTTTACTTTATACTTTCATTTTCGAGATATTGCCATTTAAAGCTTTTATTATTAATTCTTTAACATGGGACGTCATAGGACATTGGTTAAATTGCATTGTTTTCTGATCCTTCAGAGTTTGATTTTATGACTTTTTTCTGGTAAATAAATAAATAAAGCATAAACTCGATTTTTAAAAAAATTGTAACATGCAGCGTATTTCCTCACAACCACAACATTGTGTTCTGTTTCCATAAATCCAACTTAATTTCTAGGTATCTGAAGTTGGAATCCACAGACCGCATATAGCGGGAATTCACGGACGAGAAACAGATTGTGCGTATTCTATTGTGTTGTCTGGTGGATACGAGGACGATATAGATAATGGTGACGAGTTTATGTACACTGGTTCTGGAGGAAGGGATTTATCAGGTAAGTTACTTATTTGTATATTTTTATTCACTTTCTTAATCTTAATGAATTATGTGATATCCTCTAAGGAAACAAAAGGACGGCTGAACAAAGTTGCGATCAAACATTGACTAGAATGAATAAAGCATTAGCTATAAACTGCAATGCCAAGTTGAATGCAACGATTGGTGCTACAGCCGAAGACTGGAAGGGTGGTATACCTGTAAGAGTAGTTCGAAATTTTAAGCTTGCAAAACACAGCAAGTACGCGCCCGAAGAGGGAAATAGGTATAGTAACGCTACTTGTACTTCGTCCAAGTGCTTGATCGTTTTGCATAATACAATATCATTCTGTCTTAGGTACGATGGCATTTACAAGGTAGTCAAGTATTATCCAGACACAGGTAAAAGTGGTTTCCGAGTCTGGAGGTATTTGTTGAGAAGGGACGATCCAGCACCTGCCCCATGGACCAAACAAGGTAAAGGAAGAATAGCTGCGCTTGGTTTCAAACCGATGTATCCGGATGGATACTTGGAAGCAATGGCAAAAAAGAAGACTGGCAAGAAACGAAACGAAGTGACAGAGGAGATAGACAAGTTGCTTGTTTCGCCGAAGCAAGAACCGCCGAAGAAAAAGCAGAAGCGCGAAATTTATGAAATAGAGACAAAAGTTCTGAAATTTATCGAAGAAGATCAAGGAAATAACAAATTGTGGGACGAATGTCGTCGAGTTCTATCAGGCGGGAAAGCTGCGTTTTTGCGAGAAATATCAGAAAGGTATCGTAGATTGTTATCAATATATGTTTTTCTAATACTCTTTCATCTCAATGTCTAATTATACCATTACAGATTTACGTGTCCCTGCTGTTTGGAATTAGTGTTCAATCCAGTAACAACATCTTGTGCTCATAATATTTGCCTTAATTGTTTGAAGCGTAGCTTTTCGTCTGGCGTACATTGTTGTCCATCGTGCCGACATTTACTAGACAAAAATTATAAGATGGAAGTTAATAAATCGTTGTCGTCTGCCTTGCTATTACTTTACCCAGGCTACGAGGGTGGCAGATAGCATTAATTTAGAAGAAAATCACTATTACTTTTGAAGTACATACGAACCGAAGTGCGCTTAGACTCTATTAAATATTTTTCTAGTTAAAATTCCATATTCGTGATGAACTGTACTGGACTACAAGAGATTCATTATAATATATAAATAGTCTCATACAGAAATAAGGCGAATAACGCGTTTTAAATTTGGCTGGTACAAAAAAGATTGTTCACATAATCATAATCTATCAAAATAATCATAATTAATTTTATATTATTACTTTATTTATTTCGGCTTCGAAGGCCCAAAAATCAATTTGGTTTACAATTTTCTTAGTTTCTCACTCATTTTCATATCGTTTACATACGTTTTTACCTACAGTTACACCTATATTTCCTACCCCTCCATTCCTACTCCTCCCTCCGTCTCTGTCATCATCTTTTTTAATCCTTTCATATCTAGTTTCATTGATAATTCATTTCATTATCAATGCACATCGTATTGAGGAATTGACTGATCATAGTAATAAAAGAATTAGAATAACATTTTTTCTTCATCAGGGAAACACGAATTTCCAAAGAATGAGAAAACAGCTAATAATCGTAGTACTTATCTTTATATTCTTCATTGGTTTATACAATTCTGTTTCTATGCAGTATAGTTTTTATATATTGATTCAATTACCGTTAAGTTATCTATACATATTATACACTTGTATATCTTATTACTGGAGAAAAATGACGAGAAATGTGATGGTACATAGCAAATAAATCTTTTTGTTACAAGCTTTTGCCTATCGTTAATTAATCGGTAGAGGTTTTCTTATCGTTTATATTACTGACCCATCGTAGATAATCTTCGTTTCCATTCTCAATCTGCAAAATATTTCATGGAGTTAAACAATACTCATAGAAATTATAGATTCTAACGACTATACCATATGAAAATATAATATTACTTACCGGTAAAGAAATTACTTCGCACACTTCGTATGGATGATTGGCTCTGTACAAAAGAGTTTTAAATTAATCGTAGTAATATCATTCTGAAATAGAAGAGGTTGCACTTACTTAACGTATTTGGTTAAAGCGTCCACAGTATCAGTTCTCGTCTTTATCATCTGTAATCAAAATAAAATATAAATAACAAGCATGCATAGGTTGGCTTTGCCTTAACATTTCTTATTGACTTTGTACATTCATACCATTAGTAATTCACTATCCTCGTTTATTTCATTCTTCCATTCGTATCTGAAATCGTTTAATGTTTACGTTTTCGTTAAACGACCCAATATTATTGTAGGTAGTACGAATCTGTGCACAACGAGGTAATACTTACACAGATATGATTTTGGGAATAATATTAACACACGCGGCCAACTTATTTTGCACCAAACCACTATCAAATGAAAAGAAATTATATAGAACCATACATTTGCAGGTTGTTTTCTCAAATGCTTACTGTGCTAATTTTTTCGCAACTTCTTCCGTTGGAACGGTAACATAGGCTACAGAATTAACACCTGCAAAACTACTCATATTTCTGTAAGTTTGGGCACTAATGTTTCGAGTGAAACAGAAAAACATAAACAATCCAAAGATTGGCTTGCGCGGGATAAGTGACATTTGATCGAAACTTTTTGGAGCCGGTTATTTATCATTGGCTTGAAGTTGGCTACAAATGGCTAGCATTGCCATTGCCGACGCCATTTGTCGTACCATTGCGCATTGCGCGTGATTGCGTGTCATTTGGCGCCATTGCACTGTTGCTACGAATTTATCTACAATATTCAGAATATTCACAATATTTACAATATTTACGAAGGTACACCTTAAATATATTTACAATATTCAGAATATTCACAATATTTACTTAATTCTGAGGCCTGTTTTAACATATTATCCTGATTAATCTAAACAACATAACCGCAGTACGAAGATATTTACAATATTTATAATATTCAAAGATATTTACATATTGTAAGTAAATATATTAATATTGCAAATAGATCTTCCGATACACATTTACAATGTTCAAAGATATTTACAATATTCAAAGATGTTTACAATATTACTCTTCCTTCATGGTTTAGATGCGCATGCGCGAAACTTGTCCTTACTGGTTCGTACTTGTTCGTACTTCTCTGCGGACACCCTTCGCGGGACCAGGTTTACCTATAAGGATTCCCAGAGTTTTGAGCCAAGAAGATGCGTGGAAGCGCCCTTGAAAACTCACGGACGGGAGAAATATGAACAGTCAGTCCCCGTCCGTGAGTAAGCTGAAAGATGGAGGAAAGACAGGAGTTGGGTCCTTAGACACTTGTGATTTTTTTAGTGGATATTGATACCCCTGCTGGATGTACGTAAATGTATTTTTCCACACGTCTTTAATCTAAACAGAAGGGTTCCCAGAGCTACCCTGACTTACAATAGTCCATTTTAATTTAAAACTTGCTTGGCCTATCTCGGCCCACTTTCAGCCACTCTTTTCAATTATATCAATTCAAACAAAAATTTCCTATTTCATAATTTCTGGATTTTCAAGGGGTCACATTCCAAGAGACACGAATGAATAGAAAATCATCATTATATACGTGTTTAAATATATTTAAATATAATGACAATATAATATGTATATAATGCGCAAATTTGCATAAGTTATGGAAGACACGGATTTGTTATCTTACATCGTAAAATCACATAAACATTAAGTGTCGTTTAATGTTTTCTTTGTCATGGAAGAGTTCTTAACTGTTCTTATCGCGGTATTACGCGTACATACGTTTAAGTTTAAATACATCGTCGAGTCGTCGACGTCTTCGTGTGTTAGCACGCGTCCTAAAGTTGCATTTCGCTCGTGAATTGCTCATCGACGTACGTAAGAATGTATAAAAAGTAATGGTCATCCGTTCTAGAGGTGAATCTACACAATTCGAACGGTGGACGTTTGTAAGAGAAACTTGCTGGTAAAATTGGTTTTTACGTCAACACTTTCTACTCATCTAGAAGAGAAAATGTTTGAAAGAAGCCACATGTCGCAAGCAAATAGTTATTGAGATGTAAGCTGTTATTTTTGCAAAATTTGATTGTGTGGAGTTATACATATAGAGAAAAGTCTATTATGTACTACAGTCATAGGATCATTTTGAACTTGAAAAATATGAAAGAATACCCTATATCCATTGTTATAAGAATATCATTAATCCTACATTATAAAATGTTACCGTACCTTACCATTCCTCGAGCGGATTAGGCAATATACCTGTAAAGGACGTTATAGGAAACAAAAAACGCATGCGAATCGGCTCCGAACCGGCCGATTGTTTTACAATTTACAACCATCGCGCTCCGACCCCAACAGATGACAACACGTGCGACGGAACCATTAAAGCGGCGAACGGACTACCCTTGTAAATTTTGTTATTAACGACTGCAGACAACAACAAAAGGAATTTCTTTGACAGTTCTCCATCTAAAGTCCTTCCGACACATCCCCGTCCAATTAACAGACGCTACATTTTCCCACCCTTAATCATTGACGAAAAACCGAGGTGACAGCCGCAGTACTGTTTTGACCTTGGTCGGAGTAACTTCTTCCCGTTCGTTGTCACAATTTTGGAATATGTATTGTGTTGTGCTTCACATTTATCAAGACGTATTCGTGCAAATGACGGCGAGATTCTAAAAAAATTGTAAATACCTGTACTTGACATTAGTATTTTGTAATACAGGATTAATATTCTTATGTATAAAAATAAGGTACTCGATGTCCCTTTAAACATTTTTAGATGTTTAACCACACGGTCATGTTCTGTCTCATCGTACTGATATAAACAGAAACTTTATCAAGAATTTTCTTTGTTATAAACAATTTTGCGACAAGCTTCTTTTACAAATGTCCATCGATCCAGAAATGTAGATTCACCCCTACGACGGATGACCATTAATTACTTTTTATATTTCCTCGCGAATATTCCTCGGGTGTTTTAAAAACTGTCGATCGATCGAATAGCTGGAGTGATCGATGTCCGCTATGTCGATTCAATTTGGCAAGTAATACTCTCGTGGAATGTATTCCGGCTTGGGACTGCTCGGCTCGATTCCAAGCAGTTCCCCCATGAATGCGATATAGGTAATTGCCAAACGTAGAGTTTCGATTCTTGATAGTCGTTTTTCGTATGCGAATGTCGGCACCTGTAGAGAAAGCCGAGTTACAAAGTGAAATGGCCGAATTACGGTTACCGAAATGAAATTCTGGATGAACAAGGTTTATAACGAACAATCGGAATCGTGATTCGAGTTTGAAAGAAAGAATCGGCGACAAGAGCTTGCAATTTTTGCAAGAATTGCAATTGACGGAAGTGTGTAGAAAAAAAACCAGAAGTTGCATTTCACAACTTTTTTATGTCGGCCTATATTGAAAATTTAAAAAACACGTTTCGTAGATTTTCTGAAAATTCCGACAAAATCGGTCGACGTTGCAATGAGCTAGAAGCGTTTAAAGATGGTAAAAATTGCAGATTGTCACGATTTTCGACCTATAACTGCAGTAAATCTAAGGAATCTTACATCTTTATTATAGTAGTACTTTTACAATTACATCTTTATTATAATACTATACAATCACTATACATATGCCTGACGTTTTTTTTCTGCATCAACCGATTTCGATGAAACTTTCACAATACATATAATTGACACAGATCTACAAACAGTAGTTTTTATATTTTCAATATAAGCCCACATAAAAAAGTTGTACAGTGCAACTTTTAGTATTTTCTCTAAATTTCCGCCAACTTTACATTTTTTTCAAAAATTTTAGTCATCTTGTGCAGCAAACCAATTGTTGTAACTTGCGAAATAATTTCAGATCGTATAACCCAATATTAAAAATGTTGTGTTTTTAAGAGTGTCCGAATATTAGTGGGAATCACTATAAGTGGCGTTCGAGTAGTTTTGGTCGAACTTGATCTACGGAAACAGAAACTCACCTTTCGACGTAGTTTGTCGAACGCTTCGTTCAAATTGAACATTCTTCGCCTTTCGCGAATATTCGCGGCTCTCCTCTGGGAAACAGTTGCCACCCTGCGCCTTGGTTTTTTCGTGGTAGATGATGGAAGATTCGGAGATCTCCCGTTCGACGAGTATCGACTGAAATCCAATCGACTTTAGTAAGAATTTGAAAAGCATTCGAGCAGCTTCGATTTTTCCCTTATACCGATCTACGCTAATACAGTGATATACGATTACATGAAAAAATAAAAATTCAAAGCTTAATTTCTATCTGTCCACTATTTGAATATCATTTTGTACTAAATGCATAAAGTCCATAGTGTACGTTATCCTTGCTATTACCTTTGATGGAGCAATGCACACGGTTGCCTATACAATCCGTGATCGTTCACATGGGAGTGGGATGGCGGTGGTGCTTGATACAAAACAGAACTATCCCACATAGGGTAGCTTCCAAGTTCGCCACTCACGTATTGCGACATGTCCGCTGTAATCACCTATTTCATTTACTCCATTTACTCATATTTATTCTCATTTACGGCCGAGATTCACGACTTCCGTCAAACACCAAATGTAATCGAAATTGTATGTAATCGTTTGACCGAATTCATTTGCGGACCCCGGAGCCAGTGAATAAAATATGTATAATTCTCTTGTGTGGAGACGTGTAGCTATAATTGTTCGGGATTCAAAGTGAGGAGTTTACCGGTTGAGACTTTGTTTAATCGCACTTAACTCCTCTTCGCCCGCGAGTTTCTTATTCACTTTATCTCCCACGTTCTCTTTCCTCGCGCGCTCAACCCCTTAGCGATTCTGGCATTTCCAACCGACGCCGAAACAATAATTAAATTGTATAAATTATGTACGGTATAAATACGTATTCTTACATAATAGAAAAAGATACTTTCAGTAGCGGTAACCATGAAGCGGTTCGATAAAGTTACAAGGGGTATCCGCCATTTTTATTCGCTCTCTTTTAAGGATGTTCTGGAGGTAATTAAAAACGCAACAAAATTTTCGAAAATTTGACAAGATATAATTCTTACTAAATTAATGCAATTAGCAAAGTTTGGGTTTGATTTACTGCACCGTTTAATATTTATAGCAACTTAAAGTTGGCACATTTTAACACGTCTTCTTATGGAGAATTCATAAAATTCCACTTCAAATTCTATTTAAATCTTGAAAAAACGCAACTAGAAAACTATTTAAATATTTAATTTTAACTTTTTATTGTGTAATTGTATATATTGAATATCACGAATTTATGATCTTGAAGTTCAAATCAGGGGGTACAATCATTCGCAAAAGTCACTTAGAATTTTTCATAATATGAAAACAATTTGAGTAAAAAATAAATATAACATGAAGTTCACTGATTAAACGAAAGCTTTTTAAATTATTCTATTTTTTTAATGCAAAATATACTCATGAATGACTTTCATTGCCAATATATTGATGGATTTCGAATTTCTTGTACTTTTGTCTCCCATTGTACCTCCAGAACATCCTTAAAGTTAAAATCTACGTATTCTCTGGCTCCGGGTTCCAGTGTATATGAAACGTTTCAACTAATAATTAGTGACTTCTGACTATAGGATCAAGCTGGATCGAGCGGGATCCAGAGAAGAACTCGGAAGGATCCAAAAATATAAGGACCGATTGGAGGACGATTAATCCAAGTAATTATTACCGATCCGGCGGAGAAAATGCGTTTTCTACTACTCACTGGTGCTTGGTTTCCATTGATCTCCCACAGCGGTTCGGTGTAGCTCATATCCCGCGTTCTATCCAGCGGCGAGCGAGCTCAGGAGCACCGTGTTATTGATGAAAAAAAATGAAAAAAAGACTCGACGTCGGGGACGGATTCTCTTCGAAATAATTGTCCGTCACCAGGACAAGTGTCACCTTCGATCTGAGGATGTCGAGGCAACTTTTGACCAGAGCGTATCGGGCTCCCAAACCTTTGAACCCGCCCCTTTTGGATGCTACCCTCTGCAACCACGTTTATTCACCATTCTCGGACGCCTGCGTGACGGTCCCGCGTTCTCATTCGACGAACTCATCCCTGTGAAGATTCTCGAAACTATCAACCATTGGCGAAGGGACCTGGGAACAGGGAACAGGCGGAGCCTACGGGAACCCCTCGTCACGTTACTTGTCTCCTGTTTCGCGGCAGGGGTTTCACTGCAATATCGGGATTATCGACCGTGGTATTTTAAAGATGGACAAACCACCCTTTAGCATCCGTTTTGATATTTTTACGAATTTTTTCTGTATCTCCCAGATATCGATGCATCATTATTTTACCACGTTTTTATTAGCTCGCTTTCTTGTTTGTCTGTTCGGTGAGAAATTTTGCAATTGATTTTAGACTAACTTCCTGATGAGCTAGAGACTTGAAATTGGATCAGAACTGGATGACAATGCATCCTTAGTAGCACAAAATATTATATACACATCCAAATAATATTAAAAA
The DNA here is from genome assembly GCA_028455615.1 of Lasioglossum zephyrum. Classification (NCBI taxonomy): domain Eukaryota; kingdom Metazoa; phylum Arthropoda; class Insecta; order Hymenoptera; family Halictidae; genus Lasioglossum; species Lasioglossum zephyrum. The sequence goes on along the minus strand of CM052326.1, from coordinate 13,202,273 downwards.
GAGATTCAATCTCTTCTTAATATTTAAATATACATACAATATTTATTTTATATTAAGTAACAAATATTTCTTTTTAAATATGCAGGAAATATCTATTTCATATTACGAGAAAAATATTTTTTTCTAAATACAAAATGAATCTTTATTTAATATTAGAAATAGAATATTTTTTCCTAATGTACAGATAATATTTATTTCATATTATAAAAAAAAATTTCTTATTATAAAATAAATCTATATGTAATATCAGAAATTATATAAAATTATATGTATAATATAATATGAAAATTTCTTAATTGTAATAAGGTCCTTTGGAAGTAATAGATATTTATAGTTTCTAATTTTTGTTATAACTTTTTCTTACATTTGAAAATTTTATTGAATGTTATTTAAATACTGAATTTATATTTTTCAAATATTGGATTCACAATTACTTTATATTTTTTAAATATCTAGTTTATACTCTCTGAATATTTAGCTTATATTTTTTAAACATTCAATTTATATTTCTTGTACATGTATACAATATTCAGATCCAATATTTTTCTCATGTGAAAAAATGTGGCTTAAAAAATATTTTTCCAATATTTGGAAAAATGTAATATTTTTGTGCTACTAGGGATTATTCAAAAAAAATTTTTTTTTTTTTAAAGTCTTTCTATTATTACTTTGTACATTTCGGAAAATTATTCTATAAAGTCTCGCGATTTACATAGATGTGCCCCTCCCCCGAAACCCTTATTAAATCGTTATAATGAATTTTCCGTTCAGTTTCACATTGGAATTCTTTTCTATATACTTTTGGTAATTGTCGTTGCGCTTTTACGTACTAGGAACAATTTTTCGACAAGTACGTGCCACGAGACAAAAGCCGAGGTTTCGTTGTGCTCCTTTTTAAGGAGGGTTCGTAAGGAGCAGGTATGTATACTTTCACGCGTATCAATCCTTTGGTAAATCTGATTTCGAGGGTAAGGTAATCATTCTTATCGTTTCTATAAATACGAATAAAACTTCAAGTTCTTCACAGGTAGATCTCTGTATTTTTTTCGCACACCGCTATCATAGTGTGTTACAGAGATGTAGATAATCGTAAGCAACAGAAGTTAAATGAAAATGTATATTATATTTTAATCATTTTAGAAAGTCAAAGATCATTTTTTATTATTTATAGGAGCAACAGCTATCGCTCCTCTATTAGTTCCTCGTACTAATACTCTCGTCGTTGTTGCAGGTGTTGTTCTTTCTTCTGGTTTCCGACCGACTCCTACTATCCATTTCGAGACAAATTGATTCATAAATCGAGCCCCAGAATTATAGCAGCAGGATCGTTCGAAAGGTTGTAACGGACTCACTGTCGGAAGGGTAGCATATTGTTGGAAGGAGGGTGGTCTCCCCTAAAATTAATTAAATAGATATTAGTCGATTCACTTGACACGAGAGTCTTTTCCCTTCGAACGCGTCTAAACATCACGCGGAATATCAACGTGTCGAATCCTATTGTGTCCGCTTGGTGAGGCGGGGGTGCGTAAACTTATTAATATTCGGCCACGAGAAGTCATTTTAACGGGATCATCCCTCTTCTTGTCATTCCCCTCTGCTGCTCTGTTATTGCAACACCCGATCGTTTAGCGTATCGTTGACACGCTCCGAATTCTCATAGAGAGAAACTTCCAGTTTGACATTCGCGAAGAATTTTCTCGGTCGAGTTCTTCGATATTTATCGAAAGTCTTTCCATTAGAGCTCGGACTTTTACCCGGGTACCTGAGTACCCATGAGATTACCCGGGTAGAGCAAAACTACCCGGGTATCTCATAAGACATAAGTCATAAATGATTTTGTGCAATTTAAAACAATAATGAAATTAAAAGAACGTTGATATATTAATTTAAATTTATTCAAATCGTTCAAGAGAATAAATAATCGTAATATATTGTCTGCTTTTTCCTATTGATGCAAACGATTTTTATTTTGCATAAAGATTGTTTACCCGAGTACCCGAGTAATTTTTATTTACCCGGGTATCTAACGGGTAACTCGAGTACCCGGGTATCTCATAAGTCACAGCTCTACTTTCCATTTCAAGTGGAAATAATACGAGTGACAGTCTCGACACAAGAACCGAGTAGAAAGTTGTTTTCATCGGTCCACGGTTATTATTATAAACAGTGTCGTATTAATTGAACACGCGGTACGTATTCCGCAGGTTTGTATCCCCTAAACGCGTCGGCGGATCTTTAATTCGAGGCTAGTAATATGCACTATATCCATAACTGCAAGCTGACGCTTCGGATCGATGCCTCGAGCGTCGGCGCTGAAATGTTTCATCACGGAATTTCGACGCTTTCCTAGAACGAGAGATATTCGTTCCGTCAAAATAACAATACCGAAAGGCTCGTTTCCTTTTATAATCAAAGTCGAAACTACCGTATGAAAAAATGTGATTTCGTACAGATAAAATGTTACGCGAAGATGCTCGTTACATTTTCAATTTAATGAAATTATGAAAAATATAAATACATTTTTCTTGATCCCCTGCCGCTTGTAATTAATTCGACAGCGAATCTTTATGCAAAGTGAACATTATCTACCCGAACAAACTGCGGAGTGAAATAGAAATTTATTCTCTTTCTTGAAAGAACATTTTCTACGTCAATTATAAGTAGGCAGTGGATTTGAGGGATTATTTATGACAAAAATGAGAAGGTGCAACTTAAAACGGTGATAACTAGACTGCTGCTCTTCATGTGTTTATAGCGAAATGGAGTAGATGGGATTCAAAATTGTAAGAAAATTGAAAAAATTGTAAATACGTCGATGTATGATTTCTCCTCTTAAAATCATCAAGGGAAGAAGTAACATTCGATTCAGTTTTGAACTTCCCGATAGGGTAGTTATTGTTTATTTCTTGCAATCGATGCAGACAATTTTATTTTGCATGAAGATCCGTAGTCTAGTAATAACATTTTCAACATATTGAACATAATACAATATGTTTTTGCTGTTTTAAATTACACCTATTCATTGTAGTCATAAATGCATCAAACCCACTGTCTACTTATAATTGACTCCAGAATGGAGAATGGGCTCTGTTGACAATGATCCAAGTTATCGAATTGCCCAACCGATTCCATAAAAATGATGCAACGCGCGACATCGCGTCGCGAGAGATACGAAATCAGGACGAAACAAGACAGGACAGAGCAGCGATGATGCTTGTTCCCCTCCGGGTGCTGCACGTGTTCATCCGATCTAATTCTGATGCGTTCCTAACAATGAACGAGCCCCTAATTCCGCAACGGGGTCACGCCACTGACAGGAGTTAGGCGATTTCGTCACAGGGGTTTCCACCTTTTTCAATGGTTCGTAGCTTGTTACGCAAATTCGTCACGGAATCTCCCTGCGTCAGGGAAACCTCCGCCGCAAATCTGATCCCTTACAATAACCGATCGTGCTGCTCATCCAGCAACGAATTTCAAAAATTTCTCGAATGGCAGAAGTATTACAGAATTTCTCCGAGAAACGTTCAAATTATTTCAAAAACTGTGGGGACGGGATAAACAGCGATCGAACCAGTAAATTACAAAACAATGTTGTTTCGTTTTAGTTATTTTTATTTATTTTACATTGATCACATATGTACTCTAAACATCTTCTACGCGCAATTCGTTACACTAGAATTTGATCAAAACATAGTATGTACGAATGCAACATTAATTTCTAAATTATTTGCATGTGCTTACGAAAAAACGAAATATTGCTTGTCAATTTCTAAAAAGTTGTCTAACATCAGAACGTTGAACGATGCTTTGCAACACTGTCGAACATTGAGTCTGTCAACTACAATCTGTCAACTAAAATTAACTGCAGGATTAACGATTTTGTTGAAAAATAGAAGAAAATAACCTCGTTCAAAGTTCTGATCGAAACGACACTTCGTTCGAGCACGATTCACAGAGTGAAGCCAATTGGTAGACTCTCATCGATGGAGTAAAATAACAATCTCAATTCCTTGTCGCTTAATTACGAACACGTAGGATGCTTCACTTTAATTCTTCTACCGAAAACATCCTTGATCTTTTTTCGCCGATCTCACCGAAATCAAGTGAAGCAACCTGTAAACGCACATGCATTGTTTTATTGCCAAAAATAGGGGGAAAGCCAGTTAGGAATATAATTAGGTGAATTTACGTAGTACCTTAAATACCGGACCACGTCAAGATAACAATCAATTATATCTCTGCAACTTTCAACCGTCGTATCTCCTCCGACAACAAGCTTGTTCGATACATTCGTAAGAAAAATAGCATATATATATATATTTTCTATTTACACTGAAACGAATATTATATTGTTACAGAGCGATTACACAACACTTTGTACTTATTAGCCTTTGTACATTCACGAGAATCTATGTAAAATATACTTGAATTTAGTTTAACATATAAAATTAATTAAAAAAATGAATATTAAGTTGTAACGATCAATAAAATACTGTGAGTGGCTTCTTCTATTCTTTGTGTTTGGTAAGTAACGAGAGCTTGTTGATCACTCGTGAATTTAAGTGGTTCGTTTTTTTTTCGTCGATCAACCTCGAATCATCTTTCACCTCTCGACGAAGCGTGAACACGTTGTCTATTTATACTATCTACAAAAATACAATCGTAATATACACAAGCGTGAGTCAAAAGAAAATCAATTCCTTTCGATATAGTAAATTCATATAAGTACAAGGTTAAACCATCGGTAGGAGGAATGTTACTTTTACTATTGAATCAGTTGTTATCGAATATTTCCTTCTCAGACAACAAGTCAATCGCAACGGAGTACTATTGTTTCAAGCCATCGACGGGACATACATACGTATTCTTATCCACGAAACTAGAGTTAAAGGAACTCGGTTAAGAAATGAGGTACTCAAATTCTTCTAGGAACGCTAAAGAAAAATCAATATCGTTCTCTTTGAATAAAATGCACAAGCTGCGTCGCATCTAAATCGTTGTTCACCAGTTAGACGCGTAATATAAATTCTCATTTATCCTGCGGATTCTCTCTGTGCTTGTAAGCAACAACCGTGTATGCAAAAATTACATCCACAGTCGATCGTCTACTAAAAAATAGTGTTCTAATATCGATACACCCGTTTCAAACGAGGTAATACTATTTAGTTACTCTTCCTACTCTTTATTCTCCTCGTTCTCGTGGACGTTGAAACCTATGGTTACGCTGGAGCTGTTCGTCAAACTGGCTGCCACAGTTAGTATGGGCTCCTCTTCCTCGCTCGTTAGAGGCGAGGCAGGCGGCTTTGCGTCGACCAAGATCTGCTTCCAATCTTCCAAATCCTTGTCCGACATGTTCGACAACGAGCTCAATTTCGACGCGCATTTGTAACTCAGATTCGTTTCAGCCTTTGGAACGGCTACCTTCGGTGTGGAAACGCTCTGCGACCGGGATAAATTCTTTCTCTTGTAGCTGTTGAACGAATGGGTCTTTTCCGCGCCGCTGTCTCTGCTTCTCTGACCTTTCTCCGCGTTCGAGGATTCAGCTCTTTGGGAGGTAGATACTTTCGTTTTATCGAAGACGTCCTCTTTGATCCTAACATCTTCGTCCGCTATGTCCATGCTCTCGACGAGGAACCTAAAGAGAACCGCGCAGCGTAAGATTTTCGTTGGTTTCCCTATTTTGTAAACGACACCCACCTTCCGATCTTTTTGCAGCTGGTGCTAGGCTTTCTCGATTTTTCCTGTTGTTCAAATATCCGTTTAACGTCCTGCTTCCTTTGCTCCTCGGTTTGCTTCAACGTTATGGTACGGTCCTCATCGTCGTCCATGTTGTCGAGAGGCAGATCATCGGTGCGTATGATTTTCTGCAGATTGCTACCAAAATTCGTTCCAAAAGTGCACTTTCGAATCTGTCCGTCCTCGTTGCTGTAATAGTCCGTGTACGACACGCTTCCACGACTTTCTCTATGCTCTTGATCGATGTTCATGCAGAAGTCGTTGAAGTCAACGTCCAGGCAAGGAGTTGTCGGACATTTGGGACCCGTGCTAAAAGATTGCGCCCTACAAGAAATGTCATTGCGCTCTCTTTAGCTCTCATATTCGCTAATCCTTGTGCAGGCAACCAAAATGTCGAAACAATTGTCACGCTTAAGGGGGTGGACTCTCGTTTCCAGGATTGCAAGGATACGAGATGCGAAAGAAGAGAAATTCAAAGATATTTACGTTTTAATAATTTGCATTATTCGGAAGCATAAAGTTGCGACAGCTACACGCTGCCGAATAATGCAACTTAAGACTCGTAAACGTAAAAATAGGACTTCTGAGGGCGATTGCGGCCTAGCTGAATACCTGATTGCCCACATAAGGATCAAGTAACGTTCAGATGCTTACCCTTCGTTGCTGATTAAACTTATAGACATACTGCACTCTCCTGTGGATGTTGGGGCAGGAGATGACGGTTCGGATGATATAAACGATTGTGGCTCGCTACTCCAACCAGTACCTAAGTAAGCGTAATCGTACGTGACAAAACAAGGAGCTTGAGCGTGCCCAGCTAGGATATTGTACTCACTGTTCGGACTAGTTGGCGACAGTTGGTTCCTTATATCGCACGGTTCCCCATCGTTCGAAGACTTGTATTGTATTGGAGTCGGGGTGATGTATCTAAGCGAAAATTAATTTATAAAGTAAGAACATACGTATTAACTGTACGCATAAACTGAGTTCGGTGAAAACTACACAGCCAGGAATGAACGTCCGTGACATCGTAAAAAAAAATTGTATAAAAAGTCCTAATACTCACAAAGGTGGTTTATTTAATTTTTTCTTAAGGTACCTGACAGCTTCCAAATCGGAAGAGTGGTACTCGCAACTGATCCCTCCAACACTGAGATTGGGATTAACGGATTCATGAGTGGATCCTCCCGGCGACGGATACTTTGGAGGTGACGAGGCGGGTGTACGAAACAGGGGAGCTGTAGTCATCATTTCCAAAAAGGAGTCCAACTGGCGGAGAGACAAGGCATTGTGGAGCGTTTCCAGTGGCCTAATAGGTGGCACACCACCGAAGCCTTCTATCGCTGATTGGGATAAAATCGAATAGTATGTAAATACATAATGTATACATGTACAGGGTGGGGCGTTATGAACATATCACCTCAATAACTCGCTTGCTTTTAAGGATAGAAGAAAATGCACCAGAGCAAACTTACGTCAGGAAGATATGAAGGTCAACTAAATATTAGTAACATCAGATTATGAACGCCTCGATACCAAGAAAGTTTGGTCTGATGGATTTTCTACTATCTTCATAACGCCTCACTTTGTATACCTTTGTATACGTTTCTTTTCGTGCAGGGGTGACCAATCTGCTGCGCACTGAATGATTACGAGTGGCGCATTGCATCTTTGCGGCTACTTATTCTTGTGGAGTATTCATCATTCATGTTTTCTTCACGTTTTCAACACCTGAGTGCTCTCAGTTCGATTCATACTTTTTTTTGCTCATCAGTTCACTCTCGTCCAAGAGATCATTTTTCACTATTACAGATTGGTGCTCCAGTAAACGTGTCTTTTGAACTGGCGTGAATTAATGAATTTAATTGCGCGATTTAGTTATCCCTTTTTCTCCTCTGAGTGGAGTAAATTGTACCCCTATATCAGGGCCGGATTAGCCATATAACAGAAGTAACAAATGGTACGGTTTCTGGGGGCACCTTTCGTTTGTAAAAGTTGTGTATTATTTTATTATCATATGAAACCTAGGGCCTCCTGGTAACATTTAGCCCGCGCTGGCTTAATCCGCCTCTGCCATATATAGAGTTGTGCGGCGCATCTAAACTCGTATACGAAAGAGATTGCCGCATGACATGTAAAAAATTGGCCACCCCTGTGTTAGAGTTTCGAACGGTTCCAAGCGTGAAGACTCACCAGCGACAGCGGACGCGTGAGGAGGAACCATGTCCTTCAAATTAGGAGCACTGGAGGATCCACTGATAACCGCGGTGCTGAACAGACTGTTGGCTGACCCGGTCAGCTTCTTGTTGATGTTGTAGCCCAACAGCTTGAAATAACTCATCTGTCCGGAGATACTGTGACGGTGGCGCCTTGCTGTGCAGGTAGGGTCAGGTTGAATGATCGAAGGTCGTGTGTCTGGAGATGAGAAGGATCTCTGAGGCTGGAGTCGGGAGAACGGTGCACGTGGACACTTGGACCTATGGTTAGACTCGCGCGTGGGGATGTCATGATCGCTGTGAGCATCATTACCGTGCACAGAGGACGAATGGTAAAGCATACTAACACGATCGGGTACATCATCTACCAGTCTACCGTGCCACTGGAGGGTCACATTTGTGCAAGACCAACATCTGCGTACCAACGAACAACCGGCTGAGAAGTTCTCCGTCGAACAAACCGAATCGCCGAGCAAAAAGTTATGTAAATTCGGACACGACATTGTTCCAGTTGGTCGACGAACACTCTCGAAAGCAGAACCACCGCCGCACGTCCTTCGAACGGCTTCCTTGTCGAACCTCCACTTCCGTCTTCCCTTGGAAACCGGATACCGTGCATTCATCGAGGGTTCTCCAGATTCTAACAAGGAACAACCGAGCGACGTTGGACATCGCCCACGTCGAGACTCGGTAGACGAATCAACAACCTCCGGATCGAAGCTAACCGACTGCGTACTATCTTTCGCTCTCTCGTATCCAGAGCTGTCGGTGGAGGAGACGCTGCAAGAGGAGCGGTTCGACTCGTCCTGATAGAGGCTTACATAACAAGAACAATTAAAGAACTTGTGAGACAACGAACGGGCAAAGTAAGTGTCGAAGTTGGACCGTTCCACGGGCGGCAGGTCCCTGCTTCGGAGGATCAGCTCTGACACGTTACAATTATAACAGAGACACCTGGGCAAATAGGGTGACAACGAACGAGACCGTTTACCGAGCTGAGACGGGCCTCTCGCTGTCTCTAGGAGTTTGTCGCGATAGGATAACAAACGGGAAGACATCGTTGTCCACGGATTGCTCCGTAAACCAGGTCTGATCGAACTCGATCTAGCTGTCGACGAGTCACGCGCGATACAAGGGAGAATTGTATCTGTATGGGAACGTCCGTATTTCTTACTTTGAAAACGTAGACGAGGGTCAGCCTCTTCGGGATTGGTACCGAGGCATGTCGAGAGACGAACCGTGGGGACTGGTACCACGATATCCGTGATATCCGAGGCTCTGCTGTTCGGCGAAACTAGAGGGGTATTGTGTAAAGTCACCAAAGGTGTCGAAGTGGAGGTTTCGATTGAAGGAACAGGTAACTCCGGTGAGCTGAAGGAGTGCGGCAAAACCACCTTCCCCATAGGCACGTGCAGCAAAGCCTGGCTAGACGTCTCTATCCGGGACTTTGTCGTCGCATGCTGCCCCTTCTCTGTATGAGATACATTTACATTTGCGTTCGAGCGTGTGTGTGTGTGTTTACATATGTATGTTTTTCCGTGGATTATGTGTGTTTCGTGTGCATGCAGTTGCGTGAAATGAAACGAATGCAGTTAGAATGAAAATAATGGCAATTTAGCAGCGCGGGACAGGGCACAGAGGAGGGAAAAGAAAAGAAAAGAAGAGAAACAGAGTATTAAATTAACCCATCGTAGAAGAAATAAAAAGTAATCATTGGCAAGAACCTTTGGCGCTACGTCGATGACACAAGTCTCTCTCTAATGAAAATTTTTCTTTCTTTTTGGTTGTCGTTAAACTGTTTAGCGGAACGAGATTATTTTTACAACTTGCAACGACGCTCCAAAGGAAACGATTCAAAACCAATGGCGGAACAAACTAACTGAAATACAGAGGAGATAAATGTGACTTGTAGTTTCATCCGCTTGCGATTAAAAGGCACAACTTTAGTTAGTGTTAGACACCCGTGGCACACGATAGCCATGCAACCAGTAGCCAACTATAGACAACATCGATATTATTAATGGAGAGAAACGATGAATATGAATCGTTGATTACGAGTAGACTGCGGATCGTTACGCATTCATTGGCATCTGAAAATTTTCAAAAAATGCTGCAACGTGAAATTCGATAGAATTTCGTACGATTTTTATTTATTCCAAGATCCACAAAGGCTACCACCACTGAAAATAAGATCTTATTTAATTTCACTTCCTTCAAATTTGCCTACGAAAATGAAAATTGCGTAAACATCCGTAATCTAATTATGAGGATCGATGACGATCAAAGACTCCGGGACTAGAAAGTATTCGGAGACTTTGATCGCCATCGACGCGTTCGACGATCTACGAACACAAAACTCTCTCGATGCAAATTTCGTGTTGCATTGTTTATCACACCGGTAAAGAAAACGTGACTTCACACACGAAAAATGTAAATATATGTACAGAACACAAACCACGAATCGTCAACGGAAACACACTAGTGGCAACTAACCCGAAAATCACTTGAAAAGTTTTGAATGAGAACGTTCGACAAAATCGGACAGGATGAAAACGAATGATGAACGAATGATTATACAATGAGACTGATGTGTTAACGGTTTACGTGTAAAAGAAACAAGCGGACACGATCCTCGAGAACAACTATGCTCGGTTAATTGCAAATCCTGATGGAACAGTGAGCTCAGGAATGAAGGAATATAATCAGGAGGACAACTGAATGAGTCACGCGACAAATACAGTTGTTTGTGTGTAACTCAAACAGTCGCCGACATAAATTAGTTGGCTTCCACGCGCACAACTATCGCTGAGCAAAGAGTTATTTCAACTGAATTTTCCTTTTATCAGCTTATGCTCGTGATCTTCCTCTTTCGTATTCGATCGATTACGTTGTTCAAGCTCTGGGTCGTAAACTATTATGCTTTAACCGAACAACTAATTTCAATTTCAACTCCAATAACATAATTGGCTTGGTATCGAAACACTTGAAAAATCAAAAACAAGTGTCAATCGTATGCTACAATACAGAAAAAAATCAGTGTGATTAAACGAAAAGTGGCACTTATAATACGGGGAGAAAAAAAAGAACATTGCAATATTAAGGATTCGATGTGACACTAAAGGGAACCACTAATATATACGGTTGTGTATATTATTCTATGGTTACTACGGTTTTACTAGTAGGATGGATGCTTAATAAACAAAAAGATATCGGAGCACCGATAAGTATGCGAAGATGCTACATCGATAACAGGAACGGTAGGTAGAGAACGGAAATTGCAGCAGTCTACGTTGCAACTAAAGATTGCTATCGACCAAGCAAAGATCAATTATTTTTCTAACGATCTAGATGCTTATTGTACGAAGAGAATCGTAAGAAAAACATAAAGAATTGTTGATCTGTAAAGATACGAAGAATCGAGTCTTCTCAGATTATACAGATATCGATTTCATAGAAATCCTGCAACGATCATTGACCAGAATGGGAAAGAAAGAAAAAGAAAAATAAACAAAAAAAACTAGCACATTCTTTTCAACATTGTCCTGTTATAGCACCATAGCAGGAAGTCTGAATGACATACCTTCCTTGTTGACCGCGTCCAAGCTCTGATACTGCAGCTTGTCCGCAGCTATAAAAAGACATGAAAAAACACCAGACTTTGTCATGAAAAAATCGAATCGTGAATTCCCGTCGACCGGTAAATCCCAACCCATCCCATTCCATTCCGCTCCCCCAAAAAAGTTAGTTTTGCTTCGCGTAGAAAGTTTTGCTGGTTGGTTCTAGCAATACTCGACCCAAACTGTATGCGACATCTATTTACACAGGTCCTTGATCTTTGTTATAGTAAAAAAGTGAAGTGCTTGTAGATACATATCTATCATGCATGTCCAAAGATATTAGCATCGATCCACATTATTGCTTGGAGAAAAATATGTACACTACCGACCAACGCCGAAACGCTCTTACCTTTCTCAGGCTTATCTTGTCTTTGATGATCGTAACTGCGTGCACGTGGCTCCACGATTCCGCCTCTTTCCGCGTCGCGTCGTTGACGCTGACTGGCAGCCAACTGGCTACCAAGTCTAGCTGCTTCATGACCCGCCACTGTTCTAGCGCTAAAAATATTTCGTCGAAATCGCTGTAGATTGTACAGATACGATGATCCCGCGATCTAAGCAGATTCTCCGTTCTGTGCTGTGACAGAGATCATGAAGGTGTACTACAGTGTTTTATCGATGAATGTCCCAAGTGCGCGGTCTACTATTGTCCCAGAACTATTTCCACTACTCGAAAGGCCCTGGTCGCCGAAAAGTAACTAATCCAATAACAAAACTTCTGTATTTTTTATGAGACTTCGACTTTTTTCTAATGAAAATGATACCAAATATGATATAATTCCGATGATATTTACTTCTGTAATGAACGATGATAGTTTTCGGCGCAAAGAAAAGTCGCAACGCGCCGACACTGTTTTTTACATTACAGAAGTAAATATCATCGGAATTATATCATATTGGGTATCATTTTCATTAGAAAAATGCCATGAATATGTTGGTCAAAGTCCTATAAAAAATAATGAAAAACAAATAAGTTTTGTAATTGGATTAGTAGTGGAAGAAAACCTCACTGGAAGAGGTAGGCTAACGGGCTTAGATCGGGAAGCTCCGTCGCACTTAGATCGCGGGGTTACTGTACTATAGGTTGCACGATTGTCCACCGTTTTGTACGGCTGCGCCCACCTTATCGGAATGGGCGCGGAACTCTGCAAGAATCCACTGTCGAATGGTTCATCCATCATGTTTGGATCCAGGTCCATCATATCGACGGCTCTGCTCGTTGTTGGACTATCCAGTATCGAGTTTCCCGCGTCAGTTTCCATCACCAACGGGGGTGTGTCCTTTAAATTGCAATAAATATTAGACTAATATTTAACTAATGAATTCTAATACCGATCATAATTATTCGATTAACGATAAGGTCGAGTCGTTCGAAAAGCCTCTGCCGATAGGTCTTCGACAGCGTTTCAAAAAAGTTTGGTAAAAAAAATGATCGAGCGCATTACAGATTGCATCGGTGGATTCATGAAATCGTCGTCCGAAATTGCCAATTCAACATCTTCCTCTTCTATCCGTGCGCTGCACTGGGAAATAGTATCTTGCGTAGATCCACCACCACTTTCACCCTGAAGATATAAATATAAATATAAATATAAAATATAAATCGTATCGGTTTTCGATGTTTTCGTTCGAGGTACAGTAAAGTCGCGATCCAGCTCCCTGAAGATCTTCACGATCACTGTCTCTTCGTCTACCCCTTTCACTGGGGGCATCCCCGCGAAGGGCCAAGAAGCGCGGTCCGTGTCGTGTTTACATGCTGTTATTTTCTACATTCCGCATCCTTTGTACTTTCGGCGCGGTCTACGCAGTCATAAAAAATAGTTTCCCTACACGATCACCGTCCCTGCACGGAACAGGCGATGAGAGCTAGATCGCGACTTTACTGTAATCATTTCGGCGAACTTACGATATTGTGGCTACTCTCATTTCGCGAATGAGGCCTGAACCCTGGCCCTGGCGGTAAATTTTTTTGTACACAACAGTTTACGCCAGGACTGAAATGCAACTCAACATGGAAACGTTCTTCGCTGCTGGGATCCTTAGTTGGATCTTCGTACAACATGACTACAATTTGTGACATGTAGTTTAATTCGGACACCATGCTGACATATTCCATTGCTCGTCGCCATTGCTCGTCTTTTACTATCTATAACGTTTCAAACAAATAGAGAAGGCAAACATTGGCCACTGTTACTTACATCTAGCAAGCCGCCGTAGCGTAACACCGTCAACAAAGAGTGCACGTGACTCTCGCTGGTGAAATATAATCTTGTGCGCACGTGTCGGCCAGGACTCGAAACGCCGTGAGAATATCTAGAATATTTTCGTCCCATTAAATCAAAATTTTTAAGCGAAGCAAAGTAAGTATATAATCTACAGAGTGATCCACGAATCGTGACTAGTAGAAATTATTCAACAAAAAATGTTTTCAACGGGTATAAACTAACAAACTGGCGTAAAAAAATTATAGGTGTCTTTGTCAAAAATTGAAAGTGATAAACTTGATAAAAACAGTTTCAATCGGACTGAGTAATCATAACAGAGTAATCTCTGCTGGTCACGATTCGTGGTTCACCCTGTATAATGTCAGCAATTGTTTACCTTGGATTGAGTCGATTCACTGTTTCTTCTCCAGATTCTTCAATATTTCTTTGCAAATCTGCTCTGATCTTCTTCAAAAGGGGCGTACAAATACCTTGTCCTATAGTTAATTTCTCTTGTACTGTTAATCCGTATTCCTATTGTAAACAACGACGAATCGGATGATTAGCGGGCGAATAATGTTAAGAGAAGAGTATGCCACTGAAAATCTTGCCTGTGGTATAACTATGTCTGCCAAATATTTCGAGTAAATGTACAATTCCTCCGCGTGCTCGAATTGCAATGTATGGTTGTTGTGTTGCAAGTCATACTTGATGCAGTCGTAAATATCAGGTATCTTTGATATATCAAATCTCTTGTTCTTGGTACAAAAATCCTTTTCGATCTTTCCCCAGCGGCGACCCATTAATTCCCATGTTTCGCCGTGATACAGAATTGCATCTAAACATGTAGATGTCGCGTGAACTTCCAAAAGATGTTCGCATTGAAGATAACGTGATACTATATTTTATACAACACCTTTAGTTTTCGAATCATCCTTTTTAATCCTCACAATGTCCATCAGTTTCTGAATCAATATATGTACATGCTGACAACAGCGAACCGGATTTTTCACAAAATCCATGGCTGCGTTGATACTCAACGCGTTCCCAGGATTTATTTGTTCTCTGTCCTCACGAGTGAAATCTCGATCTTGTTGCAACAACTCGTGGAGCTTTGTCTTAACCCTGTAAGATTGAACTCGTCGTTTCGTGTTCGTGACGTTCATTCCCGTAGTACATATATCTACAGTGGGTGTACAGATACTTTGTACAGTATGTATCTTCGCATTTGGTACGTACATGTTCTGGTATTTGCTACTGTCGCAATCGTTGTCCAGAAGACCATTGGTGTTAGCGCTCTTGACCATTTGCACCAATATCGGAGTCAGTTCGCCCTCCAGAGCGAGTAAACCTTTCGCGAATGCTGCTGCGGTCATCTGTACTCTTCCTTCGTCGCTCGCATAGATCTTCAAATCGTGACGAAAGGTTGAATGAAGTCGCAACAGACCCAAACCTTGAGCACCGGCATAATCACCTATGTTCGCAGGAGGAAACGTTTTAAAACACATTGCAACGACAGAATGGAATTGAAACGTCTCTTTGAACCTTAACAAACATAGAGTACGAGTATGATTCTGCGAGTGATCTATGTTCTGGTAAGAAGATCGTAGCTAATCATTATTATCCTATGATATGTCGATGACTGTCTTGAACCGATAAACACATTTGTGATTATTCTGTCGTCGATTGACTTGTATGAATAGTTTGTACATAGTCTTTATTAATATTTTGCAATGAATTCTTGTATCTGTTGTCTGTTGAAATAAAAAGAAAGTGCCCTGTTTAAGAAAACTGTTTGGGAAAGAATAGAAAAGTGTGTAGATGTGTGCAATTCTGCATGATAAATGGGCAGTGAGACACTACTAGAGAACAGACTTATTCCAGAATAAGATAAGATACATTTAATGCTACAGAAAATGCACACAAGCATCTACCATCAAATTATGCAACGATTCATTGGAATGTTGTAGAGTGCACATACAGTCAGCACAGATACATTCTGAATGCTGCTCGAACGTTATGATGATCGTAATCGAACGCGCTATCACTATGTCTATGCATTATGACACAATCTACAGACAACTACGGAACAAGCGTTGATTCAGAATAAACAGTTACCGTGGTTTGGTAACATCTCTGAGTCTTCCTCTGAAATAATATTTGAAATTGTTCGTGAATTTCAAAGATTTCTTCGATAAAAATGTAACAATACAGATATATTTTCTACTACCCTTCTCATCTAAGACAATTACAACGTACAAGTTACATTAAATTACAAACTTGTCGCGTTTTCGACAGCTTTATCGGCAGTTTAAAGATAAAAAGTGCTTTTTCACCTGGATCAATTCAGCTGGATCTCAACACACAATATTTTACGCGTACGCTATGCAAGTTACAGCAACCTTATGCATTTCGACCAACTTGTAAAAAACTTATTAAAGGAAATAAATTCTTTGTGGCGTATGAAATAACTTAAGAAATGATTATGACAAGCGTATGAACATAAGATACGAACCACTAAGGTGTCTACCTTGACCACCGGGGTACATGCAGCGAAATATTCTTCCTAGTTCCTCCGCTTGAATGCGACCAGCGGGTGTTAATTCTCCGCCCCATTTCAAAATAAGTACAAGCGATGGTTCCCCTAGCCGATCTAAAACCAATCAACGTGATAAGCAACGTCTGGTCGATATCCAATTTGATAACGTGAAAAGAATGTGTTACTTTTTGTACCATCATCCGAGGAACTTCCCCTCGGTCGTCCTCTTGGCTGATACTTCATTTGTACTTTACGGTTTATCCCTGAAAAGTGACCGTACCTGTAACCAAACGTTAATTGTCTCATTGAACCAATATCTTTTTATTACTGTTTTATCGGCATAAAATATACCTACATTTCTAAAACACTTTTCAATTGTTCGAGTTTTCCTTGCTTCTCTTCCAATTCCGGGCCTGCAGCCCTGTGCTGTATCTCGGCCAGTAGACTCCGAGCAGTGTCCAATATCTCCTGCAGCTGTTTGGGTCGTTTCAATTTAATGTGGCCGTGCTTGTAACCGTCGTATTTCGCAAATATCTCGAAGAATCTATCCCAAAAAGTAAAAAGTGTGAATCACGGTGTTTTAGAAAGATTTTCTACATCTACGTGTATTTATTTACAAGGACTCACTTCGGATGACGAACTTCCACCTTCATTTTTTGCTTCGGGGTTCTGTCACCGTGTCTTATCACAGCGACAACGCAACGTAATTCCATCCTGTGGGGGACACAGAGATGTTATTAAACATTCAAATTGTATTATAGAAATATTAATATTATAAAAATGTACTAACATCTTTCCAAATGTCGTAGGTACGATTGGTGGGTCGTCCAATTGAAACGGAACGCTCCATGGAATGTGCAAAGTAGGCGCTAACTCCCTGAGAATCATGTTCCCTAAAATCTTTGCGCAGTCGTCGTAGTATTTGTTCGAATTTTTTACGAAACTGAAGCCATTCACGTCGCAGACGAACGACTGACCGTTTGCTCTGAATCATAGAGAGAAAATTAATTATTGCGATACACTTTGGATCGGTTGTTAAATACTTTCCGTTTCTATTTCTACTCACCTAAGCAGATCAAAACCGCAAACCGTTTGCTTGAAAGCTAAACACACTTTTCTACTTATCAACTTCTCGGCATTGCTTAGTATAACAGGATACCGAATTTCTTTCCCTTCCGAGTCTCTTTCCACTTTTCCATCCAACGCGGGACTTTTTCGGGCCTCCGCGTGCGCATAGTCGGGTCCCACTGTGTAAACTTTAACATCTGTCCCGTCGGTGGGCATAAAATCTTCGTAAATGTAAGAACCCGTTTTACGTACTCGAGATTCTGGCGAATACACGCTACTGCGACTTCCAATCTGTGAAACAAACATGAAATTAAATAATTATGCTCTGTTGAACATTAACGGTGAACCTGCAGAACAGCCAGCTACCTTCCTGAACAGTCTCTGGCTGCCTCCACCCGCAGATGTAGGATAATAGATGTAGATGTTATGATCTTCGGCAGACACTGGCTTTTCCACGAACGGTTTGTTGAATGTAACACCGTTGACTTCCACATGATCTTCTGACTCCACCAACTCGTGATCTAAACAAATTCTTTTTTATATAAAATGAATCTAACCAAAACGAAATCCTCTCACATACGTTTTGGATCGGACGAATCTCTATCTAGAACGGCATATCTTGGAATCTCGATACCTTCGCTGCTTAGAATAGCGTAAACTCTCCTGCGATCCTGCAACGTCAAATTACAAGTGAATATACTTACTTATGAACTTACTTACAAAATGATTTACTTACTTGAATATCATACTGCATTGGCAGATTATTGATGATGAAGGGATTTCTAAGATTAGCATAACTTATAGCTTTGTCAAGAGGAAAACCTTTACTGTGGAAACTTATTAAGCAGTCGACGATCGGCCAGTCTTCTACGGATTCCTGTATACACAGAATTTCATGTAGAAACGAATCGACTAATCTTTCCTTTATCGTTTCTCTTACCTTCAAGATTACTTCTTCGGGGAATACCACTATTTTAATATATTCAAATTCTTCTAATCTCGTTAAAATCTCTTTCATCGGTTTACTTTGCGACTTCTTCGCCATCGCACAGACTCCAACCAACACTTGCTTTCCTTCTCCTTCCAAATCACTGCCACCCATGCATCCATCATCATTGCTGCACCCGTCCGACAGTTCGGCCTAAATAACGAATTACCATCACATAATTCGTATTAATTGCTTTTACATCATCCTTACTATTCCTTCATTTCTTTTCTATGCATTTGAAAAATCTTATAACAAACGAATTTATTAGAGCAACGAAATCGTCTTTGTTAGTATCCACAATATTAAATTTACAAATATGTTTATGAAAACTCGAGAATGTAACTTGCATTACTATCCTCTATGTAAATTCAGAATCTATGAACTTTATGAAAATTTATGTTAATCATTGTGTTAAATACTGCTCACCCAATATGCTTTCAAACAGGATAAAAAACCACGTCTGTCTAGAGTGTTTTCTGTGTAATTCTCATGCAGTCTTGACTCGCTATTCATTCTATTATGTATGTGTTATGTACTTTACTTTCCATGCAATTAGATGTAAAAGTTATAGATCGACCAGAAGCATTATTCCCTATGTAAAAAGGGAAACATAAATGGAATCTAAAGATTATAATTTCAAGAAAATATAGTATCCGTTCGACGATAAAATTAATAGGAGATAATCGTGAAAAATATATATATATATATCACTTCTAATCGTTTATTTGAGATATTCGATGATTTATCAATTTATAATACTATTTAAAATGAACATGACTCTATGTTAAACTACTTTGTAGTTCTTCTAGTTATGAAAGATCACTAATCGGATAATCGTATGCTTAATCGAGAACAAGTACAAGCAAACAAACCGAAAACTCTTTGCTTAAAGATAAAGGAAGAATTGTGTCGTTAATAAATCCTACTGTACACAGTTTACGTTACCATAAAATTTCATCACTCGAATGTTTTGTACGATATAGTATAAGTTTGAGTTTCTACGATAAGTTAGAGAAAAAACTTCTTAAAATCCTGTAGTTCTCCCTAATGTTTAAATATATACACGATATATTAGTGATAAATAAGCATAAGTGAAGAAAAGTGGTGTGACAAACATTTAAAAGAAAGGAAAATGAAAAATAGCAACTCTACCATCATTTGCCAATATGGTTCTGCTTCGTTATCGCTATCAAAGATGTAAACATCGGGAACCGTAGTACACGAAGGAGAATTTAGATTTTCCATTATTGATCCCGGCTCGAATTGTTCACAATTACGTAGATATGCATGTGTATACAAATAGGAACGAATGTTCTTATCTAAATAATGTTACTAAAACATAGTACACGTACGAACAACAACCAGTAGAGTGCATCGCTCGAAAGAAAATGACAATACACTTAAAAACATTGGTCTTCAAGAATGCGGCTACCAAGAACAATATTACAAAAGTATATATTATTTATTTTAAATCTATAATAGTCAGAGATTTCATAAGTGTATAATAAATTTAGATCACAAAGACAATGAACTTCTACTTTGATTCATAATGATCATACAATAAACACACAGAGCACATTAATTGTACGTTCGATCACTAATATTTCTCAAGTACCGTTGATAACAAGTATTCACCGATTACGGTTACAACGTGTATAGAAAAACATTGACATCGTGTAAAGAATGTGATAATTACGTATTATACATGCTTTTAAAGAAGAATCCAAAATGCATCTGCCACAGGCTTTATTTATAGGCCAAGTCTATTTTTAGACTAGCAACAGCTAACAAGTATTTCTCGATTTATATATTACCAGATTGTTCGCGAGTAATCGAAAAAGCAGATCAATTAAGCAGCAATGAAAGTATCGTAGCATTTAGTTATGATAGGTGTTCACCTTTTTTTTTCTTTTCTAAAGAAGAAGATAAAGTGGTTAAGAAGTGTTACATAAACGTGCTATCTTAATGAAAACAAATATAGTCACAAGAGAATGGAATAACTTGCTTGTATATATACAATGTGTAAGTGTATTCGTGTAAATATCTTTCCTTAATTATTATCGTCTTTCTGATAAAAGATTGATTCCTGTTAAACATCTATATAGATAACATAGACTCTCGATTCATTGTCAATCTTGTGACAGCAAACAGTACACTATTCTCTGATAAATCATCCAACATCCATAAAATAATTTGTAACAAAATTGTGCAAATACAAATGTGCTATATACGTATGTATATATTAAAAAATTACTTGTGTTCTAGTATCGGCAACATTACATACTCCTCGTTGAAAGAGATACAGTTTAGTCGATCGAGTATGGTTATTTACACAGGTGGCGTGTTTAGTTAAATAAAATAAAGCTTACTCTTTTCGATGAACGATATATAGAAGAAGCGACAGGACCCACAAGGGTTGGTTGAACCGTATTTAAATCCCCTACATAGAAAATTGGTCGACTGGCATTCCGTAGGCCCTGTGAATAAATAATTGTTCGAGTAAAATAATTGTACACCTTCTAAACAAGTAGCATTCTCGCTTACCTGATAACCATGTTCCAATTCAGTGTAAGACATGTCAGAACAGGGTTCATTGAGGAAAAGAAAACAGCTCAGCTGTGATTCACAGAATTTACTATAATTCTGAAACAAATGCACACACTGATCGTTTAATCGAACTATAAAGGACAACCTACCATTGAATGTATTCGGTATAAATACAATAATTAATATACAACGAATAATTTCGTTGATACTACTTGCAACGTATAGTTCTCACGTTACAACGTAACAATTAATATACATTACCAATTATCATCTTACCGTTTATTTAATTTACGTATGTTTACGACTTATTCGGTAGGATAATTGATAAATATACATGTATTTATAGCTGAAAAAGAATAGAAGGTAACCTCAGCGAAGAGATTATGTTTAATTCTTCACAAAAATTTGGTTTTAATGAATATGTTTTTTAAAAAAAAATAGTGAAACATTTCATGTATCGAGTGAGAATGAAATATTGTATATGTAGAAGTATTTAGCTCGATTTCATGTTACGACGCGAATTGACATCTACTACTTGTTTCACTAAACATCAATAAAAGATTCCATCGATAGGTACTCTCGGCTAAACTTACCAGTCTCACTTACGAATTAATCTACAGTCTCAGCTTTATGTATGACAACGAAGATTTAATAAATAATTTCATCGGTTAAATTTGATTTTGAATTCTTATCAGGATTTCTTAATTTTTCGACATCTTGTCAAACTTAAATCTCGATTCCTCGTATCGTTGAGTCACGTATCCGGTTAACACTGTGAATCGATATACATAACAGGTCGATAGGTACGGAATTTGTTAAACAATAAAAGTTCTATCCGAATTATAGATTAACAATTATTGTTAACACTATTATTAACACTTTATACAATGATTGTTAGAAATAATATAGTAAAGTACAGGAATGTAGAAAAAAGTCTGTAATTTATTTATAAAATTTTATTGCATATTTACATCGCAGTAATTTTTGCACGAATGCATAACAAATTTTATGCGATTGCTACAGCGATAGTTCTTATAATTGAGCAACATAATATATGGTGGTTTATGTCACGTATATATATATATAACAAAATGAATGGTTGAAAGTGTAATTCGATACGATGAGTAGCGTTATGTGGTAAATTACTTTGATAAAACAACGCTATACCGTTTAAAAAGTTACAAATCAGTACAGTCAGACGATTTCAATCAAACACTTGATCCAATGTTTGTTTTTCACGTTAGATCTGAAAATTCTGTTTCAACTGTTTGCTCAGTCTGTTTGCATTTGTTTCGAGTCTTTTGATACGAGGTACATGTACGAATTTTAATAATAATTATCGTATAGCTGTTCAGCAATAAATGAAGGAATTATATGTACGTTTTGAACTCATCTAAAAATTACAAACTGTTCATAATTCAAAAAGTAAAAATGTTCAATAATTTATCATTGCATATTGCTAGTTAATGTCGCGTGTATATCTGGTTCTACAATATTCTACAATAAACAATATTTGTCTTTTCAAAATTGAAAGATTTATATATATTATTCGCATAATGTATGTACATTACTTAGTTACGAAAGTAAATAGATAAAAGATTATACATATAAATATTGCTCGTTAAGTATGGCATATAAATAATTTATGACAAAATTATAAAAACTTAAAATTATCGAAACGTAAATACAGGTTCGAATCATATAAATTGTGAAAATTTGTACTAGTACCTTATGCGTTTCGAAATATTACTAATGGCGAAAGACTTTGTCACTCGTTATTCAAAGACGTTTCTCTGAACCAAACGAACTTTTGGATTTGTTTAATTTCGTCTGACCGAAGGAATGATATCACTTGTTTCTTTAATATACAATATATATGTATGTATACACATATATATTAAGTATATTAAATATATAATATATATGTATATTATTCAGTCATTTATTTCCTATTCGTTTTCAGCCTGTGGCTAGACATTAGACGTCATTGCGATTTCATTGATACAAGTTTACGTGCACGTGCCCGAGCTTCCGTGCGAATATTCGTATACTCGAACCAGAGAATATTAGGAATTAATGTTGTATCACGTATCAGTAGGTACTCTGATATCCGCCTAAAATTACATTATGATATTATAGTCTTTGTATCGTAAATTGTATAAAATTTTCATTATCGACATTGTTACATACCATGAAACAATATAAGGAAAAATTGGTATAAATACTACATGCATTATTAGAAACCATATTACGCCCAATATGATTCCTATGAGCGTACCATATAGAACTTGAGAAATAGAATGGTATAATAAATAAACCCTACTATACGTCACTAAAAGAGAAACAATTATACAGGCAGCTATAGTAGCAATTCTCCAAAATCTTTCCGAGACGCTGCTATTATTGTTATGATGCAGCCTGGAAATAGGAAAACATTAAGGAATAGATTTTTCTAAATATTCATTAGAGAAAAATATGAATTTTACCTGATGCATATAAAAAGTGTTGTATACGCAGCAAAAAACCACATAAACTGTGCGTGCATTGACGGCATACCGTATTCAACGAAAACAGTATCGCGTCTCATAGGTCTTGCTTCACGAATTGTATGTTTCAATACAAAATTGATGAAGTCGTTTATTATAATACCGCTAAAGAATGTGATCTACGAACAAAAAAATAGCAATGTTATTTCACTTGTAAATCATCAGTTTTACAAGATCCTTACTCACCGTTTGCAAGTCTCTTCTAAATAAGATCAATGTTATAAAACCAGCTATAATAGCAAACGGTGCTAAACTTATCAGAGCTAAGAATTTTCCGAATAGGTCACCTGAAAACATAATAATTACATCAGAGAAAGTGGGTGAAGAGTCGGACGAAAATACACAACATTGTTCCAACCAACTATAATGTTCATCAACAGTTGAAAATTTATAGCTGCATCTTTTCGACAAGTGTCATTCCAGCTACATTGTAAATTGTTAATTTAACGTCGTGCATGTGTAAATTTCTGTGATAAAAAAGCTAATTTTGTGGTTAACGTACAAGCTGTGAAATATAAGCTGAATTCTAAATGAAAATATGTTAGGAATACCATTCAAGTAATAGTTCTTCTAAAGAAAGAAAAATAAAAGTGTTAATCATTGAGATTTATGCATATACATAGTAATCGAAATTTATATTAATTTTGTTAGAATAATGAAAGGTACTTGCCCTGGGGATACTCGATTAAAGTAAGAGACAGAGGAATCCATTCTGTCTTTTGCATAGTATCCTCGAAACGTCTATTAACTTCGCGAAATGACTCGTCCTCTAATGATGCCATGTTACCGAAATTTTTGAAGTGACCATAACTCGAACTGCTCGAACTCGAACAACTCACCGCGCAGCAACAATCATGGAATTCACAGAGTTCATACCAGTTCATACTATGAACATGAACTTCATAGTGGCATAGTAGACCCAGTGGATCCGGCATAGGACACAGTGTTCCTAGATAACGGAGTATCTTGCCCACAACTGACGTCACAAGATAATTCATATTATAGACGGCCGGAGTCTTATCCTATATATTTGAATTTTTCAGAAATTTCAAGTGTATATTCAGAGATCCTGATATTTTATTTTCATGGAATTTTTGACTAGCATAAACTGACGAATTCCTGTAATCTATTCGCGATAGATTGAAATTTCTTTTATTTGCTCGAGCACAGTTTATATAGTCATTTTTCGACTAGTGATATAAAAGTTACCACTTGCGAATAGTTGCAAACAGTATTCTTCAGTCTCTCTTCAGTCTCTCTGTATAAGATGCGTGCGTTTTCACATTTCACGGTACGCGAGAAGCGGGAGAGATAGTAAATCGGATACATTGATACATAGTAGTTGCATGTTCGTTTACTTGCTCGGTGTTTGCTTTCTGTACGTGGTATGAATTTTGGACATGAATTTCTGTATTCGTGCGATATTTCGTGTATTCTTTAAAAGGTATTGAGAAAGTTGCAACCTATTCAACGTTTGACAACGATCCTGTTTATCTGCGTCTCTTGCACAGACACTTTTCCGACTATAATGAGTTAATATTTTAGGTAACGTACGAATCTTTCTACACTGTATTACGTTGTGAATGTTGTTGGTATTAATTTTGCATAACATTCTCAAGATTAGATATAATTGTACGTGTGTTTGTTCGCTCGGCTGCGCATTTATTGCGTTTATAGCGTGTAGAAGTACGATGAATGCAACAGAATAAATGCTTCAGTAAGATTCGCTTAATTTTAAACTTCTCAAATTCATTCACAAGAGAAACAAATTTTTATGTAATCCTAAGTTTCAAAGAACAACAAAAACATCTGTATCCGCAGAAAAATCTGCAGCACAGTTATCAGATTATTGTTCCGAGTTTATCTTTTGATAACATTTCTTAGACTCTAGTGTTATTCTTTTTCTTTGTTTGTACGTTTTCGAAATTGTATTATGTCGTGTTTGTTCTATTATTTGCAGGTTATACGCTCTTGGGATGCTAAATGATACCTCATAAAACACATGGCAGACCAAGACGCTACAGATTATCATGCACTCTGTGCAAACGATAAAGACGAAATTGAAGGTCTTAACGAGAGATTGTTACAGTTACTATCCGCACAAAAAGTTTCGTCGCAAAATGTTGGAAACGACACGTTGCATACGCTGAGCGACGCCAGTACCAATAACGGTAGCTGTAGATATGAAACGAAAGCGTCTACTTGGCCATTGTTCAGCCAACGCAAACACGATTGTTCCCTTTTACATCATGAAAGTCCGATCAATTTGCCAACTTTACCAGCATATCTACCACCTATCGGAGTATTTTGGGACATAGAAAATTGTCATGTTCGTATCACATTGCTGACAAATGATCGATTGATTAGCTATAATATTCGTGTACATTTCAGGTTCCTAAAGGACGATCTGCTATAGCAGTGACACAAGTAATTAGAGATAAATTTTTTAGCGGTTACAAAGAAGCAGAATTTATTGTTGTTTGTGATGTTCGGAAGGAGACTAGTCAGGTTGTGAAAGAATTAAACGACGCTCAGGTAAACTAATCAAACGTATTTGTAAAGAATTTGTATTATCTGTTCTACAGAAATTTTTGTTTTAGGTTAATTTAATACACGTTTCTGGAAGCTGTAAGAATGCTGCGGACGAAAAGCTAAAACAATCCATAAGGAGGTTCGCGGACATATACGGAAGTCCAGCAGCTGTGATTTTGATATCTAGTGATATCGATTTCGCCGCTGATCTCAGTGATTTACGTTACAGAAAGAAAATCCATGTGATACTTATACATATGAAGGATACTTCCGATGCGTTAATACTCTGTGCCAATGAGCATTATGAATTTTCAGAACTTATGGAATCACTGCCGTCCAATACTCTAGAGGTAAAAGGTTCAATAATATTCGCTAGGTCCTATCAATCGGCAATAAGGGCCTACAAATTTTTTTCATTATACAATAAACTGCTTTTCATAACTTTTACCCTGTCTGCTTTTTTTTTTGGAAATTTTGAACATTGTGCTTGTCTCTCTGGCGATTCGTTTGTCTTCATTAACATTTCTGTTGCTACTAACACATTTTTCTTCTGCATGGCGAATGAAAGTATTTGTTCTCCCGAGATTCTCAACTTTTTAGTATTTTGTAAAATTCGTGTTCCTTACAGGTTACTGCATTTTCTTATCTTCTAGTTTATAATCTTCCTAAAGATCAAGATGTTTCGTCCATTAAACGTCGCCTTAAACAATTATCAGAAAACTGTGGTGGACGTGTAATAAAAGTTCAATCGAGTAATGCAGTTGTACGTTTCACCTCGCGAATCTTAGCGAAAAGGTATATATTCTTTATTCGTTAAACAATATTAAACGTTGATTTATACATATACATGCAGTACCATTCTGCGAGTTTCTTACTGTTTCTCTCATTGTATCGCTACGCGATAATAACATCGGTAGTACGGGTCAGGTTTAAAGAGGCCGCCCTTTGTAGAGCCAATCACCTATTAGTAATTACCGATATTCCATTGGACTGTCGGCTATTAAGAAAACACCGACTTCCCGAGTAGTAGGGACAAACACATAAATAAGATAGATTTCAAACTGTGAACAGCAATGTAACGAACATAGTGGTACTGTAGAGAGATTATAATTTAGACTTGTACAACGTATTTGTTTCATTTATGTACATTGTGTTGTTACCATTGAAACTTATTATCCGATATATCGTTATTATTTATCGTTTTATTTTATGTGTTACAATGTTGACTCGATCCAATGATTTTATTTATATACAAGGTAAGTCGTTAACACACATGTACATATATTAAAAGAACAAAATGATGTATTTTAAAGTGACCAAGAGAATCCATTCAAATAATCAAACATCTATCACATCAAATATTTATTATATCTATTATATCAAATATCTATTATATGATAAATATAACATGTTCTGTGTCCTCCAAAGGTCATTTATAGACAAATTTTGATTATCTTCTGTAGTGGAACCTTGTAATTACAGTTACTCAGCATTGCTCAATAACAACGTGGTTTTTTTTGTTAGGGCTCTGAAATATATGAATAGAAAAATTGTCCTTGGTTCGGAAATTTCGGTAAAATTACTGAGTAAAAGTGAGACTTATTTTCAAAAATTTCAAGGTAATTTATTCCGGTATTATATTTCTAGATTGATATATATGGTACATGTTAATAACATAATGATTTATGATCGCAGGAAACTTTACAGACCGAAATCGTGCAGTGAGTGAATCAGAAATTGCAATTAGTTCGTCAAAACAAATGTATAGTGCAAGTACTTCGGTTTCGGGTGGGAGAACCCTTCAAATTCCACATTATCAGTCGGCGTCACCAGTTCTTGGAACATATGCTTCAGCCTGGAATGCTCATTGTGCTCCTGTCTCTGCTCCGCCAGGGTAATTCTATGCACCACATCCAACGCTTTACTTGCCTTATCCATTTTATTTGTAAGCCAACAAATTATTTCGAGTGGCATATATTGCCAGCTAACTTCTATCTTCCTTTTTTTTATTTGGAAATCATTAAGCAAAAGAGAGTTTATTAAATTTTTTTTTATATAGCACGGCCATTCAATTAAATTCTAGTAACAAGTTTCCAGTAGTTAATAATATATGTATTTAGTAATAAGTAGACTGCGGAGCTTTACGCATTAATGGCTTCTGAAAAGTTTCAAAAAATGCCAGAATATATCCTTTGACAGAGTTATTCATATTTCAGATTTAACAATTGCTAATTGCATAAACTTCCGCAGTCTAGTAACAAGTAATCTTTCACGAGTGATGAAATCCGAGATCAGAGCCTTCGAGTCGCAAGTAGATGATTACTATTGTCCTTGCTGATTCGGGCAATGAGGGTTTGAACTTTGATCTTATCTGATTTGTCGATGCAAAAGATTACAATACAACTCGTGGAAATATTTCTCTTTCATCTGTTATATTTCCCCTTTACAGAATGATTCAACAATCGTCAATTTTCGTTGGAAGACCATACTCGAGTAACAATAATGTATCTTTTAATAGAGCCTATAATGAGCTTGCAAGGGTCCAATCTCCATTATTTTGGCAAATCTCTGGTTCACCACAATTAGGTCATATGTGGGAGGAGCAGTATAAAGTATGTAGAAAATGTTTATGTTACTTCCAGGGATGTAAACGTTTAGAATGTTTGTGGTAATCGATTTTTACGAATATTTTCAAGGTGGAGAAAAAATTACTTAGTAGAAGAATTCATATCCCGCAGGCTCGGGATAATACAGCCACGAATAATGTATCCTCTCGAACTCCGGAGGGTTTGAGGCGCGTCCGAGGAACACATAATTCTTTTGTTCAACCTCCAGAGTGGACTGGGTCACGGCAGCAACATTCTCAGTTAAATGTTTCAGCAAATTTCAATGGAAACGGACACTCTCAGATGAATTCGTTCAAACATCGCAGTCCTTCTCCAATGTGCGATCTGCAACCGCGAGAACGAAATCAGTGGAATGGACAGGTACGGAATATATCGTTGCATGTACACATTGTCGACGAGTCAATTTCCATAGATCTATGTATTTTCATTGTTCGTTTCTTTATTTTCAAAGAATCAACAACATACCTCTGCGTGTAACGCTAGGACACCGTCACCGTATGAAAATTCCGTACAGTTAACCAGTCATCAGAACAGTCGTACGTCTCCTTATCAACCGAGTGATGCGGAGAACGAAGAAGTAGAGGTGTTTTATTGTTTTTACTTATTTTAATCGAAATTCCTCGCGTCCTTTAGACAATTATTACATACAGGATCTTTCTGTCGTTTCAGAAATTCTTCAATCCAATAAATAGCCACAATGGAAGTTCAATGAACAACGAAACTTGCATGCCTATCGAATTGCAAGTAACAAATCTAGACCAAAGTATTAATCCGAAAAAGATGAGGCACATGCTTGCCTCGATTTTTCTGGAACACATAATGGTATTAACATTTAATATTTTTATTGGGATAACGAATGAGCAACTGAAATACTCACTTTACTCGTACTCTTTTTCAGGTATTAAACGTCTCAATTTTTACACAGTCCGATGGTAATTTTGCTGCCAGTGTCAAAGTACCTTCTCTGTCGGACGCTCAATATGCAATTTCCCAATTACATCGACGCAAAGTCGGCTATAAACGTATTCTAATAGCATACGCCCATAGTGGTAGAGCAAGTCCCCAGGTTGTACGCGCGCAGATCGTGATGTTGTTGCAAGAAGTACCAGGGCACAAGCTTCCGCTTTTTAAATTCCGTGAAATGTACGAGAGTCGTTTCATGATTTCCATCAGCGTTTCGGAGCTGTACAAAATGAAGGATGTTTGCATCGTCACCGAGAATCCTGGAGGTCGGATGGTATCTCTAAATCCAGATCATAGGAATACACCATCGCCTTGTCTCAATACAACGGCTCAGGTGTGTGTCGTTGAATTCTCTAACATTATCAAGCTTTTCAAATTATCAGATGATTACATAAGTTCATGTCCGATTTGAAAATAAAATTCCGTGGTTAAATTTTAAAGAATACAGCTTTATTGATTAATTATATAGTCACAATTCTTTTCTACAATTAGAAAAGAACTCGTGCAATCATCTGATATAATCAACGAATCAAGTATGATGCAAAAGAAGCCGAGTTCGAGCTTTTCCAGTAACAGTAGAGCTACACCGTAGTTCCTTTTACTGTCGAAGAGCCGTGACGACAGCTCCAAGCGATTAATAGTTTCTGAAATCTATAATAAACATAACTCGTTTGTATCGAATACATTGGGTACACAAGATCAAAGGGAGGGTAATGTCTCGGTTTTAGGAGGAACAAGTGGAACTACCATACTGTGCCATTCATATGATAAAACCATGGTCGGACAAAGGATGGGCCGAACAGAAAGTAGCGTCACTTCCTAATGTAATAATTTCTTTAAAAATTCTTGATGCGCGTATACATCAATTACTAAGCACACACAACGGAAGTTTACCACTGCCTAGGTATATCATTTACGATATTATTAAGTTCTCGCATACAGCATTTACAATTACAAAACTTTCAATTTAGTGTTTCAAGCATAATCTATTTTACATTGAAGTAGTTATTTCACTGAATGAAAATTTATGTATGTTGTAATTGAGTAATTGACGCGTTCAGTATCGTATCACTTTCAATCAATCTACCCGCGATTAATCGTTTCAGCTTGCCAAATTGTTACGAGGCCGAGTTCAAAGAAAAACTACAAGTAGTTGATAGCGGGGTACCTTTGGAGCATTTGGTATCCTGTTTGTCTTGTGTAGAATTGAAGCAAGGTATGGGCAGCGTTAAATATCTTATTTGGACAGGGGATCAAGCTCACGATCATAATCACGAAGGTAAGATCATTCATTCGGAAACTACGTACGTACAGCATCGTTTTCTTGTTCTTTAACGATAAACCCACGCACCTCATTCTTTTCCAGAAAACAAGTGTGTAAGTCCGCCACTCGCAAATCAACTAGCCCTTTTCAGTCGCGAGTTGGTCGATCTTTTGAAAACTGCTCCTCACTGTCAATTGCCGTTTAATCGATTTATACCAGCATATCACCATCACTTTGGACGACAATGCAGGGTCGCCGATTACGGATTCACTAAACTGATCGACCTATTGGAAGCGCTGACACACACTGTGCAGGTAAATCGAGGAAAACATTGTTCGGTTTTCTTCGTCGTCTCTAGTTTGCAAGAGATTAAATTTAACCTTTTGCACACACACTCCTTCCTGTCGAGTGTGACTCCACATCGGAGATAGGAAAGTGTAGATGAAACGTGTTTTTATATGTATTTGGTTTTTTCTTTATTTATTTAAGTCCTATTTGTTTAGTTGAAAACAAACACAAGCTCCGCAGATATAAATTACAACAAAGCTTGAGAGGTATATTTAATATAATTAGTAAACAAAAATGTTTGAAACAAGTAGCAGTCAACGAACTGTCCGTTGACGAAAATTTCAAATAAAACACTTGAAATAGTCGAGTTGTCGGCAACAAAATTTAAAAACAATTCGGAGTGCAAAGGGTTAAGAGGAAGAAATATGAATTACACCGCTCGTCGTTTCAGGTGATGGGTGAAGGAAACAATCGAGTGGTAACATTGTCTCACCGAGCTCAAGTGCGTCGTTTTACATCGGACCTGTTAAGAGTTCTAAAATCGAAAGCCAGCAAACAAGTGGCTCTATCAGAGTTCCCAAGTGTTTATGTCAGAGTAATAGGTAGCTAAACGTTTCTTCTTCATTTGTTCAAACAATGATATTGTGATATCGTATTGTATCGAGATCAGATAAGTAATCGGAGTATTGTGCACAGCCAAGCCATGGGACATCGTGGATTACGGCGTTTGCGAGATTGAAGACATCCTTGGCGAAGTGTCCGAAAACACCGTTGTCGTCACAACTATCAACGACGGAGACAAATTGATAGCAATACCGAAACGGGAACAAACTGCGGAGGAGATCGAGAGAACAAAACAATTCGCTGTAGAGGTAAAATATAGTAAACAGATCTTGTAGAGATAATTATTAGGTTGGAGGGAAAGTTCTGTCGTATTTTAAAGAAAACATTTTAATAAATTTATAAAAATAGACGTTTAATATTATTCAATGATAGAATTTACATTATTTGTAACAACTAGTTGTTACGATACTCAAGTTGTACATATTTGTAATGAAACTACAATGATCCCTTCGCGCACAGGTTGTGGAATTGCTACGACACGCGCCTCAATGTAGAATGCAGTTTAATAAATTCGTGCCTTCGTATCATCATCATTTTGGTCATCAATGTCGAGTATCCGATTATGGTTTCACTAAATTGATCGAGCTGTTCGAGGCCATACCGGACGTGGTCAAGATCGAGGATAACAATTCAGGAGAACGACAGATCTCCCTAACAGAAAAGGAAGGTGTCCGCGTACTTTCCGAACAGATATCAAAATTAATCGGACGGTCGAAAGGTAGTCTCAGCATCTCTAGCATACCACAGAGTTTTCTGCGACAGTTTGGTTACGCGCTAAAACCAGAACTGTTCGATTGTGCGTCTATCCTGCAACTTATGCAGAAGCTTGGAGATACAGTAAAGGTAGTCTCAACTTGAAAATCGTCATCGAAAACTCGGATTCGCTTGCAGCTTACGTTAACTAACGACGCTTCAACTTTCAGATACTTTATTTGGCGACTGGCCCAGTAGTCGCGATGATCGATAAGTCTCATATGCAACAATTAACATTACAATGCCGTCGAGTATTGATGGACAAACCTGATCACAGATCGACGCTTAAACAGTTCCAACAATTGTACAGCCAGTATTATTCGAAACAATGCAACATGGACGAACTGAAACAAAATATGTCGAACGTTGTTAAGGTAAGTCTCGAAACGAGTGGTGTTACAATGAATTTTGCGAATAATTTCTTGACACAAGCAAAACTACGATCTTTTTAGTTAACAACGGTAGACCACGAGGAGTACATAGAGCTCTGCCCATTGCACAGCTTTGCTTGCAACTTGTACCGCGTGATGATGAATTATGGTGGATCATTGAGACTCCCACAATTTGAGACTGCATATTTGTCAACTATAGGTACTGTTTGTAAACCTGCGAAATACGGATTTTCAACAGTGTTCGCGCTTTTGCAAGCCTTGCCCTGCACAGTCACGATACAGCTGACGCAACGTAAAAAGACAATTATACACCTAAATAAGAAACTTGCTGGTACGTAACCAATTTGTGAAATTGTTAATACGAACAATTGTTCACATTTTAATGATGGATTTCCTCTTCTTCCGAAACAGCCGTTGGTATACCATTGCCACCCGCTTCCACGTCGGCGTCGTCGCACCGCGATACAGACTCCAGCAACGAATCGTTAGAAAGCGAATCCTCCTACCGCGTCAATGTTTCAATTAATCCGTTGTCGTGTTCATCGAAATGGACAGAACAAGCCACCGAAAACCAGATAACCTGGAAGCAATCCAACGAGACTACTCTTTGGTCCAAAGAATCTGATGCGCACTGGAAGACGTCGACGTCGAAAGATCAATTGATTAATTGGTCGTTGCAGGAGAGCGGAAGCGAGAGCTTCCTTAAGAGCTTGATGCGCACTCCGATCATACCACCTGCTTTTCCACCACCACCGCCGAAACCAGATTCTCCATCCGAGGTATTGTTCAAGTATTTCGTCATTCTTCTGTTCGTACGACGGTATTTTTTCAAATGATTTCATTGGCAAATCTAACTCTAGGAAAACAAAGATCAGTGGGAATCTTCAGTTTGGACGACTCCCACCAAGTTCATGTATCCGCACGATGAGCATACCAATGTACAGGTGAGCGAATGGACACTCTGTCTCTTTGACGGTACAAGAATTAACGTGGTTTATTTGACTTGACTATCGACTTTGTTTTGTACAGGTACCTCCGCTAACTCTACCTCTTTCTTGGAGTCAAATTTTGTCCGGCGACAGCGTATCCAACTTGCTGTCACCGACAAGAAATCTGCTGCCGGCAGCTGCGAATCCTTTGAATCCACGCACGTCTCCTTACTTTTCCTCGAAACGTAACTTGGTCGTGGCTCCTCATCCTTCCGAGCTACCGCTCCCTTCGCTATCGTTGACTCCGAAGAAAAGTGGGCTCACGGAGAGCAGTACAAGCACGCAATTCTTTGCGGACAAAGTAGAGAAACGGGCCAGTAAATCAACGGACGAAATTAATTCTAACAACACTGACAACGATAGCAGTATCGCGGCGGTTGCCAATAGTGAACACGGAAAACAAAACACTCCCACCAAGCAATGTAAGTAGTCAGACATACCGTTCTGTAGTTATTCTTAGTTATTCGATATTCGGGGTGAGTTTCGTAACGTGAACGTCTTAAATAACTTGTAAGATATTTGTTGTAGGAAGAAATGTTGCATGGTTTCCTGGGGGACATACCGTGCTCTAAGCTGTTTTTTTTATTGAGTTATGAGTTCGTATTATTAGTGCATGTGCTGCCATAACTACAGAAACACTGTACAAATTTTTTGCTCACTGATAAATCGATTACCCGAATGCATTGACTGCAATGGACAGCACTTGTTTCAAAAATATCTCAGTATAATTATTCACTTTAAGTCCCACTTTGTATAATACTCTTGTACACAGAATTTGAGAAAAAATAGTAGATATTCCATTTAAAAAACTGAAGGTGGCCCACATATCTCGATAAAAAAGCAAAGTAATAAAGAACAGAATAGACCACTGTATGTCCTCCAAGAAATCGTGCAATTTTTTTAAATATTTTTTCGTACAACGAATCACTCACGAGTTATTTGACCCTGTAGATGCTTATTACTATGTTGACGTTCGTCTTTTGCAGTGTTCACAGGAAAACGTCGTTTAGCGGCTCAGTTCAATCAACCCATCGAATCCTAAAGAATAGTACATATGTATATATATATACATATATACATATATATACATATATATAGAGAGAGGAAGAGAGAGATTGAGAGAGAGTTTGATAATGTACAAACGTCGTCGTGTACGCTGAAATCGATGAAACTCTGAATCGAAGCACACACGCATACACGCGCGCACGCAAACACAAGCATCGCTAATACGCATTTCTTCAAAAGCGTGTTACTCGGAATTAATAAAGAAGGGATTTCTAGCATCTCGGTAGGCTGTTACACAGCGGGCTCAATACCTATACACCGTTTCCTGACTGGTAGGTACCCCTCCTTATTTATATTTGAAATATAATGCTAGTAGTATATACATATATTTACATATGTACATATATATACATATATACATGTGTGTGTATATGTATGTATATACGGATTTGATACATACGCGACAAAGAGGAGAATTTATTTTCAAAAAGTGTGAAAAAAGAATATGTATGTATCTCTGTATGTATGTACACAATGTATGTACGGATGATTGGATGTATCTATGAGTGTTTGCATGGAAGTACGAATGTATGAATGTATGTATCTATGTATGGATGTACGTATGTATGTATGTATGTATGTTTGTGTGTACGTATGTATGTATGTATGTTTGTATGTATGTATGTATGTATGTACTATACATCTCCACACGATAATAATACCTATGTACTAAGTAGCTATGATTTCCGATTTGAAAAATGTGAATACGTGTGCGGCGTTTGTACCGAGTGATATGTATCGATTATACTGTGTAAAAAAATTCATGTAGCATTTTTCATACTGTGATATAGAATAGAAAGGGAGAGTGCAAACGATATATAAATACATGAGGGTAAACTTGAAATTGGCAATAATTCTGCATATATCATAGGTTTGGGCCGACTGTAATATTCATTTCTGAATTGATAATTGATAATCGGCAATTGACAAAAGTCCTGAAAATATTCCGTGTAAAGAAACGAACATGCATCACTAAAAATTAATGTACTTCTACACGCAAATATTATACATATATGTATATGCGAGATACTTCGATATAATTTTGTTTGCCTTTAATTAACAAAACTATCGCGACGAGAATACCACTGGCCCGAACCTATTGTTTATTGTAAATTATTGACCTGAAGAATAATTTGCATAAAAAAGAAGAGTCGAGACATATTAATGAAATTGTCGTGTCTAGATATAGTATCGTTACCAACTATAAAACTATTTGTGTCAGTGAATTCCCTTCATTATTATCGGTTTGTTTTTATATAGCACAAATGATCTTTTAAAATTGTATTACAAGTGAACGTATTTTGAATGTTTTAATGATAATCGGAGGACCTTGTATAATACTTTGAAACGTCACACTGGCCATTGTGTACGCGAAAGTAATTTTAAAACGTATATGAAATATGAATGCACGTATAGTCATTGCCAGAAAAGCTTAAAAGTCGCAACAAATTGAAAAGATCGTATAGCACGAGAAATCAGACTTTTATGAAATCAAATTGAGACTAATTTCTCGAAAAAGATTGTAATGCGGTGACAACTAATAAAAAAAAAAATGTTTTATCGAGAATAAGACAAAAGCGTAAGACTCTGTAGAATTGAATTGTATCGATCGGATCGCAGAGCATTCACTTTTAAAAACGTCGATACTATTTTATTAGAATATTTTGTGTTTTCAGTTTCGAATGAGAACAATTGGAGAGAGAAAAAAAATGTAATAATGTTGGCATTCGATATGCTGCAACGATGCATTATTGGTAGATTTAAAGACATAACGCGTGATGGTAACAGGAAAGAATTGCTCTCTACGAGTTACACGTAAAAATGATCTTGTTGATCTCATATTTTATTTTAATTATTAAGGGATTTGTTCGATTGAAAATAAAGTATGTGTACAGTTTCGCAGTCGTAAGGAAGTCTAAAATCGTGTGTTTACTGTAACCGAGAGACACAGTTATTGCCACTATGTCATCGTAATTCGGAGCGGTTACATTGCTTGAAAATGAGAAAAAAAAAATAAAAAGGAAAAAAAGAGTAACGATGCGATATATCAATCAATTTCATAATATTAAAAATTTACGATTCGTTGATCGACAATCATGTATTAGTATTTTTACGAGACTTCCCGGTATCCTGCGATCATTAATCGGTATCTATTAATTTATACGAAATACTTTTGTTACGTGTTATATTTATTACGTAAGAATCGATTCTATTGTATTTTATATTTACGCAAAAACTAGTGATTATTTTTATTTCGCTTTTTCTTCTGTTTTTTTTCTTTTAAATCGAATGAATCTGATACAATTACGATTTTCTATTAGTCGTGTAAGGTATGTTTTTTTCTATATATTTTTAATTTATTCTTTTAAATTTGTAATATTACCCCCCACTTAACTTACGTTTCTGTAGGCACATCTATTGCTTTATGTGTGTATTCGGTAATAACATTCCGACTAATAGAAAATTCGATTGGTCCGTATGCTGGTAATGTTGATGAAATACATGAAGCATTGTAAGGAAACAGTTGTATCGGAAAGTTTTATTGTAATAACGAACGTAAACAAAATTGTAAAGTGAAATCTTCGATGGAATCAATGGAATCTTCTGAACAAGTATTTAATAAAATAATTTGTTATACATGTACAATAAATATCGATGTTTTTATATGTCGTTGAAATAGGAAACGAAGAAAAAGAAAATTACCAGAACACGCGCAAAACAATAAACTACGATAAATATTGGTTGTGAAAGACACGAAAAAGTATAGTTTTGTATACTTTATAAATTAATTTATTTGGCTCGCTTTATCGAGTCGCTATACAACGATGTAAACGCACTTTTTCTCTTCAAATGCGCTATACGTGTTACATCGATTAATTATCTACAAGACTTAATATTATTAAGTGGCTTGGATTTGTTCTTTCATACCGCTTCCAACAGGTCCATGCCGTCTTTCCCAAACCATACGATGCTTTTGCTTCATGAAAGCGGAACGCACGTTACAGTTAAA
Organism: Lasioglossum zephyrum; assembly: GCA_028455615.1. NCBI lineage: Eukaryota > Metazoa > Arthropoda > Insecta > Hymenoptera > Halictidae > Lasioglossum > Lasioglossum zephyrum. The sequence continues at coordinate 13,164,305 of CM052326.1, read as the reverse complement.
ACCAAGGTCTCCATCTGTGTTTTACATGATATATCTGTATTAAATCGTACGCACGACGCTTTTCACGGTATCTTTAGTTATAAAACCTTACACTTTATAAAATAATTTGTGGCAGCAGCTTCGTAATAATCCCTCAAATGAGTACAAACTTCTTTATCCTCGATGTTCTCAAATGCGCAGTGTTCATATCGATCTCTTAGTATAGTCAAGATCTCTTCGTCGACCATTCTAAAACATAATTTTACTGTACAGATTGCATTTTATATATTCATAGTGTGTGTGTGATCGCCTATAGTTTTTTACTTGCAACAAAAGATTCCCCATCTGTTTTTTGAATACTTAAGTTTAATACTTGTTTCCAGGATTGTAAGAGTGCAGGATGTGCCTTCTCAATTCTTAATAATATAGAGATGTAGTTTTTCAGCAGTCAAAAGGACTAGATAAAAGATCAATCTGTTTCTCTCAAAAGTCCTATTTTTAGGTTTACATTGTAAATGTAAAAATATGAAATTTGAGGCGACTGCGGCCTGGATTAATTATGTGACGCATAAAGCTGCTCATATAGTTGCAGAATAATGCAAATTACGCCTTGTAAACGTAAAAATAGGACTTTTGGGAATACACATCCTTGGAAAATCCTGTAAACGAGACTATCCTCTTAAACAATTGTAAAACAAAACAATACATTATTTCTGACTGGGAATCTTAGTCAATTCGTAATTCTGGAAGCGCTGTATATTGGTTTCCATTTTGAACAGTAGGAAAACTGATATTACTTATCACGTTGAAATTGATAATTTGCCTCGACGAAACAAGCTAAATCTCGTTCATGACACGTATCAATTGTTGGAACACGACGGAATTGCTGATGGTACCATGGATACTTCTTCTGATTTGGCTCGACAATCTTTTCTAGTAAACATAAGAGATTTATTTAGTTATTAATCCTTTTTGTACCTGTTATAATAATAATAACATAACCAAATGTCTGATTAGATAATACCTCGGACATAGGTGCATGGCCCGTCTACTATGTAAATCAAGTTTCTTATAAATCGACTGAACGCATTCGGATTATCGTCCATTTCGTTGCGATCAATCAAGTACAAAGAACCAAGAGAACGATGAAATACGCCTAAAAATATTTGTTACAATCGCAGAACCCTTAGTCCAGAGTCTGCCTAACAGGCACTTTAAAAAATGCCCGATTCACTGGATTGGTTGTTACGACAGTCAAGTTAGACTTGAAGTTATGATAATTATCGGGCACATTTCATTTGAAATTCGAAGGAATTTTTCAATCGAATAAATCGATTTTGATCAATTTCATTTCTGTTTCTATGAACTATTTAGACCATAAAAATTAGTTGAATAAACATCTGTCATCTGGTGACTATTGAGTTCTCTTTCTTATCGATAGACTGTGGGACTTTATGCAAAATAAAAATTGTTTCCATCAACTGCAACAAACAATGTTTATAAGCAGCAACTAATACATTGATGTTCTTGAATTTTTTAAATTTGCCCGTTGTACCCATTTTCGTCATAAATGTACAAAATCCGCAGTCAATAGTCTATATCAGAGAGTAAATTTACTCTCTAATCAGATAAAAGGGTGAGCACCAGGTGAGCATTCTCAATTCCTCTTTAGAAGCAGTAAACAATGTTTGAAAAATAACATTTATCTTCAATTTTTCTGCATTTTCTCCTGAACCTAGGGACCTTTTTGTCGTTGCGTTGTAAACCTGACCAAGTCCCGAAGCTATAAAAGCGATCTTAACGGAAGTGATCCTCCATTTTCTCCGCTGCGAGCATCATGGTAAGTACGTTACACGTATCGTCAGAAATTCAACGCGTCTTTAACCGATTGTTATTCGATTATCAATTTCTTGCAAGCTATAATTTCGTTAAATATTGCACAACATAACTGTTATCACAAGATTAGTTCTGTATTTCTATCGAATTGATCCTAAAGTGGAGAGTTGCAAGTAATAGATTGAGACCACGTGTTTCGCGTTAATAATGATGATTCTAGATGTGTACAGTTTATGGTTTTACCTGAACAACCATGAGGAAATTTCTAGGGCGGTCTGATTCCTAAATAGCTCGAATATTTCATTCGTCGCATTCGTTTCGCGACTTTAATGGAAGATTTCGTTTGATTGTAGTCTCACAGGAAGTTCAGTGCGCCCCGCCATGGGTCTATGGGATTCTACCCGAAGAAGAGGTCTCAGCGTCATCGTGGCAAAGTAAAGGCCTTCCCCAAAGATGATCCCAGCAAACCAGTGCATTTGACCGCGTTCGTTGGGTATAAGGCTGGTATGACCCACGTGGTCAGGGAAGCCGATCGTCCTGGATCGAGTGAGTGATAATTTCATGCGATTACGATATGGTTACACCTCACGAAATTTCGTGCAATTTAAATACGTTGTAAAACTCGATATACTGAACAATTTTTTCCTGTACGTGTAACCGTTGCTCAGCCTTAGTTTCCGAGATATTGGCGAAAAACGGCAGCTGCAGGTTTTTTCGAATATCTTAAAAACTAAGGCCTAGCGACGATTGCACACGTATAGAAAAAAGTTGTTAAGAATCCTCACTTTGACGACACATTAGAAAATTATCGAAATCTGTGAGGTGTGCCACCTTTTATGCACGATTACAGAGTTGTGCTAATTCAATTACGTAGTTGAATTACATTGTATTACAATTAATAGTAATTCAATTACGTCGTAAATGAATTACTATATAATTCAAATACAACGTAATTCAATTGCTAAGTATTTCAATCAGATTTGTAATTGAAATACAATATAATTGAAATGCAATTTGTAATTGAATTACAGTATAATTGAAATACAATACATGAAAACAATATATTTTATAATTGTACTCCATTGCAATTACGAATTACATTGTAATTTAATTGACTAAAGATCTGAATTATAAATTACAATATAATTGAATTACAATGTATTTTATACTTGTGCTCCATTGCAATTACGAATTACATTGTAATTTAATTGAATGAAGATCTGAATTATAAATTACAACATAATTGAATTACTTTGTAATTATAATTCTGGAGTAATTCAATTGTAATTCTGCACAACTCTGCACGATTACCAGAACCGACGCTATAGCCTTAGTCTGATAGACGCAGAAATGCGTCGGTCGACTTTGGTCGTGGTTCAAGAGCTGCTTGATATTGTGCAGTAAGATCTTTACCACAGCGTCGGAGAATAGCTCTATGCCCTGCGTACGCAGCGAGCAAGGAGGCACGGCATATTCCATATTCTCTTGGGAACCCATTGGGTGATGATCATTGAGACAAACCATGCTTGGCACAGCTTTCTACTATTTCATTAGAAATCATCTTCGAACGATCTATATCATAATTCTAAACATCGTATGTGTTTTGCAGAGGTTAACAAAAAGGAAATCGTAGAAGCAGTCACCGTCCTCGAGACACCACCTATGATCGTTGTCGGTGTAGTAGGTTACATAGAAACTCCTCATGGTCTGCGTGCTCTCACCACGGTTTGGGCTGAGCATCTTTCCGAAGGTTGTCGTAGAAGGTTCTACAAGAACTGGTAAGAAATTGTTTCCAATCTTACAATGTGTTCACGATTTCATTGTAATGCCATTGTACAACGTTACTAAAGTAATCTGAAATCAGCTCTCCGCTCGTTTCGATGAGAGCAAACTTTTGGATTTAACCACAAAGGGATGAACTCTTTCGAATGGTTGATCTAAGAATTGTGTTCAGTCTCCGCTCGTTCTACGATGAGACTGGCACGTTCCAGATGGCTACTTGATTTCGATGTACAGAAAAAGAGACAGCCATTACGGTTACTTTTCAACAGGTATAAGAGCAAGAAGAAGGCATTTACAAAGGCTTCAAAGAAATGGCAGGATAATCTTGGTCGTAAATCAATTGAGAACGACTTGAGCAAGATCAGGAAATACTGCAAAGTTGTACGAATTATCGCTCACACACAGGTAATTTTCAAAATTAAGAATTGCATTCAATGTTTCACGCATGTGAGATTAAACGTGTGTTCTCTGTCTGTGTGAATAGATGAGATTGTTGAAGCAACGCCAGAAGAAAGCTCACATTATGGAGATTCAACTGAACGGTGGAACCATTGAAGAGAAGGTTCAATGGGCTCGCGAACATCTGGAAAAGCCTGTGCCGATTAACAATGTCTTTGCTCCGGATGAAATGATCGACGTGATCGGTGTCACGAAGGGAAAAGGATACAAAGGTTCGATCAATTGATTATTTGCTCAGATATCTTCTAATGATTACACCGCGGATTTTATGCATTTGTGACAACAATGAAGAGGCATAAGGCATAGCTTCTCGACCTATTAAATATATTAAGGAAGAAAATAGATTTCTATTTCGCTCCAGTTTAATGCAATTCAAGTAGAATATTTTTATTTTGCATAAAGATCCGCAGTTTAGTAATCATAGTTCAGGACTATATGATGAAAAAACACGATGTGTATATATCTGATTCGATTGAAGATAATATTCGTGCTGCCTTCCTACTGAAGTCCTTTGCTATGAATACATTTATTAACTTTCACTAGTGTAACACTACTTGTTCTGTTTTCTATGCGATAAATATTTCAAACGTATGACTATATAATTTCAGGTGTTACGTCCCGTTGGCACACGAAGAAATTGCCACGTAAGACGCACAAGGGATTGAGGAAAGTTGCGTGTATCGGTGCTTGGCATCCAAGCCGTGTGTCCTTCACTGTTGCGCGTGCTGGTCAAAAAGGATACCACCATCGTACCGAGATGAACAAGAAGATCTATAGAATCGGTCAAGGCATTCACACCAAGGACGGCAAGGTATATATGCGGATATAATTCTTCGAACTCGCCTCGTCCCTACGTTACTCTTATTTGTGAAGATTAACAATCTCATACGAGGCGGATAGAAATGTTCTATGTAGTCATAGTGCCTGAAGACGTATACCTCTTACGCTTTAGGTCTCCCAAAGCATACGACACTTTACATTATTTTCTATTAAATGGAAACGAGAGTCTACCTCCTTAACCGGTTACACTATTTTACGGTTATACTGTTATTGAACCGGTTTTTAAATAACATTTACTTCTTCGTTTTAGATCGTGAAGAACAATGCCTCCACGGAGTACGATCGTACCGAAAAGACGATCACTCCCATGGGTGGTTTCCCTCATTACGGTGAAGTGAACAACGACTTCGTTATGATCAAGGGATGTTGCATGGGACCCAAGAAACGTGTGATCACTCTCCGCAAGGTAACCGATCGCGATTACAATTTTTTTCTTTAAGAATTCTCTGTAGTTTATAGTTCTTCGTGATGAATATGTAAAGAGCCTAATTTACAGTGTATGAATATCTGCAGTGATATTTAATGATAGGACTGATACGTACGAGAGAATTTCAATACGTTATGTTTCAATACGATTGCAATATAACGAATCTATTATTTTTATAGTCTCTGTTGGTGCACACCAAACGATCCGCGTTGGAGAAGATCAATCTGAAATTCATCGATACCAGCTCCAAATTTGGTCACGGTCGCTTCCAGACTGCTGCCGACAAAGCTTCTTTCATGGGTCAACTCAAGAAGGATCGCATCCGTGAGGAACAAGCTAAAGCCACGACTTCTCCGCCGTCGGCTGCAGCTGCACAGTAAACATTTTATTCTTCGTACGCTGTACGAAGTGTGCAATAAAGTGTTTTTTAAAACAAATGTTGTATTTTTACTTTATTGGAAATAACGTTGGATAGTTGAAATTATACAATTAACATTATGACCACACTTATTAGAGATATTATGCACGAGCATCGTGGATACATTCAACTTCCTTTAAATCAGTTACAGAGCGTTTCAAAAGGTTTCAAAATAGTTTCAAAATATAAGTTATGAAAATCATCTATTTATTTTATTTTTCATTTACTATTTTATTTGTTTCATTTATGTTTTATTTATTATTTTATAGTTTATTTAATATTTCAGATACATTGTTATATTATTTATTAAAGAAGGAATAAAAAACTAAAATATGAAAAAAGTGATTTTTAGATTTTTTTATCTGTTCCATAAATAGGGACATACAGTATGAAACACCAGGGACATGGGTGTATCCAAGCTGTCTCATAATACGTACATGGACATTACTCCTATTTTTCAATCATATAATTATTTGTTAACGTTATAATTACATTATAAAAATTATTTATACTTCAGAAAACATGAAAGAATGGAATAATGCACAAATTCGCAGCATTTTATGTTTTTAACTATTTAAAATCATTGAAAATATCATGTTCTTCTCTAGCATCTGTCTCATAATATGTGTGTGTGGCCTTTTACCTTATTTAATTACATGTACTGTACTATTTATCGAGTTTTCCCAGTATTTTACAAAGTTCATTTCTGTGCTCTCCCAAGACACTGTAAAATTTATCAAAAAATAGTTCTGCAGATTCCTCAATATATGCTTTCTGCCTGCGTACTGCATTTAATTTATCTGTCGCTTCTTCCTGTTCCTCTAAGATCTTTCCCCTATCTGGAATGGCAGCTTCTATTTCCTTAATTTCATTTCGTAACACTTTTATATGTTCCTTTAATTTCGTCTCTTCGTTCTTGACGTCTGTTTTCATCTTATTAATGAGATCCTTCTTCTCCTTGAGTGCGTTGGCAGCGTCGCTGCTCTCATCTTCCAAGACCTTCAGTTTCTCCTGAAGATTTTCTATCTCGTTGGAACTCAATTCTATGAAACGTTCTTTCTCAATGATCTGTTTCTTCATCGATTCTTGTAAATCATTCATCAAAGCAGCTTTAGCGTGCAGTACATGCATACTCTGAGGATTGCATATATCCGTTTCCGACATTTTTAATTCCTCAATGTCTATGCCCATATCTTTGTTAAAGTTCATCAAGATTTCCTTATTATACGTTAGGACCAGCTTCGTCAAATTGTTAGTGATCGACGATAATGTCATGTCCATTGTAAAGCTCTCTTTCTGTATATCCTGCAAATGCTCATCAAACTGTTGCATATAACCCTTAATCTTTGTACACTTTTCTAGTATACTTTCTTTCTCCGCTTTGGACATTTTCTGTTGCTTAATTTCAGAAACTAAATCGTCATGGTATTTTGTTTGCAAATGAATGTGTTTGCTCAGAATCTTGCAGTCGGCATTTATTTTTTCTGTGTCGGAAACAATCGTTTTTATGTAACCCTCCATCGCTTCGTTATCGTTTCGCTGATTCTCTTCATCCTTTTTTAAGTCTGCCAGGACCTTTTGTAAGCGAATTATATCTTCGTCGATGTCCTGAGCTTTTTCTTTTTCTGCCTGCAATTTCTCCTCGTTCTCATCTAGTTTAAACTTTACAGTGCTCATGTCTTTTTCAGTGACTCCATGCTGGTGACTAAGTTCTTTTAAATATTTTTCAATCATTGCCTCTTCCTCGTCGAGTTTCATATCGTTCCAAGCGTTGTAGAACTTGATCATAGAGACTAAATTATATTTGTGAATAGCAGCCTCCCTTTCATCTCCCAAGAAAGGCAAATTATCTAAATCAAAATTTTCCAAAGCTATTTCCTTAACTTCGCAAGTTTCCACCAACCAGCAGATCCAGAGCAAAACATTTGGCCAGGAGTGCATGGCATTAGCAGTCTTCAACCAAGATTTAGTGATAACACCAGGATAATGAAGCTTCTTGGCAATTTTCGGCAACTCCTCCACGTAATTGGTAATCGTTAGAACAGATTTTATGTCTAGCATTTTAACTAGGTAAGCAGAAACTTCTATGAACATTTTTATAGTAATTGGCTTGATACTAGCATTGCCGTTAAGCATATGAGTAAGCTGATTCGCATTCAAGTAAGTATCTATTTTGTTCAGCATGTAAGCTTGATAAACTTTGTCTGTCAAAGGTTTCTGGTCTTTCTTGACACCTTTGCCTCCTAAGCTGCTGATACGATCAGTGGATAAGGATCTGGGTCCAGTTGGAAGAGAAGAGTGAACTTTGTGAGAGGACCCAGCCATGAGATGTGCAGGCTGTTTTCCACTGTGTACACTTGGTGTTGTTGGAGCTGCCGATCCATGACGCAATGGGGTTTTACCTATGAAAACAAAATTATGCGAGACCACAAAAGAATAGTAGAATTGTTCTATCTAAGTAATAGCATGGACCCGAGGGTTTTGTTTACAATTAGATCAAACCTTTACTGTAGCTATGGAGAAACTAATATGGGGTTAATAAAATGTAACGAAAGAAAATAAGAAGAAAATATTATGCAAAGTCATAATATAATAGAATTGTACGGTCAAAGTAATGCCACGGACCCGAGGGTTTTGTTTACAATTAGATCGATCCTATACTGTAGCTGTGGAGAAAATAATAAGGAGTTAATCAAATGTAACGAAAGGTATAATAAATATTTACCCGATGGTTTCAAAATCGATCCTCTAGTGCTCGCTCTGTCACATGATTTTTGTCGAACCCTGGGTATAAAACTTTCAGCGGAGGTACTGGCAATCTTCGATTTTGATGTTTGCGTCCTCCTCGTGTCGCCCCGTGACATACCTTGGTCATCTCTGTCAAGTGTGGATATTCTGACCGGATTCGTAGATAATCTTCCTTCCGTCGAATTGCTTTGCATTTTTCGCGACGTAAACCAGTACCATGAATTAATAACAGAAACGAAAATTCAGCGAATAAAGAATTGGCCGGGATGGCGGGAACTGAGAACAGTAAACAGTCCTGCAGTGCTGAGATCAGCTGAGATCAGCTGAGATATTGTTGGCTGTTGGCTATTGTGCCTGTTCAAAATTTCTCGCACATGCGCTGCTATTTAAAAGTGCGCAATGGCAAGAGCGAAACTGATGCCGCCATCGGCGTAGAGGTAAACTACGAACAAAGATGGTCAGGTAAGCCTGGGTAAGACTCATTGTCAGTAAAGCAAAATTCTCGATAAAATTGGGTACCTTGATCACCCCGTAAAATTGTTAAAAATTGTTATGATTTGATTGTGAAAAATGAATGTATAACATGTGTATTTGTGTATATCTTGTAATTCGCAGGACACGTCCTGGAGTCTTTTTGTCCGGAAAAGATTGTTCCGGTACATTCCCGCCAATATAACTGTCTCAAGGCTCTGCTACCTCTCTCATCGTCGTAATATATAAGTATATGGATGCGCGCGGCATTTCGGTGGGCGCGGAATTCAGTGCACGGGATTGGCCGGCGTTTTCGCCTGGCAGGGTCACGTGGCCGCGCCGCGTATATACGTACGGCCGCCGGCAAAGTTCCGCACTTACTCTTTCGAATCTTTGCGGCGCGGTTCCATTTTCGAATTGGTGCGCCGATCTTCTGATGGTTCGTCGTCGCGGCCAATGCACGATTTCTCCCCGGAAACCAATTCGCGGGAGGAACGGCATATCATCGGTTCCCGCGACGATGGCCCTCGCTGATTAACACCCAAGAACACGATATCTGACTCCGAGGAAAGAAAAGGGCGCGCGCGTAAACGAATGACCGCAACAAGTAAACGAATCGAACCATCCGCTCGATAATGCACCGGGGACTGTGAAGAGAGCAGGTGTTGGCCGAGTAATTCCTAGGATACAGTTCTAGAGCCGATGTGTCTCTCGGGTATATCATTTTTTCCACCCGTAAAGAAAAGCACCGTTCTCTGTGAGCTGCCAGTGACGCGGGAATGGGTCTGACAGACTCGAGTTTCGAAGCACTCTGTTTTGACCCTGTGCCGGGTTCACGTCGAGGGAGTTGTGTGGACCGAAGGGGTCCGCGGTCAGTGTCGCGGTGTCTTGCCCAGCCGCACAGTGGGCCGGATCGAAAAATTTCGGGACATTGGTGCATAACTTTTGAACCGTTTGAGATATTGAAATGAGGTTTGAACTAAAAAATATTATAAAATAATCTCTTTCGAATAATACGTGTTAGAATATATTTTTTGTTTAATTTGTTAGTTAGTTATTTTTATAAATTTTTATGTAGTTGTTGAATCAGTTGCTTTCCTTAAGAAAAGAAACAATTTTTTACAATCTTAAGAGTTCTTAGGTTGCCTCGCCGCGACATTGTCCGCTTTAAACAACTATATTGTTTTTCGTCGGACGTCGTCGGAAATGATTCTTGTACGGTTATTTAAAGGAAGTTTTACCGAAAATATTCCTCTTTGTTAGAGCCTGGGAAGTTTTGGGAAAAAAAAAGATATCCTTTAACAAATATGCAACATTTATTTAATCTGTCATGTATCGTTCAGCATTATTTTTTAAATATATTATTATTAGTTATTACTAAAAGAATATATGATTTCTTATTCGGAAGAGATGCTCAATATCATACAAAAAAACTGAGAGAAAATATGGGACGAAATGATGAGGACACCGCAAAGAACTTGAGCAATTGTGCCTGGTGAATAATTCTACTTTCCAAACGCTCAACTTTAAATGATCATTGCAACTAAAATATTTATTCAATTTCATTAATTTCTTCATTTTCGAGGTCCATAGATCCTTACAAAACAATACAAATTCATTAGTTTGCAATTTCGAAAAGTCGACTTTTTGGTCGAATGTCCCTAAATTTTTCGATCCGGCCCACTGTGAGCCGTAACATCGCGGCTCTGATTCGTTAATTCTTCGGCTCGTGTTCCACGGTAAGTGACAGAACTTAACCAGCAAATTATCTACCTACAATAATTCCTTCTTTCTTCGTTCTTCGCTATTCACGCATGCCGACCGATTATCGCATACGCGGATAACACCAAACCGGATATTTCTTAAAATTTCTAGAAATCTTTTGTCCCTGAGTTTTGTTTCTAATATTGTAAACTTTAAATAACCAACATTGTCTGAAATATCTGCTTAACTTGGAATACGTTCGGTGCAGAATGTAACAATTCATAATAATCGATTTCAACGAGAAGATATACTAACAGTCTCTCGTTGGTGTCAAGATGGTTCCGTGACGATTTGCCTTCTCATCTCGATAATTTCATAGGGCGGATATTAGAAATGCCCTTGTGGATTTTAACGAGTAGGTAGGTTCAATGTCGTCCAGCTATTTATTAAACATTTTCACCTCGTTGGGGCCCCAAATAAGAACCAAGGTATGCATGCAACTGTCACTTGATACATGACTGTCGCGCGCCTGTGTGACGTACGCAACGTAGACCTCTGTCGAAAGTGTTGCCGCATTTTAGGCGGATTTTTAATTGTTAATAGCTAATTAACGAAGCCGAAATCGCAATTTTTTTATTCTTCATTTTCGTCTTAGATTATCGTCGAGAACCACCCCTTCAATTTTCTCCCACCTGTAGGTAAACACCCTGTATAGCGTTCAAATATTGCCGCGCTTTCAAAATTTTATGATTCGTCCGGCATACAGTATCTTCTTCCTTGTTTATCCAGAAGTGTATAGAAAGCGAAGGAAATATGCGAAAAGAGACGGTAATACGCTTTCTCCAAGTCTAGGAATTGTTTGAGGATTCCGAAATTTGAATTTCCTAGAATAGTGTTTTGCCTCAGTGCTCGGTATAGGCAAATGCTATACAAAATATATACAAAGTAGTTATTGTTCTTGCTGCGATTGACAGTAATAACTGTCATCCATTTTCGACGACTCAGATCTCATACGCCGTGTGCATATGCAATAATGCAATTGACGGCAGATGGTGTATAGTCGTACGTCGTACACCTTGTATACATGTAGATTTTGCAACAAAGAAGGGGTTAAACGTCCGATCACTTAGCGCGCATGCGCCGTCGTGAATCTGTGATTACCGGACGGACGATCGCCAGTCATCAATTGGTGATCTGTCATTTGCTCGTTGTCCTGTTTACGCGTATCTTTGGCTGTTCGTGTTTCGAAAGTGAACCGATCGATGACTTTTCAAAATCATTTCCGTTCGATGTAACGCCGGCTACCTCGATTCGAAACGATCGATATAAACAAAAAAAAAAGCGAGGAAACGTCGAGGCGAAGCAGTTCTGTGTATCTATCTGTTTAAAAAAACTGCAGATTTTGCCATGACGACAGAGGAGAAGTTTCACGCGGCTGTTAATGTGATCAGGAGTCTGCCAAAAAATGGTAAACTTTCCATCTACGGTCCTGCATCATTTTTCAATTGAACGTCTCGCCGTGTGAACGTGTGTGTCGCGCATTCTGCTTTCCTTCGACGGTTTCAGTCTCTCCGTCCGCTCGATTTCTTCGAGCGCAGAATGCAAAACACACACTTGTTACGAGAGACACGATTCGCCTATCGTGCACGCGAGTTCGTTACCTCACTTTTTTTTCTCTGCTCGCGGAAGCATTTTTTATATACACGCAATCAGACCCGTCCAACTAGTTTCTTTGTCCCGTGAATTTGTAATACGGAAAACGCATGCGAGATTGCTTGCTTTGCACACAGACGAACAGCTCTCGTAACGTCAAGTAATTGTACAAAGTTCACGCCTGACTTGACAAAATATTTATCTATATCTTTCCATTTAAATTCGTGTCACGACAGAGCGTGTTTTGCTTGAACTGATCTTGTCGGTTTTTAATAATGACGCGTTCCTTTCGCGACGCGCATACAATACACACTTTACATACATATAGCTGCGATAAATTGCAAATGAATATGGTAATGACGATAAGAAATTATTATGCACGTCATTGTTGGCTTAATTTGTTAGTTATAAGACTCTAGAAATTCATTTCCATTTTCTTTCCGTTCGATAATACTGAACCTATGTATCGCAGGTGTTCCCAATAAAGAATTCAATTTCTTTTGGGTAATTTCGTTGTTTCGCATAGCATCAGGGGAAACACATCCGCCAACTGTTATTAATTTCATAGGCGTGGAAATGTGCTTTCCACTTGTTGCCAGTAAATGTTCGAGTACTCTCATTTCACTTTCTAACCAGGCAGGACTGGGTGAACTGTACTTTGTGTTGAAAACCATGATGTTCTTCTTCAGCGATCACAAATATATAGGGTGATTCTGGGAATTGGGACAAGTTGTTGCTCTTTTTTTTAAGTAAAAATAGAGAAAAATGGAAGAGTCCTAACTCCCTATGACCTTGTATTTTATGCGGATACACTGATGCGTCCGCCAGGTGCAATTGCACTCTATTCTTTGACACTTATTCCTTAACACTCATTTTTAATTTCTTTTTAAAATTCTTTTAATATTTCTGTAGACTTTTATGTTCTTAGATGATCACAGATTCATTTACTTTTGAAGTGCAAAACTATGTATTGAAATTATAAAGTGTAACATCACAGATTCATTTACATTTGTTATGTAAACTCTATCGCTTTTGTTTACTTAAAAAAGAGATTTGAATATGTAGGAATTTGCTGCCGTGAGAAATACATCAAATTTTATCTTGATACATATTGTTTGGGCAAAGGTCGATCGGTAAAGTCTTTTTATCAAAGTTACCGTGCAGTTTGTTAAAATATTTGTAACCACACCCATTGTTACCCCGGAAAACACCAAATGTAATGGAATATCAAAAAGAAAGTAGTTCGATTACTCACATTCTCTTTTTTTCTAATTATATTGCAGGAGCGTATCAACCTAGCAATGAAGTTATGCTACGCTTCTACGCATACTATAAACAAGCAACAGAAGGACCGTGCCAACAACCAAAGCCTGCTTTCTGGGATTTAGTCAAAAAAGCTAAGTGGGATGCTTGGACTCGACTGGGTAATATGAGTACAACAGAAGCTATGAATAATTATGTAGAAGAATTGAAAAAGGTTGATCTAAAAAGAATACATATACGTATACACGCATTTATAATATAATCGAGATATAGTTTAATTTTATAATTTACAAACATTCTCTGATGCCAATTTATATTTACATTAGATTGTGGAGACCATGTCTTATACGGATAAAGTGGCTAATTTTCTGGGAAGTTTGGATACATTTTACGAGAGTGTCCCGCAAGAGGACTTGGAGCTACTTGTTGGCCCTGTTTTAGAGCGGATGCGTTCACAACCTGGTTCACCGATATCTGGTTCACCTTTGGGTTGGTATTTAGAAACATTGATAAGCATTAAATGGATGTTGCGTCGTACATGTAGAACATACAGTGTGACCCACGAACTCTGTCCACTTGAATATCTTGGTTATTTCAAACAATATGAGAAAATGTTACTTACAGACGTTGTAGGGTTTAAGAAAAACTACATAATACGGTAAGTTTTAACTTACCGTTCTTTCATTATGGAACGTATTCAATTCACATTTGATATAGTGAACATATCCTCGAATATTATATAGTTTCTTAAACCCTACAACTTATGTAAGTAACATTTTCTCGCATTGTTTGAAATAACCAAGATATTCAAGCGGACAGAGTTTGTGGGACACGCTGTATATACCAAAACCATAATAAACAAACGTTACACAGCGTCCAGAGAAACATCGCCGCACAGAGTTTGCAATATGTCCAGCAGACACATCGCGAGTAGCTTAGAAACTAGTCCAGCCAGTAGTAACAGTGCAAGTCCATTGCCACCGGATAGCGACGGCGAGGAGGAAGAATTCATAGACACCGTTGAAGTAAGCCGTTGATATTAGAGAAAGTACACGATATCGAGCTAACAGTTTGTTTTATTTTGAATTGATACAATGGATACTCTTTCACGCGCAGACTGCTCCGGAACGATCGCAAAAGGACACAATGAAAACTTCTACTTCCAGCCAGAAAGTATTAAACGGCGTAAACGTTAGCAACGACGCGATCAGCGAGACAGTTGTTATAAAAGAGAATCCTTTAGAATTGACTAATGGATATGCCAATATAAATGGTTACACGGAGACGGCGGTAGTAGACAGCAAACAAGACAGAGGCAGGCAAAGAAAGAGAGATGAGAAATCAAATGTTGACTTTTTCAATCAAATCGCCGCGACTATGCAAAATTTACAAAGAGACTTGGATAGAATAACAGCTAGAGTGCGTAGCTTAGAAGGCCAAGCGTTGCAAGCATTGGCGCCGAAAACGGTAAGATTATATTCAATGTCCGCGTTCTAATTCAAACATTCGATATTATCTTTTTCTATATCTAATTCTTTAACGACATATTGCATTTCAGAGACAGCCTACAACAGCTTCGTACTCGAAGTGGTGGCCTTTACCGGAATGTTCCCCGCGATTGTTCACTATACTAATTTTATGGCCGTTTGTAGCACAGTTTTTGATTGTATACACGCAGCGCTATCGCCAACGGAGACTGTGATCGAAATGTTGTTGTTTTGTTCAAAACCTATTTCACTTCTTACTATTAAGTAACATCAAACGCAAACAACACGAAGATCGTAGGTACGGATGTATAGAAACATTTTCTAAGGAACTTGCAATTCGAGAATGAACTTCTCGTGGTTCGTTCGTGTACCATGCGAGAATCTATAACAAAGTGATCCCTTTATCGTGTAGAAAACCATTTTAGTAAAGTAAAGCTGTTCGTGTAAAATTTTTCGAATTCCATTAATTGCTCGCATATATGTTTTTATGCGTAGCAATAATCTGTACAGAAAGATTTATTTATTTTAAAAATCTATAGGGGGGGGGGTGGGCGGGGGGGAATGGGGAAGTTAGTTAGTCTTTGAGTATGTTTATATATATTCGAAACAGGAAAATTAATCTGGTACCTAAGGTGACTTATATATATATATACATACGATAAATAAATATATGTATTCGCATATTGTAATATAGATGAGAAGATTATATACAAATTTTATATTGTGAATTCAGGTTAAAGGTATAAAAGTAGGATATTTATTAAAAATGTGCAATCTTAAGGAAAACAAAAAAAAAAGAATGGAGAAAAAACGGAACTATAATTCGTTCGAAACGATTCTATATATATATTACTGTTCTTTATTATACAATGGAAATCCTCTCTTCTTTTTCTTCTTTCTTTTCTCAATTATACTATCATATAATATTAAAGTTTAAGATACACTAGTTGTTTTGTGAAATTTATGTACAGACATTGTATAAAAATATACAGTTTTTAATTATATGTTTTAATAATGACCATCATCACAACAATCAATCGATCGACCAGTGCCATTAAATAATTACAACGACGATTGTCCCATACAACACACTTCGTATGTTTCTTAATTTTTGTACTATTGCAATAAATGGATTTAAACGCATTATCTTTCCTGTATGTATATTACATGCTTTTTATACCTCGAATAATCACTCTGACCCTGTACTCGAGTAATCGTAATAAACATTATCGAGGACGAATTTCGAAGTTGTTATCGGACATTGTTATATAAACTAATAAACCGTTTCATGTAATTACGATACCGATATTATTAATTGGTAACGATTATATTTTTATCTGGGCGCGATAATTCGCAGCAATCGAAAATCCAATGTAAACATGGATATATTACTGTGTATATGACTATACACAATAATGTATAAACAAAAATGCGTGTACGTATACGTGCAGAATAATTCGAGTATTGTAAATTCGAAAAAAGATTTTCGAGATGAGTACCACTGTCCAAGCGAATAACCCTACCCCGGACACCATGATGATATCGGAGACAACAAAGCATCGGAACAAATTTCGCAATGATAAGGTTTTTTAAACGTCGCGTGTTTGTGTTCCGTGCATGATGCAGTGTATTTACGTACATACGTAATCTCCAACACATTTTTGTCGTGCGGAACGTATTTATACACATGTAAGCCGGAAAATGTTAGGATTGTGCAGTATTCCACAGGTTGTGGCAATCAATAGATCGATGTGTAATTGAATTTCCACGTGAAACCTCTTCCCAGAGGTTTTGAAAGTGTCAGGGAAATTAAAAAAAATTTCAAACATGAATCCGAATCTGCTGATCAACATCCTGGCATTGTCGATCTTGAGATTATCAAACGCGGAAGACGAAGATACAGGGACCATTGTTTTCGCCAATATAGTAAGTTTGAAGAATCATTGAGAAATATCCGTTTATATAGCAACGAACATAAACACACGTATTCCTTAGGTAATGTGTAACACTCTTTTTTTTATTCGTGTACTTTTAATTGACATTGTGTTTATTTTATAGTTGTACAGACACGGAGCAAGGACACCGATACGACCTTATTTAAATGATCCTTACAATAATGAAAGTCTTTGGCCTGTACCATATGGTCAGTTAACAAATGTAAGTAGTTAATAATCGCATGTATGTTCTAACAATAACGAATAGTAAACTTAGTTTTTAGTGTCTCCTTCTTTTTATGAATTGTTGATAAAGAAATTAATCTTATCTAACTTTCAAGCAAACATCTTTGCGATACGTTAAGATCCCTTTAAGGCTCTGTTATAGTAGAAAATGAGTAACTACTAATAAGTTTATTGTATGATGAATAGCTTGGAAAACATCAGCATTTATTGCTAGGCCGTTGGCTCCGCAAACGCTACACCCATCTTCTGAGCGACTTGTATTCTCCAAATGACATCTATGTACAAAGTACAGACGTAGATCGTACTCTAATGTCAGCAGAATCGCATCTTGCTGGTCTATATCCACCATACGGTGATCAACAATGGGACAGTATTCCATGGATGCCTATTCCAGTACATACTATTCCCGAAGACGAGGACTACGTGTTGGCTGCCAAGAAATACTGCCCCAGATACGATTACGAATTGAAAAAGGTTCTTAATTCTGCCGAAATCAAACGTATAAATAATGAAAATAAAAAATTATACGTGTATTTAACAGAAAAATCAGGGAACAATGTTTCCTCTCTCAGAACCTTGGCACAACTTTACGACACCTTATTCATTGAGGTAGGATTTGCACATGATTGGGTAAAGAAAATAATTTCTTGATTCAAGCAATGAACTTTAATCGAAAAAGTATTTTCCATTTTGTTCGATGATCTTTTGCCATCTTTCTGGTAGCTTCATGATTCTAAAAATGCTTGAAAAAACTAGTCAAACAAAAAGGAAAATATTTTATTGATTAAAGTTCATTGCTGGAATCAAATAATTTGGTTTTATTTCACCTTAGAATACCGAAATTATTTTCTTGTCAACCCAATATATTTTTCGTACATCATCACCAAATAAATCGGATATACTTTGTTCAGAGTGTCTACAACAAAACACTACCAGAATGGACGAAGTCTGTATTTCCTGACAAACTGAAACCTATCGCGGCCAAAAGTTTTACGATCAATGCTTACAACAAGATACTGCAAAGATTGAAGTCAGGTAAATAAAAAGCAAACGAGTAAAAAAGCTGGAAAACAAAACAATGTACGTGTATATATAATACAGGATCGCTATTGGGAGAAATGATAGATCACATGGAGAAGAAGTCGAGAAATACACTGCAACCAGACAGAAAAGTATGGATGTACAGTGCCCATGACGAAACTATAGCCAACATGTTGATGACTTTGAATGTATTTGATCTACATTGTCCACCATTCAGTGCTATGATTCTTATAGAATTGAGAACTAACTCGGAAGATCAGTATTTCGTAACGGTAAGTGTTTGGTGCATCTGAAATCTATGGATCGAGATTCTCTGACCGTGTAAACGATTCGCAGGTTTCGTATAAAAATTCTAGTGACGAACCAGTTCTTTTAACACTTCCTGGTTGTACCACGTTATGCCCTTTAAACGAATTGATTGTGCTAACTAAAGATGTTATACCTTTGAATTGGGAAAAAGCATGTGCAATGGATCGAGACAAATTTGAATACAATATAAACACAACTACAGTCATCGGTAAGAAATTCACTCCTATTGCCAAGAAATACTTGATCCCACGTGTGCTTCATAATTGTTCATTTTAATTTCAGCTACTTTGATCTCTTCTATACTGATGCTAATTTTATTAATTTTATCTATAATTGGTTTTATTTATTGGCATTACAAAAGAGAACACAATCAGTATTATCTTCGGTTAACAACGGATCCTATATAATAACGAATATATGTATAGTGTTGTTCGAACTGAGAACATATTCTACAGATGGTATCTTTGTAATCGAGCGATTAGAAATGTCAAAGCAAATGCTAAACTCGTATTTCCTTTTGCATACATCGACAAGTCAAGGTATTTAATGCCCATTGTATCGAACACTTCAAAAAAACTCGAGAAACATTTGTACTTTTCTATCGACGATATAACTATTTTCATTTACAATCACACAAACGAAGGAGCAGGACAATTCTGTCCTAAAAAATGAAAAACTGATATCTGTAATATACTATACTATAGTATCGCAAAGTAATTGTTGAAAACAAGGCTGTCTTTTAAGAGGAATTTTATAATGATTTTTACTGACCCTCAATTAAACGTGCGAGATAAACAATCTGTGATGCAGGATGAAACAGTTAATGAAACGAAGGCGAAAGAATTAATGAATTTAAAATACGATTTGGTTCTTACGAGATATGATTAGTTTTACATAGTTGTGATATCGATGATATTGAAATTTTTTCAACGAAACGTAAGAACCACGAGAACCGTGTTTGTCTGCGATATGTCGGCGAGAGTCTAGTCATAATGTTTTAAGTTACCTACAGGTGAGTTAAAGGCATACGTTGTTCTTTAGCGAGAAAGGATATTCCTAGCCATTTCACTGCTACGCTCTACTGAACTATTGTTTAAACGCGGATAGATTGATATACGTGTATGTGTAAAGAGACAATATGTACAACTGCAGATAGATAAATGATATTTTACTTAAAAGGTGTCGTTAGCTTGAACATTTTCTTAAAATGGACCACAATATTATTACGTATTTCCCGTTGCTCGACATAATAATCGGTGTACAAATATACATATATAGGAATATAGCACTCGAAATATTTTTGTGACATTTGAGGGTGAATAAACGATATATTACAGACGAAAACAATTGTTAATCTTTCCTATTTAATAGTGCGAAAATTAAAGAAGTTACCTGTTCACGTGTTCGCAGAACCAGCACCTCTCGACAGTAGTAGACAGAATATGCGCCAGCTTTGCGTTGCACATTGTTCATATTTCGAAGTCTTTGTTCTTCTGTCTACGAACAATCATATTTATACGGAATACATAGTTCGATTGTTTAACAGAACGTTAATTTTGTTGAACTTCCTTGAAAATTAAGTGAAACACAGTTGGTGCTCTTCTTCAACATCATTTTATAACAATATAACGTCCATTTGTTTTACAATTAAATAGTATACAAATAAGTCTGAATAGAGATATGTCTATGTACACAATCGAAAGTTTTAAGTACAAATTTTTTCTATTCTGTACAACGTTGATAATCCGTAAAAAAATATGAATCATGAGTATATGCATTAGATCCTATCTATTACGTCATGTACGTATACATACATATATTTACACGCGATGTCAATCTTTTATCAATAGTCTGGTATCGTGCTAATGTTGCCATTCCCGTTTTCTTGAATATTGAACGCTGGATTTGATCTGAAATATTATTGTCGATTAATTGTGTGTCTCGATCGAGAATGACTGTAGATTTGAAAGCAACTTATTTCTTATAATTAGACTACGGATGTTTATGGCATCTTCGAAATTAAATAGAATCTTATTTTCCGTGGTAATAGCCTTTTCAGATGTGGAATAAATACAATTGAAAAAAGGTTGAATCGAATTTAAAAAGAATGAAAAATTGAAATTCTATCGAATTTTATATTCCAGCATTTTTTGAAACGTTTCAGATGCCATAAACGCATAAAGATCCGGCAGTCTACTTATAATTCAGAGAGAGAACTTACCTTTCTTGGGAACGTTTCAAAAATCAAGTTATAGTTCGACTCTTGACCCTTCGGTTGATTAAAAATGCGCATGCAATGAAAATGTATTTAGTTAATAATTCAAGGAGTATCGTTAAACTGTTACGGGGACTATGACGATTAAAAATCACGTATGACGGACACACAGCAACTAACAAATAAGTGTACTACGAGTATAATTGTAATAGGTACACTAAGCCATCTCTATAAGAAACCATAATTTCAACTTGCATGGTGTCATACTATTGTGTGCGCGTATTATTGAACAAAAAGGAATAAGTTTGAGAAACATTGCCAGATGATATTACATACCATATGCGATGATGCGATGATGTGTTGAAATCGGATAATCTTGCAACAGTTTGAAAACAGACACATTGTTCTGTACTTGGGAGAAGACGTCTTGTTTAAAATAGTATATCACAAGTCAAACTCATTTACGTACTTAATGATGTTTCTGACACATTGAAGAAACTATGAACGAAAAAGGAATCATTCGAACTTTTAACTATAGGCTTGGTTCGTCGTTTGATGTTTTATGTCTATTCGATACTTAAATGCTAATATACCGCCATAATATAGGTATGGATAATACATGCTCCTATTAAATATTAATATTATCTCCCTTGTTTAAGGGAGTATTCTCGTTTTCAGGATTGCAAGGGTGTGGAATGCGCCTTTTCACTTCTCGGTAATGTAAAGACGGGGTATTTCAGTAGTCAAAAGCACTAGCTAAAAGATCAACCTAGACTACAGTCGCCCGTGAACTTCCTATTTTTACGTTTACGAGGCGTAATTTGCATTATTTGACAACATATAGCTGTCGCAGCTTTACGAAAATAGCTACATGCGCAGCTGTATGTTTCCGAATAATGCAAATTACGCCTCGTGATCGTAAAACTAGGACTTTTCAGAGCAGTCCCGGCCTAGGTTGATCTTTTGGCTACCGAAAAGTCTCATTGTTCATTATAGAGGAATGAGAAGGCCCACCACGCACCCTTGCCATCCTGGAAACAAAACTACCCTTTTAATGATTCAAGCGTAAATCGATTGTCATCTATCACACACACCGCGTTTACCTTTCCTAAATGAACTGCTAAATGTAAGTAATAGAAAGCAACACAACAATCGGTTTTTCCTTACTTTTGTACGTTAGTGTTTATTAAAAAACGTATACATGGTTAATAAAGCGTGTATATACATATATATTGTATACCCACAAAGAAATTGTTCACCTTCAGACATGTTGCACTGAATTCAGTGTATACAAACAAGGTGGAGAACAGAAATACCGGAGAATCACCTAAACATCTCTGGTATTCCTGGATAAGAATGCAGGACAAAGTAAATTGTTTCTACATGCAGTAGGTATTTACGTGATCCTTGTGAGGCTACGTGATTCATTAAATATACAACATTGAGCATACGCGCACGCAGAGACAAGCGTTCACATTAATCCTGAGTAAATTAAAAAATCGTTATCTTGGAGGATTGTATAGAAACGATTAGTACACTTATGATGTTGCACGACATTAGTCCAACTAATATAACAATAGTAAACATGCATACAACAACATTCTGCTAATAAAACAGACACCAGAAATACCCAATAAACCTTTGCACAAGACACAAACATAAAAATCGTTTATGAAAAACATATAAGATCTTTGAAATGGCTAAATTACTACTTAATTCTAATTGTATACAATTTACAAGCACGCGGAAGACAATATTTTCGTTTGCATATTAAAACAATATAAAAATACATAAATAAATCGGCTAATAAATATCGTTAAAAATAGAGGAGTATGTAGACAAAACACAATCTCACCTTGCGTATATAGTTGGATTTGATAATCCTAGCGTCGTAGATACAGGACTACCTATATATTTTCTTACAAACTGCAACAGAAACAAATGAACTGGTAAATTCTGAACGATACAACGATACAGATAATGCCAACGATACTTGTTCGAACGTACCCAATTTTCGGCAATAGAAGTTGCACCCATACTAACAGCCATATGAATGACCAGGTAAAGGCAAAATAATAGATACAAGATGGAGTATATCGAGATTGCTAATATCACTGCCCAATGATGCGGTAAATCCTCTTGGACCGTATTTATAACAAAATATATATTTATAGTTATCACTAACGCAGATAGTGCCGTTGCAACAATTTTGTTTACACTGAAAATTTAGAAGAATGAACTTTAGAATTTGAACATAGAATATTTGCTGGATGAATACTGTACAATTACGTACAGTCCATTTCGAAATTCGCCCATTATTTGAGAGCTGCTCGTAAATGCTATGGTTGGCAAGGTTGCAAAAGGTAATTGCAGCGTCATAATGGCGTTCAAGATGTCGTTCATGGTAGTTAACTTGTCTACATTGCTGAAGATTGCTACGAGGAAAGTAGGAACGATGGCGATCATTCGAGTAAAAAGGACTCGTTTCCATCGAGCCCATTGAAGATTCAGAAATCCTTCCATTGCGAACTGTCCCGCGTACGTGCCCGTCATCGTAGATGATTGACCAGCGGCAAAAATACCCACGGCCCAAATGTACATTGCCGCGGCACCAAACGCGCAACCGAGAAACACGCCACCTTTGTTCAAGTCTACCGAAACGGTTTCGTTATCATTCTGCAATTGACAAAACCAATTCCGAACTGTGAAATTTGACTTTAACAAGTGATTAATAAATGCTAATTAGTAGACTGCGGTTCTTTATGCAAAATAAAAAATGTTTGCATTGATTGAGGCACACAGGAGCCTAATAAAAATTATATTCTTCATTTAATTATCCTATTAAGCTGAAACTAATACATTAATGTCCGTAAATATTTTTAATATGACCACTGCTTTAAATTGTACGTACCCATGTGTTTGTCATAAATGCATCAAATCCACAGTCTACTGATTACAATAATTATTATAATAATAAGATCATAATACATAAATAGCGGTACGATTTAATTACTCACTGGAAATGTGTCGATCCACGCAGTATTATTATGAGCCTCGCATACTTCACGCTGTAATGAAATGTATATATGTATAAATAAAACCACGAGTATTTTACAATCGACGTTACATCTTCTATACTCACAACTTCCATATTAGTTTTATTATTAAGTCCAAATGCAAAGACTGCTACGACAAATACGTTTATGACAAAAGAGACCAACAACGCAATGCAAGCTTCAATGAAATAATACATATTTGCTTCCTTCACTTTTTTTGGTTCCCTACGATCGATGTCCCTCGACTAAAAATGATAAACAGGCGTGTTAAAGTGAAATTTTGATCTTGCCTTCAGAAAAACAGTATTACTTGTATCCTTTTTAATTTTCCTTACTTTCACCAGTGCGCTGTGAAGATATAAATTGTGTGGCATTATAACTGCGCCAACAATGCCTACAGCCTGTAGCAACATTTGCCTGTCATAGTCCTTATACCAAGGCACGAACATGCCTTCTATTACCTCGGCTTGTGGAGGCGCGGAGACAACATACTAACATGAACAGAAAAAAGAAAAACAAAGATGTCGAGAAGACAAAGAAATGGTTGTATGAATCCTTATATGATTTTGAATACAACTTACCTCGTAACCAAAAGTCACAGCCATTACAGCGATTAGGAATCCAAAAAAGAGCTCCAATTTCCTCAAACCATATTTATCTAGCAATAAAAACGTGAAAGTGTCGATCACTGTGATGAGTACGCCGCCCCATATGGGTATTCTAAAATGTATAAAAAATTATTTCACAAATCTATGTAAATCGATCGAATGTAAATGTCAAAAAGAATTAAAAAGTGAAGTGACATTACGCTCTGTTTGTCAATAAAGATAGGGCGATGGCAGTTCCTATTACTTCTTGCATGTCGCTGCCGATAATGGCTATCTCTATCATTATCCATAATATTAGTCTAGGTACTTTCTTGTATTGCCTATAACACATTTCAGCTAAATGTAAACCCGTTACAACGCCAAGTCTAGCGCTCAACCTTTGCATAATAAGGCCTAGAAGAGTCGCGCTTAATAATACCCATAATAACTGAAAAACAAAAAAAAACGTAGATACAATGGAAAAGAAAATATTTGGTTCCATTAACTGCTCTATCGAACCGAGACCAAGCATGGCAAATATACCTTGTATTTGGCTGCGACTCCAGACTGCAAATCGGACTCTATATTCCCAGGGTCCAGATAAGCTATAGACATTAAAAATCCAGGACCCGTAAATGCCCATAATTTTCTGAAACTAAAGACACCCTATAAAAGGTTCATTCAACATTAGTAACGCTCAACGATTAAAAATATTAGGTTGTTGCGTATGAAATGACTGATTTTAGTGGCTGATTCTTAAGGTCTAATTTTCAATTTAATTTCATCTTCAATATATAATTTTACTTTTCAATAAATCTTTTTCTTTTGTTATTGATAGCATTACGTGATATGGTCAAAATATGGCAAAACTACAAAATGGAGGTGACGGTCTTGTTAATAAACCAATCGAATGACCAAAAAATTCAATATCCACCATAATACAATCATGACATTTGCTTACAAATCTACATTTGCTTACACTGTCTACGTCCGGTATAGGAACCTTTTCATCACTAAAGTACGCTTGGTTATTATTGGGTGATAAAGATGTGTTTTCCGTCGCTTTGTCATTATTCTGCGTTTCCCGTGTACGCTGATGAGGCACTGTTGCGATCGTTGATTCATTGCCGTTTTCGATAACGTAACTGTTCTGCATGGTATATCGAAGGGACGTATCTAAAGTAAATGGGAATCATCAGTTTAAGTACTTGTAATCGAAATCTACCAATGTTATGTTAGTTGAACAACGTGTCAACGTGCTAATCAAAAACGTGACAGAAACATGAGTCATCTATTTTCTAAAACGACAGGTAGTATCTTCGGAACGTAAATGTTAACTGAACATTGCGTTACCATAAATTTAGGAACGAAAACGTTAGAGTTCAATGAAATTGGAGGAGAAACATAACCCAAAGAGAACTGGAAGAACGAAATCAAACACAAACGATCGCGAACAATGAAAAGACATCGACCGTACGCGACCAAGTGGTATCACTTGGTATCACTCCACAAACTCAGACAATCTAACAACAATAGGCAACAATCAACGAACCAACAACAGCAGACTGAACCGAGACAGTTGAGCAAACACACTGATAGGCAGACAGCGGCAGAGAAGTGATGCTGTCGCTGCCATCTGCTAAAGTCCCTTTCGCCCCTCCACAACATCCAATTTCCGAATTCGAAGTGGGGGCGTTTCTGGATTACTGTTTGAATCTAATGAACGCATAATATTCACGCAACTTCTACGTATTTGGTGGTATGGTGTAATAATAACAATCGCGTAACGACGCGTGATAGACACGACTACTCGAGGAATTCCCCGTCTATACGTATATACAGATACAATCGGGGAAATCGCATAACTTTTTTAAAATTGGCCCAAAGGACTTAAATTGTTTTAAGATTTTAGACCGAATAGCTTGCTAGAGAATGAGTCAACGAAACTTTAAAAAAATACGTTTCGTTAATTCCAGTAACTCGTATATATGCATACTGAAAAGAATATAGCCGGATAAGGTAGTCAAAAATGCCCTTGAACCGAATTGTATCGACGATGATACAATTGATTCGATAGGGCACCAAGAAAAACCATACTGTGCAAAGTTTCAACCCTGTATCTCGATCGGGAGGGTAGTTATGGGGTAAAATCGAAAAATCAGTTTTTAGCCTATTTTCCCTAGTTAATGATGTTTAGAAATTCTGAGAAAAATCTGACACATGTCAAGAACCCAAATATATACTTCGCAATTGG
>CM052326.1:13045979-13137496 GCA_028455615.1 Lasioglossum zephyrum | reverse complement strand
CCAATTGCGAAGTATATATTTGGGTTCTTGACATGTGTCAGATTTTTGTCAGAATTTCTAAACATCATTAACTAGGGAAAATAGGCTAAAAACTGATTTTTCGATTTTACCCCATAACTACCCTCCCGATCGAGATACAGGGTTGAAACTTTGCACAGTATGGTTTTTCTTGGTGCCCTATCGAATCAATTGTATCATCGTCGATACAATTCGGTTCAAGGGCATTTTTGACTATCTTATCCGGCTGTACCCTTTCAATGAGCCACGTATACGTTTAAATCGTAGATTTATTAAACCTTTGTAGCTCATCGCAAGATTAACCGATTTCGAAGAAATTTTCAGTATGCATACGAGTTACCGAAATCTACAAAAAGCATTTTCTAAATTATCGTTACAGGCTCAAATGAAAAAGTTGATAAAACATTTATTTTAAAATTTTGTATGATTCCTACCCATTGCAATCTAAACAACTCTTTGTTTACTCATTCTCTAGCAAACTAGTCTAACATCTTTAAAAAATTCAAATCCTTTTGACCAATTTTAAAGAAGTTCTGAAATTTTTACAACTGTGCATACTTTACCATTACGACTGCCGTGAAATGGAAATGACTGTTGCTATGATAAGATGAGTAATAGCTAAGCCAGTCGGCACGAACTCTTTCCGATCCCGACATTTATTTCTACGAATATGATCTACAGCTGACGAGACATTCGAGTCTAAACGAGTTGAAATTGATCTCACGATTCATAATTACAAAATAGCAATGATTGACACTTAGACTACTTACTTGGTTAGAGGAATCTCTACCCTATCCCACGGAAGAATAAATTAAATGTAACGGTAGCACCGATACTTATTAGATCTGATAGTTTACTTTACAGATATCATTGAATTGTAACATATGATAAAGACTTGATTAACTTTTTCGATTGATTTCACGTATCCTAATATCAAGAGTTTAATCGACTAAGCGATTAGATAGGATCTACGTATGCGGTTATCGATGCCTGTGCTCGTACACGATGGCACGTAAAATTTTTTAATGGACTTTGACGAAGCTTTAGAAAAAGTTGAAGCAACCGAAGAGGAAGCAATAACTTCTTGTTATGTTATTTTTGACACGCGCAAATTGTCTACGTACGTATTTATATACGTATAGATAGGTACAAATACGTATACATATATGCATAGTCGAATATCAAGAATGGCACAATTTCTTATCAATTTACTATTAGCTCGAGATAAAACGTTACTCTGTTATTCACGAAGAGATATCATTTTCATTATATAATATGCAATTTATTTCGGGAATCGTGTCTTCAGATTAATCGATTAGTCAATTCCGTGGTTTTGTATTAGCGGATATACATAAATATATATATATACAGTGTGATTCTGAAAACCGGGACAAGTCACTGCTTTTTTTTAAGCAGCCCAATTTTGTTAATAAATCCGTTTTTTCTTGCGGCTTTTCGATCGGTAACAGCAGATTGTAAAAAGAAGACAGTTTGAAAGGAGAACTTTCGACAAACACGTCGGTCGTTAACTTCTGGTTATCCATGTGCTCAATTTTGTTAATAAATTCGTTTTTCCTTACGGCTTTTCATTACACATATCATATTTGTAAAATTGGGCTACTCATAAAAGAGCGGTAACTTGTCCCAGTTTCCAGAATCACCCTGTATTCCAATACCAGAGATATCCTCTCTGCCTACATACGCACATACGGAGTAAATTGCTCGACGCGGATGCTCGGTCCAACACTAACGACCACTGTGAATCACCGTAGTCGTAGCGGTAATTCCACCGTACAAGGAAAATTCTAAATAGCCTCTTCATTTTTCTATGTGAATGTTTTTCAAGCTTCGCACAGAAGATTGCGAAACAGTCGGAACGAATCGTGACCTGTGAGCCTTTTAGAAAAAAACACTAAAGCGTTTCTATATGTTCTGCGACTAGCTAAGAAAAAGGGAAGCTTATATTTACATAATTATCGTACCAGATTCTCGTACATTTTAATAAAACACTTCCCCAATGAAAATAATTAATACGGTTCATTTATTATATATATATAGTATCTATAGATTATATATAGAAGTATCTACAGATACTTAGCGATATCGAGTTTGTTATCGATCACAATGTATTTCGAACTCTTAATTGATACGATCGCGTACGTGATGATACGCTGCACGATAAATAGGTAAACAAGGTAAATAAGGGAAGAACGCCCTTCATTCGTCATTCGTAGTTTGTTTGTTGCTCAGGTGTTCGCCATTCGGTCCTTCGGACATTGAAGAAACTCTCGAGAAAAGCGCATTCATTCTACAGATTTTCCTTGACACACTAATTTTACTCGGGAAGGGTAAATTATCGGCGTCGCCAGAAAAAACAGGACAGTGCGTACCCTTTGCTTCCGTTCGTGGAATGTGGAAACGATTTATTTGGAAAAAAGGCTACTTTGGAATTTACGAGCGTACTTTACGCATGCTATACTGACTAATCGTTGGAAAAACTGATTCTCGGCCATGAAACGTGTCTCGTGGAATCTGACAATAAATTTGGCTCGACGAGAAACAAAAGGCAAGAAAGGGTAATGGATAACCTATTCGTGACCAGACAATACAGTAAACTGACTAAGAGACAATGATCACGATAAGAACGAGGGTCGACTGCGTTATAATTAGAACGAAATTTCAGTTGTTTCGTTCATAACTATCAGTCGTTGGCAACACGTTGGTTTTCAAAAGTTAATGATTGTTCCACAGTCCAACACGTGTTTGCGGTGGTCGTCGTTGTCAATATGTATCAATTATGTGTTATTTAACACTATTGTGTAGCCAACCGGATACCCATCCACTGCATTTCTTTCAACAACTGAAATCATTCATTTCCTCTAAGAATAGTACAAAACTGAATGTCCATTATTTGCTTAATATATTAATTTACAGTCTCGAAATGAGAATTTGTGGAAATACGTGAAATACAAAAGGTTTGAAATAATCTATACTTTTTGGTTGGCTACATATAAGGGTTAAAGTAATTAATAAATCGTACAAATCACTTTCGTCAGTTGTATAAAGTTAGATAAAAATTGGCAGATTGATCTCTCGAGGTAATAATATCGATCTTGGAAAGATTTAAATGTGACAGAAACGACTAACGATCAATGCACTGATTACGTAGTAGAGTCGTAGACGAGATATAACAATAGACCTAACACCTTATTTATTTTCCAGACTGATATATCCGTGATTTTCCCGACTGCTTTGCTTTTTTTCGAGACTGATCGAGGCGTCCTCTTTGAATGGACCCGGGAATATTTAAACAAGTATAGGGAATCGCGAAATGTCATATTTTCGCAGATACCTGTTCGCTTTATCGAGATCGATTGATCTACGAAACGATTTAGGGGTGAATTATTAATTGAAAATTCCACTCAGATTCATTCTACTAAAAATTTACTAACGAAAAGTTATCGTTTTTTTTTAGAGCGTCCGAGCTGTATTTATCACCATAATGGCGGCATTACTTGGTCACGCATGCGCGTTGAAAATTCGTTTCGGAAAAAACACGAGAGTTTCGCCTCTGTGAAAGGTTTATGCGTTTACTCTATGTACATATATATGTATATTTACATGTGTATGTATACGGACGAGTCACAGCAGGGTGTGGTTTGGGTTTGAGTCACTCGCAAGCGCAAGCAAATCAAACAGCTATTGAGCGCCATGCTGAGCTATGTTGAGTTGTGTTGAGTTATGGTGAACCCCGCGTCGAGTGATAGCACCGCAAACGCAAAATTCTGAGTGGGGCGGTTTCTATGTATACTGGTATACATAAGTATACGTGTATGTATGTAGGATATGTGTAGATACATACTTACATGCTACAATCCAATGTTTGTCAATGATTCATTTCGTTTCTGGTTTAGTCAGTGAATTGTGAAACGCTGTTCATCGATTGTGGCTCGAATGTATAATATCGTAGGCGTGGGACAGGGCTACAATAGAGCCCGAAAGTCAATGTGAAGGAATTTGGAAATTCCCGAGATAAGCGGGCTTATCAGTCAGCCATTCGTTCCTGACACGATCGGCTGCCAAAGCATATTTTAGAGCAACGTTTTTTCAATATTTTACATTCGAGGAACGTTCCAGGGAACAATTTTCATAATACACTACGTTTCTCTGACTTACCAGGTGAGCGTAAAGAATTTTTCAATGGTATCTGCTCCATCCTGTCACAAGCAGGTGGTACGAAGTTTTACTTGAGAGACATGTACTTGCACTGTCCAATCGAGAACTACTACTCTTGATAAAAACTACAGTGTTTATCGTGCGATTGAACACACTGTTATGTAATGGATATGTAAAAATTTGATTTCAGGAAAATGTCGAACAGTGGCAGTAGCTTGGAGCAGCAAATCGCAAACTTACAAATTAATCATGGAGATGGTATTAAAATTACAAAGCCTGGCAAAAAGGTTGGGCCAGCCGTACCGCCGAAACCAAAAAAATCACAGCCTCAGGTCAGTGTCTAATAAAAGTATCAGAAGATTGACTGATCGTTTTGTAGTTTATAACGTTCTATGTTTGTTTCTCATGTCTGGTCCATTATCATGGGGACACGTTCATGGTAAAACTTGATTTGGTTCGGGACTACTTGGAGATCATTTCTGATGAAACATTATTTGGTTTCAGGTATCGCAAAGTTACACCGTAAAGGCAGGACCAGCAACGTCGTATAGTACAGTATTGAATAATGTGACGACAACCGAAAAGCCATCGAATTTCTATGCAAACTCACCTACTCCGTATGTGCCTATAAGTATAGAGAAGAACGACTTTTCAGTGTCGTCAACCACAAATGGAAAAGATACGTCTAAGCTTTATCAGAACAACGATAACTTTTACGCGCGACAAACCAACGAGAAATTCGAACCGAAATATGGATACGACGAGAAAAACTTTTACTCTAACGTTGGGAATCTGCCAGCTCCTCAAGTCCCTGCCGAGGATCATTCGAGATCGGCGAGAAACGTCGTGTACAGTAACATAGATCCTCCGGGGAGCATGCAAAATAAAACTGGAAATAAGACTGAGAACGACATAATTTACAGCAATATTCAATGGAACTCGAAGCCGGAAAACACGTATTGCAATATTTCTCCTGCTCACGGTAATCAGTAATCAGAATTTTGAATATAATCATTAAAGATCGTCTATTAACAATCATTTGAAACGACTCGCTGTTTGTCTCGACCGAGTACATTCGTTTACTTATCCAATGAATTTCATTTTCAGATGATTTACCGCCTCCACCGGAATTATCGGAGTACGTCCCTTGTGTTCCAAGTAGCTCTTTCCCTCCGCCGCCGGAAGAACTGCCACCACCGCCGAGTCCCGTTTCGTCGAGCTACAGCGAATTGAGACGCGCCACTTATCAGACCGATTTCCCTTCGGATAATTATCCGAACGATATTTATGGTACAAGCTCGCAGTCCAGCTCGACGTACGAGTCTATATACGAGCCGATCAATCCGAGGCCACCGTCTCAGTTATCTTGTAATTACTCCATGTATTCCGGCTACGGGTCCGCTACGTCAGCCCAGCCGCAAGGGAAAGTTTCACCGGTGAAAGAAGTATGCTTGGATCGATTTCATTTTTTCTTCGTTTCTCTATCAAATCTGTGGTTGCAAGGAAAAACTCCGTATGTCACGCTTTCAAATAATTCGAGTTTCATAGTATAGGATTCACGTATTTACCAGGAAAAATAATGCAATTTAACCGATGTCCTATGCCAAAGCCTTAGCGATCAAAACTTTAAACGGCCGCCATATCTCGAAAGTGAAAGTCTGCGACATGCTAAGTTCTTCCTCACCACAGAAATATTCACATTGCATCCTATTCGCATCTTACACCGTTGATCCGTTTTAGGTGGACGATTTGATGGACTTACTGGTAGACAACGACGAGGACGATGACATATATGGAATATGCGCGCAATGCGGTCACAAAGTCGAAGGCAAAGGATGTTCCGCGATGCACAAGGTTTTCCATATCGATTGTTTTTGTTGCTACGTTTGTAAAGTGAACCTGCGGGACAAGCCGTTCTTTTCACTGGAGAGCAAGCCTTACTGCGAGAAAGATTATTTGAATACTTTGGAGAAGTGCTGCGTGTGCGCCAGTCCCATATTCGATAGAATATTACGAGCCACAGGGAAACCTTATCATCCGTCTTGCTTCACGTGTGTGGTTTGCGGTCAGAGTTTGGACAGTATACCGTTCACGGTGGACGCTACCAATCAGATTCACTGCATAGAATGCTTTCACAAGTACAGAATATTTTCATATTTATTGTAGCGGTAACGCGTGTCCAACATAATTCTCACTTACCATTCATCATGTTACAGGAAATTTGCGCCACGATGTTGCGTATGCAAGCTACCAATCATGCCGGAACCAGGCCAAGACGAAACGGTACGGGTCGTGGCCCTCGATCGTAGCTTTCATATTCAGTGTTACAAGTGCGAAGATTGCGGTCTGGTTCTGTCTTCCGACTCCGAGGGACGCGGCTGTTATCCTTTGGACGATCACGTACTATGTAAAAGTTGCAACGCGACTCGCGTCCAAGCGCTAACATCACACATGACGACAGAATTGTGAATCGTTCAATCTGTAAACACGCCGACAACTGCCAAGATTATTCGAGCCATATATTACGATCAGTTAAGCTCTTTCTAGCTGCAGTTCTAACGATTTTGCAACCTTAGGAATAAGTATTATAGAGTACTGTCGATTATATCGAGAACAAGACTCGATAACTTTTTTATCATTGTTTATATTATTATACGTATTACGAAGAGATGTGTACCTTTCGCCGGAGATATATCTTTTCGAGACGAGTGTGATGATTAATAGTTACGATAACGAATAATGTGATCCTAGGAAACATAACATACGCGGTTAGAACAAAGTATTCGATGTCTAGTGCGAGAGTGTTGAATTTTATACGAGATTGTATTCACGAAAATGGCACGCGAACGCGACACGAGAGGTAGAGGATTGTGCCATTTATATATCCGTTTTTATTTACCTATACTCTGGGTGCGTCGAACCTGTTAGGTATTTTACATTTCCGCTTTACGGTAAATCGTGCAAGAATGCAATGTATTCGATGCGAATACATTAAACCGTATCGTTCGTTTAACGATAAGTAAAAAGACTAAACGATTACAAGATAATAGAAAGCGTAATTGTTAAGACTCATTGCTGGGACGATACCGAATCAATAAATTATTCAATCTGTTTAATAGAGAAACAGTGTGGTTTTCATTTCACGATTCCTGCGCCGTTACAGCATGAAACGTTGAAAGACGGATCAGAACGAGAAAGGTAAAGTGACAAATACAGTATGTGTGTATTGGAGCATAATATATTTTATATCTTTATGAGATTTTATTATCATTATTATTATCGTTATCGTTATCATTACTATTACATATATATATATGTGTGTATATATATGTATATACATGCACATATATGTATATATATATATATTTTTGCAGGAGAGATTCACACTCATTTTTACTCTATATACCTTTTCTTTGCTATGTCATTTTCCATCTATATAATGTTCATGCACAGATGATTTTATTTTCTTTTAAATATATGTATTCTTTTAGACGTAGTATATTTGCTTTTATTATCGTTGAGTACTAGGATAGTTTCTTGTACGTACAACCTACATGTCATTTGTGTATAATTTATGTTTTTTTCTTTTCAATACATCAATTTCGGTGTTCTCGAAGGTATGCCTTTCCAGATTGTCGAGCGTCGTTCGCCTATCTCGGTTGAAACGAAACGGAAATAATACGAATAACATTCTCTTGTTACATCCGATCGCTGCTACTACGGTTCTCTCCCCCTGTTTAGGCCATTATTATCGCGCGTCTTACTCGACAGCGAGTTTCGTCGCGACAACCACTTTAGATTTCCAAGAGAAATCAATGAATTAACGAGGAACGAGCTAGACGATATTTCCGGAATATCGAGAAATCGAACAAAATATCCCACGTGTAAACGCGAACGACATACAATCGTTGAAAAGTCACACCTTTCGCACCGTGTGTGTACAGTGTACAATATACATCAATTATATTTCTATTTTCAACTACGCTTACCCACTAATCATCTATCTTAGACTCCTTCTTCTTTTTATATTATATAATATACTTTGCGAAGTATATGTATATATATTTATATATATATATTATGTTATATTATTTTATATTATATTTTATACCGTATCAGCACCATTCTACGTTGAATTTAGTACATGGATTAATAAACGTATAATCGTGATCTCGAGATCGTTCCTAACACGCGCTTGCCTATAGAATTCGTTCAAACCAGTACCAAACTGAACATAGAATCGCGCAATTTCTTTTTTTTTCGCATAGATGTATGTATATTATATATTATGTATGTATTTTATGTATTTACCTTATACATGTATACGCGCGGGCGCGCCTGTGTATTATATTTATTATATGTAAGTATGTATGTTTTTCGTATTGGTGTGTGCGCGTTTAAAAGGATCCGTGCTTACACGCGCGGCTGTACGATGAAACTATAAGAATCGATACACGGGACGTTGTGGCACGAATCATTTTATTCACGCAAACCTATCCTCTTTTCGTGGTTTTTTGTTGTTGTCGTTGCTTGAACAACTTGCACGCAATAATCACAGCCACCTATCCAGATTCGCACTCGCACACACTCACGTCCAAATACGCGCTTTTTCGTTTCTTTGTTTTCTACGATTCTTATCGCTGTCGCATTCACATTCCATACACGCGCATACCCGTACTCGCTACACTTCTTGCTCTCTTCTATATTCTCCAACATTTTCCCATCTGTTCATCTATCCGTTAATAATATGTATATATGCATGTATGTAAGTATATATGTATATTGCTGAGATATATCTTTCGTGTATCATACATAGAAATAGGTGCCGAAACGAGCTGCTCTTTTTTCCCATCATTTTTCCGTTCAACTGTTTCGTCGATGAACGCGCGCAACGAGATCGGTAATTTATACATATACATACACACACACACACGCACACAACACATATATATATATATTTATATATATACGTGTATATATACGTATGTGTATATAATAATCGTGTTGTAAAACGATCACAATGAGAAAAAGGGGTCACGCGACTCGAATAGTGCCGTACAAAGTACGCGCCGATACCTTTGCGACTCCCTACGAATTTTGCGCTGCTCCGAATCACTTTTTCGTTTCATTGTTCCCAACCGGAACGGAAGAGACGGTTTATCGGTTTTCAGTATATTTTTTTTTTCGTTTGCTCCTTCGGCCCGACTACTAATCTCCTCCCTTCTCGAATTCGGAAATACCATTCTCTCGTTGAAAAACAGCTTTTTTTCTTACTTTCACACGCTTTTTAATCCGCTGGGTACTGGTGGGCCGTGGAGCCCGTAAATCAATAAATAAATAGAGGAACAACATTCTTCAAACATTTTTTTTTCTTATAACAACATTAGAGGCTCTTGGAACGTAACGCAACAAATGTTCAACAATACAATCACGAAAACAAATAGAAGGCACTCTTGCTCTTTTTTTCCTTATCTCGATAAATCAATTTGTATGTTTTTTGTTTTTGCTTTGTCTCGACGACTCAACGGGTAACCTACGCGTTCTAGGCCTTTGTCCATGGTGGTCTACGATACTATCAACCCTCGTTAAACTCTATTTCACTCTTTCCTAATAATCTTTCTTTTCTTGTGTCCGTTGTCTTCGTCGTCGTACAGTCATTGTCGCAGTCGCTATAGATATCTTTTCTGTCTCGTTCCGTCTCTCGTTCGTACGCGTTTTGTTCTTTTCTCTTTTTCTGGAATTTTCTCGCACAGGTTCGACGGATACGTCTCGCCAGCTCTCAAGAAGAATAATAGGACAGCTAATTCGGCGACGCCGCGCGAACCTTCGTTACCTGTTCTCTCTCACCGCCATACGCTTGTGTCCCGCATTTCCCTGTTCTTTTTCGTCGTCTTTTCTCCCCTTGGTTTAAATAGACAATAATAGCTACAATATGCGAGATATGAGATAACAAATTTCTCGTTATAGATAAAAGAAATTCACCATCGTAACAATTAGGTAGAATATTATTTAACTTCTTTTATATTATAATAATTTAATTATTGTTATTTGCTTGGAAGCTCACAGCCGACACATTTTTTTTTGTTTAATTCATTATTACATATACTTCTTCTTTGTCTTCTTCTTTTAAATCATATTCGTTAGGTACGGGGTATCCGTTTTTTTTCGTGTTTTCTCCCTACCTCGTTCTTTTTTTGCTTTTTCTTTCAATGTTCAACGTTACGTTTAACAGCTACTTTACGATCATCTCGAATGTTTTGCGCGGAAATTTTGTTTCACGAGAAACGAACAAAGAGAGGATGTGTGTGAGGGTACGTGGGCAGGGAGGAAAGTGAAAATGATAAAATTAAAATGACCGCTACCCGTTTCGAGAAATGCGTGAGAATATATATCCATATTCACGGTTACTCTAATCAAGAGGGGGCGGGGGACAAGAAGAACAAAACAACAGAAAAACTATAAGTACTGTGACGCGCAACCATGTTTCAGGTAGAAAATCAAAAATGAGAGACGTGGCAGTGCCTTGAGCAACCGTTTTTACGAAACTCAACTACATTCTGCCTCCTTTTATTACCCATCCGCGTATTTTTTTTCTTTCCTTCTTTTACGTTTTTTTTTGTTTATCTTTGAACACATAACAAATCGCTCGCGTTTGTACGATAACAACGTTATTTGTTTTGGTTTTTCTCTATTCTTCCTCTGTTCTATTATTTGTATGAATCTTTTTCATCGACTTCGTCGTCTCTTATTCTTCGTCTGTATATCCACATCTATCCTACTCTAGCCTTGCTCGAGAGATTCATGGTTTGCCGAGCCTATCGCGCTTATAACGTCAAATACTGCATATGACATAGATTTAAGTAATGTAGCGTACCTATAGTATCTACCAAGGACGCACAAACACACATACACACACAATATATATCTGTTTTTTCCCACTCTCTATACATATACATCCATATAATATTAGTATATATGTATATATAGATAAAGAGAGAGAGAAAATGGTTGTATGTGTGTACACACATACACATACGTACGTATATATATGTGTACATATACATATATATATACACATATGTATATTATATATATAGATATCCATACACACACATATATATATCCATATACACACATATTATATATATATCCATATACACACATATTATATATATCCATATACACACATATATTATATATATATATATCCATATACACACAAACGTATACATATATGTATATGCATATACAATAGTTTCTCGTCCCGTAATCATTCAACTGTTGCAAGCGATAACGTAATCAACTAGTTTTCCGTGTTTCTTATCCGTTCGTTTACTAATTTTTATATCGCCTATATATATGTGTGTATATATATAATTTTTCATAGCTAACATAATAATCTTTAAATATTGTATATATATGTATATATATATATATTTAGTTGTGTGAGTGTGTGTATGTGTGCGCATGTGTATCCGTATATATATATATTTATTTATGTATATATATATATATATATATATATATATATATATATATATTTATATATATATATATGTGTATATATATAAAGAGAGAGAGAGATATTCATTTATAAATGCTTAACAATTTAGTATGTTTGATAATTTACCGAAGAATTAATAATTTACAAGTTTCGATCGTCTATAGTTTACTTGTCATTTCCCTTTTTTTCTGTTTTGTTTTTGTATATATTCGGTATTGAGATCACAAGAGAAGAATCCTATTTTCTCTCTTCTTTACACGGGTGCTAATGCAGCGTTGACGTTTGTTCGTTTTTTGAACAGGCGACAATTAGAAATTGTGGGAACGGGGGGCGCGGGGCGGGGGGGGGGGGGGGTCGGACACGCTTACGCGTTGTTCATGTGTCCGATAATCGTGAAGAAAGATGACTGCGACGGAAAAAGAAGATCGATGAGAAAAGAAATGAAGCGAAAAAAGATAAGATAAGAGAAGAGAGAAAAAGTTGAGAGAGAGAGAAAAGTGATAGAGGAAAAAAGGAAAGAATTCGAAGAAATATGGATGAGAGCGCATCCGAAAAGTGGCTCAAAGGTTTGAAAGGCTCAGAGGCTCAGAGCTTGCATCTGATGGCACGTGTCGCCCAGCTGATTCTGATCGGCGGTTGTGGAATGGGCCGGAAGCGCTCTCGGAGTACCCGGCGGGGTGATGGGCATTCTGCCGATGCCCGGTGGAGCGTCCCCGGCGCCACCCAGACTGTCGTCGGACACTTTGTTGCCCGTCTGCATGATCCCGTTCACCTTGTACTTGCTCTGCCTGAGAATCGCGTTGTTCTGAGTCGAGCCGGAACTCGAGTACTTCTCGGTAGATTTTCGTCCAGCGGCGGACAAAGCAGCGGGAGGTATGGCGTACCGGCGTTGCTGTTGGCCCGACTGTTGTTGCTGTTGTTGTTGTTGCTGCTGCTGATGGTGATGTTGGGACGGGGCTAAGGATGGCTGATAACGGTTTTGCGTCGGAACGTACAACGGGACCTGGGAGGTGGGTGGTGATAAAGTTGGAAGCGGTCGTGTCATGGGCGAATACGGGGCTGGCGGAGGGCTGACGGGTTTCTCCGAATTGCTACTACTCTCCGCGGTATTTTGTACGCTCTGCGTACTAATTTGCACGCTCTGCGCACTCTGCGAACCATTGCTACCGGTCCCGTCAGCTTCGAGTGTCGCGTTATAATTTTCCGAGGACGATCGACTGTTCGAACCGGCGATATTCCCTTCGGAAGTTTGTCCGTTGTTACGGTAGACGTTCGCCGCGTTCTTACGGCTCGAGTAAGTGCTCGACTTGATAGTGTGATCCGCGTACTGATCGTTCGAATGATTCCTACGACCGTTGGCGTACTCGTTCCCGTAACCATGACCGGACGCGACGTACATCTTCGACTGCGAGGTGCCCGCGTAACCGGTGTTGTACGACTGAACGGGTGGCAAGTTCGTCACGTAACCACCGACGTTCCCGGATCTCTGAGGACTGTATGTGTCGGAACGTGACGTTGCGTAGCAAGCCGGAGAAGTTTGTACCGTCGAGCCTCCGGCGGACGCTCCCGAAGATACCGATCTTCGTTGATTGCATTGCACGGAGAACCGCGAACCCATCGCGGCCGATGCCGGATATTTGTTGTAACTGCCGTCAACGTTCGCGTGCTTGTACGACTGCGAGTTGGACAGGTGCGACGGTTTCGCGAATGCCGGTTGATGAGGCGACAACGCGATTCCGTGTCCACCCTTCGGGTAACTGTTCTGTCCGTTCGCGGGCCCCGATTTCGAATACTCCCTCGAATTGAGGTAACTCTGAGGTTTCGCCGACGATTCGAAGATCTGCTGAGACACGGAGGAGCTCGGAGTAGCCGCGCCCGGTGTCGGCAACAAACTAGCACCGGCCGCGACCACCGAAGCATTCGGGAACGGGGCTGTCGTGTGCGCGTGAGGAATGTAAACTGTCGCCGGATGATAGACGATCGTCCTACAGTGCATCCGATTGCCGGCGCAATCTTCCGCCTCGTTCAAGCACGACTGAGAATTGTACAAGTTCGCGCTGTGTATCGCGATCGAATGGTAATTCGGGTAACGACCAGACACAGGGAATTTCACGGGCATCAAGGACACCATGGGTGCGGACGAACCCGCAGCAGCTTGTGTTGTTTCGCTGTGCGGTTGCTCCGAGTGGCTCGACGTCGAACGAGAGTCCTACGGTTCAGTTCACAGATATGGTAGCGTTGCATCAACATGGCTTTTCGTAGCCTTCGACGTTTCGATTAACGACCGACTAGACTCGGCTCGAGTCGTTTTCGATTTGCGATCTCGATCTCGATATCCGGACACTGCGGTACGGTTTTCGATCACCAGAGCGAAATGTAGCGAAAAAAGTGGAAAACAGCGCGATAGATCGGGTTCGATATTAGCAATCGCAACTATGGTTCCATCCAACGAGACGAGGCTGTGTATTGCCAGGCAACTTCGACTCTGTCGCACTTGAGTTGCTATTAGAGGTGTGCGAGACCCCGAAAATATCGAGTCTGGTCGAGAAAAGAGAATTTTTTTCGTGGTATGAGATGTCTGATATATTTGAGGCGTTTCCGAAAACCACATTATAAAATTTATTTGTTCAATCTTCGCTTTCTAATCGTAATACTTCCGAGAATCTAGAACATTTTCGAGAATCCCGAAATTCTCGCACACCCCTGATGTTTACGTTTACTGTCTCGTTTCGTTGGACAGAGTATAGAACGATCAGTTGAGACTCGACTTACCTCTTGTGGAGCAGCTTGGCCATCGGACGAAGACGTTTGCTGGCACGATGTATCCGTGGGGTACAGCAGCATCTGCTGGTCGGCGAGTCCCATAGCCGCGTGCGGAGGCGGTGGAGGATGGGCTCCGGCTGCGAACGGATAGTAAAGATGATCGACCTGCGTCTGAGGCGGGCCAGCAGGCACCGGAGGATGATGATGATGTGGTGGCGGGGCAGCGGGGTAAAAGTGCGCGGCTGCTTGAGGAGGCAGAGAAGGCAGCGGCGCCGGCGGAGGTCCTGTCGGGGGACTGGTTGCCCCCGCCGTCCCGTTGTTCCCATTCCCGGAATTATTGTTGCCAGCGTTCGCGGTACTCTGCGAGTTGCTACTAGGGTACAAGTACGGAGATGCTCCGGCTGCGGCCGCCCCTGGATAATACGTCTCGTACTGCACA
This sequence comes from Lasioglossum zephyrum, assembly GCA_028455615.1. Classification (NCBI taxonomy): domain Eukaryota; kingdom Metazoa; phylum Arthropoda; class Insecta; order Hymenoptera; family Halictidae; genus Lasioglossum; species Lasioglossum zephyrum. The sequence goes on along the minus strand of CM052326.1, from coordinate 13,122,596 downwards.
GAGAAAAACCAAAAATTTGACCATCAGCCTTTTGTTCTCACACGATCCTACAATACCGTCGTAATGGGTATCGTAATTCGTGAAACGAAGCATGTAACATTTGATCGGTCTATTTTACTTTACGAATACAAGTATACAAGTACAGGCGAAAATATATCCTTTTCCTCTATCTCTATTTCTCTCTCGTTCCTTCGAAAATCCGAACATTCAAAGGAAATCGAGATCTCGTTCTCATTCTCGTTCTCGTTCTCGAGTGTACCAAGGTCGATATACATGTCATGAAATTTCTTCCGACGCCGACGAAGCTCTGAGACAGAGACACGCTCCAATACTTTACCGCGATTTGATCGTTAATCTCTATTCTAATCTCGCACGAAGAACAATCGATTCTCGCGAAATACTCGGGAACATCGGCCGCTGCCTCTGCAACGAATACGCTACTTCGCATCGGTTGCGCGTTAAACACACAGAAACGGCGACACGAGAGACGACAGAGCATGAAGAGAGTACGAGAAGGAAACGCGAACGCTGCACACCGTGAAACGACGCGCCAACGAGTCGAAAGAAAGTAAACTATCTACGACAATAATCTCTGTATAAGTGTAAAGCATTCGATAATCGAATTTTCGCAGTCGAGGCAAGCATAACAGACGCGTGCTCGACAAATAAACGAATCGTGTGAAATGTGGAAGAACTTGTGCGTAAAACACATACGTGAAATATAATACGATACAATATAATGTAACGTAAACGTAACGTAATATAATATATAATATAATGTAGTATAATATATTAATTATAATAGTAATAGTAATAATAACAATAATAATGATGATAATAATAATAATAACAGTAATAACAATAACAATGAATCGTGAAAGAGAATCGAGTGTGCATGCATCATAGTCGATAGGCCATGCAAAAGATTGAGAAAGAAAACGCACAGGGATGAATGCTAGTCGCTGCATGCTAGTCGTTTAGCATAGACCATGTACCTTTAGACCTCAATACTGTATAGCGTCGAGAAGGACGTAAGTAGGCATTTGCTGAGGGTTGGGTAGAAACGCCGGTGGTATGGCTTCTCCCATCAAACCATTTGTCTGTCAAACCGCAACCGAGTTACAGTTTAATAAAAAATACAAAGCTATACCCATAGACATAGACTATTGATATGGTACATATGGATGTACATAGGACCCAAGAATTAAATTATCGGGAATATCGTAGAAAGAGATCCTTAGAATCCATAGTTTTCGTGTGCACTTTACTCACCGGCATAGGCGAATACGGATACTGCTGTGGCATAAAGAGAGACGGTGCGGGACATGGATACATCACTGGTGCGAAAGTTTGATGACCAGCGGCTTGAGGTCCTAACCGTTCGGATTTTTATTTTTAGAACCACACTCGGATCACTAATTATTACCTACTAAAAAAAGCTACGACCGTTAAATTCGATTTAACTTACCAAACACTCCCGTAGTTTGATAGATGGTTGCTGGATCTGTCGGCGGAGCAATTGGTGTCGTTGGCGCTGGAGCCATTGTGTTACAATACATGCCATTCTGATATAACCCCATACCTGAACAGAAAACATACGATGCAGGTGTTCCACGTATTCGACCAATACCACCAAAAACCAATTTTCAGAATCAATTTCTACCAACCGTTCGGGTAATAGTAAGTGTTAGTAGGCACAGAAGGTGGAGATCCAGAACCACCGTCGAAGGACCTGTTGAAGGGTTGTTTCTTGATCGCCGGCGCGATATTTAGTTTCCTTTCTCTCAAAACGATGCAATCGGGCTACAATTCCAACAGTTCACAATTAGTAACACAGTTGTTTACTTTCCAGCACGATACACGATTCGTACCTCTCGTTGAAGTCTCTTAGCTTCCTCTTCCGTTTCGAATGTAACAAATCCATAACCTTTTGACACTCCGGCACGGTCTGCGATAATCTTTGTAGCTTTCACATTGCCATAAGAGGAAAACAGTTGAGTCAGTTCTTCGGGGCTGGTATTGGCAGAGATACCTCCGACGAAGATGCGATTAGGCACTAATGTACCATACTTTGGTGCAGCCATTGTAAGACTCGTAGCCGAGGCAGGGCTAGAGGCTGGACTAGACCCCTCGGTTCCACCCGTCGATGCTGAACTCTGAAAAAAATAAGATCCGAGCAAAAGATTTGCTGGATTAGAGACATTCCCAATGTATTTGTCGTCATTCATGCATTATTTATTTGTTCCTCGGTGTATCACATTTTGTAATTAAAAGTTGAATCGTTTTCACGACTAAACGTCGAGTACAAGGTGGAAATATTGTATTCAGTCGACGACGAAATGTCTCGTTGAAACTTGTAATGGTCGGTGTTGTCTCTCGCGAATAACGCGTGATCGGTCGCGTATTCGCGAGTCCAACGAAAATATTGACAGTCGCGAGCTGGCTCTTCGATAGAAATATTCGTAGCATCGACGGTAAATGCAGGTTAAATGTTTGCGGAGGTTGTTTCGTTCGGACAACGTGTGTCGGTAGGTCGATATCGTTCATAGGGATGCTCTTGTCAACACGAGCGACGGATAGCCGAGTGAAAAAAAGAATGATTGACTCGAGGGTTATATACGATGGAAACGTTTGGTTGTAGCGAAAGAGTGCTCACCATCTTCGCGAGAGTCGGGCGTGTGAACGTGTTTGCTGGCCGTGAGGTTGTCCTAGCAGCTTGAAGGTACCCTGGCCTCGCACGAGGTCACCTGGGTGCCCAGGGACTGCCAAGGACCGTTGCAACCACTTCAAAAGGACTTCCAGCCTCCGGCGAAGCTGCTAGTTCCTTCTCGCTAAACCTCCAAACACTACAGAGACACTTTTACAAGATGGCGGTGATAGCCGCCGTTCAGGGCGCTAATTTTCCCGATTTGAAATTTTCGATCCGCCGTGTTCCGCGGACGCACGCTTTCGACTAAGCGAAAACCGACTCGACGGATCGTGCCAACGCTTTTCCACCGCCGGGAAAACCGACCGCGAGAGAGCTTTTCTCCTCGCGTGACAAAAAACAAGCACGACAATACTCGCGCTGCTCTTATCGAGATTGAACGTTTTAAATGAAACAGAAACGATAACAGAAACATTGGTAACATTGAACTTTCCCGACGCGCGGAACGACGTTCGAACGTTCCTCCCCGATGTACGTGCACGATTAACACGGTATTCGCAAGTTTCGATTCGATTTACCCATACTCCCGGAAAATACCGAATCTACAGGCTTCCTATTTTCTAAACGTTTACCTTTGCGATGCGTCGATGTCGTACTCTCGGTGCGGCTCATGGAAAGTATCGGATAGCGAACTATTTTTGTTTGATTCTATTCATCTTGATATAGAGAGATCCGCGAGAACACGCTCAAATGATACATGTGCATAAATAAACGAGAAGTTGATGGAATCTTGAATTTCGGTATTGCCGTAATGGCGTTGATTGGCCGCGGTTACTATGGCTCGCGCGGAAAATGCGAATTTCGTTTTTTTTGTTTCTGTTTGGAGCTTACCTATAGTTCCGGTTGCGATAACTTTCCGAGAATTTCTTCGAGCATTTTCGCCGCGTGGCTATATCGATTTCGGAGGGGCTGTTACTGTCGCGCGACGAATAATCGAATAATCAAACGACCGAACAAAAACACTGAAATTCTAACGAGTAACGAGAACACGGGGGAAAAACGAAAACGAGCTTCCTCACAGCATTGTTGACATCGAAAGACTGAAACATTCACCGGCGCACTACGCTGATCGCTGCACCGCGTCCGTAACAGTAACTCGTATCGATATCGCGTCAAACCGATCTTTCTTATCGACTCGGAATCCCCTCGATAAATGCCATCGATAATTCACAAGATTTCGTTTTCCTTTTTTTCTTTGATCGCGGATAACACGTTCGAGGGAACAGCGACGTGCTGTCGTTGTTCTCGAGCACGGTGCAGCCACGGGGTCCTCGCATCCGTTTCACAGGTTTCGATGCTCGAATGTTATGAGAAAAATAACAAAAGGCAAACGGCACGCAGCAATTGCACCGTCGATAAATACGTACCGATGTAACATTTATTAAACTCTGTATATTTAGATATTTATATATATAAATGTGTAAAATGTACAATAAATTCACGAGAAACTATAACAAGAAAACGATATCATATATCGGCGAAATCGATATACGCCGACGTGATCGAATTCGTAGTAGGAACACCGTATGACAATCCCTCGGGACTCTGGTAATCCGAAATGACTTTCGAGGCAACGTTTAAGTTCTGAAAAGCAAGAATGAATATGCGATGACATGGATTTGCGAAACGGTAGACTGGTAAACAAACAATACACGTGGCTCATAATGATAATAGTAGTAGTAATAACAACAACAATAATAATAATAGTAATTTTCATTGATGCGATCATTGGATGATTAATCCCGATTCCTCCTAGACGGATGACTTACGTATTTCTTGTGCATGGCCAGGCAAAAAGTGCAAAGCTGCGGCCTCGCTTGTGAATCGGGCCAGTGGTTTGCCCCGTAAACACCGTTGCCGTCCTCACCGAGACGTAAACAAGGTTGTTGGTTGATGGGCCCTGCAACGAGGACGGCCCCCAGGTGGCTGATGTAACTGCTGGCTAATCGCAAAGTCTCGATTTTTGATAATTTCCTATCCGCCGGTTCCGTCGGTATCAACGTTCTCAACGCACTGAACGCCGTGTTCACACTGCACAGGGAAGATTGCTTTTCTTCAGTGTTGTTCGCATTGTTCGCGCTCCTTACACATTCCAAAAGGATATTTACAACATTTTTTTTCCCAGTATCGCGTAGATTCGCCGCTTGGAAATCGTCGACATTAGTTTACGTATTCGTACCATCGCGATTTCCACAGCAGCCGCTACGAGGAAAGATTGGTCGCAGAAAGAAAAGTAATGTTCACCTATGAGTGCGATCCCTTTCGCGCGCATTTGCTTGATAACGTTGTTTCGAGGATTCCTCGTTTTTCCGTGCAGCCATGCCGTACCGTTACCGATAGTAAATCGTCTTGCAGCTCGATCGACACCAAACCACCGCGAGAATTCTGTTTCGCCGCACCAACAGCTCGCTCATGAATGACTAAGCTTCGCGGCTTTCTTCGTTTCCTTTGGGATTCCCTTTTTCACGTTCTTTCACGCTCCTTTACGCTCTTGTTCCTTCGTCCCCCTCCTCCTAAGTAAACAGACCTGCTCCGCTCCGCCCCCGTTTCCCGAATACACATGTGAGCTGCACGTGCATCCGATCACGGTTCTACGGAGCACTTGCACTGTAAAAGCGTCGTTACAGTGAAAAAAGGGGAGGGACGAATTGATGACAATAACAGCAGAGAGAAGAACCGCGTGAACAATTTGGCGGCAAAGTGTCAACGATGGAAAAAGAAAATTGATAAACGCGAAAGAAAGAGAGTAAAGAACGCAAAGACTTTTCCAGGATAATTGTATATATAATAATAAGTAATAATAAAGCGCGATCAACGTTGTTTCACGCAGCGCGCAACGGCGATCCAGCATACTCCCACGTAAAGTGGCTGGCAAGTCCAGCTGGGTTTCACATTACGGTCAACAAAAACGCGGCACGAAGCGGAGAGGAGCGACGAGGCAGGAAGCCAGGAAGGCAGAAGGCTAGAGGGCAACAGGCGGGCGAGGCGAGGAACACAAGTTCCACACAGTTGGAACGGTCACCTATGATGCTGGAAAACTCGACGATGTACGCGCGGTAAGATGACACGAAAAGATAGTCTTTCAAAAGACACTTATTTATTTAGTGTCCAGGGAATTCGGTGACAGGCAAACTGGTGGCACGAAATTATACATTGATTCGATGTTCGAACGTTCCGATTACAGAAAAATGTTCTTGTTCCTTATTTTCAGCATACAACGAGTAAAGTAGACGACAAACGATGGTACGCATCCATTCCCGCCGACTCCCAATCGGTTCGCATCGGAGTTCGATCGAACTCTGGCACACGCTCTCTCGTTGAATTATCAGGAGACTCGGAATGGAAAAGTAAAACGAAAAAAGAAACGATATGCGACAAAAAACTGGACGTTTCTATGAAATATTTACTTAGTTAAATAACTAGATTACATCGAATGAATTGTATAGCGAGCAATGTACACTTTCTCGAATGATCACCAGCCAATAAAAGTGTTTTGCTGTTCTTGTTCCTGTTCTTTGTCAATATAAACGTTCACGCATCAATATCCAGCGCCTGCACCAACAGGACCGTGATTCTCGCGTGGGTGTGTGTTTTCTCTGTAAAATACTGCGGAGCGCATGACCATGGAAGATTATGCGTTCTCGGCGTACCGTTTTCTTTTTCTATAAACTTTTTTTCATTTTCTAAACTTTGGTCACTTTCTTACAAAGTTTTCTCTTTAATACTAATCAGCCGCTCGATCCAACCAGTATCAAACGCTTGTGGTCGTTAAGGGTAAAATCTTCAAAGGATACATATAGAAAATATACAAATCGTTCGACACAGAAGAATTACAATAATATTAAAACTTTAGTTACATTCTTATACTATGCATTTTATATGTACTAGAACACGGAAGATCGGTAAGCTGTCCGCTAATATCCTTACGAAAAAAGAAACGGACAGCTTTTCCTCTCTTCACCCCTTTCCCTCCCCCTCTCACCAACTCTGTCGGTCTCTGTCTAATATGTTTGGAAGTTAATCTACAAATCATAAAATTATTGTTCGCTCCGAGAGCATAACTCTCGCGCGTTTTGTCGACCTACCGGACATTCGAAAAATGAGAACCAAAGAATATAGAACAATCTATAATCTCTTGTATGAGCATAGAACTACAATAAGAAGGAAAACCAGAACCGCGGTGACCCATTTCTCGTCTGAACACTTTGGTATTATCACCGCTCACAGAATTCGAATAAAACGGGACGAATCAATATCCGAGTTAACAACTGATATCGTGGATCGGTGATGTAATAATATTATAATATACATACCTAGAGATTTCAAACAAATTTACATGTCAAGCAGGTGTTACATTTAGATGTATGTATGCGTCTGCACTTGTGTTCCTGTTGTCCGTGTGTAGAAATTTCGTTCCTGACCGCCGCGTCGAATGAACGCTAGCATTATTATATTTTCAATAATTCATATCGCTTGTCGTATTTACACTAATACGTAATGCAACGATCCATACGTTCTTTTTTACCTTGTGTTTGCTATATATATATTGCTATATATAGCTCTAAGAAACCGTAAAAATATTTTCTGATCCTAAATGTAAGGTCAGTGATATCTCTTTCTCTCACTCTCTCGCTCTCTTTCTCTCTTCCACTCTCGCCGTAAACGCGTTCCTTCCACCATTTATAGATTTTTTCTGTTTTTATTTTTTTCGTTTTCTTTCGTACTCGAGTCTCGCGTTGTAATTCTCGTCGAACGTGATTCGAACGAGAACGAATTGTTCGCGATCCTTGCTACGAAAGATATTTGTTAGGATAATATAAATAAAATTACACTTAAGGGCGTGATCCACGTGCAGCTTCTTCCAGTGCGCGCACTTTAAGCTCGCGCTCGCGTTGTTGTCTAAAAAACACCGTCCGTTAGTCCGATACAGTGGTTGTTCGTTACTAGTCTCGAGCATAAAGAGTATACGGTATTAGTAAACTGCGAATCTTTATGCATTTATGAAGAAATTGGTTGGGTGAAATGTAAAACATTTTTAAAATTCGAGTTCTTGTAACGTTGCTTTTAATATGGAATAAAGTCGTTAAGGGGTGAAACCAATTTTTATGTTATTCCAGCTTTCCACAATCAATGCGAAACATTTTTATTTCCGATAAGTGAAAATTGTATTCTTCTCTTAATTAGTCTATTAAGGTGAAACTGATACATTAATGTCCTTAAATGTTTTTAATATTAACCACTGCTTTATATTGTACGTGCCCCCATTTTCGTTATACATGCATAAATTCCGCAGTCTAGTAATTAGATACAAAGAGTTTCTTACAGATTTGAGAAGACGAACCTTAGATATTCCTCGTGATGGGCAACGAGTGACGCGTGAGGCTGATATCGGTCGCGTTCCATCATCAGGTGACGCTGGAATTGCTCGTGGTGAGCTGCCATATCGGCGTATGGTCTTCCGAGAAGTTCCGCCGGATGAAGGGCCAATCCTGGATCACGCGGCATCAATCCTGGCCGAGGGTAATTCGCACCGGCTGCGGCTGTACAAATAGGAAACGTTAACGAACCGCTACCAACGATCCCAAGTACTTGGAAGCTATCAAGCTCTCGGACCAATGGACAAATTAGCATGCATGACAGAGCGTGAGAGAATGGTTTCGGCCCTTTCGGTGCGTCGTGTGTCGTGGTTGTCGTGGTGTCGTATGTGGATCTGTTTCGATTTCTGTATGCGTGTGGGTGGATGCGCGCTCACAAGGAAATCGCGGAAACAATTTATATAGCGAACGGGATCGAACGATGATCGTGCAAAATTCGAAAGAACCAAGAAATTATGCTCTGCGACGACGATAAAGGGACGACGATGATGGTCGCTCGCGTTCTCGGACAATCGCTTCGTTCTTTATCGACGAAAACGATCAGGCTAGGCGAGTACGATGTGCAAATTCTTTGGAAAATGATTCGTACTATGCGCATCGTTTCATTCCATCCATCCACGCGTGTACACGCAAACGACCGACTCTCGCAACACTCGCGCGCACTTGCACCTTACACGATTGTATTATAAGTATATTCGTTCTACATGATATCGTCGAAGCGATATTGGAAACCGGTTCGTGGAATCTGTTTGTTCGCTCGTACCTTCACCGAAAGAGGCTCGATGCCCAGTCACAATGGCATGGCGAGAAAAGCGATAGAGAAAAATGCAAAAAAAAACAACGCAGTAGGTTGTCCCGCAAAAGAAACGCTTGCGTTCGATTGCGTCTTTCTCTGTTCTAGTTCAGGATTGTGTCTTTCGAGACGAGCTCCGAGACGCGCGTTAGAAATTGGATTCGGACGAGAAGCACGTTTCGGTACGCTCACACGCGATCGACCTTTACCGGTGTTCGAACGAAACGGACGAAGTAGTAAGGAACGAGATAGTAAGATAGCAAGATAGATAGTAAGAGCGAAGCGAGCGAACCATCGTGAGCGCGTACGTATGCTGTCGAAGTTGGAAACAACGGTTTCGTTCGCAACGAGTTACGTTTCTTTTTCTTTTTTCCGATGGTCGCGCGACGGAAAACGTTGCATCCGTTCCTTGTTGACGAGAGAGCAAACTGTGTGTATGTCTGGCGAGAGGAGCGAGAGGAGCGAGAGGAAAAAACCGCGCTTCGATTCTCGATTCCGACGAATTTCGACTAGGGTTTCGACTTTAGACGATTCTGACGGCAAAAATTGTGATTGGCGATCGCGGTGAAAGGGACGATCTTCGTGTAGGAGCGTACTCGAATCAGATATCCTGATTTGTAGGACCTACCAGGCAGGGGGAATCCAGCTGCAGCCGCAGCCGCAGCCGCTTCCTGCTGTTGCTGAGCCTGTTGCTGGGCCTGCTGCTGTCCCGGATGTAAGTGCAAGTGCGTATGCGCATGCGTATGCGCGTGAGTGTGAGCATGATACTCGGGCGAAATGCCAGCCATCTGCAACCGGACCATCGGGTCAGCAGCTAGAGCCAGTCGCTCGTCCAGCTGGCCGTGGTGATGAGCCGCCACGGGATGGCCAGCCCCCGCACCCGCTGGCCCCCCGCCGGCTGCAGTCGGTATCCCTAAACCCGACAGCGCCTCGATCAAACATACTGTTCTCTCTAATCGTCCTCTTAACGCTAGCCAACAACAATAACTATATCTTTCTCCTTTTCAAACGATTTTCTCGCTCGGTTGCAACAACGTTTGTGCAACACGGTTTCGTCGCTCGGACGTTTCACAGGCGTTTCACAGGTAGTTTCCGACTGCTGGCTGAATCTCGAATATACATTTAGTTTATCTCGTTTATCCTTGATTATTACGATTGTTTAACAGTTATTTAATTATTCGAGCGAACACAACAAACACTCGGAAACGACCACTATCGCTATCGCTAACATCATCATCACCTCGCTCTGTCCGTATCGTGGCAAAAACCTAAGCTTGGATCGTATCGTTTAGAATTCGAAATCATGGCCATTATACTTGATGATTCCACGATGCGAGAAGAAAGATATGCGTACTCGAAGGGGTTGGGTGTTGGGTGTTGAGGGGGTGAGGGCGGGGCTGGGAGGAGAGTGTGTGTGCAAGGCGGGTTCGAAGGACAGTAAGAGTTACCTAGTCTTTCTAAACGTTCTCTTTCCAGTTGACTCGGACCGGGCGGTGCACCGTACAGGCCAAACTGGTGCAGAGCTTGAGGGGGTCCTGAGGGGCCTGGCGCTAGGCCTGCTGCGGCGTAACGACGATGGATCTCGAGCCAGTGCGGATCGACTGGTCCTGGCATCGGTCTCGGCGTTCCTTTTAACAGTTCCTCCTTGAGCCGGTCGTTCAGTTCCCTTTCACGGAGCTCCCGGATCTCGCGTTCCCTCTTCTCGCGCTCCAAGTGCTCCAACTCGAGGCGTTCCCTCGTCGCTGCTCCTCCGTACATGTAGTGCAGCATCGGATCCGGTGGGGCTGGATGCCTGGCCGGGGAGAAGGCGGCGTGCGGTCGCGCATACTCCGACAACTGTCTGAGCGCAGGAGTGTCGGCGTAGGAGCCGGGCCTGGCTGCCGCAGCGGCCGCCGCAGCCGCGTACCTGTCGTACGGCGATACCACCGGCTCGAGGGGTCCTCTGCTCGGCGGTTTGCAGACCTCCGGCTGTTTTTCCGGCGTGGTCATCTTCCTGGCTTGCTGGGCGGCGGCTCTATCTCGTTCCTCCCTTTCCCTTTCGGCCTGCTTGCGGGATCTTTCCTCTCGTTTTCTAGCCAGCTTCGAGTCCGGCACTGGCTTGAACATCAAATCCGTCCTCGTGCACGAATTGTTCTCGCCCCGGTTCCAATGCCGCAGGAAAATAGCTGACTGCGATCTGTGGCATTCCGAATCCTCGATCCTCGGTTCCGGGGAAGGACCTCGAGGGCTTGGTGGCTCCTCTTGCTCCTGCTCGACCAGATCCGGCTCGATCTTCGGCTCCGGGACAACTGGCGGCTGCGGTTGCGGTTGCGGCGCCCTGTGATGATGGTGCGCCGAACTGCTCGACGTCAAACACGTCGCCGAGACCAGCGACGGCTTCCGTTGTGTATTGTGCGAACTGTGCGAACTGTGCGACGACGAGTGACTATGAGAACTGTGCGACGAGATGGTCAACAGTTTGTCGTGGTGAAGCGCCGTCGCCTGGTGCATGCTGGACGAATGATGATGCGTGGCGATCAGATTCTCCCCTTCCTCTCTAGTGGTCACACTCGAACTGGTGCTTGAATGGTGTGCTGTCATCATGGTGGTGCTCTCCTGACTCCTCTGCGGCGATGGCGGTGGTATCGCGTGCGGCACTGGTCCGTACGGATACGGCGGGAACGAGGGATATCCTCCAACAGCAGCGTATCCCGGGTACGCGTGCGGATGGTACGGGTGCATAGGAGTAAATAGCGAATGGTGCATCAGAGGATGATGAGGATGGAACGGATGGGCCATGTGCGGGCTCGGCTGTTGCGCGGGATGCATCACCGGCTGAGGAATCGACGTGGGCGGCGGCGGAAGCGTCGGAGTCGGAGACGCGGCTACTGACTGAATTTGAGGGACAGCTTGATTGCTGGCCATCGAATGTTTGCTCGGCGTCGGAGGTTTGCTCGAACTGTCCGGATCCTTCTTGATGTTCTCCAAACTCGGACCAGGAAATCCGGATTGAAATCCGGGAACTTTCACCTCTTTCAAGCTCTGTAACGGATCCGGTTCCGGAGGAATGATCTCCTGTTTGATTTTCAAGTTTTGCGGCTCCATGGGCGGCGTACCAGCCAAATTGTACATCGATGACGGCTTCTCCATCGGCAGCATCCCACTCGGTTGAATTGGCTGGAACAGATTGCTCGGCTCGTTTCTCTCGGACTCGCTGTTCTCCGGTATCGATCGATCCGGAATTCTCTCTGGTATCCTGTCGGGCATCCTTTCCGGTATCCTGTCGGGTATTCTATCAGGCATTCGATCCGGCATCCTGTCTGGTAACCTGCTGTCTCGCATTCGTTCTTGACCGAGTCGATCGTCGGAAATTCGTTCGGACAGTCTACTCTCAGATGACATCACCGTTAAGCCTAGAGGTTGCGGCGAACTCGGCATTTGCGGCATCTGAGACATGTTCGTCGGTATACTTTGAGAAATGTTCAAGTTCAACGGTGGTCCCGGCATATTTTGAGACATGGTCTGGCCCATGTTCTGACCCAGATTCTGCCCGTTTGACATGCTTTCCCCGTGAGCTCGAAGGTTCTGCGTTGGTCCCATGTTCTGCGCGCTCGACATATTCTGCGGCATCTGCATGCTCTGCGACAAGTTTTGCGGAACATTTTGAACTGGAGGAACGTTGGACGCGTACTGCATGTTCAGCGGTAGTGGTTGTTGCGTCGGAGACATGATCTGTGCGTTCTGTATCCCCTGTGGACCGGTCGACCCGCAAATACCACCACTCTGAATCGTTTGTGATAAATTCCGTGGCATGTTCTGGCTCATGTCGTTCATGTTCAATGGTTGTGATGTGCTCAAGTTGAGTTGTTGCGGCTGCTGCTGTTGTTGTTGCTGCTGCTGTTGTTGTTCGGGTTCCTTGGTATCTTCGTTGCAAGGCGACATGGCTAACTCTATAGGCAGAGGTTCTAACTTTAACGGCTGATTCATAGCTAAAGGTACATCTTCTATCGGATGATCCTTGTTCTCCACCGGATCTTCCAGCAGCGGCTTCTTCTCCAAAGCGTGAATAACAGGAACGGATATCGGCAGGGTTTGTATAGGTGCTGGTACAGGAGTGGACACCGGCGTCGGTTCCGAAGGTTCTTCCGGCGTGGTCACAGCTGGACTGACAGGCTCCTCGGTCGGCACTGTAACCGCAGTGGGTTGATTTTCGTTCGTATCGCCTTCTCCTTCCCTTTCAGGCTCATCCATGAGAGAGTTACTATCGGTCGTCAGCGACTCGGATGGACTCTCAGGACGTTCGCCGCGTTTTCGTTTTTGAGATTCCTTGTCCTCGTCGACTTCGTCCGTTTGAGGCCGTTTCTGACCTTTCTTCGGTGTCTCTGGTTTACCACCGCCGGACGATTTTTTCTTACTCTTATCTGGCGTTTGTTGCTGTTGCTGCTGTTGTTGTTGCTGCTGATGATGTTGCTGTTGCTTCTCTTGATCAGGAGTATCCGTTCCACCTGTACGTCGAGGTCTTGCGGGTCTAGGCGTTTCCTTAGCCTTATTTCTTGTACGCATTCTCCCTGGGCTATCTGGTGATTCCGCGGGCACAGGGCGGAACAGATATGGAGGGGCTGGCGGTAGTTCTCCGGTTTTCTTCAAATGTATTCTGCATTCCGTACAAAGCAATAATCTGTCCTTGCCGGCTACCTGATAGTCCTTCGAATTGGTCGAGAAGCAGTGCTGACAAGAGTGCGTTGCCCCGTTGGTGTTGGTGTCTCTAGAGTCGCTGTCCTCCTCCGAATTATCGTCCTCTGTCACAGAACTAATTTCCCCGCCGGGATTGTTGCTAGCAGGCGTTCCAACCGGCACGGTCTCGGGCTCTGAAATCGGCTCCTTCTGACTAACGTTGGCCGGTGGAGTGTCCTTTGGCGGCGTTGGGACCTCTTCTTTAGGCGTACCGGCTCTCGAGTTGCGAGTGTTCCGAATCCTTCGGAGCGAGCCTTGTCGCCTTCTTCGATGAGGTCGATTATTGTTTGCACCGGGCGTTTTCTTCCACAAGTAATAGAACTCGACCAATTCCGGCTAAAAATATAAAAATGTTCCGAGTCAAGATTGTTTTGTTTCCCTTGTGTTCCTGGTGAACATCTAAGCTACTTGTCTATGCAAATACAAATGCAAATGTTGATCGCTACCGTGTCTTTATGGGGCAAGAGATCCTTTCTGATTCTCGAAAAGTTCTTTCCAAACTGACGGAGTCCTTTGACGAAGCGTTTCTATGAGGCAGAACATGACCACCAATTAATCGTAAAACTTGTGTCTTTTTTCTAACGTTTCCTTAATTAGAAAATCATCACGATCACTGAGTATTATATATGGTACATGGTATCGCAGCTGTCTCATAACGTGATTCTTGGAAGAAATATGCCAAAGAAACCATCTGTTTGTCAAACACATACAGTCGAGTCATACACATCTTGCTATTCTCTGAGAAGTTACCACTACTATTTCAGGTGTATCGTATCGCATGACAGTTGCTCCCTGTGCTGTTCCAGGGTCCATGTTATGAGACAGCGACAGTACATGGTATATGGTATATGATATAGCATAGCACAGTTTAAAATAGGATAGAATAGAGAAAAGAAGAAACGCTCGCAAATGGTTTCTCAGTCGATCGTTTCAACTTACAGTTTCCTCCTCTGACCATTTTTTATCGATGCCTTTAGGTACAGGACATTTAACGAGAGCCTGCAACGCTCTTCCTGGATCATAGCCAGAATCGTGCAAGATGTCCAGAGCATTGATAGTCGTGTCGTCTCGGGATGCAGCCACACAACCGTCGTCCGGGGATCCTCCATCACACATGCCAGCAAATGCAGCCATAGATCGAGCTGCTCTCAAGTACATCAGAAGATCCCCGTCTAATGCCATAGCTGGAATCCATCTTAGCTCTTCTCGTTCTTTAGAAAACTCTGGATCAGGAAGCAGCTCTCCAGGAGGTATACCCGGCCGATACTCAGGCAAACGGGCCTGACAAGAAACCAACTCCTGTACCCAAAATTCGGGGTTGTGCGTGGTTAGCACCAATGCCAAAGCGAGTTAGTTGTACGCACCTATACTCCGGCTTGCTTTTCGAGAAATCTACACGAGCCAGTATAACTTTTTTTTTCCATTCTGTTCCTTTTGTTACATTACTGGTACGAGAAGTAGCGTGAGTACTTTATGTTTGTGTACAAACTAATGATCATAAATATAAGCATGAAAAACGAGAATTCAAGTAATGTATGATTATTATACACATGTTATTATCGGCTTTACATTTAATAACATTAGTTATGTTCACGTTCACGATAAAAGCTATATCGAGTTAATGTAGCGAACAAAAGCACATTCACGTATACTCTTTGGTGAATCGATCAACGGAAACTGTGAAAATTCTCGAACAATGGGGGGGAAAAAATTCGTGGTAATTCACAAACAAACAATCAAAAAAACAAATAACATGGTATTTACACGATGAAAACGAAACACATTTATGGAAAGGGTAATATAAACGAATAGATAGATAGACAGACAGATAGGTACATGGATAGAGAGATAAATAGATAGATAGAAAGATAGATAGATAGATAGACAGATGAATAGATAAAATCCTTTGTATTTCTCTACGTGTTGGTATAGTAGTTCCAGTACTTCAGTCGCAAACATTATATACTTATACGATACATTATATACTCATAGATGGTTCAAGTAACCAATGGGTTATCATGTAAACAGAGTAAGTTCTATATTTGTAGCAATGGTGTTTCTGTCATTTCACCGTGACTGAATACCACTATGAACGTGAAAATAATCTTACGTCGCATGTTATCGCCCTATGTATCATAATAAAATATTTCATCATAATAACTTGCATCATATCAGGGTCTTTCGAGTAGTAATATTATCTGAGGCATGGTACTTCGGCTCTGCGATCATACTGTCGAATAAATAAGAATCATTATCGTGCAGACTTAAAGAATAACTATCATTGTTATTTGAACCATCGGCGTACAACAAGACTGCGTAACGAATAGGTACCTGCTCTCTTTTTGCTATTCAAATTTAAAACTCCTTTCTCGACGTGTACAAATACAGGCAGATATCAAGGTTTCGATCGGATAATGAGAAAACATATTCTATGAATGTGTACTTCAAGCGATAAACAAACACCGATATCTGAATTGCTCTAAACCTGTAACTAAGCACACGCCATGCATATTTTTAATAATCCTCGAAACTAATGGGATATCTACGTTTGGAACATCATTATTGCCATTTTTATCGGAGTTATGACATTGACCGAAACCAAAATAATACAGCAAATGTTTTGATGATGGTAAACAATTTTGCATACATTGAGATACGCAAAATTGTTTGAATCTGCGAGACGGTACGTATGCATACCCAGACAAAATTTTGAACAACGTGTGTAACTCACTCGATTACTTTATCCTCCCAATTTTGATAAGATTCAAAAGAAAAAAACTATGAAAATTTAATGTAATTACCATGGAACATGTTAGGTAACGCGACAATGTTAAGTCACAGTTACCCGATGCTTCTGTGATCGTATCTCCGCCTTAATCTATTACACTCAAAATATATGTCTTAGGAGAACAAGCCTTGAGTTAGGTACATTGTGCAATATAGCTAAGTAGCAAAAAGGTTTTCAAGGTATATGGCAAACCTGGTGCGAAGGGCCAACCCGAATCTCGCCCTGGGTGCCGGCAGACATCTCCCCCTCCTCCGAAGCTCCACCGTCTTTCTCCAGTGTTTCGAGTGGCTTCTATCTTGGACTTTCAGTAAATTCCTATCATCCACCCCCTGAACTGTATAGTTATTCTATCAGTACATTTGTAATAATTTTAGAAAAAGAAGTACTGCTAACATGCTTCTTTCTTTAATGACCCCTTTTTTCAACAATGATGTCAGTTATTATGACATTAGTTTTCCTACTAATCGGTCGCACACACGAGACCGTGTCAACACGAACACGTTAAATTCTTTGCATCTTACATACTATATTAACTGTATACCATATAAGACAAGAAAGGTCCTGCGGTAAAGTACTCTTTTTTCCCTCGAATTATCAAAAGAAAAAAAAAGGCTGTGGATATTCGAAAAGAATTTCAGAATTTCTCCCCCTCCCCGTCACCCTCCAAAAAGCAAAAAAGAGAAAGAAAATACAGTTGCCCGACCTTGCATACTGTTACAATTCATTAAGTAAACCGAATGTTGTCGTAATAACCCATTTAAATACTCTCGCTGATACATATTTTGACTTTCCTGAAGTGGTCTTGAGTCACGGTGAAAGCGGTAAACGGTATAAATGAGGTATATTTAAATCGAAACGCTTTATCGCCACTGTAACGCAGTCGAAGCGTGCCAAGATGCGACGGACGTGATAAAAAATTTTTTTTGATTGACTCATCGACGTACAATGCGACGATACAAGAAAGAAAAAAAAAGAACATCTATTTACACAATTTCGTCATGTACGCAGAAGAACTCGAATGAAATGTGTCCGTGTACGGAATTGCGAACAGCGAGCAAGTTATAGAATCATTCGACGCTGCCTCTCGGACAGCACCGTTCGAATTTTGTCGTCGCATCGCGCTTCGCCTTGGCAGAATTCCGGAGAGTCGTTAAAATTAAGTGGAAAGCCATAAAATTTCAAGGCAAACTCACCCGTGATAAATGTTTCAACGATGTGCTCGCATTGTTCCTCCCAACACGACTCACTTCCGCATGTATACGCTACATACGCTACCACCCGTTTACGCTGATGAACAACCGATATAGAAACTGAACGATTCACTACAAATTAACCATCGAGTATCCTAGGATTATATCTCGCACAAATCAGTAGCCACAACACCCAAACGCAGCCATCTTGTACTGCATTTTGTTTCGTTTTTCTATTGTGGGGGTGCGTTCCGATTCCGAGCGTTCCCACGTTTCTTTCCCATCGACGGGTTTCTGGTGGCGATTCGAATTTTCGAAATTCGAAACTTCATGCTCGCTTTCGATCCCGTTCAACCTTTTCTTTTATCGTTCAATACTCAACTTTCGAAAAAAAGTACAATAGAAAATTTATTGATCTCACTTTTTCAAAGTTGGTAACATCTTTTTAAACGTATATATATATATATATATATATACGCACAATACATATACCTATTTATCTATATGCATTTACGCGCAGGTGAATACAGGGAAAAAGACTAAAGGTTTGGTGACTTTCGTGCAAAAATTCCTGCGGTCTGTTTCCACTCCGATTTTTAGGAAAAATGCTCTTGTGTCGGTTCTGGGGTTTCACTTTATCTTGAACTTGCTCGTTCAAAAGAAGCGGCAAATAATTTAAACTGCGTTCGCAATTGACTGCATACCGGCATTTTTTGCTGTATTCATAAATGATCTCTTACCTCTTCATCATATACATCTACTATTCATGCCTATAGGCATATATTTACACACATATATATAACATATGTTGAGCCGAAAATTTGCACATTTTGCACAGTCGATTTTTAAAATTTCATTTTCTCGATTGAACGCAGGATATACTACAGATATGGCGAAAAAGACTGCGATTTTATTGATTGCTGACGGTTCGGAAGAAATGGAGGCAGTAATCACTACAGACGTCTTACGTCGAGCCGGAGTACGTTCTTTCCAGATCATAACCTTCATTCGCACATTGTAAATGATTATAACATTTTTAGATCAACGTGACAGTGGCTGGTCTACCGGAAAGTAATTGCATAAAATGCAGTCGAGACGTTAAAATTTGTGTTGATGCGTCTCTTAAAGATGCAGCTCAACAGAAGTATGATGTCGTTATATTACCCGGTGGTCTAGGAGGTTCGGAAGCTTTTGCATCGGTAAATCAACTTATATTTACAAAAAAAGAGGAACGACCAAACAAAATGACCTTATTTTTATGTATTCCAGTCACAAGAAGTAGGAAACCTTCTGAAAGAACAAGAAAAGGAAGGTAGA
The DNA here is from genome assembly GCA_028455615.1 of Lasioglossum zephyrum. NCBI lineage: Eukaryota > Metazoa > Arthropoda > Insecta > Hymenoptera > Halictidae > Lasioglossum > Lasioglossum zephyrum. Next base: position 13,103,713 of record CM052326.1, on the reverse strand, counting down.
ATCATCGCAGCGATCTGTGCAGCACCGGTCGCATTGAAAGCACACGATATCGCAAAAGGAAAGCAGCTGACCTCTTACCCATCGATGAAAGATAAATTAGCAGATACCTATCAATATTTGGAATCTAAAGTTGTCACCGATGGTATACATATAATCTATACAATCCATCATTTTTTTAAATGGACAATGACAACATACTCGTATTTATATTTTATAGGGAATCTCATTACTAGCAGAGGCCCAGCAACTGCATTTGCTTTCGGCCTGGCAATTGTCGAAAAGTTACTCGACAAAGATGCTGCGGACCAAGTAGCGAAGGGAATGTTGTATACAGAGTAAACGTGTTCCTAAAAGAATGTAATACAATCTAATATAAGACATTCTATTTATGAAATAAATTATTAAATTAATTAATAACACACATTGACATGTCTTTATTAATTTCCTTGAATTTTTTACGACCACACGAAGACTCTTCTCGGAAATCTTTTCCGTTGAAATTCAAATCGCCCGCTCACCTTTCAATATGGCCGACCTCCGTGGCGAAATATCTTTTGAAAGTGTACCATCTTTCTTATTTATATCGTTCGTGGTCACTTGTATATTGTATTTGACACTTTATGAATTGTGTACATTGGAGATAGTACATACTGGTACATACACGTGTACTTATGTATGTACTACATATATATGTTGTTACAGAACCTGTTAATATTTACTATAAAATTTTGCAGTCGTGGTGTTTATCCTTTGGAAAACCTGAATATCCTGAGGCTGAAAGCTTGTCATTTACATTCAATATCTAAACAGAAAATGTTTGAAAGCGATGATTGGGACTTGGACCAGGTAAAGTCGAAATAAATATTGTCTCTAATTATAATATAAATGTTTTTCTGTTCATAACGAAGTGTGAATAAGACTGGATCGTTTCTAGGATTTCTTAAACGATGTGGACAACAGATCGAGTAATATTTATTCTACAACGGATAACGATGAGGTAAAACCGAAAAGACGTAAAATAGAGGTTTCAAACAATCCTATTTGTTCACCTAATAACAATGTTGACCGGTGCCAGGAAAAGTCTGTTAACAAACCTGTATCGCGAGAAGATGATAAAGTGTCAAGAAAAAACCTGATACTTGGCATGCTTAATAGAAAGGTGTCGGACAGTAAGTTACCTGACAACAATGTTGATCAAACAAATTTGATAAAATCCCAATCGAGTAGCTGTGATTATACTCAACCAAGTAGAAGAAATGTTGTGCTTGAAATACTGAAGAAAAAGAACACGGAAGATAAAGTTGTAGAGAACAACACAAAAAATTTGGAGTCACGAAAAATTGAGAAAGAAAACGGCGGTCGTATGCAACAACAAAGTACTTCGAACAATGATATTCTTCGAAGAAATCCACCCGACAATTCTAAGAAAAAGTTACTGGAAATGAAAAATAAATCTAGCATCAAAATTCCTCAAGCCCAAGGAAATAAAAAAATGGCACTGGTTAGAAGATTTCCAGGACCAGCCGGTTTACTGCCAGACGACATAGACATCAATGTTCCTGTATCGTATTTGAGTAGCTTAGACGAAAGCGACAACTCTAAAGAATCGAACGAGACCGATTTGCCGGAATATTGCTCGCAGAATACGAAGAATCTATTCACAGAAGGTGCCTGGCAGTCGATGTTACAAGATTTACCAGATGGCTTTTTGAAAGGTAGCGAAATCGCCACTGTTAAACAACTGGCGAGCGCGAATGGACACAGCTGCTCGAAGGTTGACTTTTTAGCAGGAATAGTCGAACGTATAGATCACAGTCACGATAATCCGCCGATCGTTTTAAGAGATTTTACAGATAGCATTCGAGGAATTGTACATAGAGATATACCACTTAAGTATCCCGGCTTACTGGAATCGAACGTTGTTATGTTATTACGCGATGTCGGTTTATTGAAGACCTCTGGATCCTTTACCTCGAATAAGTATCATATTCTAATTTCACCTTCGAGCTTAGTAGCCATTTACTCCAACAAAGGCAAAATCGACTGTACAAATTCTACGGGATCGGTTGTAGGAAATATTTCGAATGGAAAGATGAAGCGAAATCAAGAACCAGTAGAAGAAGACGAAGTATTTTCAAGAGTCGTAGAGGAACAATTGCAAAAGATAATGGTTCACACTAGCAGAAACAGTTCCACAGAATTGAACGCGCCTGAAAACGAATCGCTAAACTTTGATCTAGTAAGCGATTTTTCTTTTTCTTCCAGCGAAATCACAAATTCGCAGAGTGAAAAAAATTTTGTTAGCTCAACGGAGAAAGAAAATGTTCAGAAACAGTCAAGTCCCAAGCAAGCAGTCACAAGCGAAAAGAAGAAAACGCAAAACGAGCCGTGGAAAAAGTCGGGAGACTTATTAAATGCTTTGAAAAGATTTTCCCCGAACGTGAATGCCGTGAAGAAATTGTCTCGTAATCCAAGAATTTCGAGAACGAATGTCGACGAGAAGGAATCGAGAATGTCCCGCGACAACAGCTACTTCGAAGAGATGGATGTCGAAGAAGATAATGTAAGTACATGTTCGGTAGAGACCGAGTCTGAGAAAACGAAAGTACATGTATCTAGTACGGAGAAGAGTAAGCTGTCGGTACGATCAAAATTAAAGCAATTTCAAAACGCTGACGCGTTAACACCCTGTCGAACTTCCGAGTCGACAGCTTCGTCGATTGTAAATACTGAGAATGATACGGGTCAAGAGAGCAAATCAATCAAGAAAGATTCAGAATTCAGTGTACTGTGCACTACTGAAAATGATTCCGACGACGAAATGTTGTCTCAAATGGACATGGACACCATATTCAGTAACGTTTAACTGGTAGAACAATAAAAATTCTTGTGCGACGAGGATCGTGGTGTATAATAAATGCAAAAGAAACGGATGATGTTCGTAAATTGTGTGAATCTGAGAGAATATATTTTCATAAACTGTCGTGATATTATGTGAAATCAGGAGAACATTTGTGTACTATATATTCATCATATATTTTGTATATTTGTACGAAAAATAAATATAATTTTTTCAAAATGCGGTTTTGTTGAAAAGTATAGACGAATTACTGGGAAACGAGGATGCAATTAACTTAAGTATGCAATTGGTGCAAACACGAGTGAACACTGATAATACTATCGAACCGAACGGTTTTTAACTATAACTTAAGTGCATAAGTATATACATACCTATATTCGTGTACATATACTACGTATTTCTTTTTCGAAGACAAGAAATTATGCAAACGATAATATTTCTAGTAATCGTGTCGCGCAGTTTTTCACGACATGTTTGGTAAAAAAGACAGAAAATGGAAAATAATGAAATCGAAGAGCAGAATCATAAGAGAATCAAATATTTCGACGACACTCGAAGACAGGGACTCGTGTCGGCAACGATCTCAATTTTGCTGACATTAGCCTGAATATCAACCCCCGTCGATCATGAACGCAGGATTAATGATCCCGAATTCGTCGATGAATTCGCTGCCGAGTGGGCCGCGTATACGCCAATGCGGATCTATTAGATCAACCTTGATGTACCCTGATATGCGATGATACATCTAGGCGAATGATCGTGCGATTATGAAGTGCAATTTACTCACATTAGTTACGTGAGACAGAGACATCTGCGTTACGATTAAATTGAACAATATGTGGGAATGCGTGTGAAAACAGGTAAATCGGAATCTAAATTTCTCATCGTGATTCGAGAGATAGCCTCCGGCTAAGCACATCAGTAATCGATAATTACACAACGGGGTAAACATCTTCACATTTTTACTCTTTTTGCACTGATACGTGCACATAAATAACTTCTCGAAGAATAAATTACAGTAGCAATAAAAACTTAAACACCTGTTGCTCTATTGACATCGGAAACTTTCATTCCATGAACGATACTTACACCTGTGCATACGTTTACAAATACTTGTTTGTTGAAAGTTGAAGGTGTAGGTCAGAGGTCCCCAAGGGTCCAGGGGTCGATGATGAATATTTCTGTTTATAATTTTATTCAATTTTTAACGAACGTGATTATTAGATAATATTATCCGTTTTGACATGCTTCTGAAATCATGTTTACACCTGTAAAATAGAAAATGAAAATAGTACCAAAAACATAAATTTAATAAACCATTTTTTTTCTAATTTTTTGTTCATATTCTTAGTAAAATTGTTATCTTTAAGTTCTTCGTGCGCAGTTATTAGTACATTATAGAGAAAATGTGAGGTGGTCGATGGAGAAAATCGTTCTTTTAAAAGGGGTCGACGCAGGAAATAGGTTGGGAACCACTGGTTTAGGTAATTCAAGTTTCTCAAACGAAAAGCAGTGACTAAAAACCTACATACACATACTCCTGATGGTTCGATCGATTGTATCGGAAACGATATCGAGGCAATTAACAAACGCGCGCGAGTCGACGTTGCGCGTGGGTACGGCTCGCAGTAGTTTAGAAAACTATCCTTCCGCAGGAATAATAATCGATTTCATATCGAGTTCTACGGTACAACAACAGTGCCATATAGACCGTACGTCTCGAGATAAGGAAAACGTGAGAATTCTTAGGTGAATACTCACGATCAAAACACGTACGAGTACCAGTATGTAATAATGTTATCGGACACTTTCACGATCTTTTCGCGCATCTCCTTTGTTAATCGCGTACGCATCGCTACACAATTAGTACCGAAAGATTAAAATACAGATACACGTGCGCATCTACATGAAACGTGCGTACACGAAGAAAGTAATCGATGTGTTTCGACGTTCGCAACCGAAACCGATGATAATAATTCCACTCGAATTGTTGGATGAAATCGATACGGGCCAATCATGCATATTTTGCGCGATTAATGTCAAAATAGCCATTTAACATTGTAATATATTTTCTGCTAACAGGTGAAACGTTACGACGCGACGTACCACCTTATTTGCCAACGACGAAGGGGATTTTGGGCGAGTCTAGACTCCGTTTGCTCAAGTTCTTTGAACGTTTACTCGCGTCGAAACGATTTCACGAATTCGCAGCTAGCCGCGAGAACAGAAAATATTTTCGATTTTCTCGCGAAAAATTGAATCGGTCACACAAACAATTGGCAAATGTGTACGCGATGTCGTAACCGGTCTGAAGAAATTCGAAGTATACCAAACGATAATCTCATTTAATAACATTAGGCTCGATAATACCGTCGATGTGTTATCCTAGGAAAGTCTGAATTACGAGAGACAAATATGTCAATCGATATGACAACGGATACTTTGATGGATAGCGGATCGATCAAATTCGATGTGCACGTGTCAACGTGAACCAACAAGCTTATCAATGTGCCAGCACGTGGCGCGTGTCAAGCTAATCCGACGTTTTTGGAAAATAGTTTCGAGGGTCGCGAAATTGATTAGCGGATCGCGCGTGGAATTATCACGCGTTCGTCACGTTTAATTGTTCCGGAAAGATTCCTTTCTGAAATCGGGTCGCTGTGACGTTACAGGCTCTCGATAACGTAGCTAACTCACCGAGCACAATCAATGTTTTGAGAAAACGTGGAACAGTTTGCGTCGCGCGAGAACGAATACAGCGAAATGTTCATTAACGATCGGACGCTAATTCCCGTCGCAACGCTTGTCGGTGGAAGATACGAGAGAACATGCAAATCACGTAATTTGCGAATCGTAATTCGACCTTTACCGGGAACGTCGCGAAACGAGGAGCGTGCGACGGCGGACAGACGTCAACAACGGAACAACAAACGAATAATGTTTCAATTACATTTTTACGGACAGACAAAAATATTTCGTTGTCTTGCACCTGGTTTACCGGTAAATAACATCTTGATTTTGTTTTCGATAGACTACCGGTTCGAGGAGAGAAGTCTGACTTTCGTCAATGGAGACGGGTGGTAAGGTCCGCGTCCGCGAGGGAGAAAGCATTGCGTAAGTCGGGGTATGGGTGGACATACAAGGTATAGTTTAGGATACGGGTAGAAGAACCGAGACCGCTCGAAACGGTACGTGCCGGTATTCTCGAATCGGACCGATGAGGAACACCGGTGAGATTGACGTCAGTAATGTTTCGGCCCAACAAGAGGAAAAAATGAGTAAATACTAGAGGTCGCTATTTCGAATATGTATTACGATACACGTGTGGTACGTGAACCGTGTAGCACGAATTCAAGGCCCGCGACCTGCACATCCATTTACGGTTCAAACAAATATGCAGCGCCTAATTGAATCCATAGTATTTCATAGCAATTCCGGTATCGATTCGATCCGTTCGGCACGTTCGATCGAAAAATAATAACACATCAGTTGTTGGACTCGAACGTGCCAAATGGATCTGCATTCACGGATCCTTAAGGGGGTAGAGTCGTTACCAAGATTCTCATTTCTCAATAATGCAAAGTTGTGGTTTCTCAGTAGTCAAAAACGCTGGACAAAAGTTCAATTCAGGCGGCAGTCGCCTCCAAGTTACTTATCTTCTAGACTAATCTTTGATCTAGCACTTTTGATTACTGAAAAATCCCATCTTTGCATTACCGAGAAATGAGAAGGCACATGCCGGACCCTTGGAATTCTAGAGAAACGAGTCAACTCCGTTAAATTCTTAGTACACGGTTCAAGTGTTCTATATACACGTGAAATAGGGATCTCTAGTAGCATCTTGTAAATCCTATCGAAGTTGGGATTTCGATGAAATATCGATAGGCGATCTATCGGTAAGTGGTACTTGCGACCGCGTAGGGAAAAGCAAGCAATTCTCGATAGATGATTAGGGTAGCGGCGGGGACCAGCCAAGGGGAGGGGAGGAATTCGTGCATCAGAGTCCAGGAACGATACGGAATGGTGCAGTGTTGGCCGGTGCGCGGCGCGAAACAGGTGATAGTGCACTGGGAAATGATAGGACGGTTTACGGTTCGATTCGCGAACGGTGAAGAAGAAAATTTCCCGCGATCCATCTGTCGAGGTTTCCGCAGCCGATTTAATATTCTCGGTCCGTTCGATCGGACCCGAACTTTCGATTCGACCCATCGCATCGAGACCTTGTTTCGCGCGACACGCTCCGCAACGCGATCAAACTGAAATTGACTTTCGGCCACCTCGACGCTCACGACTATGACGTTCTCTTTTAATTTCGCTATTTTCCACGACTAGTTTGGACACGGTCGAGCGATTGCCAGTTCCTTTACCGTGGTCTTTACCTTGAGTCGGTAATTTTCGATCGTTCTCCCACCAGCTTGCAGCGGCTCGCGATCATCTCGAACGGAAAATCGAGACCCGTACCCACGGTGCATCGATATCGGTTTCGCTTTCCTCGTCGTCGCCGAGTCCAACGAGGTTGTCCGGTAGACAGTTGAAGATTCCACGGTACCGGAAGCTCGCTGGGAATGCGCGAATTCGTGCAAAGAACTCAACGCCGGAGTGGAAACAGTACACGCGAATAGGCGCATCGAGACCGAGGGTAAGTACGAGAGAAATCGCGACGAACAGTTTTCCCCGTCTTTGCACCGACATTCCGGCTACACGAGTGTGTTTCTACAATTTCGTAGAACACTCATTTCACTTAACCTTCGCAACATCCGACTGCAACCAGTCGCTTTCGAAATCTCCGCGTTCTCCTTAGGAGAAGAATCCTTCCGGTACGTGAAAATTCACTTCTCTCATTATCGTTCAATTCCGTACCGATTAGACCCCGTTGCCGATTTTCGTCACAGTTACAGTGATTAGAACACGTTTTTATCCCGAACAAAAGCGTGAAAGAGAAAAGAAAATTTATATTTTCTTTATGGCTTATTTTAATATTGATTACTAGACCGTGGATCATTACGCAAACTGAACATTGTTTTGTCTGCATCGATTGCAAGAAATAGAAACTAAACTGAAAATGAAATCGTATATTGACATCTTCAATTTAAACAATTTTTCGTACGCGTACCATTCATACTTGTTAGACTTCGTTAAAATCTACAACACGAGTCCGACTGGTCAAGATACGACAACGTGTTAAAAACAGAATCCATCGGAGTTGAACTACCAGCGGAAATGAGATTTAGAAAAGTGGGAAAAGGTGCAGCGTATCGGAGATGCAAGATTTCCGAGATAATAAGGATAATGACAGTAACCGCACAGAAATAATAATTCTGACAATTATAGCGATGATAATTCTGTAATCAGTGTGTGCAATCAGTTTAATGACGTTGTTATACGATCTAATCTTAAAAACACGCATTCCAGATGAAAAAAGGTTCTTTCGCGTACGCGACGAGTGCTCGAAACGAGCCTTGACGGCTCGGTGCACAGTCCTGTGGAATTGCGGACAGAGTTGGAGAATCGCGACTTAATCCGTTAACATCCAGAGTTCTAATTCGAAGACTTCTCGTTTCGTTGTGTCTTCTGTGAGGCGCACAGTTGCCCACAATTTTTAACGGAATGTCCATTACATTCGAAAACGGTGATATTAGTTGAAGTTATTAAAAACTCGTTACCACGAGCGTTCAAAGATCAAGACATTTCCGATGGTGTAACAAAGAAATATTTTCTACAAAAAGGAATCAGTGTTCAATCCTCTACAAATCTCAGTACGAAATGTTTGAAAAACTTTATATAGTATATTGAATGAAATACATACAATTAATTAATTAATTTAATTTATTATTCACTGTATGTATATATATATATTATAATAATATAATAATAAATTAAATTAATTAATGAATTGTATATATTTCATTCAATAAGGTTATAGTTGGCATATATATACAGTGAATAATAAATAAAATTAATTAATTAATTGTATATATTTCATTCAATAACGTTATAGTTGGCACCAAGACGAATCTTTGTAAAGAAATAATTCTGAAACAGGCGTGAACAGCTAATTCGTTCCGAGCCGCTGTGAGACGCGGCTCGCGAGTACGCGCGTCGCGACGCAACGATTCTTCCTCGACTTTCCCCTAATCGCGAGGCGGTGGTGCAACCTCTCGGAACCGTATACACGCATAATAACGGCGGGTAAACAAACCGGTTGCTTTTGACCGTGGCTCCAATCATTAATCCACGATTCTCGCGCGTCTCTTATCGCGTCCCATTCTTTCCACCAGAGATTTGCGGTCTTTACGAAACGAACGAGTTTCCGAACGTTTCAAAGTAGCACCGGGTGTCTCGTTACGCAACGGCCTTTACCTAAAAGTATGGAAACGCGAGTTGCATTTATAGCGACACCGCGACAACCGAGAACGACAGACGCAACGCACACCTTCGATTACCGAGGTTCCGTGACACATATTTCACAACGGAATTGAAATTGCGCAAACACCGCCGTCTCTATTTACGGTGTTATCGGGCAAGATCGTACCAAGATCTAACCCGACGATCTGTCCGACGATTTTTCTGAACGGTCCGCGCAACCGTGTCGCATCAGGAAAAACCTTTGTCGACTAAACGACGCTTGACTATCGTCGATTCGTTTCTTATGTAACGAAGGACTGCCCGCCGCTGTCTTGCATTCCATCTAGAAAAAGGTGAACCAGTTTCTTTTTTGTTTTTTCGTGCGAACGGTGATTCGATCGGCATGGAAAATACCGATAGAGCCCGCACCACTACATACGCACGTGCTTTTTCTTCCTCGCTCTCACCGACGTTCAAGGGGATTTTTCTCGACGAGGCACAGCTTTATATTATTCCCGATCGACCAGCGTCGGTCGCGTGTCGGTTCCAGTTGTAATTATACATGGTTACGGTCGCGCAGCGTAGATTCCGTCATCTCTTTTTCTTTGTTGATAAAGGGAATCGTAATAGAGGGACGACAACTCGACGAGTACCACTCGGTCTCTGTGCTCGCGTACGCGGATAACAGTCTTGCGTCACGTCGCCGACAGATCTAATTATCGTTGGACAATGGAACGTTGTAATTATCGCAAAACAAATGTACAATGTACCGCGACGAACATTGCGACGGAAACACCTTCGCGATTCTTCGGCTTATCTTAGGCCTCGAACGCCTCATGTTAGAATAATTAGAACGATCGTCGGGTAGAAACAGAGAATCGTTTCGTTCCAATTTTTCCGCAAACGATCGAAAAAATATTGCGACGAGAATACCTAAGCGATTCTCGGTTTATCTCATTCCTCGACCGGCTCGCGTTAAAATAGAATAATTAGAATAATGATCGGAAAAGAAGTGGGGACAGATAATCGTGTCATGTTCAACTATTCATCCCGTTATTCCGCGAACAAGCCTGATCGCGATCGTAATTATAATTTGATAATACGATCTATAATATCTATGTATTATATATATACTATGTAATATAATATATAATATAAGATCTATTATCGATCGGAATCTGGTCGATAAATCTACTACTGAGGTAGATAAAGGCATTGTAATCGCAAGGTAATTCAGTTTGTATAAATTAATTGAGCTGGCTTATCTTGGAAGTTAAACATTTCTTCCGACATAGAATAAGTCCATTGTATAGGATATTTTAAATTTTATGTTGATGGGATTGATCCAATACCTCGTACAATACTTGAATGTGTAGTAAACAAATTAGAAGAATTTAAATATACTGTTATATTGTTTCGAACATATTAAACATGTCAAGAAAAAGAACAAATTTCTATTTCATTGCAGACTGTTGTAATTCCAACTAACTCGTTTTCAAGGATGGTCAACTTCTGACACACAGTTATTGAATTTTCCAAGTTGTCTATAAAATTTGAATAGTACAATTATTTTGAAAAGTCAGCTCCGTTACACAATGTAAAAAGTTCCAACAGCATTTTCACGCGCAGAGACTCCCCGTTTAAAGGATAGACTGCATTTACTTCGCGCAGAGAATTTTACTGGACTAGTCAACTGTTGGTGCTACCTTATCCGATCAATTCGGAGGAGTTCGTGGTGATAGTTCGTCTGTGCGTGTTTGCGTGAAAATATTTAACGTGTCATTTCTTCGAGTACCTTTTATACGAGAGTAGGCCCGGCGAAATATAGCGCCGGCCCTGATTGTAAACATGAATCAACGGGGTGTCCTGGAGGAGCCGCGAAGGGTGGAATCGTTGGGGCGACGCTATCGAAAAGTTCGAATGGGATTCACGGAGATCCGTAGGATCGAGCACATGGCACGTTGCATCGCGTCGCGCCGATGATTTCGCCTAACCAGTCGTCTGGCCTAGCATATAGTCGGTGGCCAATCTATTCTGTGTCCACTGTCTAATTCAAGAGCACGGTCACCGTGATCGCGTTCATTGTTCAAGTACCTATTGGACGCGTCCGCGTCTATCCCGACCCCGCGTATCTTGTTTCACGGGATGGGCTCGTTAGTATTCTTTTCTCCGAGTCGTTTAATTTCATCCGAGAAATCTAATCGGTCCGTTCTTCCTTGATTAGCGTTCTAGAGGGCCGATTAAAGGTGAACTCTCTGCACGTGCTTCTTCTTCGAAGACGAGCGAGGGATTCGGTTTCTACGAGCCAGCCACCAACCGCCAGACCGTTATCCACCATCCACCAATCGTCACTCGCAGAAGCAAAAGTTGGTGGATCGACCGGAACACGTCTGTTCGACGACCGCCCGCGTTGTCGAAGGATATTCAAGAGCATCTGTACAATCTCAGCAGCCAAAGCCTAGAGTTATGACAACATCCGATGGTGAGCAGTCTCGCGAATCTTTTTCGATATTTCCTCCGTTTCTTTTTTTCGTAGCTAGTTTTCCATCGGAACGCGGAACGGGAAACAGGAAACACGGGACCACGCGAAAGTACGCGTCTCCCACGTGTTTGCAAGTTGCATTTGGAGTCGACCGAGCTCTCGATTTATTCAAGTACGCGTATGTCGGTCGGGGATACGGCGATCAACGTTTATTTACACGCCGAGATAAGAAAAATCAGTTTTTCACGTTCCACGGTTATCGTGTTCTTCAGTGAACTTCCCACCGAGCACGCATCAATTTCTATTTCTTTTTATTTCGCGCGAGATAGAATCTCGAGTCTGCCGATGACCCGATAACAAACCACAGAGACGCTATCGCGATCAGATTGTTTCAACGCGACTTAGTAGATTTCTTCCGACGATTCGACAATAATAAAGTATCGCTGGCACGAGAGTCTCCGGTATTGTGACTCGCTTGAATCACGGTCGATAACGAGACCGAGTGGCACAATTAAAAAAAAGCCAAGTACGCTATACACACCGTATTCGATATCGCTGATTGCTTTCAGAGTAATGTTGCAAGCGATATCCGATCCGCCGATCGATCTCTGCTCCCGAACACTCTTCATCTCGCGCTTTCTTTCTTAAGCTCTGTACAGGCCTGAACATTTCGCCAAGTAACCTTAGCAAAGAGTTGAGAGTGATGTTAAATAAAAAAAAGACCTGAACATTTCGCCGAACGACGAACCGAATCATTTCGAATCTGAACGTCTTACGACCTAAATTAGGCGTCATCAAGACGTCCATAACTGCAAGCATCTCCCTAGTAGCACAAAAATATTAAATGGATATTTTTTTCAAATATTGGAAAAATATTTTTTAAGCCACATTTTTTCATATGAGAAAAATATTGCATCGGAATATTGTATACATGTACAATGTACAAGGACAACCATTATCTGTATATTAGGAAAAAAATATTCTACTTCTAATATGAAATAAAGATTCATTTAATATTTAGAAAAAAATATTTTTCCCGTAACATATTTAAAAAGAAATATTTGTTACTTAATATAAAATAAATATTGTATGTATATATTTGAATAGTAGAAAAAGATTGAATCTCTTTTTAATATTATATGAATGTGTATACAATATTTCGTGCTACTAGGGCTGTTTCAATATGTTTTGGAGACATCTTGAAAACGTCTTAAAGACGGAGAAATGATTTCGTCAGTTTTTTCCACAAGAATCGATTTTTTTTGCAAAATTCTAAGATGGTAGATAAATTTTGCGACCAGATTTGAAATCGGCGTAACAAAATCTACGGGAAATGATAACATGTCGAGGGAAACATCATCAAACCACGATTTTCGTGTAATTCTGCAAGTTTGACACAGATTTTCAAAGTTAAGAAACGTTCGTGCTGTAATCTCTACGTTTTTCCCATATTCTGCAATATATTCAGCTTTCATGCTAGAAAGAAGTTAACGGTTCGTCGTTCGACTAAAATTCGGCGAATGTTCAGTTCAGTACGAAGCATAACACGCTTTTCGATCGTGCAGGGGTAAAGGATGACCAAACGTCGGAAATTCAATGGCAAAGGATTCATACTGGCCAAGACGAGGATATGGTAAGCTCGTTTCTCACAGTAGTTTTTATCATCTCCTTTCGTAGAACGCATAGTTGAACCGAGATGATTTCAGCGCATTTATGGATTCGAGAGGAGCAACCTGAAACGTATTCTGACTTGCGTATCTTATGTATTGACCGTCGGTTTGATCAGACTGTTCTTCCACTGGTACCCTCATTTGCATGTCTATGCGACTCACAAGAAGTGCCCGTTGAATCGTGCTACGAAATTGCTCGTAACCGTAAGGAAATTAAGACTTACAGTTCTTATTGTTGTTGTTGTTGTTGTTACTGCGATAAGAGCGAACGTCTAATAATGATTATCGATGCGATTACCTATTAGGATAATTATCAAGGAAAGTACAAGTCCTACTTTGTGAAGGAAGTGAAAACCGTTTCCGCAAGGAACCTCAGGTTAGTTCGGGCTACGTTTTTTTTTCTCCCGAGCAGGTTTCACGTTTTCGATTTTCTACTTTCTGTTCGCACAGCTCGCAAGAATTGTCGAGAGTTTTCGGCGACAACGACAAGCATCTCGTCGAGAAGATCAAATGCAAGAAACTGCAGATTCGTTTGGAGAATGGCACGCAACGCGAGATGTTCGAGTACAGAGCGTTCTGGTGTAAAAAACAGTGTTACGTCTGGGACACGCAGCAAAGCACATTCTCCAGATTGATCGGTCTCGACAAATACACGTTGTGTTCGGACCTACATTTCTGCAGCAATCAAGGTCTCACGAAGGAGGAACAATGCCTCAGGTAAGCACACTGTTGTTGGTTGCCGATTTTATGCACACATAATGAAGCAGGGAAATGATTTACGTCCGTCGCCAAGTAATCTTAGCAAAGAGTTGAGAGCGACGTTTAATAAATACAAAAAAGAAAAAGAAAAAAAAAGATTTACGTTAGTTGAGAGCGACGTTTAATAAATATAAAAAAAATGAAAAAAAATGATTAACGTTAGTTGAGAGCGACGTTTAATAAATATAAAAAATGGAAAAAAAAGAATTAACGTTAGTTAAGAGCGACGTTTAATAAATACAAAAAAGAAAAAGAAAAAAAAAGATTTACGTTAGTTGAGAGCGACGTTTAATAAATATAAGAAAAATGAAAAAAAAATGATTCACGTTAGTTGAGAGCGACGTTTAATAAATATTAAAAAAATGAAAAAAAATGATTTACGTTGATTGTTTCAGGCGACTAGTCTACGGAAACAACGAGATCGTTGTGCCCGTTCAAAGTATCGGCGTACTACTGCTACTGGAAGTTTTGAATCCGTTTTATATTTTCCAAGCGTTCACGCTATGCGTATGGCTCGCAGAGGATTACCTGTACTATACCGCGGCGATCATATGCATGTCGTTCTTCGGAATCACCAGTTCCATAATACAAACGCGCAAGGTAGAGAAACAAGATCGCTGTCATTGTTTAACGGAGTAGACTCGCGATTTTCAGTAGTCAAAAGCGCTAGATAAAAAGTCAATCCAGGCCGTGATCACCCTCAAAAGTTCTACTTTTACGTTTATGAAACGTAATTTACATTATTCGGCAGCATGTACAGAGTGTATAAAAAGTAATGGCCATCCGGCGTAGGGGTGAATCTACACTAGGAGTCGGAATTTTTTTTTGGGAACGACCAGATCGTAAAATTTTTAGGCTTGGAGGGCCATGGGGAAACAAAAAATCAGGGGTACCAAATATTTTTTAACCCTCATACGTTCCTCAGGATGAAAATTCACCCATTTACTATTTTTGCATACTATAACATGATTGTTTTCTCTTTATCTATATTGTGAGACGTATTTCTCTAAAACGTGACGTTATAAATGAAGCAAAGTTTATTAGTTCAAAGTGTGAAGTGAAAATGGGTGAGAAAGAATCGTAGAACCTTTTATGCAACTATTTCCGAGGAGCGTATGAGGATCAATAGAAAGTGATATTTTTACATGAGTTTTTTATTTTACGTAATTTGATTTATATTTAATTTTTTCACGTAAAGAACAATATTAAACCTCGCGGATCGAATTCAAAAAGACCGCGATCCGTAGTTTGCCGGCCCCTGATCTACACCTCTAGATCGGTGGACATTTGTAAAAGAAACTTGCCGCAAAATTGTTTATAACGAAGAAAATTGTTGTTAATTTTTCTGTTTACATCGATACCATCTACGCATCCAGAAGAGAAAAAGTTTGAAAGGAGTTACATGTCGCAAACAAATATATAGTGTCGGTCAAATCGTCTCGATAAAAACAGTGTCGGTGAAGTGAGTTGTCGACGAACCCATGGTAACCCCGTTTTATAATACAGGATTAATATTCTTATTATATGAAAATGAATATAAGATATTTTTTCATATTTTGCAACTTCAAATTTATGATCCGAATGGGCAAGGAGACGATGATGTCGTACGAGCCTAGCGTCGAATGTCCCTTTAAATGTTGAAAAAACTTTAACAGCTTATATCTCAATAACAATGTGTTTGCGACATATGGTTTCTTTTACACTTTTTCTCTTCTGGATGAGTGAAAACGTTGATGTAAAAAACAACTTTACTGTAAAAAGAGAAACAACTTTAACAAGCCCATCTTTGCATTATCGAGAAATAAGAAAGCGCGTCCCGCACTCTTGCGGTCCTGAAAAAAACGAGAGTCCACCCCCTTTACAATAAACCTACCGAGCCCTAAAAGCGATTCAAATGTTTTAGCTTAGAAAAATGACAAGTCTCTATTCATTTCAATTTTGTGCGAATTCTCATTACAGTGTGTGCTCGGATAAAGAAATTTATCATAAGATGAAAAATATAAAACTGATCGTTTGACCGGCAGTGGTAGGTTTACCGTTAACCTTATTTTTGCGCATTGCGCTTGAAACCGATTCCTCTTTTTTAGAATCAAATAAATCTGCGAAGCACGGTCGCGTCAACGGAAACGATTCGTGTACGCAGAGGTCCTTCGCAATCGGAAACTGTACCGTGCAGCGACTTGGTCCCCGGTGATATCATAGAGTTGCCCACTCATCGGGCCACTGTGGTATGCGACGCAGTGTTATTAACCGGCCAATGTATATTAAACGAATCCATGCTGACCGGTAAGCCATCGATATTAACACGTTTCTTTTTCTCGATGTCTATCCTTCGAATCGCTGATTCTCAAATGTGTATAAATTTCAGGAGAGTCGGTGCCAGTTACAAAAACTCCACTACCATCGCAACACGTTCTTTACGAGCCGAAAGAATGCTCCCATCACACGATATTCAACGGCACCAGCATCATTCAAACCAGGTACTCCGCCGAACATGTTCACCGACGCAAGTTTTTATAAATTCTACAAACGACTCTCGATTCTCTTTGAACCGTTCTATTCGAAAATTTGGTTACTGTCTTGATAGATGTCACGGGAGTGGTCCAGTTCTCGCGCGAGTCATTCGAACGGGTTTCCACACAAACAAGGGAGGCCTGGTTGCAGCTATTTTATATCCACCGCCGGCGGACTTCAAGTTCGATCAAGACTCTTACAAATTCATCGGCATCCTCGCCTTCATCGCCAGCTGCGGATTCATTTACACCATCTTGACCAAGGTATGTGGCTTTCAATTGTCATTGTTAATCGTTAATCGTGAAAGGGGTTTCGTTAATCTTCACTGATTAATCATTGTTGTTCCTTCACCCACAGGCGTCCAGAGGAATTACGTTCGGCGACATTGCCATAAAGGCGTTGGACATAATAACGATAGTGGTTCCGCCAGCGCTTCCCGCGGCAATGACGGTAGGGAAACTTTACGCCCAGTCGCGTCTGAAAAGAGCACAGATTTATTGCATCAACAACAGGGTTATCAACGTGTCTGGCAGTATAAATTGCATCTGCTTCGACAAGGTAAGTCCACCTCCGTTGGATTATGTTCTCTTCGTAAATCGGACGATTTACGTGTTTCGTAGACGGGGACGTTGACAGAGGACGGCTTGGACATGTGGGGAATCGTGCCCTGTACGAACGGCGTTCTCGGCGAATCGGAGAGAAGCGTTCCCAAGCTGAAGGATCATCCTCTTTTCGAGGGCATGCTGGTTTGCCACAGTTTGACTCTGATAGACGAGCAACTTGGCGGAGATCCTCTGGACGTCAAGGTATTCCGGGTCGAACCAGAAACATATAACATCTCCAGCATCGATATTCAATGAACGCCTTTCTCCTTTCTATTTCTTTATGCTCGTAGATGTTTGAGAGTACCGGATGGATACTGGAGGAACCAGACGCCGGTCGCTCGAGCAAATTCGATCCTGATCTCGTAACGTCGACGATCGTAAAGTCGGGCAAGAACGAAAGAGATCCGTCGGCACTCGGAATAGTGCAACAGTACCAATTCTCGAGTTCTCTGCAACGAATGTCCGTAATAGCGCGCGAATCGGGCTCGAACGTTTATAAAGCTTACACGAAGGGCTCGCCCGAAATGATTCTCAGTCTGAGCAAACCGGAAACCGTCCCGAAAGATATCTTATTCAGCTTGAGACGGTACACGGAACAAGGTTACCGCGTTATAGCTATGGGTCGCACAGAATTCTCCGAAGACAGTGCCAAGGTGAACGACGCGGCATTTTGTTACTCGTTAATCTTTATTAGAACTGCGGATGTTTATGCATTTTCCAATTTTTGTAGACAAGTTTCGAGAAAGTGGATTTATCTGATTGATTGGACTGTAAATCTAAAACAACTAAAAATTGTACAAAATTGTTTTCGTTTAATATGTTCGCTGCTTTAAATTGTACGTGCACCTATTTTTTATTGTCATAAATGCATCAAATCCGCAGTCTAATGAATCGTGATTATATTATAGAAAATAGTACTAAACGATTCCCGTCTCGGGACAGATAACGAAGCTGCCCCGCGACGTGATCGAACAGAACCTCGAGTTTCTGGGTTTGGTCATCATGGAGAACAGATTGAAAACACCAACGAAAGCAGTCATCGAGGAACTGAGGTCAGCCGACATGCACATTCTAATGATCACTGGTAAATGAGGCCGCGGCAATCGTTTATTATCCTATACTATCATGGAATACTATTTCTATACATTTGTGTGTATACTTATGTGTATTATAGTAGAAAGTGAAATGACTGATTTGCCTGTTGCATGCACCGTAATGAAACAAGTTATTCCAGGGGATAATATCCAAACTGCTGTGAGCGTTGCAAAAGAATGTGGCATTTTGTCGCCACAAGAGACTGTGATAGACGTCACTGTAGTTATGAAAGAAAACAAGATGCAACCAGAGATTTATTTTAATGCTCAGGAATTCCCTCCTAAACTGGTAATTCTGTTCGATCGCATCCGATCATTGTCCAAAATATATATATACGTACACGCTATAGTAACGTTTTCAATGGAAACGAAATAAGCGGGCATGTTGATTCATTGCTTGTTCGTATTTTTGCAGAATTCTTTCGACAAGAAACTTAGGATAACCGAGTTACGGGATATAGAACAATCTGTAAGCAGTAGTAATTATCGGTTCGCGTTGTCAGGCCAGTCGTGGCAGTTGTTGCGCGAACATTATCCGGACATTGTGCCGAGAATTTGTGTACGCGGTGCAATATTCGCCAGGATGACCAGCGATCAAAAGCAGCAATTGGTGTTGGAGCTGATGCAACTCGGTTATTACGTTGGTATGCGTCGAACCGTGGACACGCGACATGTCTACGTTTCTTAATTATTACTATGTACATAGAAAGACTCGCTGGAAATTCAAAACCGATGTTCATGTTTCGTAAACGTTCCAGCTATGTGTGGAGATGGTGCGAATGACTGCGGTGCTCTGCGAGCGGCGCACGCTGGCGTATCCTTATCCGAGGCAGAATCTAGGTAACTTTTCAAATTCTTCTTCCCACATTACGCGAGTATTCAAATTATGCCGAAACCACTACCGTCCATAAATTGTTCAACGAAATGGTAATTAAAGAATACAAGCTCCCAGCTTGACTTGATTGTTCTATTTCGATTAGATGCAACTATTATACGATAATATTTATACTATTTGAATGTTGGCAAAACGAGATTAAGAACGATGTCATATTCGATTTACATATTCTCTACATTAGAAAAAATTAGTAAGTACCACTTTTAATAAAAGATCGTCTGCATGAAAATTTGAATAAGTGACTTATGGACGGGAGTGTATACCGAGCAGAAACGGAGAGACTCCGAGTTGCTGCGCTCGCCCGCGTTACGATCCAATCAAGTTCAACCAATGTCGAACCATTCAAGGCTACGTGTCGCGCGTAACTCTTACGCACTGCAATTACAAGTTCATTTTCCTTTCCGCTGCGACGGAAGGCAGATTACGCGCGTACACGTGTGCAGGTCAATCTAGCGCAGAGGGCATCGCGTTACCAGCTACACTCTCGCCGAATTTACACCGTGTGTTTTACGTCGCATCAACTGTTATGGTCATTAGTAGACAGCGGATTTGATGCGTTTACAATTAAACGAGTAGATGTAATTCGAAACAGTAAAAACATTAGGAGAATTTTAAATTACTATTATATTCTTCTCAACTAATTAAACGTATCAAGAAAGACAATAGACTGTTTCACTCCAGCTTATTGCAATTCAAAGTGGAAAATTTTTATTTTGCATCAAGATCCGCTGTCTAGTCATTAGCGACGGAACTTACAGTTTATTAATTCATAGATTCATACTTATCGTATGCGTATTCGATATGCGCAACGGCAGAATCTGACACTTTCTATTTCGTTCCAATTATTAAACGACCCTGGTCATCGAGAGAGGGATAGTCGCGAACGTGATCTCCGATCGGTATTTATTTTTCCTTTTGTTTTGTTTGTTGTGTAGCGTTGCTAGTCCATTCACGTCGAAGGTACCCGACATTACTTGCGTTCCAAAGGTAATCAGGGAAGGTCGTGCCGCTTTGGTGACATCGTTCGGGATCTTCAAGTTCATGGTGATCTATTCTCTGACGGAGTTTCTGTCCGTGATAATCCTCTACTCCATCGACTCGAATCTAACGGATCTAGAGTTCTTGTTCATCGACATTTGTTTGGTCGTGAATTTCGCCTCGTTCTTCGGGAAAACGCGGGCGTACGAGAGAAAATTGGTGAAGAAACCTCCGATGACTAGTCTTTTAAGTTTCACCACGATCTTCTCTCTGATTGTACATATGTTGATTATGATCGTTTTCCAAGCGTCAGCTTATCACGCGGTGCGTACTTTTTCTTGGTTCACTCCGTTCGTTTACACGGGCAAGTCGTACGCGTGCTACGAGAACTATTCCGTCTTTTGTGTCTCTATGTTCCAATACATAACTATGGCAGTGATATTTTCTCGCGGTAAACCGTATCGGAAAGCTATTTATACGAATATCACGTTCATAATTTCCCTTATTTTACTGACCACAATCTGTACATACATCACCGTTTATCCTGCCGACTGGATAGTGAATTTGCTAGAGTTACGCGTAACTCCATCCTACGACTGGAAAATCATTATTTTGGCTCTTGCTTTAGTGAACTTTGTAGTTTGCGTTTTCGTAGAGATGTTTTTGATAGAGCACATGATAGAGATGAAATTAAAGTCGAAGTTCTACAGGCCTGAGAAATCGAAGAAAGAGTACTTGAGGGTAGATCACGAGTTAAAACGTGACTCGAGTTGGCCGAAACTCGACAGGGATCTGCCCGTTTTACCGTTAACGCCAAGCGTAGAAAATATTATCAACGTGTCGTACATGCAGGAGCAGCGTTACACGAACGGCACCGAGAACGTGAACGAAAAGATTTCGAATGTTAAAGAACGGTATCGCGCCATTGAGTCGAACAACGACGGAAATGGTTTACACGGGTTCGACAATTCCGCGTTCGTTAACGATGAATCGCCGCGGAACGCAAACATGGTAACTAGATTTTGAGTCAGAATTTTTATCAGTTAAGTAACGACGTCGGACAGCGGAACGAGATTGCACCAGTATTTCTACACAAGTATTATTTAAATAATTACGAGACAACAATTTTGACTATGAAACGAACATTTCTGGTTGTTTTGCGCCTGCTTTTCGACGAGCAAACGCAACATACTTCGTTCGTTACTATTGAAACGATTCGACTATCTTGACGATTGCATTCTGCCAAAAAGTTCTTTGAATTTTCCCTAATGCAAGAACGTATTAGTCTATCGACGAGGCGACATGTTGTTTCTTCAGAGCATTTCAACTATTAAACGTATATGAGAATATCTTTATTTATTACGGGAAATATGTTTCCTATTTAATAGAAAACTTGAGCGTCCAAGAAATAAAACAAATTACAGACCATGAGACGAGATTGTTTTTCATCCTCCGAGCCAATAATTTCGATCTTCTTAGCGTTTTCTGTAATTGAAACAAAAGACGCGTTAATTTCCGCAGGACAATATTCGGGACATAATTATGAAACTGGTCTGAGACGACATACGATATTAATATATCGTAAAAATTATATTGATTTAATTTAGTTTAAAATAATGTGAACATTTTTTTTTTAATTTTTACTTAGACCACTCACAATTACGAGTACATATATATTTGAAATTATATTCACCTATAATGTCATTCTGATTGGCCACGAGTTCTTTTTCAATCCAATCTCTGTAGCGAAGCACGACCTTATTTATTATTCGTATCGTACTGTCGTGTATCCTAGGCTTCAAAAGAAGGCTAGGTAGAGTTGAAACGATTTCCTTGAACACGCGTTCCCTGCAATGCATTATTTGAGTTTAGAAGAGTTGTCAAAGAACCACGCTAAACATCAGCTTCATAACAGTACAAATTGTACAAACATTACCTGTGCAGTTCGTGTAAAGTATGATCTAACATGATATCGCTAATGGCAGAGAACAGTTGTAATTGCATCTCTTTCTTCGATTGACTGCAACATGCGTCTACAACTATTTGTAGAGTCTCGCTAAGATCGAGATTATTTTCGTACCAAATTTTACTCGCTTTTAAAAACAACGTTCTCAGCAACTTTATCAACTGGGGTAACACAATATTATGCGTACTTGACCAGTTCTCCAGTTTCTCTGTATAAAAAGACAGAAATAGAGATAGAGTCTACGTGTGAATTAAATTACGATCGTGAACTCACCGTTTAAGTATTTGAGGACAGACGCAGAATAAGTTTTGTTTAATTTCGGTAGAATCTTATCGTCACTGTGTATAGCTGTAAACCATATGTAAATCTGGCAAAGTCCTAAATTATGTGGCAAACAAGCGTCGAACGATTCGTCGGCAGAGAAGTCTTCCTGACGTTTTCTGTTCCTTATGGAAGCAAGAGAAATACCGGATGTACCTGATTTGTTGTAAGGAAATTTGGAGAGAAAATTTTTTACATAAACTTCCTCGAAATTACTTTTGAACCAATATTTCATGTTTACGTCGCATTCGACGTTCAATATGTCTATACACTCGATTATCAACTGCATGATTTCTACGGCGCTCTTCAATAATTCTAATGCCTCTGCACTTATCAGATGCGACGAACTGTCCATGTTTTTATCGTCCGGACACACTTCGATCCAGCTGTCGTATATAAGAGGCATTAACGCTTCGACGTACTTCATAAGTTCCTCTGCGTCCAAAGCTTTTTCAACAGAGCTTTCCTTTAAATTGTCTCGCTGTTCGAAATCAATTTCGCAATTCGCGAAAAACGTATTTACATAAACGGGAAGGTATCTAGTATGCTTATTTACATGCACGACTCGCGCGGCCGCGTTCGAGCTGACGGTTTGTTGCGATTTATAAAAACTAACGATGGAACTGAACATTGTAGCCAGTCTTTCCAACACCCTTATCCTCCACTTTACATTAGTGTTCTTTGTGTTCAACGCTGTCGTCAACTGCCTTCCAGGCTTCATTTCGGTATGTAATCTACAGATCATGTCCAAAAAATTCGGTAGCACCTTTTTACTATTCTTTGCCAAGACGGTACTACAGTTTTGAACAAGAATATCTAAAAGAAGCAAAGCATCTTCCTTAATGCGAGGATCTATATGCGTCATGGCGCATCTCAAATATGAAATTAGAACATCGCAGTGAGGATTCAGTTGACTGTTGGACACTGGACCAAGAATTAAACTTAAGACTTTGAAGGAGTCGTGCCTTATGCTTCTTTCTTTATCGAGAGACAATGCGCAGATGCCTTGCAACAGAGACCCAAATTGTAAATTTAACAAATCCAAAGAATGTTTGGATAAGATGTCTTTCAGTTCCCTTATGGCTTCCTGTCGAACCGTCGAATTATGGTGTTGAAGACGTGACAGCAAGTCCTAAAAGATATGGTAACATTCTCTTAAAGAAATACAGTTGTTTAAAACAAACAATAATATGTAGACAGCAGATTTAATGTATTTATGACAAAAAGGAGTAGCTGCATTTTGAAACAGTAAAAATTTTAGAAAAATTTAAAAATACTGTTACATTACTTTCAACTTATTAAACACGTTATGAAAGAAAATAAATTCCTACTTCACTCCAGCTTGTTGAAATTCAGGTGAAAAATTTTTATTTCGCATCAAGATCCGCTGTCTAATAATATTCCATGTAATATTACCTTAACATTAAGCTTTCTTTTACTAAGAATCTCTGTGTCATCGCGTTGCTTTAACTGTTCTCTTATCACAATCTTTTTAACTTTGAACGTTGCATCCGTAACATTCAATCCTTTTGGTAACTGCTTCGCTTTCTTTGCTTTCAATTTCACTTTCGCCTTTTCAGACTTTAAGTGTTTTAAATGCTTGTGTCCCTTGCCCATGGTTCACATAAAAGTGATTTCCTGCAAAATATTAGGTTAAAGCAAACACGTTATGTACTTATTTACGAATCGTACAAGTTTTTCTTATAATTTCGTAATAAAATACCCAACGGTACGTCTGAAACATGAACGACTTATGTTACAATAATAATGAAATACATACTGTGTGCACTGTATTTATATATTTATTTATTTATGTACTCCTCGGCAGTCGTAAGTCCTCGTAGAAGTAAGGTTATGTACCCACCAGTACCCACGCGGTGTAAATAGATCGTCAGATGTCACAAGAGCAGAAAGTCTCTACCGAGCTGTCATGCTGTTAGAAGTCATAATAAGCCTGAGCCACCGAGTCTCCTGAACAGTGACAAACCTAAATAAATAGGTAATAATGGATAATTTTTCTTATATTTAAAAAAATAGGGAACATACGTAATTCGTGAACGCGTATTATAATCTTTGTTCGTAGAAATAAACGAAATGTACCTTGTTCGGTATTTTTGTCAAATCATTCTACGCTGCAAGGTTAGATTAATATTTCAAACATGTTTGCGGTGTTTTGGTAAATAGTACAAATACGTCGACCCAATTACATATTTATATTGTGGCATGACAATAGTACATACTTAACCAATAGCCGCTAAAAATATCAAACATTTTGATATTTTTTCCTGTTGCAAAGAAATTACTGTGGCAGTATTAATTTTTTCTCAGCAAATCTTTCCGATATTTCATTGCAAAACCATTTTATTGAGGAGTACACTATACAATAATAATATAACGTAATAATAATAATATATAAATATATAATAAATAATAACAATGATATAAATTGCAATGAAGATTATATAATGATGTCATGATAAGATGTAAGATACAATGTCGGGGTAGAGATAAGGTTTGGTGTGACCCAAATGTTTAATTATAAATATAATCACATGCAGAAATTTGTAGGATAACTAAAATAATAAGTTCTGTATAACTTTTCAGTCAACAAAGTTTAACACAATACAACAATGCTATTAGACTGATAAGGAAAATAATAAACTGATAATTACACATTCTAATCGAAGAGCAAGGAACAAAGAATTCAAAATGAATACCACATTGACTTATTGTCCTCCGAACATAACGTTCATAGAAGTCTGGGTGGATCATGGAATGTCGAAATGTTTCATGGACACGGTTAATACTATTGTGATCTCGTTGTATCTGTTGATTTTCGGTACGATACAACTTTGGATGTACCGTAAATATGGAACTGAAACTCTTACGTCTGAGTTTCCAAGAAATAAACTGTACACTCTACAGAAAGTACTTTTATACTTTGTTCCAATACTTAGCGTACTGAGAATAATCTTCCAAGGTACAATTTTAGATGATAAAAGAGTTTATGGTTATATGGTAAGTAAATTATACATAGCACATACATGTGTAGATATTATAAGTAATGGTCTACCCTCTTAATCGTTAAATGCTCCATCATCCTAATGCTTTTAGATCCTCACAACAGTTTTGACTGTAATCATCTATCCATACTCCGTCTACATATTAAAGATAGAGAGGCACAAACTGCTACCTGGCGTGCCACCACGTGGTCATGGCATCGTCTTATTGGGCTTTTGGACCTTGGCATTTGTTGTTGAAAACCTCGTTTTTATTAACATTGAGAAACTCGAATGGTGGTTTCATCTAAACACGTAAGTTTCACTGAACAATGCTGAAACAGAAGTACCTTGTGTACTCGTGCATTATACGTACTAGTATATTTTCTATGTATACACTCATGCTATTTACAGATTGACCGACCAAATCGAGATGGCACTGTTCGTTCTGCGTTATGTCAGCAGCCTGGCTATCTTTGCCTTAGGACTGAAAGCCCCAGGGCTAACCATTAATTCGGATCCAGATTATCATAGTTTACCAGATGGTCCAACTACACGGCCAAGATATTATCAAGGTGTAAGTCACAGTAATATTTAGTACTAAATATAATGAATAAACAGTGGATCTTCATGTATAAAAATTTTCTATCTGATTTGTAACCAACTGGAGTGAAATAGAAATTTATCTTTTTTCTTATTAATAGGTTGAAAATAATATAACAGTATTTTCAAATTCTTCTAATGTTTTCACTATTTCGAATTAAGCCTACTCATTTTTGTCATAAATGCACAAAATCTGCTGTTTAATAATACAATGATTTTTCAGAGGCCGGACGATAATAGTTCGGCATGGAAAAATGCCTGGTATAAGGTGAAAGTTTTAGCGCCATTTTTATGGCCTAAGAAGAGCTTGATGCTTCAACTTAGAGTTACTATTTGTTTTGCGTTACTTATATCTGGACGTTTGATAAATCTCTATGTTCCAATTTATAATAAGAAGATCGTGGACAGCCTTACTGGCGATTCTGAAACGTTTAGGTACATAACGTCTTTCGATGAATCCTTCAAATGTACATGGAAACTGCATTCATAAATTATTTAATCTCCGTAATAGATGGGACCTCGTATTAATATATGTGGCGTTCAAATTCTTACAAGGGGGAGGTACAGGTGGCATGGGAGTATTGAATAATGCCAGATCGTTCTTATGGATTCGTATACAACAGTATACTACTAGAGAAATTGAAGTGGAGTTGTTCAGGTAATCGCGGACATTCTTCTCTCTAATCTGCTCGATTCAAGCCACATTTGTATTGTATTCTTATAGAAAGTATGTTTTTATAGACATTTACATAGTTTGAGTTTACGTTGGCATCTTGGAAGGAAAACGGGAGAAGTATTGAAAGCTATGGATCGTGGTACCGACTCTATAAACAATCTTCTGAATTACGTTCTCTTTTCCATTATACCGACAATCGTCGACATTATCGTGGCCGTTATATTTTTCGTAAGCGCGTTCAACCAAT
This sequence comes from Lasioglossum zephyrum, assembly GCA_028455615.1. Taxonomy (NCBI): domain Eukaryota; kingdom Metazoa; phylum Arthropoda; class Insecta; order Hymenoptera; family Halictidae; genus Lasioglossum; species Lasioglossum zephyrum. The sequence goes on along the minus strand of CM052326.1, from coordinate 13,076,699 downwards.
GGTTTGGATTAATCGTATTCGTGACTATGGCTCTCTATATAGGTAAGCGCATCGTTATATATAGTATACTGTATAAGTACAGTGGAAACAGTACACTTTATACAATATATGTTTGTTAGCCGCAACAATCATGGTTACCGAGTGGCGTACAAAGTTCCAAAGGCGAATGAACTTGGCAGACAACGCTCAGAGAGCTCAAAGCGTTGACAGTCTACTCAATTTCGAGACAGTCAAGTACTATGGAGCAGAAATGTACGAAGTAGATAGCTTTAGGGAAACGATAGTAACGTACCAGGCAGAAGAATGGAAGTCGTTGGTTACGTTAAACATTTTAAATACATTGCAAAATGTAGTTGTTTGCAGTGGTCTGCTAGCTGGATCTCTACTTTGTTTACACATGGTGAGAACGCGCAAAATACTTTTCGTACTTCTCATTTCAATTTGAACAAGATTAAAGAACGATACTGTTTTCAGATTGTAGCCAAACAAGGTTTAACAGTCGGTGATTACGTTTTGTTTGCGAGTTACATCATTCAACTTTACATGCCGTTAAATTGGTTTGGGACATATTACCGGTAAACATCGATTCGATCTCTCTCGTTAAATTCTCTCATACTGTTCGCTTGAAAGTGATTTATCTTTTACAGTGCGATACAAAAGAATTTCATCGACATGGAGAATATGTTTGACCTTCTACGGGAAGAGCAGGAAGTAATCGATGCGCCAGGTGCTGGACCATTGATAGTGGAGAGTGGTCAAGTGGAATTTTCGAACGTGGCATTTGGTTATAGTCCTGATAAAATAATTTTAAAGAATGTTAGCTTCATTGTTCCACCAGGGAAAAGCGTAGCTTTGGTTGGACCATCCGGAAGTGGAAAATCGACTATAATACGATTGCTGTTTAGGTTCTACGACGTAGAACAAGGTGCGATTCTGATCGACGGTCAGAATATCAAAACGGTTAAGCAGGATTCGTTGAGACGTGCGATAGGTGTCGTGCCTCAAGACACAGTATTATTCAACAACACTATAAAATATAATATTCGATACGGTCGTATCGAGGCTCTAGACGCGGACATAATTGCGGCAGCTCACAATGCAGATATCCACGATCGGATTCAATCCTTTCCAAATGGTTACGAGACGCAGGTATGTGTTACTTTTTGTTGAGCCGTGTTTGTACTCGATTTGCAATTGTTGAACGACACTGTTTCATTCTGAATGCTTAGGTTGGCGAAAGGGGTCTTCGCTTGAGCGGCGGAGAGAAACAACGCATTGCTATCGCGCGAACAATATTGAAAGAACCAGTAATTGTACTTTTAGACGAAGCAACGAGCGCGCTCGACACTCATACGGAGCGTAACATTCAAGCGGCGTTGAGTAGAGTGTGCGCGAATCGAACAACCATCATCATAGCGCATAGATTGTCAACGATTATACACGTTGACGAAATCCTTGTCTTGAAGGACGGAGAGATAGTAGAAAGAGGCAAACACGAGGAGCTTATTTCTCACAACGGAATGTATCATTCCATGTGGCAAGCGCAGTTACAAAACGATCAAGATGTTGCCGGCTCGTCGAATGACGGCGTTCAACCAGAGCCCAATGTATCAACATCTTAGACACCTTGAGAGAAAGAGAAAACAAATTTTGTTCGTTAACATATTCCTTTTTAATAAGCGAAAGCGTGTATGTGTTTCTAGAGAACGACAAGAATCTACCTTTGTTACGTTATGAATAATTTTAACTTATTCACGAAAAACAAATTATGAATTTTTAGAATGGAGTTAATACCATTCTGTTTAGTTTTTATTTTCTTCACTTGTACCTATAAGAATAAAAATGTGATAGTAATTAGTCTTACGATCCCAATTAAAGACTAGCATATTTTGCATTAATATTTTTCAGAATAAACGAAATATTTCGTAAGAAAAGCTGAATTTTTTTATGAAATAGGTTTAATAAGAAAAATATGTACACATGATGCTTGCAAAACCTTTACTTTTCTACGATGTATACAGTTAGCTTCGAACAAGAAATTCTACAAAACATTTCATGAAATTTGTACACGATGTTTGTCGGTTCGGCGAATGGACATTAGAAATTCCTAGTCTTCCGGTTCCCCTGCTGCTGACACAACTCTACAGGCGTATGCCCCGTCGGGTACCCAGCCTGATTCATCGATAGGATCTGTTACGGTCTCTTCTTGCGCTCCCCAGTAGTAATAGCTTGCAAAACACATCCATGTAATAAAGTATAACGTCTAGTATAACAAGAATAACAGGCGAAGTAAATTTTTCAGGATAACACGAAAACAACAATCTCTTCCAATAAAGATAGATGTAATACTTTGAAAATATCTTGTTTGGCCATGATCACAAGTAAACGGCTGTTAACTTGAATTTAATAAAAATGTTATTATTCAATTTACTCTTGCATAATTTTCAAGTAGTTTGGCAACGTAAATTTAAATATTGGCCTGCTAGTTGTACATTTTTCCTTATATCAAGAATTTAGCTGAATTAATTTGAGCAACATCTTCGACGAGATTGTTTTGCAAACAACAGCAAACAGCTGATAGCCGAATATGTATCTAACTTGATCTGAGCTTCATGGTGACATATGTATATGTCCGTGACGTGTATAGAAATGTTTGCACGACGATAGAGAGAAAAACGCGTCGCTGTTATTGTTAATTTATTTCTTTTTATTATGCGTGACTGAAAATGAATAGTCTTGGTTTAAGTTTAATTTTAAAAATGGGCTGTATATGCTCGAAAGAAACTGTCAGGGTGAATTCAAGAAATTATACGGTTCGCGAACATCTTGGAGAAGGGCAAGTTTCACATGACATTTCCATCGATTATCATAATAGTAATCGTTCGAGTTCATTTGAAAAATTATTCTTTAACTCGATCGTATATTTCGTAATATGTACGTCTTTTCGGTTATTAGCGAGATAAGTTTTATGTAGTACGATCCCAATTAACCTAATCCGTTCCTTTTGTATGGTAATGTTGACGATTTACACATACAATTAGATCCCTCTGTTGATTAAACTTTCATCTACTTGCAGTGGATTCAGTACTGTACTTTTAGCCGAGGATACAGAAACGCATAAAAAATATGCTATTAAAAAGATCATCTGCCATGGTCTGGAGGATCAGAGACTCGCCGCGAAAGAGATTGAATACCATAATCTTGTGAAACATCCGAATGTAATAGAATGTATAGATTCTACTTACAAAGGGATCGCAGATCCAGTTATTAATTCTACCAGTGAAGTATTAATTGTGTTACCCTATTATCATGTATGTATTATACTTTACAAATCGCTCGCACCAATATTTTTGCACCATTTTTCTAGATTTTATTTTCATTTTTGTTCAGAGGGGTACGCTTGGAAACGAGTTGGAAAGACGAATGAAAAATAAGGATTACATGAGTTCGCTGGACATTTTAAATATTTTTTTACAAATATGCGAAGGTGTAAAAGCGTTTCATGAAGCGAAACCAGATCCTCTTGCTCATAGGGATCTTAAGACTGCGAATATAGTTCTCGGCGATGGAAGTACACCGATTATAATGGATTTAGGTAAAATATCTTAACTTTTAGTTACTCGCACTTTGTACAAAATTGCTCGCATGGGGTCTTCTAGCATCCTAATATCAGTTAGGTTTCTGTTAACATTCTTTGACTCCATGCGAATAACTGAAGGTTAATTGTTTTGCTTGTTCTGTATCGCTTAATGGTAAAGCTTGTTTCAGGTTCTGTGGCACCAGCCAGAGTAATAGTTTCTGGGTCGCAAGCAGCTCAAACATTGCAAGATATAGCAGCCGAAAGATGTTCGATGCCATACAGAGCACCAGAATTATTTAATGTGGAGAGTTATTGTATGGTAGACGAACGAACAGATATTTGGGTACTTTTTATCATTAGAGTTTGTTGGATTTATCTAATTTCTTTTTACTAAAATCTGTAAAATGCTTCTCCAGTCTCTAGGCTGTATACTTTACGCACTATGCTACTTCAAATCACCTTTCGATGCTGTCTACGAAAGGGGAGATAGCGTGGCACTAGCAGTAATGAGCGCAAATATTACATTCCCGGAGGATGCTCCCTATCACGAGGTTCATAAGCAAAACGTATTCTTTTCTACTTGTGTAACTAAACTCTGACTGTCCAATCTAACTTTCGAATTGAAAATTTTACAGGATTTGCAAAATCTGATTTTATCGATGTTGAAGGTGAACCCAATGGAACGTCCTTACATATACAGCGTTATAGAAAGTGTCCACGATCTTATCGCTAAGCTGGAGAATAGAGCATAACTGTATCGGGAACAATAATATAACTGTTTATTGTTCCAAAAATTAGATATAGACAATTTTTTATACTTCTTTCAAATGTCCATTACAGTGAAAAGCGCAAGTCGCATAATATTATAAATGCAATAATATATGTTGGTAGATTTTTTACCAAACACTCGAAATAGTTACATTATTTCAAAATATCGTTTGAAACGGATAGGAAGAAAATATTTGCAATAATAAACTCTCGTATATGGATTTTCCACGGACGTTTGATACTTCCGGCATGAACATGAATTTCAAATATGGAACAAATTTTTTATTGATACTGTTGGAAGTGTAGATATTGTGAAAAGTATTTTAAACGCGTAACTCGCAATATACAGAAGAATTGAATAAAATATGTTTCACTTTATATCCGCCTTTTACATTAACATTTATAAAAAGACATACTATGACCATTTTTTTCAAGTTTGGTAGCAATATGTTCAAATCTGCAAATGTATCACTTTGTACTTGATCAGCTATTGAAATCTGCAAATGTATAACAGGATGAATAATTTGTTGTACTTGCATCAGTTATTGTTAGACTGCGGACCTTTATGCATTTATAACAAAATTGTTGGAAAATTTGAAAAATTGAAGATACAGTATTTTATGGATATAAGTCCCTAGCACTGGTCTGCCGAGGGACATATATGCATCAGGGACACTATTCTTTGAGTTTTGCCGAGCTCGAGAAGCCTTGGTCGCCGAGATAAACACCTAAGTGTAAACACAATGTGATCAGAATTTCCAACTTCCGTATTTTTCATTATTTTTTTATGGAACTTCAAGTTCCATATTTGTGGCATTTTTCTGATCAAAATCATACCAAATATGATATAATTCCGATGATATTTACTTGTGTAATAGACAATTATTGTCCCAATATGTCTCTGACTCTTATATGTCCGTACACCTGTATATGATCCGAATTATATCGTGTTTGGTATAATTTTAATCAGAAAAAATGTCAAAAATCTATTAAAAAAGTCCCATAAAAAAATAAGTAATAATAAAAGAAGTTATCCCTTGGTATTGCATTGTGAGCACGCGCGAGCCTTTGAACTGTTCCGCCGACTCCGACTCCCTGCGTATCTTTCTTCCCCATACGCTATACTTCCTCGCGCCACTTACTTTAATTGTCTATTATACAAGTAAATATCATCGGAATTATATCATATTTGGCATGATTTTAATCAGAAAAATGCCACAAATATGGAACTTGAAGTTCCATAAAAAAATAATGAAAAATAAGGAAGTTGGAAATTCTGATTAGGAGGTCTCACCGAGACACCCGAGCCGCATGATATCATACTTCTCGGCGACCGAGGCCTCTCGAGCTTCGTGGCCCCTCAAGGGGGTATACCCCGCAGTAGTGGGGATAGACCAGGGACTTTTATGGCTCAGACTTTTGGGACATATACGCATAAAATACTGTATCGATATATATGATTTCTCCTAATAACATTCAATTTAGTTTCTATTTCTTGCAATCGATACAGACAACTTTTATTTTCCATAAAGATCTACAGTCTAGTTATTGTTATTAACGATATCTCGTGAATTATATTATCCACAGAATTTTCATAAAATCGAACGCATACATTTGATCGAGAATTCACGTGCAGGTATTATACGCGCAAAGGAAGAAGGCACGAGAAACTCGTAGGTACCACGTGGTATCCCACTACGCGCTATACAAAAGGCATGGAGCCTTGCGTCAAGAGTGGGGATTCGCCGTTCCCCCTGCACCCCACTGACGAAATTCTGTGCCTTCTTTCTTTGCGCGTATAATACTCGACTGAGGCCTTCGGAGGCTAAAATCATCGCGCCTGCGCGGAAAGAAGCGCCAAGTCTGGCAGCTCTGTGCGAGAATCGTACGATGTGACGTATAGCGGCTACGTCACGTTATTATACATCGCGATGGTCCAATGATGCCCGAATACAATTCGCAAACTACCTGCTACACCTGACTGTTTTGCGAAAAACGCTCGTTATTGAGCCGTTTCACAAGAATTTGATTTGATCACTTAAATCATAGTTATCGCAGGTAAAATGATTTAAGTGTTGAAAATGCATCGGTAATCTTTAAGCCGCATTTCACTCCGGTGAATGTCTTTCAACCTAAGAATGTAAAGTAGTTTTTTTCTGGGTAATCGTAGTCCGCTTCTTTCCTGCTCGGACCTACACTGGAGACATATATAATAAGTATCTCATGAAATATTATTGCATTCTCGTATCAACGCAGCGTATATACACGTCATACGAATCGTAAGTCGTTCTCTTTAACATTTATGTATCTACGTGTTGCTTATCAACACAAGCAACAAGCTAACCTTATCGGTTTCGAGAATTTTTTTCTCATAAAATATATAAATATATAATCTTTAATGATAGTTCAACTAGAACCTTATTATTTCACATTATTCGTTTCACACATGGGAAATAATTGATGCAACGAATTATACATACATATATATATTTATGTACATGTTATATACATACATATGCATGAATGATATAGCAGAGAGGGAGAGGGGAAGAGAGAGAGAGAGCTGTCGTATCGGTCAAGTATTTAGGTAAATACATGTTAGACGAACTTAACCTCGACCACTAAATTTCAAAAAATATTTCTTAACCTCGAGAAATTCTGTTTAACGAGTAAACATGTGTTTTATAGGTATACGTAACGTGTTATTTCTTTGACGCTGCTATTGCATCACTTACATGTTGCGTGCTATCAGGATTATCAATTATTAATAACGCTCACTTCGATCTAACCGTGAGAAAATGATACTCGACTGTGCTCTTTCCTTTTGTGTGCAAAAATCGTATAATATATGATATCGTATTTGAACCCGACGCTTGGACAACGTGCTCGCAAAATTTTATTCATATCACGTATCAAATAATAAATGGAATCATCTGCGGTTTTCTTTTCTAAGTGCATTTATGCAAAGCCGGAAGACAAAGTACACGAGGATTCTACTACATACTCTGTCATGACATAGCAAATGCTAATTCCTTGCGCAATAAATCCCACCTCATCCTACCTTTCTTACATATTTAGACGACTTGAAAAACGCGGCAAAAATTTATCAGGATGAAAAAAAAGGTCAATAATTAGTTTCTTTATATAATTTATGTATATCTTCGTCGGATCGAAGTTCGGGTCAAATCCTGAGGAAACGCGTATCAAATATCTGTAACTCTGATAAATTTTGGTCGAGCACATCGAAATAGATCGAGATCATTAGACCCGAGAATTTTGATTTTGTTTCCGAGAAAATGTAAAAATTTTGATTATTACGTAAATTTCGCGTTTCTTAACCGTAGTGTTCGCGAAGCTGTTATTAGAGAATTCGAACCCAGAGCTCTTCCGTTGAAAAAGGTCAAGGTTGCACTTGAACGAAGAAGATGCTTACACGAAGTGGAAAGATAAGTGGAGATTTTCCATGAAGCTATTGTTGCCTAATTTGAGCTAATTCCTATCGAGTTCAAAAATCATTTTCATTAAATACTAATTTCATCGCACAATAAAGAAATACAATGGTACAGGTTATTGAATTATTTAACAAGTTAATTGGCGCTAATCGCTTTGAGAAGCGCTGCATTATACCTACCGTTCAGAATCGTAACGATCGCAAAGTGTCTTGAATTGACCGTTTATACTTATATGATAGAATACTACACCGCTACACCTGTTAGTGTCCTTTAAAAAAAAATCACAAAATATTTTACGAAATACAAGATACTTTCTATTAAAGTGGTTCCATCGTATTGCCTATTTTATACGGATACTGTCCTTCGACCATTTCGCCGAGATATTCGGACTAGAATATATTCGGATATCGTAATTTATCCGATAACATAATCAATAACGAAACAGTTTGAAAACCTTTACTCTGTCCACGTGTTAGGCGAAGATCGTATTATAGTCACGTGATCGCTATCCTCGTACGATCCTCTAAACTTGTACGATGTCGTTCGATATCAATAATCAGAATAAATTGAACGAACCTGTTCGTGCTATCTACAAACGCTTGGCGAATATTATTATATGATGTATCTATGTATGTACATGTATATATATGTGTGTGTTCGCGAAGTATCGTTACATCTCATAATTATCAGCGTAGTGTGAAACTTTCTTCTATATTCATACATTAAATATATGCATGGTTGTGAATGTAGCAAAGAATTCGAAAAGTTCGAATATGCCGAATGTAGGTCATTTATTTTGAATTGTACAAACTGTACGGAATTGAAAGGATTAGAAACGTTTTTAAAGGTGAAATAATGATGACCTGAAATCGCACTTGGATCAGTTTTTGGCTAATAACGATTAGAGGTTTTATGAGCACGGAATTGTGAAGCTACCAAAAAAAAATGGTAAAAGATCATCGAACAAAATGCAAAATATAAAATGTTTTAAAGTTCATTGCTTGGATAAAAAGAATTGGGTTCTGTTTCACTTTAAAATACCGAAATTACTTTCTTGGCACGTAATGTAGGACAGTTTCCTCGAAAGAGGCTGTGAATATATTACGGAAGAATTCGATAAAATCGACAAGTTTAAATATGCAATTAGGAAACGTGTGTTGTTTATTTAAAATTGTACGAAGTCGAAACGATCGAAAAGTTTAGAAACGTTGAAAACAGCGTGCATTTTCGTACAGAAATTTTTGAAATGTAAACGAACTGAACGCGTAGCTGTGGGAAGAATAATGAAAATAGGTTAAAATAACCGACCGTGAGAAAAAAAATTGTAGAATCGTACGATATCTCGAGATATCGCGAGCTCTTGGCATTACATACTTATGCGCATGGTGTCACTTTGAACGTTCAGTTAACCGCTAGCAGCAGTGTGGGGCGGACGTTTCCCGGTATTTCCTGTTCCACTACAACTCTCGTAGGTTAGGAAATATACCCGTGTGAAGGTTAAGGTCGTCCCCTCTTGTATTGTATCCATCAATTTCACTATTGAAATATCGGATTTTGTCCAGTGAGTGATCGTGTTCTCGTCTCTCGTTTCGAATAACGATTCGTTTTTCTAGTTTCCCGTGTACCAAGCAAATTGTTCGCGCGTGTCCGAAATTACGAAAACTCGAAACGAAACTATTCCCTTCAATTTTCTACTTATGTATATCTATGCATGTAAATATGTATACGTGTCCATTCTATTCAGGAAAGTTTCTACACATTTTATCGACGGCCAGTAGTATGAAAGAACGAACAAAAGTCAAACAGGATTACGTGAACGACCACGTTGCAAAGTAGATAGCTGGAGTTCGAGTGAAAGTACATGTTCGGTTTGCAAGCATCACAAATTTCTCTTCTGAACGACTGAAAGAAATTCTATGACGCGACATCTTGCAGCTCAATATTTCAATTGAAATTGTTGCGTCTCGCGTACAGAACTTCATTTTGAATTATAATATCAGTGTCAGTTCCCGATTGACACTGACTATTTCAATTATCAGTAAAATTCTTGGTAGATTCTGTGTACGTACGTTTCCGAAAAACTATCTTAAATTGTAATTGAACTGGTCAATTGTCATAGTTACAGTGGGAAAACCTCGATAACGAGCAATGATTTTATTGTCACGATCGTCGGCCGGTGATCTGTATTTGCCGAGAATTTAATGTTAGAATTTAAAGTACACTTTACCACGGAACATGTACATTAGATGCAAATATATGAATGCGCGTGTGTTGCAAATCGTATGCACGGCGGTTGTATAACTCGGAGCAAATGCATGTACTATTCAAATGGCAAATAATGTCAAGTATAGAATAATTTTGTGCGACGCATGATTTAGGGAAAGAGCAAAAACAGGTTAAATCATTCAACAGATTTTATCGACGTTCGGGTAGGAATTATTCGTTGGCGTTCATGGATCTAGGACTGTTATCGAATCGAATAGACTTGATTCGGTGAACGGAGCTATTTACATAGGTTTAACTCTGTTATTTATTTGAATTTTGGTCGGTCGCGGTTGTTGTGTCCGTTCGACGCTGGAATGCGGTCGGTCAACTTTTACTTGAAACAGTTCACTGTAATCTCGACGATTTTCGAAGTCGACACCAGCTTTTTCTTTTTTACGTATTGTTAATTTTAAACGACGACGCAAACGAACAATAGACGCATTTTCTCGGTCCCGTACGGAAATATTTTGGAATATTTGTGTTTCGAAATTAGCCCTTAGCACTCTAACAATTGCTGTACCATTATTTAAAATATTGTTTACATTATTAAATATGTGGGTGTCTAATCGGTAGACTGCAGAAGTTTATGCAATTTGCAATTTCTAAGAAGGGGGAACTGTCAAAAGGATTTCTGTCAAGGGATATATACTGGAACTTTTTGAAAAATTTTTCTAGCCATAAATGCATAAAGATCCACAGTCTACCAATCACTTATTAAATCTTTAATTATTAAAAAAATCATATAGAATGGAATAACTCTAGGTAGGAAGAAATATTTAATTTTTGAGTTAAAAAACAGCTCCGAGTGCAAAGGGCTAGTATTCATCGGTGAAGAATAATCATAAACATTTATTTTCAGGAATTTAAAAAATGTCGGCGAAAGCGATTCGCGAGGCAACAGGGAAGGACCTAATTAACCGTAAACTTCCTTCTGGCACCAATGCGGTACAATGTAGATTCGTGACCATCACAGAAGACACAAATTGGTCGGATGTGTTAAACAGCAATCCGTGGCTAAAGTCGGAGAAGCTGGTTGTGAAGCCCGATCAACTGATCAAACGACGCGGCAAGCTCGGTTTGATTAAAGTAAACGTAGACTGGGCTACGGCAAAGCAATGGATCGCAGACAGAATGAACAAGGACCAACTAATTGGCAAGACAACTGGAAAACTTCGAACGTTTATCATCGAACCTTTTGTTCCGCACAAACAGGTAACATCTTGTCGTTACTGTGACATTGTAACACAGGATACGGAAGTTAATCGTGATCTACCGTGAACCGTAGGAAGAGGAAGCTTACGTTTGTATCTACTCTCACCGAAAAGCCGACACTATTCTGTTCCATCATGAAGGCGGAGTTGATATCGGAGATGTTGACGCGAAAGCTTTGAAGCTAGACGTACCTGTTGGAGAAGGGTTACCAGATCAGGCTACATTAATGCAGAAGCTGTTAACGCACGTAGCAAATGATAAAAAAGAGTAGGTTTTAAAACTAGTGTCGCATCGTAAATTTGGAAACATATCAATTAAACGATTATTTTCTTTTCAGAACTATTGCCAAATTTATAGAATCTCTGTACAAGCTTTACGTTAATTTGTACTTCACATACTTGGAAATAAATCCATTGGTAGTAACAGACAATGGAATTTACATACTGGATCTTGCTGCGAAGCTGGACACGACCGCTGACTTTGTGTGCAGACCAGATTGGGGAGAAATCGATTATCCACCACCGTTTGGACGGGATGCCTACACAGAAGAAGCCTATATCGCTGATTTAGACGCGAAATCCGGAGCTAGCTTGAAACTAACCATCCTTAATCCAGCTGGTCGGATATGGACAATGGTTGCTGGCGGTGGTCAGTAGAAGCGCACAGCAGTATCATTTACGTGATTAATCTGGTTCATTCTAACCGAATTGTGATTGTCAAGTCGATGCCTCTTTCACGGGACTGATCCGACACCTGTCTATTTTCTATTTACAACATTTTTTTTTTTCAGGAGCGTCCGTCATTTATTCAGACACGATTTGTGATTTGGGAGCTTCGACCGAGCTTGCTAATTACGGTGAATACTCTGGTGCACCCAGCGAGCAGCAAACTTACGATTACGCGAAAACTATATTGAGTTTGATGACAAAGGAGAAGCGCAAAGAGGGTAAAGTATTGATAATCGGCGGCGGTATTGCAAACTTTACGAACGTAGCCGCGACCTTCAAGGGAATCGTGAAGGCATTGCAAGAGTATCAGCCGAAGCTTGTGGAACACAATATCAAGATATTCGTGCGAAGAGCAGGACCTAACTATCAAGAAGGACTGAGGTACGACACGTAGTATTATTCGAAACTGTGTTCACATACTGACCATTCACGAATTTCAGAATTATACGGGAAGTTGGCAGAAGACTAGGTATTCCTGTTTACGTATTCGGACCTGAAACTCACATGACGGCCATATGTGCAATGGCATTAGGCAAGAAGCCGATCCCCGATCCGGAGACTCAAGAATTTTCCACCGCAAATTTTTTGCTACCCTCTGGACAGGATGTTGGACCCGCAGCTCCTTCGAAAAGTACTTCTTGTTCACCTACCAAACAACCGAAATTAAAAGCGAGCGAGTCCGTTGACGGATCCGCGAACAAACAACTTTTCAGTAGTAAAACTAGGGCCATCATTTGGGGGATGCAAACCAGAGCCGTTCAAAGTATGCTAGACTTCGACTTTGTTTGTCGTAGATCTGAACCGTCTGTAGCCGCTATAGTGTATCCGTTCACTGGTGATCATAAGCAAAAATTTTACTGGGGCCATAAAGAGGTACTTGATTACTTTATCGTCTTGGACCAGAGATCGGCAAGAAGTGGCCGATTTTCAAGGGATATGCCTCCTTCCCCAATTGTTTAAATATTCTTGTCTTAAAATATAAAATTTAAAATTTTCCATTTATTACTTATTTAGTAGTTTCTCAGACAACTAAAATCACCGATGTGTTGAAATATTCATAATATGATGAATGAATATTAAGAAATACAGAGAAGTTTATAACCAAACACATTGGTGATTTAAGCTATCTGGAAAACTACTAAATAAGTAACAAATTAACAATTTAAAATCTGAAAGACAAAAAGAGCACTTCTTGTCGACCTCTGTCTTAAACGATCGTCGACTTCATACTGGTGAATAATCACTAAATCGTGTCGTTTTGCAAATGTTGAATATAGGTGTTGATCCCAGTTTACAAGCAGATGAAAGACGCGATGACTAAACACACGGACGCCGATGTTATGGTCACGTTCGCGTCTTTAAGATCCGCTTACGACAGCGCGGTCGAAACTATGCAATTCCCTCAAATCAGAACGATCGCTATTATCGCCGAAGGCATACCCGAAAACATGACGAGAAAACTAATTCTAATGGCACAACAAAAAGGTGTTACCATTATCGGTCCTGCTACCGTAGGTGGTGTGAAGCCTGGTTGCTTCAAAATCGGTAATACCGGAGGAATGATGGACAATATTCTCCATAGTAAACTCTACAGACCTGGTAGCGTGGCGTACGTTTCACGTTCCGGTGGTATGTCGAACGAATTGAACAATATCATTTCCAAAGCATCGAACGGAGTGCTGGAGGGTGTGGCGATCGGAGGAGACCGTTACCCAGGAACTACTTTTATGGATCATATAATGCGTTACCAAGAAAATCCAGAAGTAAAGCTGATAGTTCTGTTGGGCGAAGTCGGCGGTGTGGAAGAGTACGAAGTATGTGAAGCACTCAAGAAGAAGAGAATTAGGAAGCCATTGATCGCCTGGTGTATCGGTACCTGTGCCAGCATGTTCAATTCCGAGGTTCAGTTCGGCCATGCCGGATCAATCGCGCACAGTAACTTGGAAACAGCCTCCGCTAAGAACGCTGCGTTGAAAGCTGCCGGCGCGTACGTGCCCGACAGTTTCGACACGCTGGGAGAATTAATGCACACTGTTTATGAGGATCTTGTTAAAGAAGGAGCAATTGTTCCTGAGCCGGAACTTCCGCCGCCAACCGTCCCTATGGATTACAATTGGGCCAGGGTAATGCATATAATACTCGATAGTTGTCTCATTCAATCAAATATGGTTCCACAGAATTCATTTCTAATCGTTGTGTAATAGGAACTCGGCCTAATACGAAAACCGGCCTCGTTCATGACATCCATCTGCGACGAACGCGGACAAGAACTATTGTATGCTGGAATGCCCGTCACCGAAGTACTAAAGCAAAACGTGGGAATTGGCGGCGTAGTTTCACTTTTATGGTTTCAACGGTGCTTGCCGGTCATGTATTGTAAATTCCTAGAAATGTCTTTGATGTTGACGGCTGACCACGGTCCTGCTGTGTCAGGAGCGCACAACACCATTGTATGCGCTCGAGCTGGCAAAGACCTGGTTAGCTCGTTGGTTTCCGGCCTATTAACTATTGTAAGTAAACTTTTACACCGAACACTTATTCAAATTTGGATGCAGATGATTCTTTGTTACTACATGACCTATATTATGAAATAAAACTGGCACTTACTAATTTTATAATTATAATAGGGTGATCGTTTTGGTGGTGCGCTGGACGGTGCGGCTCGCATGTTTTCCGAGGCCTACGATGCCGGATTACATCCGCAAGAATTCGTAAACAATACACGTAAAAAGGGCAAGCTGATTATGGGTATTGGTCATCGTATAAAATCCATAAACAACCCAGACATGCGAGTGAAACTTATCAAAGAATTCGTGATGGAGAATTTCCCTGCCAAGCCTCTGGTCGAATATGCATTGGAAGTCGAAAAGATAACAACAAGCAAGAAACCTAATTTAATTTTGAACGTGGATGGTATTATTGCATGTGCCTTCGTGGATATGTTGAGGAAAAGTGGTAGCTTCACTAGAGAAGAAGCACAAGAGTATATCGAGATTGGTGCTATAAACAGTTTGTTCGTTCTTGGAAGGAGCATAGGTTTTATTGGTACGTGCCTTCTTTTTCATATTATATTATATTATTAGATTCGAGGGAAAGCTCTGTCGTATTTTAAAGAAAATTTCTTTTCTACAATCATCTAATATATGTTTAATATTATTCAATGGTATAATTTTCATTATTTGTAACAACTTGTAGCAGTCTTTCTAATCTAAAATACGACAGACTTTCCCTCCAACCTAACATATCGTGTTGCCTGCAAATCTAACGCTACGTTTTATCACTTCAGGTCACTACATGGACCAGAAGAGATTGAAACAAGGTCTGTACAGACATCCGTGGGATGATATTTCTTACGTATTGCCCGAACAATACAATTGAGTTCATCTTCCATTTGCATTGTCTATCGTAAACGCATAATGTTACGAGTTCATTTAAGGTTTCGATAGCTGTAACGATCATGATGTCGGTCCTTGCTTGCTCATAGCCGCAAAGACATGTTAATTTACTTAGATACAGGTAATTCGAAGTTGTTGTATAGTCCACCGTAACTCTATCCATTCTTACGAATCGAAGTTGTATTCGACAATGTTGCGAACGGAAAATTTCTATACACATTATTATTATATTATATAAGACGGATTTATTGAAAACGACAAATCCGTCGGTGTTTTACTTGAAAAAAAAGAAAAACTTGAATGAACCCGTGAAATAGTAAATGTTAATTTGCGTAATTCAAGAAGAACATTCCAGCGGAGCATTTTCCTCTTTTTTAAATTTAGTTAAAAGGTGAGACTTGAATTGGAAAATCTGATAATTGATTGTTAACTACTCTATACTAGCATGTTAACTATTATGAATGATATTTATCGGTGCCAGCCCGGATTATGTTTTTCTCCCCCCGATTTAATGAGAATACAAATATTTACGTATTTTAGAAGCTTTGTATTAAAAAGTATATCAGCATTTTGTATATACGTGCATACACGAATGCTTTTATTTATACACGCGTGTACCAAAATGTCCTAATTGCACATATTATATATGTGCACGATACTACAGCAACAATTTGTTGCGCAAAGTAGGTTTTCTCTCACGGCTAAAAAGTATACAAACAGGAAGCAGTGGCTAAATAAAATATGTCCAACATTTAAGTGGTATCGTCGATTTTTTTTACTTAGCCCCATTGAAATTCGTGAATGAATTGTTATTATAATTACAAATAACGTATAAAAATGATTACTCTGTGCAATAATATTTTTGCTAAATAAAAGCTGTAGTATTTTCGAAAGTAAACGCAGGCAAGGAGTATGTGAAACCATGGTGTAGTAGTGTCTTTCTATTTTTATTAAATCCCGTAACGATTGAAAAACATTCATACATCGATTAGGGGTAAAAGCACCTACATCGGTAAAAAAAATAAAGAAATTAAAAAGAATACGATTTTCTAGGCAACGTGTAAACGTTGCGAAACGAATAATAAATTGGTAATGAGCTCTCGTAAAGATAAACGTTCGAAAAATACTTATTTCGGGTGACAAGCCCTTAAATTCAAATAACACGTTTAGTATTTACATTGATAAAAATATTCACAAAGTTCGAGCGGTCTAGATCTCTAATCGAACCATTTAGCACTTTCAATATCATGATCGAGTTTATTATAAAGAGAAGCGAACAAATTTCGTCTATCATTAAGATCACAGGCTTTACCGTTCTTTAGAGAAACGAGACAGAATAGATCTTCGTATTCCACGGAGTAGTCGACATTCAAGAATAAAGAAACTTTCACTTTATTGAGTTTCTGGAATGTCGTCGGCAGCTATATTAATAATTCTCTCGCTTTGTGGTGGTGGTCTGTGACGGCCTAACCAATGTATAAATTTCCTTACTAGTTGTGGCACAATAATATTATTATAGTACGACATTCCAGTGAGCAGAACGGTGAAGCCGACAAGCTGAAAAGAAAGAAAGAAGTACATGTAATAAAAAGTGAAAATAAACCGTAGGCGGTGGACAATGAATAGCTTACTTGCAAATAATGAAACTTCTGCCACGTAAATGCCAAAGAGAAAGCCCAAATGACGAAAGTTCGAACACTATCTAAAATCATTCTCGTCGTAGCACTCATTTCTTTGGTAACGCTGACACCCGCAAAATTAAAGAATGCCATGCTGAAAGCGATACCTGTACAAAAAGATAATACGAAACGTTAAGTTCTCAGTTACTTTAACGACGTTAGAGGTACATCGCAACTAATTGCTGACCGAGCATCGCTGACAGCAAACGTCCACTGTTTCCAATCTGAATAAACCCATCTCTAATTGCTTCGAGTGTACCTCGTGAATTATCAGCGAACGGAGGTGGAGCGTGTATAAAATTCAGTGGTATCATTAGCAAACATATGGTGGCGAATCCAAAAACACCTGAAAACATGTACGCGTTCAAATGTTGTATATTTGAGAAACAAATGGTTTAAACATACCCTCCCATCCGACCGCTTGCAACGCCGGTATGTTCTGACCGGCTACAAGTTTCTCTTCGACCACCATTTGAATAGCCGTTATCACCTGTAATCGCGGAAATTACAAAATTGTTAAAAGCATATTCGTAGACCGCGGGGATCTTCTATTTCAATTGTGGGAAGCAGTAAACAAAAATTTATTTTATCCCTTAATAGTCTTTCCACATTGATTTTATATTTCACCCAGTTAATTTCTTCGTATAAATACGTAAAGATCCATAATTATATTCGTTATTCGTAATCTCACCTGTCCACATATAATGAGCAAATCTCCAGTCAAGATAGAGTTGGTGCTCATATCCGTATCTTCCATAGTTATTACATCGCTGAGTCCAACGAGAACTAAACCGACTATCACCATACCTATGCCAGTCCATTCTCGACTTACAAGTTTCCTATCGAGAAAACCCATAGAAAGTATGGCTGTAAATATTATGACGGAACCACGTAACATTTGAAAACTGCTCGCATATGTCAGATTCAAGCTGATGTACATGATAGAGCTGGCACACGTGTCGCACAATGCAGGGATTAGAAGAACAAATGGATTGAAGACGCGTGTGCCTTTAGTCAAAGGTTTGTTATCTATAGAACCATCCTGTAATAAGAAACATTCGATAACGAACATTTAGAAATTCTACACATGTAATAGGATAAAATATCTATACTCACGTCTCTGCGTTTATAATAATGATATACTATTTTAAATACAAGAAGGCATAGCATTTCTCCTATGAACATTATGGAGGTTTGCATAAATGGATGATTGAAGTGCCTAAGCTGACCATCTTCGCCTTCTACCACTTGTTGGTCTGCGTATCTAATGGACAGGAAGATGTAATGATTCAGAAAAATATTGACATTTCACCCTTTGCACTCGGAGCTGTTTTAACTGAGAAATTAAACATTTCTTCCGACCTAGAAATGAAATTGACATAATACCTCTTACAATACTTAAATGTTTAGTTATGTTCATATGATAATGTAAAATAGGCATTTCTAGAGCTCCATAAATCTAGTGTTAAATTCTTCTAATTTATTTACTTTTTTAAATAACAGCTATTCATTTTATTGATCAATGCATAAAATCTGTTGTCTATTGATTGGACACCAACATAACTAATAATGTAAACAATATTTTAATTAGACAGCAATTTTTAGTGGCACCTCGGAGCCACCAGTCGAGTGCTAAGGGTTAATTCTTTCAATTAATTACAATGGAGTACTCACTTGACAATTAAGGTATTAAGTGACCCAACAACGACCATAAGCACAGCCAGAAGGCATTGATAAGGTGTCCATGCCATGCTTAAATAATTAGAAGACTCTATAAAAAAAAAAACAAAGAAATTGATTACTTAGAAGTTACGGTAATCTGGAGTTTAAAATTATAATTCCAGTTTTAACGATTTAGGAAAACACTGCTATACATCTCCAAGTACTTACGCTTACTTCTGTTCATATACAGTGCATTAAAAAGGAGGAGTGAATATGGGTGGATGACTATCGAGACGCGTCATAGTTCGACGTTCGCTATACTGATTAATTCTAACATTTTTAAAAAACCATTGTTCGATAAACACGTTTCCAGAAGCAAATAAATGTTACAAAGTGACTCATAAGCTACATCGCGAACAAATGAACGAACTACATACATACGTGTATATGCAACCACATATAAACATCTTTACTTTCTAAATTTGATTAAAACGTTTTCTAACGAATTCGTATACACATTGCGACAGCCACTAAGCTCTCACGTGGTGTCAAAGATGATTGGATAAAAGAATTGATTGTTTGAAAAAAAATCAAGTCACGATCGAACGAATGTTATTCGATGCCACGAACTGCTGACACTTTAAACTAACAATATCAATTTGACACCATGTAATTTGACAAGTACACGCACTTACTTTACTTGATCATATTATTCTTTATGAAATTTCGTCGAATTAATATCAAACATCACTACTCGACTATATATATAATTGTGGTGTTTTTAATTCATGGTACGTGATGGTACACGATCGCGCACACGACCACACAACAATAAATTACATGTGCAATGTATGTGTATGTGTAAATGGTATTACGAAAAATGTACTCCACCCCGCCACCCACGGAAAACCGTTCAAACTATATACATACGTAGTAAACACTTCCTAGTTCTTTGAGTGATCGTTGTTCACGAAGAGAGGACGCTTCAACGTGAACCTAAAGGACCGTGCATAGCAGAGAGCTGATATGCTGATACGCTGATAAGGGCGTACTTGTAAGCAGTGATAGACGGTATTTTCGCGCATGCGCGTCCGAAAGCAGTAACGTACCTATGTCTTGTGTCGAAACTGGTCGAAACCCACGCAAATTATCATGAATTGATTTTGTTTTATTTATTTATTGTTTGGTAACGTCTTAATTAAGACATTCATATACGAATATCCTAACGTATACGTACGAAATCTCCGTGTTCTAATTGTGTTTGTAACGACGTTCGTTTATAACGAAAGTTTAAAATATTGAATATTCAAATGTTACGAAATTCTATATTGGCAACTTCAGTCTTTTAAATTTTCCAACAATTTCATATTTCATCTACTCGATTTTCCTATAAATGCATAAAGGTCCGCAGTGTAAAATATATAAAATATAATGCAATCGTGCAATTTCGAATTTTATCGCGGCATGACATAGATGACAGCACCAGGTTTGACATGGAGAACGTGACAGAGGTCTACTTCCGTCTTTTGCTTACCCCCTCCCCCGTCCCAATAATTAGTTTATGTACCATCCTTTAGGTTCATGCGCTTTAATCAGTTTCCAGCATTGCGCAGTGCTGAAGCACTCAAATAATTTTTACCGCTACATATTTACTAGGTATACCTATGTAGATACTGGATACTTAGAGAACATATGACGCGTTCGGCAATAATCGTTGCTCTATTTATGTCATCAACACATGGAAGAGATATGTAGACTAATGTAAAGAAAACAAAAAAATAGAGAGACAACTCTGTATTCTTGCACAATTATTGAAATTTCTTATATGAAAATAGAATGGCATCGTCAAAGCCAACAGAAAAGTTATCCGAAGTTTTGGAGTTGTTCCTATTGCCTAACTATAATATTGTATCTACTACTTATCTTGATCTCCTGCTAACCCATATTTCTGAGTATATAAAGGAATGTAAGTAAACAATATCAAATGTACATCGTACATTTTCCAATCTATTCTCTTCTTTATTTTTACAAGTTTGGAATATTCCATTTTAATAGTATAGTATAATAGCTTTAATAAACTCTTTAATTTTAGCTGATACAGGTGAACATTGCATATTGTTTCGAGAATGGGTTTCGAAAGCGCTAAATATTTGGACCTCGAATGGAAAGCCTTCTCAGTCTATAAGCGTTTTCACTTTGAAACTTGTGGGACTTATATCTCGTAATGAGATACATTTTCATTATTGGCAGTACCAGAATGTATATAGTAAGCTACACAATATTTTCGAATTTCAAGAAGACAACGTAGCGTCTTCTATAAAGATGGCTTACACTACGATGCTGCTAGAAGTGATCCAACATCGAAGTGGCAGACAATGGGTTATAGATTCTGGTGAATATAACAACTTTAAGGGGGTAGACCTGTTTCTCTGTTCTCAAAAGAGCTAGACAAAAGATCAATCTAGACCGCTGTAGCCCTCGTAATTTGTATTATTCGGGATTATGCTACTGATATATTATGCTATTTTATGCTACTGACTCCCTGAAAAAAAGTTTTCTTTCCGTGCTTTCCTACCTTTTATATTTTTAATAGATATAATAATGCAGACACGTTTTGAAAACCTCCTGGCTCAGATTGATTTTTTATCTTGTGCTTTTGACACTAACATAAACGAGTCAACCGAGTAATAATAATAATGTTAATAATAATAATCATATCCACTTTGTAGGGGTTTGGAAAAATGTTCTAAAGTACGCACATTGGAATCACACTATGTACGTCACACGAGAAAGTCAAAAGTTTCTGTGTTTTCTCCTTGTAAATGAACAACACAACATCAGCTTTTGTAAAGATGTTATCTTAGCGATCGCAGCACCATTAATGACCAACAATTTTGAATCTCAAGTGTGTCATAAGTTGGAAGACAACTATTTAGAGCAGAACAAATTGTTGTGTACCACGTTGGATTTATTAGCCAACCTTATCGAACATACATTATTCGTGAACATGGAGAACACTATACCCGAACTATGTCAGGAGGTTATTAATTTGGACACCAGAGTGAAAGCCCTGTTCGAAGCGTGTATCAGCACAAAATTTTTGCTTCACGTGCATAAGCTGTTAGTTCTGTGTTTGTTTATTCCATTGAAACGTGATCTCAGAGAAGGACGGGAAACCATTGACGCTGAGATCTCGCAGAACTTTTGTTACGATATGTGTTACGTATCTATGATGCTGCTATCAAAAAGGTATATAACAGAGATCGTGAGAACAAACAAGTTTTTAATGATTTACTGGAAGAAACTTCAATCGTTTCGCGAATTTCTTCTATCACAACAACAGCACAAGTTTGAACATCAGTGTATATGCATAATGGTAAGCATCTTCTTACATAATTGTTAGCAAACAATTTCAACGTATTTCTTGGGTTAACAGATCATACCCTTGGCTGTATGCGTGAAACAGACATACGTAACTCACGATATGTTCGACATGTTCATAACTAAAATGTGCGATGTAACGTGCACAGCGGTGCAAAGGCTAGCGTACAATATTAGAGACACTATATATAAAAATGACCTACCTTTGCCACATATTTGTAAAGTATCTATCGACATAATACTGGAAATGATGGATATCATGGACAGGGTATGTACGTGTTACATTATAAATTGTATACATTAACTTTAATCTAGTCGTTTACAATTGTAACCGATCTCGCAACAGGATATCGCGGTAATTACGTTTCAAACATTGTGCCATGTGCTCAAGAACTTTGTACCAAATATCTGCAATGAAGTATATGAAACAGAGGCAAACTGTATGGGAAATGCACAAAATGGATCAAAGAAAACGATGCTTGTATCTCCTTTGGAAGGGAATCCTGTAGTTGAACATCCTACGTTATTAGCGTCGCTTCTCGACGGTTTAGCAGTGATGACGGAGAAATTTAAGTTGAAATGGCGAGAGTGCGTGGAAACTATATGCTTGTTGTCCCTCGGCCAAGAAATTTTAAACCACTCAGGTATTACATCCGTGGTATGTATTTTGTACAAATTGTAAATATTTTAAATCTTTTCAAATTTTGCACATTGTAGATCTTTGGTTTCAGATCTCCGTAAAAGCTTTGAAAGTGTGTAAACTGGCAATTCAAAACTTTATGCCACCTAATTTAGTACTACTCGTCGAAGGAGACAGCCACATGAACGAAATAGGACCAACTCTTTATAAAAGATTGCACGATGTTAATTGGGAAGTAAGGGACAGCGTGTTAGAAGTTTTAAACACTATCGCTGCTATTTCGGAAGACAGTACGTATCTGTAGTTGTTGGTAGTGTACACTATCGTGCAGTATAATTATAACACTTGTTTACAGAATATCCTGCATTCCAAGACTTTTTATTAACGAATAAGTTCCTACAAGTTGGACTTGAAATTGCTAAGACGGACAGCGAAAGTTACGTTCGAGCGTCTGCTTTATCGTTCATCTCCACCACCATTAGGATACATAAACTATGGGAAAAACAGTTATCACAGCTGAATCTGCTGGTACGATTACTAATTACTAGACTGTGGATCTTTTATTTCTTCTCTTAGTAATTTTAATAGATCAGAAATCATATATGTACATCGACAATTTAATAAATTTTCCTATAATTTCTTGTAATTTAGTATAAAGATCCGCAGTCTACTAATTACATACATAATTGTAACAATGGAATACATGTTTTCCTTGGTGTTTCAGGACCATGCGATACAGTTGCTCAGCAATGAGAGCGAAGCTATAGTTAGAAAGGAAGCTGTGATATTAATTAAGGAATTATATATCAACTATAAATGGCCGTAAGTGCGATTCAACAAAGTAGGTGGACGTTGCTTCGAAAATATAATAGAAAATGACATTTCTGTTCGTTTAGGAAAGATATCGTCGATTCTATGACACGATCAATGTCTGCAGCTGCTGTCTTCGATCTCCATTGGGAAGTGAAAACGTGCGCCCTTCATTTCTGGGGACAATTCATAAGGAAACACATGTCCGATCAAGGGGTGCTCGATGGTCATTTTCCAACAGTAACATTCTCCAAGGAACACCGAAAAATTGTGTCGTTGGACGATATTGAAATAAAGCGAAGGCTCAACAAAGCATTAGACGAATTAGCCAAGCAGAATTGCTTAGGGGTAGGTGTATAATTTAAAACAGCAAAGACATTAAGGGAATATAAAAATACTATCAAACATCTGTCTACTTATCGTCCAATTAACTCTGCAGCCGGTGCATAATGTTTTCTTATTGGAAATTTCAGGTTCTTCTGGTTGCTCTAGAAGATGACAGTGATTTCGAAGTATGCAAAACGTCGGCAGGTATAATAAGTAAATTGAAGGAGTTCCTTTTAAAGTACAAACTTAACGAACCTTTACCAGAATTACTCCCACCTAAAGACTGTGCTATATTAGATTCCTCTTATGTGAAACATGAAGCAAAGAAGGTTACGAATACCGATTCTGAAAAGGAATTTCATAATTCTGCTGATATAATTGAAGCAATAGTGGACGAGAACGATGCAAATCTTCTGGCGTCTATTTACAATAATTCGATGAAAATGGATGAAAATGAAGAACCGCAAAGCACAGAAGTGAAGAGAACGTTTCAGTTTATTTCTTGCGTGTCTAGGCAATCTTTCCTCCAAACGATTTTTAATTCAAACATAGAAGCTATCATCGAAGAGAAACAAAGATGGTTGACTACGTATACTACCAGCTTCGAATCTATATTAGACGACATACTGACGATGTATAAACAGGGAGATGTAAATTCTATGGATTGTTATTAATTGAAGTGAACGTGCCTTAACAGCTGCATGTGTATATATATAAATACTGTGTGCAGCGTTTCGTTTACATATTATTCTTGAATCGTTCTTAACTTCATTTTTTTTCATGACCTCTACTTGTAATTTTTCTATCGAATCAAGGGATTAAATGCAAGCAAGCCTTGCGAACTAAAAGATTCTCTAATTACATGCTCTTAATAGCTACCCACCGCTCTACAGGCGTATTGTAATTAAACTCGAACAACTGTTATAAGATATACAATTTATTTGGTAGAAAATGCATGTTTAGAAAAATGCATTACATCTTATATTCTTGTGTATTGTACATAGATACAGCAAATTAGAATAAATTAATGTGTAGTATCTGTTCTTTTATATGAAAAGAAAACGTTAATACATTTGATTCTTAGCATGCTTTGCGAAGAAACTAAACGCGCATCTACACAGTTAATGCTGCAAATACATTCCAGCAACAATTGGCAGACAAACGTGAAACAATGATCTTTTCAAAGGCTATTCGAATGGATTGCATCGTTAATTTCTAAATCGTTACATAAGTCATAGCGTAATTCGTTCGCAGCGAGGTTCGATCGTGTTGCAACTAGGGATGAGTGAACTGCTACTTTTGGATCACTCGTGATTCGATCACGTTCGTTCCCAATCACGGCGATTTTTCACAGTGATTCGTGATTTCCGTGATCGCTTCTGATTGACGGAGACCGTGAGACTTGCATCGCATTTTTGTTTTTATTAGTAGATTGCGAATTTTTATGTATTTATGAAAAAAATCGGTTGGGTCAACTATAAACTAGTAAAAGATTTCAAAAATTCAAGAATCTTCTAATGTCGCTTTTAATGTAACAAAGTCGTCAAGGGATGAAATCAATTTTTATGTTAGTCCTGCTTCCCACAATCAATGCAAAACATTTTTATTTTGCATAAACATCCGCAGTCTATTTATTAGATTTGTAAGACGTTTTTCAAAGTATCATTTACGTTTCCTATAATCGTTAAGTAGCGCATTATGGTATTTTCTAAAATTTTAAACACAGCATAGGTATACATACAGAAGCATAAAAGAAATTGTCTGCAGTGTTATACTATTTAAATAAACATTGCGATTACGAGATCGAGACGAAATAAGGCGCGGAGAATAGATAATTCTTTATCTTTATCATTAAACGAAGTAAATTTACGTTACATGCAGATATTTTTATGCAAGCCAATGGATGTATTAAAAAAGAAAAATAACAAATTCGATCGAGCTGAAGAATTAGAATGAATCGTGATTCTGCGATCGTTGTGATAAATCGCGGATAGTGATTTCGCAGGCAGTCGCTCGTTGCAACAAACGAAAGTATTACATGGGACGTTCAGTGCAGTTGTATAAATAAAAAAAAATGCAAAACTTAAATAGCCGCCGATTAAATTTAGACCGTAAGAAGTCGACCATTGCGCGCATCGGCACATTCGGAGTCTTGTATCAAGATACCGCGGTGGTTCGAGATAAATCGGCGAACGTAGCGGCATTGTGATTGGTCAAGGATCGAAAACGAGCCAATGAGCGTGGACCGAGGCTACGCATGCGCGGTGATCGATGCTTTCGCCGCGGTTCGGCGCGGCTTTCAGTCTTCAACTGTTCAGTCGTGCGCGGTACTTCGACCGGGTCGGGTGTAGATGCGTGTTCGATGTTGTCGATCACCTTTCCGAGCGAAATATTTCAGTTCGTGTCCAACTGATCGTGAAAACCGGCAAGTGAAGTACTCGAAGCGTGCATGAAACAGTTGTGCGCGCGTGCTCGACAAGATGTCTTTCTATTTTAATGACAAGCTGAAATTCGGCGGCAGATTGGGGGACGAACTTCTGCAAGAGATGAAACAACAATTCGACGAGGACAGTAAATCGTTCTTTGAGCCGACCGGCGGCGGCAGATCCGCAGCACGAGACCCGTTCGAACGACAAACGGCTTTCCCAAGAGTGAGTCAAACGGTTTCCGCATTTAGAAGTAAAGTAAAATACTTGAAAATAAAGTAGCAACATAATTCGTTGACATTATCTCGTTACCGATGGACAGAATCTAGAAGGTTCTATAAAAATCTGTCAAAGTTCATTGCGATCTTCTTTCTTTGTAAAAGAAAAAGGACCGTGAACCGCGTAATTACGATTATACAAAAATTGAATATTTATAGAACGGCCCAATTTCCACACCGTTTCACCCGCGTGTATTTAGTTTTCTCTGGCTACCGGTTATTCTCGTCGCAATCTCGATACGTTCCGGGCACGGAGAGCAAAACAATTTAACTCGCCCTCGTACTTGATGTACCCGTATTCGTACTTGTAAAGTAGCGATCGTGTTTCATAGTTGATTTTCACCTGTTGGTCGGGACGCATCGATATCGTTCAATTGACATCTTTCCGACGAACCTATCGTAATTCGTTGACCTCAAAAACTCGGACGAACGTGTAATGACAAATTCGGCACGCGAACCAATTCGATCCGATTCGTTGCTCGACCCGAACCTCTTCCTGACCTTCTTACGCATCTATCTACCTTGTTGTAAACAACCTTTGTTAACGTACGTGCGGCGCCATCTTTCACGATATTTCGTCAATTGATCTTGCGTTGCTTGCCGACGCGACGGCCGAATATATCGATAGGGTAACTGTACTTATTACTGCTAGTGTACGTTTTACTGCGGTATTTTTTCCCAACGAGATTAAAGTACGTAAAAATGGATATTTTGCTCGGAATAAGTTTGTACAATTCTCAGTAATCTCAGGATTTGAAGAAACATTCTTCACGAACGGTAAAGATAAAGTACATTGTAATCAATGGATTGCTTTAAATTGCATGAGGGAAAGTTTTAAATACCTATTCCTTTTCTCCTCTTGACTTAAAAAAAAATTAAGCCTTAAATATTACAGTACATTAAAGCAAAGGGGGAGCTCATTACTTCGGCACAAAAATCGGTAAGAATGTCTCTAATACTACGGCATGAATTGCAACTACGCTACGATGAGAAACGAGGTTCACTTCATAAAATAAGGAGATATTGCAAAAATTAAATGTAATGAAAAAGAACAGTAACACAAATAAGTAACAAAGTAAAGTGAAGTGCATGAAAGACAAATATTTTTTTATGTTGTATTAGGTTTTGAGGACCGCCAATTTTATTTTGTATTCAGAATACATTGCTTACGCAAATTGTTATTTCACGATAAATTAAGAATAATATTAAAATAAAGTACGATCGAAGTATCATACCACAGTAATCGGTACAGTTGCCCAAGATTCGAATGGAAGAAGCCGAGGAGCGTCGCTGTTCCTCTTTTCCGCGAGCAAATATTGACATAAACGCTCTCCAGACGCTTTTCGAACGAAGCGAGCGAGCTATGGATTTTTAAATTGCTTTCGCCGGCGCAACCCCCGAAATATTATTCGACCGAGGGAAGTGAGAATGTCATTGGTCGGATCAACGGGATGGATCGTTCTGGATCGATGTTCTTGCTCTGGAATGGAAGAGTATCAATGGCGGCTATTTTGAGAGGTCCCTCGGCGTCGGCGTCGGCGTCGGCAACGTCGTCGAAAACATTCCTACGTGTTCGAAGACACGGTCGGTGCTTGTTCGGATATCGTTAAAATTCTTCCCTCGAGAGACAATGAGAAGAAAAAGAATAACCAGCAAACACCGACTATGAAGTTACGTTTACCTATGTTTACGCTACAGGGTTCTACGGTGCATTTTATTTTTCTGTCGCTGCCTGTGCGCTCGAGTTCTTGTTTCTTTTCATTTGGTCAAATTAAAAGTTAACAGTTCACCTACCGGAAGGCTATTAATAGGATTTTCAATAATTTTGCTGTGCCAAAAGAAAGCATAAAAATGTTCTTTTACATTGCAATCGTAAACGAAACTCTTAGATAACATTATTGAGGGTGGCTTGTTAGTTCACAATGAAAAAATTGCTATTGCCATTGAAGGTTCCATTAAAAAGTGTTTAGCCATGTAACAAATTTTTCAAAATTATACAATAATCACCGGTCGGTAATGTGTTAAAATTCTCGTCTCGAGAGACAACGAGGAGAAAAAAAAATGTTCTTTTACATTGCAATCTTAAATGAAACTATTAGATAACGTTATTGAGGGTGACTTGTTAGTTCACAATGAAAATTGCTATTGCCATTGAAGGTTCCATTAAAAAGTGTTTAGCCATGTAACAGATTTTTCAAAATTATACAATAATCACCGGTCGGTAATGTGTTAAAATTCTCGTCTCGAGAGACAACGAGGAGAAAAAAAAATGTTCTTTTACATTGCAATCTTAAATGAAACTATTAGATAACGTTATTGAGGGTGACTTGTTAGTTCACAATGAAAATTGCTATTGCCATTGAAGGTTCCATTAAAAAGTGTTTAGCCATGTAACAGATTTTTCAAAATTATACAATAATCACCGGTCGGTAATGTGTTAAAATTCTCGTCTCGAGAGACAACGAAGAGAAAAAAAGAACAACCAGCTACCCGGACGATGAAGTTACGTTCAACTATGTTTACGCTACAGGTTGTATGTTGCATTTTATTTTTCTGTCGCTGTTGAGCCCTCGAGTTCTTCTCGTTTGTTTATATCTAATAAGTTTTCAATTTTATAACGAGTTATATCTATAAATATCGCTTCGAATTTGCGAACTAACAGGACAGGGTGTGTTAGAACCCAACCCCAACCCCATCCCCACTCTGAGACCCGGTTCCATTAAACGCCCCATTCGAACGAAAGAGGGTAACAGCGTCCTGGTTCAGGGATTCGAACGAGATCGATAACGTCTAGCTCGACGAGTCTCTCATATCGCGCTGGTATTGTACAATTTCACTGTTTCTCCGCAAATCTTCCAGCTGTGATCATTGATCAACGTTGACGATCGATAACAGGAAGAAACGAGACGAGCACCAAAGTAGTCGTACGCGGAGTCCTTCTAAATGAAATTTAAAACTATTTACTTACCGTACGTAAAGTCACGAAACGAGAAAATCCTTCGATCGATCGATCGAACGACCTTGCCACGTCAGCTATGCTCGTTGCAAACGCGTTAAATCGTAACGGAGAGAACGAGGGCGCCCACGGTGACTCGCGATATCCTTCGAGTCGTTCGTTTGACCATTTTTTTTTACCATTGAACCCAATTCTACGACCGAACGGATTAAAAATAGATCCCGCCCCGCTTAAACGCTCCGAGTAACTGCTTGTCAACGGGAAAATCCTGTACCGACACTGTGTACTACGCGTATAGGTGTTTTATCTAACTACAAATAATCGTACAATGAGACCTTTGGACAGAGAACAAAGTAGAAATTACGAATCAGGTTCAATTTGCTTCGAGTTCAAGCAAAGGGTTCGATCAATTAAGGGATGTCGAAATGCTTGGAGAGGACAAAGTAGAAATAATTTAATTTTTTCAATAGGGACAACAATTAGCATACGTGATCGAATCTCGATTAATACTAAACCTATCGAGCCTAAAAAATAACTGGTACAACAATCATTTTTATTATTTCAATAATTGTAAAATAGACAATCTAGATCGGTCATTTCGATCGGTGGTGATAGGTTGAGTGTTCATTTAGAAGTTCATATACAGGGTGGACCGCCACATTTTGCCATCTAGATTTACGTCATTATTATTACGCATAGCAATAATACTAGACTCTCTGGTCAATAATATGAATTCAATGTGATAATGTGATAAAAGAGTCGAGATTTCCTAACAAATCATAATTAAAATATCTCCTAAACTAATGATTTTTTTTACACAAATAGATTAATACTTCTTTGTAAAGAATATGAAGGAGCATCAGCTGATGCAATAAAAAATGTATGATTCCATTTAAGAAAAACATTAATGACCTTCATATGTCCTTTACACGTACACCTACAAAAAAATGTACCATCAGAAGGCGCCCTTCTCAAAACCATTCAACTTCATCTGAACCATTATTTGCTGAGCGTAATAATAATGACGTAAATCTAGATTGCAAAATGTGGCGCCCCACCCTGTAGAAGAGCAAAAATGATCTACGAGAATACTTATGTATTTTTCTTCGCATTCTGGTTGGACTCGCGGAATCATTGAGGATCGGTTGCGAGGAGGGAACG
>CM052326.1:13026566-13040266 GCA_028455615.1 Lasioglossum zephyrum | reverse complement strand
CTAACATTTTTACAGCTTAGAGCCTACACTTGATTTGAGCCGCCATTGGGCCCCGAATTCGCAACATTAATTTTTTTTTACATAAAAATTCAATTTCTTTAGGAAAAATTAAGTGTATGAGAGTTTTCTTGCAACTTCTATTTCTAACTTGAGCTTGAGGGCCGCAACATTTTTACCGCTTAGAGCCTCCACTGGGCCCCGAATTCGCAGCATTCATTTTTTTTACATAAAAATTCAATTTCTTTAGGAAAAATTAAGTGTATGAGAGTTTTCTTGCAATTTCTAGTTCTAATTTGAGCTTGAGGGCCCTAATATTTTTACCGCTTGAGGCCTCCACCTGACTTGAGCTGACACTGGGCCCCGAATTCGCAGCATTCATTTATTTTTACATAAAAATTCAATTTCTTTAGGAAAAATTAAGTGTATGAGAGTTTTCTTGCAATTTCTATTTCTAATTTGAGCTTGAGGGCCCTAACATTTTTACCGCTTGTGGCCTCCACTTGACTTGAGCCGCCACTGTGCCCCGAATTCGCAGCATTCATTTTTTTTTACATAAAAATTCAATTTCTTTACGAAAAATTAAGTGCATGAGATTTTTCTTGCAACTTTTCTATTTCTAACTTGAGCTTAAGGGCCCTAATATTTTTTTACCGCTTAGAGCCTCCACTTGACTTGAGTCGCCACTGGGCTTAGGATGTTATTCTCGAATCTGACAAGATATGGTTCGACGCGAGAAATAAGGAAACGAAGAAACAACGGTCGTCCGTCGCAGGCCCGATTCCAAAGGCCGTGACACAGTTTCCCCGAGGATCTGTTCGTATCGCCGGAAGAAGCCTGGCTGACATTCACCCAGTTCGCTCGGTTCACGGCTGTTCGTAACTCCGCTCCGATGAATTTTTTCCTGTCGCTCGACTCGGTTTCTCCTTGGATCTCGTACTCCGTCGCGTTTCGATCGCGCCACCAAAAATACACGCGGCGACCGGCGACGCGACCAAAACGAACTCGCTCAACATCTTTTCGGTTCGATTCATCGTCGTTGTCGACATCGGCATCGTCATCGTCGATGCAGTTTCTGCTACTTACGGCTGGGGCCACGAGAGGCAAACGATTCGACTGAATATATATGTATATCGGGTTGGAATGAAAGTTCGTAGCGTTTGTAAATTATAATTGAAAGCTAAAATTCAGATATTTATTCACAGATTTATCCAATAACATATTTTTCTCACCGCGGACACCTCTGGACATATTCCACCTTTAATGTAACCCACCTTTATTCTAAACTGCAGGTCCCGTCGCGAAATAATTCTCACTAAGAATTAAAAAAAGCGACGTTAAATAATAATTAAAAAAGAAGAACATATTTTCCATTCTGTTCTATTACATTTCTGCCATTTTCTCGTGTAACTTCTCGCGTTATTGAATAAACATACGATTAAATACCTGAATTTTGTCTTAGATGCTTAATTTGATAACGCTACGAACTTCTTTTCCAACCCAATACATACACAAACAGGGAGACATATCTTATTCTGTGTAAACATTTGATTTTGTTACTCGTTCATTTTTACTTGATTTTTATTATTTTCAATCTGATAAAGTTGCATTTTCACGTAGATGTTGATTATATGAAATTTGTATTTATTTCCTTACAAATTACTTTATTTAAAAAATAGAATAGTGTAATGTAGGAACAATATATGTATATTATCCGATATTACGTATA
Source organism: Lasioglossum zephyrum (assembly GCA_028455615.1). NCBI lineage: Eukaryota > Metazoa > Arthropoda > Insecta > Hymenoptera > Halictidae > Lasioglossum > Lasioglossum zephyrum. Next base: position 13,038,540 of record CM052326.1, on the reverse strand, counting down.
AAATATTTATTTGTGAAAAGATAGACATATTTGTATCACGATTCTGTTGTTTCTTACAGTTCTTTATGTCCAAATGTTTACTGTACAACTATCCACCATTTTGAATTATCTTGTGACGTGACTGTGGTCATCGGATACTGTTATTTTAGAACACTGCCTCCTGTGTATATCCTATGGTGGTCGACAAACTCATTAGTCAAAAGAGTGAAAGCTTTTCCTTTACATGAACCGTTTTTAGAAGTCGGTTAAACTTAGGTACAATGAATAAAACATTGAATCTAGATTAATTTTAAACACGTCATTCACGCAAGAGCCGCATTCGAGTAGCCAAAGAGCGGCATGTGACTCTTGAGCCTTAGTTTGTCGACCACTGTTCTAAGGGATACATCATAAAGCCAAACGTTCGATAACCACAAACGGTCGAGAGATCACGTACAGAGATACCTTTGATTCTTCGAATCGACGCTTCGAGTCATCCGTTTTCCTTCGCCACAGAGCGGCTTCGAACCTTATTCGGTTCGTCGAACAAATTCCGTTTGTTCCAATTAAAGTAGCAAGGAGAACCGAATGCCGTTTCCCGCTACTAATCACTATCGCAGTAGAAATGTACCTCTAATCGAAATCTTTCCGCGATCTTGCTCGAGCTCGCTTTCACCCGTAAATCGACCCGTCGTAGGTTTTATCGGAAGAAAACCCTCGGAGCATTGCAGGAGGGTTCACGGACTTGGGGATTGTCATTATTATTTGCGGACGCGAAGTCTCGGCCGGCTCGACCGAATTACACCGGCGTGGGTGAACGGGAAATACATAGGCGTCGCGAATACGTGCATGCGTCGAAAACTATATATAGTTTCCTCGTGACGTAAAACCCGTAATATACGGCGTCACAAGAAGTTCGCCCACGCGAATTGGTTGTACACCGCGGTCGCGTTCGATCCTTCGCGGAGCAGCGAAACGAGAAGATCGTTTTCCTTCTTCCCGTGGATGGAACGCTGCGAAACAACTTGCGTGACTAGTAGTTAGAGGTTGGCGGGTAACCGAGAAATTTTTGGCACTCAAGCGTCAGCACCTGAAAATTTTTGATACCGGAGTACCCGAAATCGGGTCCAGCGAATTGTGGCCAAACGAGAAAATTACGCAGTTATAAAAAAATTAATGTCGATATACGATCACTGTCCGTGCAGAATGCAGGCGGTTGGACATTAAACGCGACTTTACTGTACCGTGTTTAGGTAAGCCATTGGGGTTGAGCGGGTACAAGAAAATTTGGATTCGGGTCTCCGGACAATATAAATTTTTGAGTTACCGACCTTATTTCGAATTTGGGTACTCGCCCACCCCGAATGACTAGCTTAACACAAAAAGTACCGTACACAGGAAGCGATAAACAAGACAAGACTTATAAGAACGACAGGACTTTACTTAGATTTCGTGCAATTTTTGTCGCAATACGGGCTCGGATAAATAAATTTATCGAATCAATTTCCACGCATGCAAAGATGTCATAATTTCAATAATTATAGAAAATTAAAATATAAGTCCGGTCATTTAAATTTCGTGCAATTCTGATCGCAATATGTGCTTGGACAAAGCAAGTTGTCGAATCAATTTCCACGTGAGCACGTAATAATTTCATTAACCCTTCGCTGCATTTTTTAATGGGGATGAAAAAATTGAATGAAGGTCAGTTTGTGTTTCGTTTAAGGGAAAAATATTGAAAACAAATTAAAACAACATTTTCAGAAAAACAAACATACATGGTAAGAAAGCACATCTTCAGTTTACTTATGTAGCAAATTTGTTAACTGTATCAAATATGATACGCTATGCAGCGAAGGGTAAATTATATAATTGAAACATATAGTTAAATATATAGTTAAAAATGAAATATATAGTTAAAAGCTCGGTGCTTTGTAATTTTCTCGTTTTGCCGTGGTTTTACATTCTTGTATTCCTGTTTTCTGGATCTATCGTTTAACGACGAACGTGAATACGATGTTTCAGGGATTCCCGTTCGACGACGAGGGTTTCGGTAGACGCAGCGATATCCGATCTCACTTGGATCAGCTAGCTGCCCGTCACCCAGAATTCGCGGACCACTTGCTCGGCCCGGCCTGGGGCGACATACCTTTCCACGGTTCGCTTCGCACTCGAAACCGCCGTGACTCCGGGAACGGGCTGAACAACAACAACAATTACCAAGGGTACTCGGACGAAGACGCGAGGTCGCAGGCGAGTGGAAGCAGCGCTGCCAGCGGGGCCAGCGCGGTCAGCTCTCACGGTGAACCGGAAGGTAGCCATAACCATCGCGAGAAATCGCGAGACAGACCGGACACCGAACACCAGCAATTCACTGGGAGAACCCAGATACCGCAGTACGGATTTCGCAACACCGTTGACATAGGACAGCACCGTCACAACATGGACAATCCGGACAAGGGGAACCGCGGACAGCGGTCCATGTCCGCTCCGCCGGAAAACAGGCAACAACAACCCCATCAGTGTCATCACAATTGTCAGCAGCAACAGCAACCACTGCAATCGCAGCCACAGCCGCAGCCAGGGCAAAGATACGTTTCGAGAATAGATATAACGCCCCAACACAATCAGCCTCAACAGCAACAACAACCTCAACCTCAACCTCAGCCTCAGCCCCAGCCACCTCAACAGCCACAACAACAGAAACCAACCTCGCAGCAACAGGGCAACGTCAGACACATACCGATCTTTGTCGAAGGAAGAGACGAGCCTGTTTTGCCTAGAAACATCGACGAGCAACATTTCAGAAGAGAACCTTCTCCCACACAGTTCCACACGCCTCCTCATTTCCAAAGACCGTCAGCGTTCGGACAGTCTCCTTTCGCGAGACCCCATCAGTGGTCCCCGCACTTTCAGGATTCGTTTTATCCGCCGGAAACTGGTTACGAGCAACCTCCGCGTAGACAACAACAGACTCACGGCTTCCAGCATCCCCGACAGCAGCAACAGCAGTACGAAAAGCAACCGCAATACGAAAAGCAACCGCAATACGAAAAGCAACCGCAATACGAAAAGCAAGCACAGCCGCAACAGCAGAGACAGCAATATGCTCAACATCCGCAACAGCAACAACAACGACAGCAAGATACTTCTCCTCCAAGGCCCAAACAGATCGTGCCAAAAGATCCTTTGGAGAGGGTAGCCATGGTTCAGAAGGAAGTCGACTCTCTCGCGGAGCAAGTGAAGGCATACACGGGCAACTCTCGAAAAGACAAGCAATACATGTACCTCGACGAAATGTTGACCAGAGAGCTGATCAAGCTTGACGACATCGAGACAGAGGGGAGAGAGAACGTGAGACAGGCGCGAAAAAATGCGATAAAGACCATACAGGAGACGATCGGTTTGCTGGAGTCCATGGCCCCCCTCGCGTCGCAGCCAGCGACGCCGCAACCAACGGAGAAGCCGATAATCCCGACAGTTGGCGATCAGCCTGAATCCATGGACGTGGATCGAAAACAAGAGGAGCAGACTAACGAACCAATCCCATTGCCCCCTGGACCCTCGTCACCGCTAAACAAGAAGTCTGAAGAGACGGTTGAGATGTGCGAGGCGGAAATGAAGATGACTACCATCGACGCGGAACAACCGTCGAATCCACCGATCGACAGCGCTTCCGCAGAGTCGATGGACACCTCCGCTACTGTTGCAGAGAAACCCGAAGAAAAACCCACAGAACTGACTCCGATGGACGTGCAAGAGGGTTCGGAAGGATCGAACCTCGAAGACAAGAAGCCGAACGAGGGAAAGGTCGCGATGGACGTTCCTGAACAGAACGCACCTGATCAGAAGAAAGTGGAGAACGATTGCAGCTCGGCGCCGTCGGACGTTGTTCCAGAGAAACTGTCCGGTGAATCGACGACCACCGTCCAGCCGGATGTCACTGCCAACGAACAGAAAACCGAGCCACAAGAGCCCGCGTCTGAGAAAATGGAAGTGGATGGGAACGTGAAACAGGCGCCGAAGGTCCCCAAGAAAGGCAAGAAGACGAAGAAGCAGACAACGGCTTCTCCTGTTTGCGATACACCGATACCATTGCCACCGCCGGAGAGCGCGGAAACGAAAGCGAAATAGAGGAAACGTTGAATTCCGAGTTCTCGGGATAGAAAATACGTTTCGTCGCGTCGAGATACAACGGTGATCGGTTTTCCATTCCATTGGTACCAACGAATGGAGCACGACTAGCGCTTCGTCGACTACGAAGCGTATCGTATCACAAAAAACAACAACAAAAAAAGAAGAAAAAAGCTCATCCTACTGTATCACTATCCGTGTACGAGTAGCCGTCGTGTTTTACTCGCGCTAGCTTATGTCTTTTTAACCTTTGCTACCAATTCGAAGCGTCGTGGATCGACGCGTTCCCAAAGTCGATCGTGAACGGTCGTTGTTCATCCGTGAGGAAACAGCGTCGAACAACGAATTACCTATTTTTTTTTTGTTTGTTTCTGTTTATTATCGTTGCGCACGCTGCTACTTGCATTTCGATGATCCTTTTCCTCGCGAGTCGCGATACTCTGGTTTGCGAGACCGGTCCGAGTCGCGACGATACAGCGAAACGAAAAAGAGATCGAACAGTGTTCTCTATTCTCTTCCTTTTTTTCTTTATCTTCTCAATGATTTCTACCGTCGGAGATTTTCTTCCTTTCATACCAAACCGAGATGACACACGTACGCGTGAAAAGCACAACAGGTCTTGTACGTAGCGTACGTATTTTGGAGACTGACTCGATCCTCGTCGATAATTATTTATCGAACTTTTTACAATGAAGTTGCATCTAGCTCCCTGAAGATCTTCGCCTGCTTCAGCATCCTTTGTATTTGATTGGCAAGAAAGTAATTTCGGTATTTCAAGGTGAAATAATACCGAGTTAAGTAAAATAAAATCTCTTATTCATTAATTACTCGGATCGAAAAATTAGGCTCTCTGTTTCACCTTCACATATCGAAATTGTTAGGTTGGCAACTAAGTTCGCGACCTCCACATTGTCTCGAACAAAGTGATTTACATACATATGTATATTTTTTAAGCCCGATTGTTTTATATGAAATTTTAATCGCAAAATTCAGAGCTGTTCACTGAATGAGATTCTAATGATACAATAAATGAATTACGAAATGAAAGATCGCGAATTTACAAAGTTGCCAACTATTCTCGCCAACCCATTATGTTCGGCTTAGTCGACGCAGTCGTAAAAACAGTTTCCTTATCTTCTACACGATCTCTGTCCCTGCTTGGAACAGACGATGGGAGCTAGATCGCGACTTCACTGTATATCCGTCGGGAATGTACGTTGTCGAGCGGTGTTGGCCCATTTCTAATAGTATTACAGCACGAAGTCCGATCACCTAACTTAAATATTATTATCGTTGTTGTTATTATAATTATTATTTATAATTATTATTTATAATTTATTGAAGATCCGATCGCGCCGAGTACACGGCTTGTCCGGTCTCGTCGGCGAAAAACGCTAGCGCGCATACAAACCGTGTACATACTGTTAGGATCTTATTTCTCTCTCGACCTATAAGAAACGATGCATCCCCGTTCGAGTAGTTCTCGACGCATAGGAAGAAAACGCACGAATTTTACGCACAGTTCTTGACCATATTTCTTCTTAACGTGACGCTGGATTGGGCTGCATTGTTTTCATGGTTCTTCGTTCAGGGTGATACTCATTATGATTTTCATGATTTGTTTTCTTTTTTTTTCTTACCTCTACCACCTTCCTTCTTCCCCTTTCCTTATCTATTCCTCTCCTTATCATTTTCGGAATAATGTTGTTTACGTATGCGTAGTGATCGCGTGCCTAAGAGCCAGAATTTTTGTATTTTTCCGACTAGAAGCGTGTGAATGTGCTTGAACTGCGACTGAAACGGAGCGAATGATATAGAGAAAGAGGTACGTGTAGTGTGTGTGAGAGAGAGAGAAAGAGAGAGACAGAGCGAATCGCGATAGATTCGTAACGAGAGAAGCTGTGCGTTCGAAGGTTGTATAAATATGAGGCGAGAATGTAATTATTTTATGAACAAACTCGTTCAGTGAAAATACAGTGTCTGGTCTTTGAATCCGTACGGAGATACGGTTGTTCCTTCCATCCGTCCTGAACGTGTCCGGTGTTGGCAAGGTAAACGTACTGATAGTTGATCATTTCAGAAAAATTCTCCGCGCGAATTTAATGAATGTTAAACAGTCAGACTCCGTGTCTGAAAATTCTAATTAAACTTCTTCTTACATTGTCTAAGAAAGAATAAGCGCACAGTCTTCTTAAAAATTTCTTTTTTAATATTGCATTGTCATCCAGTTCTGAGCTATGTTGAACCGATATTTTGAATATTGTTATCTAATTTTCAGTACTTTGATATTGAAAACTCTTTCAAAAATTTACAGACGCAGTTGTTTCCTCTTTCTTGAAAAGGATCCATATTGGGATCGAAACGTTGAAAGTTTAACCAAACTAGCACGATTGCTTTAATGTAATACTGATCGAACCTTTGCGCCGATATCATCTTCTTGTTATATGCTATGTTGAAAGTTTCAAGTCTCTAGCTCATCGGGAGGATAGTTTAACATCAATTGCAAGATTTCTACGGAACAGATAGGCACACAGACAAGAAAGAAAGCTTTAGAAACGTGGTAAAATAATTTTTTTTAAATAATCGTATTATTCCAATTTTATTCCTTAAATTTTTTCCTGAAAAATGGTCAACTGATACGTTGTCGATTACTGGCACTTAACTTTACCGTTGCTCGTCGGGATTTCCGATGGACCAAGCTGGAGAGCAAAACACCAAGCATAATTTCGTGAAAAATTTCACTCGAAAATAACCGAACGTCGATGCGGAGAGTCGCGGCGAGGGCTGTTGGATGTTGGCTCGGGTCCAGCTCGATAAATCGAAATAAAAATGTTCCGTGAAACGAGTCTCATTCTCGAGGATCCTTCGAACCGCGAAACCATTCTTGACAAATAAATGTCGAACCGCGAATTCGCGAGTTCTTCAATTCAGTATATTTTCGATCTTGTACAGGTACTTTGCAGACTTTGTTCTTCGCGGAGCGGGAGCACCAACGAAATGAAATAAAACATGTACATCGGGTACAATCGAAAGAGCTTGTCCGAAAACGAAGTTAATTTTATCTCGATACATTCGAAAAGACTTCCGGCCAATGCACTCGACCGGCGCGAAGTGCCGACTCTGTTATACGTGATTTCGTTTAGTTACCAAATACTTTCCGAACGTCCAATCGAACTTAAAATACTTTGCTAACAAATTTAAACGTTTCTCCGAATTATTAAAGCGCGTAACGGTATGCGGTATACAAAATCGAATTGTTCTCGCTTGTTATACAAAACGTTCTCAATGAATTCTGGACGACTCAATAATCGGTAAGAGTCTGAGAGTCGAAATATTGGGAATGAATGCAATCGAAATGGAAAATCGTGCACACTTTGTCAGCATCCGATACGAACGTCGTCGAAAACTTGGCACGGCGCGTGCATACGGGACGTCTAAAAATAGAAGGCTGCTTAGATTTTGAGAAGAGCAGGTTTTTGCGTCGCGACGCCAACTGCCTCTGGGGAATCCCACTGAAGATGTCGGTCGGACGTTTCTTACCGACATTCTGGACCAGCTCCCTGAAAATCGCCGCGGCATTTCAACCACGATTCGTTTACACTTCAAACGATCAACTCACGGTAAGTGGAGATGTTGAATCCCGTGCATTTCGCTTCGTATAATTCAATTGTTAGGTCAAAGAGGTAATCACACTCTGCGAGTGCGCGTATCACACCAAGTACGAGAATATAGTGGAGCGGCAAGGAGAGAGTTAAAATATTTTAGAATATTTCAAGTACACAGGATGCCTCCCAGTGGAAGAGGTAGGCGAAGGGACAGTGATCGTAGAAATCCTCGATCTTCGTCGCTCCACTATATCTATACTCTAAGAAACAATCGATAGAAAATCCGTGGGGTTACAGCAAAAGCGCGTATATTCCGTCAATTACATCGGATTGATCAATAATATTATAAAATTATTTTTCAGTGAAGCACATGTACGTGTTGGCTCGTGGTTAACAACTGCTAAACTCGACGGATCGTGTTTATTAGTTTTCGCTGTGTGTGTATGTGTGTGTGTCGATACGCGTGAAATGCAAGAAATGCTTCGATGGTAGTACCGACATTCAAATTGTGCTTGGTACTACTCCTCGAGAAGCATTCTTTTTCGAAAATTTCTGCCCTATATGGTACAATAGTTTTGTGCTTTTTCAATTACAACGAGCGTGCAATCTTCGTAGCATACGCGATAATAACATCACCGTTACGACCTAAACGTTTCTCTAAATTTTGTGTCCGATTACACGTAACGCGCATAGACTTCCCTCCACCTTCTCCTTTCACCCTTATCGGCTTCGATACCTGCATTCGTAACGCTGACAGGATGATTTTCTTTCTACTTGCTTCCGAGGTTCGAAGAAATCAACGTTGCCTACGTAGATTTCCCATCTGTGTCGATTAGCTCGTGTCCTCTTTGTATTTTGGCGATAGATTTTCTTCAATGATGATTGCACTTGCTCCAGATACTTCTTCATAGAATCGTTTTTTCTACAGGTGTGGAACCTTTCTGTGCTTTTCCAGTTCAAACTCGTCGTGATTATCTTCGTAGCATGCAGGGCAATAAAGATCACCGTAACAACCTAAACATTTTGCTAAATTTTTAGTCTGATCGCACATAACGCACGTAGGCTTCTCCTCGTCGTCGTCGTCGTCGTGCTTCTCTTCCTTTTTGACTCCCAAGTCTGTATACTTTGGTGCCTGCAATCGTAACGTCGTTAAATACATTAATTCCGTTTCTTTACTTTAACGAAGATCCAAAGAAATCAACGTTGCGTACATCAATCTCCATTTCCTCCAGTTCATCCATGTCCGCTTCATATTTTTTCTCTAGCGCTGCTTCTGCCAGAGCTTTCGCAATTAATTTTTTCGTCACGTGTTTCTCGTCGGCATCGTCGATACATTCTCCCGACTGCTAGATCGCCAAAAAATTCGTAATATAATTCCAGGCTAACGAGAATTAAGGTAAAGGCACGTTAGCTAGATTTTGATCAGCTATACTAAAGCCAGAAACACTAAGGGTGGTTACTTTGATATCGTTTACTAGTAAAAGGGCAAATGCAAATGAAAAGAAGTGAATATCATCTAAAATTTAATTTACAAATAGAGCAGATAAATGTTTCGTAAATTTTTCGAACAATTATCACGTCCAGAAACGATATTTTTCACGTTTCCTTAAGATATAGTCAATTACTGATGCCTTTGCCTTATTGTTTTTTTGAAATACATTTACCACCTTTCTGTGTACATTACTCAGACCCTGCAAAGATCTCAGTCTCGCCTGAATTTCGCTAACAGAGTCGTTACCCGACGACAATTCTAACTGCCCCAAATACTCCTGTATTAAGTCGTCGACTTTTTCTTGATCCGTTCTAGAGTCCGTTGGATGTATCTAGAAACGATAGAGAGACTGTACACCGAACAGTTGTAATGGAACTATTCGATATTGCCTCTCTTAGTGTTCAATGCTAAACTTACCGAGCTTTAAACGTAACCATTAAATATTTGTGCTACTAAATACATTTCTTTAATCATTTACCACGAGAGCATCTTTATAATTTCAATAATTAAATTCAATAGTTAAGGCTTACATTTATTTTGCTATTGCCAGCATCACCAGGCTCTTCGTCTTTCAACAACGCCAGTCTCTTTCTTATTTCGTCTACGCTCAAAGCCGTAGTTTTGTCCTCCTCTTTTAATTTTCTTAATCTATCTACTATCTCCTGATCTGCTGGTTCTAAACCTCTCTTGAATTTTTCCCAGCGATTGGCGTGTTCGTACATTACAATGGGTGGCTTCGCTGGATTTTCCAAGGAGTCCAATCTATTAAACATATTACGTCATCGTACAGATCACGGATAAAACTGGAATGAATTTAGATACGAGTATGTTACTTTTTAGTAATATCCACCGGTGCAAGGTGTTCCTCCTGCTCTTGCGACATGTCTGTAGCGTCCATGGATTTCCCTTCCTTCTTGGAATTATTCTTGTTGTGACAACGTCCGCAGACTTTCTTTACTCTTCCATCGGGAAGGGTACTCTTGTATTTGAGACACTTGCCGCAATACGAAAAACCACAACCTGGACAAGCAACCTAGATGCCATAACGGTGAAACGAAAGAATGGGAAAATGAAATCGTGATAAACAAATCGGTTGCAGACTCGGTTACGCTGCAGTTGGAAATATGAAATTTGTCGGATTTTAACTTGAGCAAAAACAGTGCAACATAACCTACGTTAGAAAACCCATGTACGAAAGAGCACTTACCTCTTTGGTAAAGAACGAGAATTTCGATTGACAAATGTTACAAGACATGCCGCATTAATTTACTAAGCTTGTTACTCTGATATTGTGCTGAATCAAACACTTGTTCTATCCTGTTGTTCTCTGCGAAAATTTCTGACGTATAAACCAACGTGTTAGCATGACTAGACTATAGAACCAATTTCGAATGTTACTGCCGCTTCCATATTGACATTCCATTCGTGTTATTGTTCCGAGAACTGATGAACGATGTTGATCAAAGTGTAAAGAAGTCATTCAAAAGCTTTTATGTCTGTTTGTTTTCAAAGTAATCATTATTATCGATCGTTGGAGAATTAACAAAGAATTAAAATTTAAACTAATTTCTGTCACGCTACAACGCCGAGCGGATTGCCTTCTTGAAGGGGACCCGAAAATTGAGAAGCGGGTTGCCTTCAGCAGGGGAACCGAAAATTGAGAAGCGGGTTGCCTTCCGAAGTGGAACCGAAAATTGAGCGACGTAACAGTGTGTATGTATTTTCCGAGAGAGAGAAAGAGATAGAGCGTGGTAAATAAATTTCATTATTGCACTTGTTACGTCCCAGATATGATTTCTGGTTATCTAGTATTAATCAAAAGTTTAAATTTGGGATAAAGCGCAGTTTCGAACCTACCTGCATTCACCGGCTTCGGTTCGGGTAATTGAGGATTCTTTTAATAATAGTATATTGACTCTAATTATAGATTTTAAACGTGAAATTCGAAGTTGGGTATTCAAAATGAGTCGACAATTTATTTAATTAACAAAAGAAAACAATCTTATATTTTTAACTAAAAATTCGGGATACATTGTGTTATTGGGGTTATTATAATTAAATGTTAGTATTTACCGTGTTGTTGGCGTTACATCCTTAAATCCAAGTATCTTGGTGTTTTTTAAACAAAACAAAACTGAACAGAACTGAACTGAAACTGAACACAAAAAACGAACTGATACTGAACTAGAGTGAAGTGAAGTGAAGTAAACTGAATTGAGGCTCCTGACGAGGAGTCGTCCCTTTTATAGTTTCTGTATTCTTTGTTCTAAGCTTTATCTTTGTGGGAACGGATGTATCTTCTTCTTCGCAAAGGTTTCTTATTAAAGTTGTCGTCTGCATTTTGGTCAGATTTCGGTTCTCCACGGTCAGTTCCAGATAGTTTTTAGTGGTGTCGAGGTTTTGTTTATCATGGACTATTTTTGTAATCTTGTGCTGAGTATGGTCTACGGAATCTTCGCTTGTCTAGTCGTATTCTGATTATAATTCGGATTGTTTTTAGTAAGTTCTGCTTAATTCTATCGTTCGTAGTGTGATATAACATACGATACATTTTTAATATTATGATTAATATTAGTGTTAGAATTATATTACCCTGCGCAACATTATGAGGGATTTATAATAATTGTTATTCAAAAATATTGAATGCATAGATTATTTTTATCGATTAGTAGTTTCGGTAATGGTTGCACCACCGGACGTGACACACTAGTATTGTCTCACCAACACGCTATTTTTTATATTTTTCAGGTGTTATACATGGTAA
>CM052326.1:12980642-13026466 GCA_028455615.1 Lasioglossum zephyrum | reverse complement strand
ATAAAGAGTTTTTGATAGTAGAATTTTAATAGATTCCAGCGGGAATCCTCGATCGACAACTTTTCGCACGATCGATCCTAGCGGACGGATCATTTCGGCTCTCGTGTCGCCATTAGGCGTGGCCTTACTCGAGACGCTGTTCACTCGCAACTCTAATTACCATAACGGTTCGTTCATTCGTAAATACTACGGTGTGCGAGAACCCGAAATGTTGGGACGAGAAGTAATCGGAATTTTCCCGAAAATTTCAAGAGTATGACCGATGACAGTCTTTAAAAGAAAATGTTATATAATCATTACATTCTACATTATATTAAATACATTTAGTTATATGTAAAGAATAGTTATATATATAGTCATATATAAAATCTTTTGTAAATACAGTTTCCCCCTCTCTTTCTCTCTCTATGTACATAAGTATGAATTTATAGGTTAAGTTAAGATGAAAGTAGTTGTAAGTTAAGTTAAGTTAAAATGTAAAAGTAGTGTATAGAAAGGAGATTTGTTAAAGGATTTTTACCCCCAAGGGGAATCAATTAAAATACTATATGTAAAGAATAAATTATTTCGAGAATCCCGATAAATTCGAGAACCTCGATTCCGAAAAGAATTTGGTTTCTCGCAAACCGCTGGTGCACATCCATCGTTGTCGGAGAAATTGTCGATGTTGAAACGCTGGGTCCTGATGGACCCAAGCGCCGCGTCGCACCGCAGAAACCCTTCACTGCATAATTTTTTCTACTTGAGATAAAGAAAATTGAAAGAAGTTCAATTTTCCTGTTTCATTTAAGGGAAAAATATATTTAAAAAAACTAAAACAACACACATTTTCAGAAAGATAAACAAAATTTAGAACAGTAAGAAAATACATTCTTAGTTTACTATATACCAGATTTGTTAACTGTATCAGCTGTATGATACAGTTCTAAAATTAATAATAAATTTTGAATTAAAAACAATAAAATTATATGTGCAGCGAAGTGTTAACGATCGAAATGGGAAGGATCGTGCGAAATCGTTCGGATTACATCGGCGGTCAGCGACGGCACCATCAGGACACAGATTTGCGAGGATCCCATAGTTTCGTTGGAATTCGAACGCAAGAAAAAATGAGGAGAGAGAAAGAGACAGAAAGGATAAAAATGCAGACCAGAGGGGACGAAATAGGAGAGAGTAAGAGAGAAAGGGACGGCCGGGAATAGAGGAATACCGGGATGATCCTGGGCGAGCGAATTCAGGTTTCGGTCGTTTGGGTGGCTGCCTGCCCGTGTTACCCGATGCCCCCTTCACCTTCACTGCACATATAAGGGCTGCGAGCACCGCGCCCCGAGCCACGCACCAGCGAAAAAACTGCATACGCATACGATAACGGGGGTGCGTGCCTGAGGGCTATCCTTATGGGGCTTGGGGAGGCCATACAACACTTTAGTAACCCCGTAATACCTCCCCTTTCAGCCAGGCAGGTAGCCTCCGACTCTCCGAGTATAAAGTAGCCAGCCACCGCGCGCCTCCTCTCTCTCTCTTAGCCCCGTGATGTACACCGAGAGCTGCTGAGGGACGAGAGCCTCGAAAGGGATCTTCTGCTTATGCCGGTATCTCACGTTGGAAAATCGTGTTGACGATTTATCGAGTACTATCATCGGGGCAGGGGGAGGTACTACCCCTCCATTGTCTCTTCGAAATCACGTTGGAATTCTGATACCACATCAACCTGAGAGAGTCGAGTGTCATTCCGCCGCGTGCCCTCCATCCTCCATCTACAACTTCACGAACAGGAGAACCCTGAGGACACCGCTCGAGAGCATTCCTGTCGGCCGCGCGCGCGCTCGGTGAAACGCGATCGAAACCCGAATCTCGTAATTTCGATTGTAAGGAAAAGCCGTTTTTATAATTCACCGATTACCAATCGTTGATCACCCGTCGCGAAACAATTCTTACATAAGAATTCAAAAAGCGACGTTAAATAATAAAAAAAACAATCGTTGGTGACAGACGTGTTTGGCAAGGGGGGTTGTTTTGATCTGCCTTCTTTTTTCAATTCGTTGGAGATCGTAATTTTACAATTCTCCTGTTATTTTCGATTCTCTGTTTTTATAAATTTATATGTTTTTATTAGCGAAAACGGACGATTCATGTTTCACGGTAATTTTTGAATCTAATGAATCGTAGAGACTGGTTCGGTGCGTAGACTGCACGAAATTTCGTAGGATTAATCCTTAATTTCGTACAGGATTAATCCTGTACGAAAGTACCTAACCCTGTGTACTACATGTGTACAGGGTGTCTGAAAATTCCTTAAACATCCAGAAATTGGAAGTTCCTCAGATTATTTGAAGCAACATTTTCCTTTGTGAAAATGGCGTCCACAGCTTTGTTTAAGAGTTATTAACGAAAAATACGGACCAATCAGATCGCGGGAACAGCGGATTGATTCTGGCTCTGCCAACAGCGATTCCGTTTGCTATAGCCGCGCTCTGATTAGTCCATGGTTTTTGTTAATAACTCCTTAACACTTTAGTACCTAAAGGTACTTCAAAGTCTTGCTGTTAATTGTTGTTTTCTTTTTCTAATTAAGAAATTTTTTTAAATGGAAGAAAAATGCTTTTTTGAATCCCGAGATTATAACAATATGAGAATGATTGACAGTTTCGTTCATCTCGCCAACGAGAATAAAATCTCATTGAATTGTACCAATATATCCAAGGCAAAATATTCGTTTTTACGTATTTTAATCTGATTAGGGAAAAGAATACCGCAGTAATAGGTACATTTACTCTACGCGGTGACGACAAGAATTTTTATTCTATGGAAGTAGGTATCTAAATAATGGAAAACATATCCCCTGTACATTTTAAAAAACAATTTAAAGAATGTGTAATTATGTGGAACGAGAGTTCTTCGGTGATGGAAATAGAAGAAAAATGCTTTTTCGAATCCTGAGATTATAACAATATGAGAATGATTGACAATTTCGTTCATCTAGCCAACGAGAATAAAATCTCATTGAATCGTACAAATATATTCAAGGCAAAATATTCGTTTTTACGTATTTTAATCTGATTGGGGAAAAGAATACCGCAGTAATAGGTACATTTACCCTACGCGGTGACGACAGCGGCGAAGGCGATGCACTTGAATTAACTTACGGTGTGTATTTCTAGCACTCTCCGTTTAGCTCCGGAACGCTCTTTCGCGTTCTCGCTCGTAGTACACACGCCGCGGAGTCCACGAAATTTCGAGCGCGCTTCGGCTTTGACATCGGTATCGGTTGAGGCATCGGAGGATTCGCGTCAACGTTTGCTTCGCCTTCGCCGTTGCTACCTCCCGGTACCGATATCGACGCGAATTCAACTAGCGCACGGTGTGACGTTTTGCCTGAAAAGTTGGCAAAAAGTAGACTCGTTTCCAGGATTGCAAGGCTGCCGGATGCGACTTCTGATTACTGGATAAAATCGCTAGATAAAGGGATCAATCTCGGTTGCAGACGCCCCGAAATTCCTATTTTTACGTTCACGAGGCATAATTTTCATTATTCGGACGTTAACCTTGCACTGTATGATTTTTTATTCGGGATGAACACATTGAAAAAAGATCAATTTTTGTGTTTTATTTAAGGGAAAAGTATTTAAGAAAAATTAAAACAACATTTTCGGAAAAACAAAAATAGTAAGAGCACACATTCTTAGTTTACTATATATCAGATTTATTAACTGTATCAAATATGATACACTACACAACGAATGGTGAATTACTAAATTGCGGATCATTATCTATATAAATAAAAATTTAATGTGTTCGTTGGTAAGCGCATTACTTGAGAACGACTGGACCGATTTGGCTAAGTTTTATTTAAAAAAATGTTCGTAATAGTCCGAATATGGTTGTCAGGGAAACAAAAATTGGAAAAGTTGGCTGGAAAAATGTAAAATTCGGGAAAAAATGAAAGTGGTTTTTTTCTATGAGATTTTTGTGTGAACTCAAGACCATAATATTTCATTGTCGAGTCAGCTAGTACAAAATAAATATGCCTTGCCTAAATTGCAACAAACTGGAGTGAGATAGAAATTCATTTTCTTCCCAATTATGTTTAATAGGTGGAAAGTAATATAATAGTACGTTTAAATTTTTAAAATATTTTTGCTGTCTTAAACGCTTACTATTAATTAAAATAAGTCTATTAATTACATTTAGCAGTTCGTTTATAATTATATTCTCTATAAGTGTCTCTCTAATCGTCTATAAGTATATAAACGCACAGATTAAAAAATTTTTTTTAATATTGCATTGTGATTCAGTTCTAAGCTATGTTTAAAGTTTCAAGTCTTTAGCTCATCGGGGAGTGGTTTAAAATTCGATTGCAAGTTTTGATACACCACGGCGAGCTAATGTAAGCGTAGTAAAAAAAGCTCTTATCACTGAAACCGTGAAAAAAGTTGAAGGCAAAGGGTTCAAGATGTTGTCGGGCAAAATTTGTTGGCGGTCATGTCTGGAGTCGTTGAAATATTGTCGGTGATTTTCATGGGACCCGGTTCGCTTATCCTTTACCGACCCTCGAATTTTCACCCGGGGACCGGTACCGCTGATGTTAGTTTGGGCTAGGTCTAGTTTCGAGGACTACTCGAGAGAGAGAGATAGAGAAAGAGAGAAAGAAAGAGAGTCCGAAGAAAGCGACTATATTCGTGCGAGCGACACAGTATGTAGGAGCGAATGGTTGGTATTCCGCGTGCTATATCCGGACGAAGCTGGAGAAACGTGTCGCTACCCTCTTCGCGATCCGGTGAGACCAACCCTCGCAACCGCCCCGCGAGCTTCGAACCCCTCGCCGGAAAGTCTCCAGGTTGATGTACCCTAGCTAGAGGAGGCACACCACTTCATCCGGGACCCTCGAATAAGGGACGGGAGCCCCAGGCCTTTCCCTCTCTCTCTACCTCTTTCCCTTTCTTTCTCTCCCGGATACCTCGAGTATTTTATCGATTGTCATCGGTTTCCTCGAAAACCTCGCTAAGCTAACCGTTTAAGGGCATACCGGTGGCACTGTCCATAACCTGCGCAAAATTCGACGAGGCCCCAATGCTATAACCCCGCTACCCGCTAGAGCTATGACTTATGAGATACCCGGGTACCCGGGTTACCTGTGAGATACCCGGGTAAACAAAAATTACTCGGGTACCCGGGTACTCGGGCAAACAGCATTACCCGGGTATTCGTGTAAACAAAAATTACCCGAGTACCCGGATATCTCATGAATGCATTGCGGATCTTTATGCAAAATAAAAATCGTTTGCATCAATAGGAAAAAGCAGACGATTACTTATTCTTTGAACGATTTTAATAAATTTAAATTAATATATCAACGTTCTTTTAATTTCATTATTGTTTTCAACTGCACAAAATCATTTATGACTTATGTCTTATGAGATATCCGGGTAGTTTTGCTCTACCTGGGTATGTCATGGGTACTCGGGTACCCGGGTTACCCATAAGATACCCGGGTAATTAAAAATTACTCGGGTATCCGGGTGTAAACAGCATTACCCGGGTATTCGTGTAAACAAAAATTACCCGAGTACCCGAGTATCTCATGAATACACTGCGGATCTTCATGCAAAATAAAAATCGTTTGCATCAATAGGAAAAAGCAGACGATATACTACGATTACTTATTCTCTTGAACGATTTTAATAAATTTAAATTAATATATCAACATTCTTTTAATTTCATTATTGTTTTAAATTGCACAAAATCATTTATGACTTATGTATTATGATATCCTGGTAGTTTTGCTCTACCCGGGTATCTTATGGGTACTCGGGTACCCGGGTAAAATTCCGAGTTCTACTACCCGCGTCGCCATTCTGGAACCGGATAATTCCCGACCATGGAAAAATCGCGAATCGACGTTACCGCAATTTCGTTTATTCGATTTTCGTCGCGTTTTCTACGGCCCGGCATCGTTCACCTCTTTCTTTGCCTCACGGTCTCGTAAAATGCAATTCCAGGTAATGGTCGTGCCCGACCGCTCGTAGCCGCCTCGCTCGATGGATCGTTAAACGCGAGTTAAAGACTGCCGCCGTTTGCCACCGCAATGATAATTACATCACGCATCGACAACTTGTTATTATCGCCGCCGTTATGATTACGATTACTGGGATTGTTATTCCCGGTGTTCGCTGTCTCGTTCCACGGTTGCCCAGCGTTCCTCGTGACCCACTATCCCTGTCTATCGAATGTTTCCAGGTTTCGACCGATCCCACGTTTCTCGCGAGATCGGGACACGCGTAAACTTTAACCCCTGTGCAGCAAACAGACTGCATTTCTATCGACAACATGTTAACCCTTCGCTGCATTGTGTATCATATCTGATACAGTTAACAAATCTGGTAAATAGTTAACTAAGAATATTTTTTCTATGTTTATTTTTCTAAAAATGTTGCTTTCAATTTTTTCAATATTTTTTCCCTTAAATGAAACGGAAAAACTGATCTTTTTTCAATTTTTTTTCAGCTCAATTAAATAAATCAAGCAGTGGAGGGTTAACAATAATCTAATATTATATATATATAATATGTATATTATTATTGTATCTTCGAAGAACATTATAAAATTTCTCCGAATTTCCATTCTTTGCTAATACAGGGTGGTTCATCTAAATATCTACTTTATTTGCGATGACTAGACTGCGGATCTTTATGTAAAATAAAACTGCTCTGCAGCGACTGTAGTCAGCATGAGTTAAATACTAGTTCATTTCATCCCGTAATAGTTTCATTTTATATCTGAAGACGACAACACTGTTTTTAGATTTTTCTAATTTGTCACTGTTTTATATTTTACCTAACCAGGTTCTTCACAAATGCATAAAAATCCGCGGGAACCAGAAATTCTATGAGTACGGTATCTTTAAATGACACGAAACATTCGAGACCAAATTGAATTCGAACTTCCTTTGCATTTGCAATTCTGGGTTTCGTGAAACAGCTGACACGTTAACCCCTTGTCGTATTTTAACGAGGTTGTTACGTTATTGTATAACATATAATAGATATAATTACGTTATAAAATTGATCGACGACTAATAAATAAACTCTCAGACTTGTCATGAAAATTTTAACCAAGTCTAACATATACGAATGTTACGCCTTTTTTTAGGTGAAATAAAGTTTGATTCGTTTGTAATCAGTATCTAAGCATTCGACTAATATAAATGTAGCCACACAGAAAATATAAATTCTCTTTTCTCTCCTGTGACATTTTTTTTGGACAAACACGTTTTAATGATTGTGTCTGTAAAGAAAATGGTACGTCAAGGCTTCCGAATAATGCAAATTACGACTCGTAAACGAAAAATAGGACTTTTGTGGGCGATATCGTCCTAAATCGATCTTTTTTGTATTATCTATTTTTTTATTTTTATATATTTTTATATTATCGAGAAATGAGAACGCAACTACTCCCTTAACCCTCATACGCTCCTCAAAAAAAGCTACATAAAAGAGACTAGGATAACAATTCATTTATTTTTATTTTACACGTTAAATCAACGCATTACGTTTCATTTGTAACGTCACATTTCATAGAAACACATCTGACGACGTAGACATAAAAGGATGAATAATTTTACATTATGTGAAAATATTGAATGGGTGAATTTTCACCCTGAGGAACATATGAGGGTTAAAGGTGGTTTAGGCAGGGGGAGCAAGAACCGTCCGGTGATCCGCTGGACATATCGCGGGCTGGTGTGTCCCCGTCTCGCGTCTCTCGTCTCTCGTTCGTTGGATGAGCGGACAAGTCAGCCAGTTGACTTGACGGCAGTCAACTGTTTCGCCAGACGTGCCAATTCTCGTTTTATTGTTTTTCTTCGACGGCGCCTCGAGCACTCGTCCTTGCCGACGGTCGGGTTAGTGATCCCCTTTCGCCGAAAGAGAAACACGAAAATTCGCCGCGCGACAAACGTTCGCTTGAAACTAACTCGCGTTTAATTCCGTCGTCGCCGCGAACAACCGGTCGCCGACGCGAGACCAGCTTCTGCGCGTCAATATTTTGAAAATTTCCCCGCCGCCCCGCGCGCTGCGTTCCGTTCGCGTTGCCAAGGACGAGCGGAGGCGTTCCAAGGGCGCGGCAACCCTTGCCAGCGTGATTTCAATCGAGAAATTCGGGGGATCGTTCGTTTGTCGCCTCCCTTTTCTATTTCCTTCCTCGACAAAATACTTTCCGTCTCACCTCGGTGCCTGGAACCGTAGAGTTACCTGTTCGCGACCTGTAACCAGTGCAATTGACACAAAATATGTATTCTTACACGACACAGAGCTTATCCTTACCCAAAAACGCGTACGCGTAACACGATTTGATTCTTTCTACGATGCGTCGCGTCAGAGACGCGTCCACGTATTTCTTCAATCATGAAAAATGCAGCAAATTTCGCATCATTACGAATATTAAATTATTATATATATATATATATATATATTCTAGCTGACCCGACAGACGTTGTACTGTCCAAATTTCAATAAATTTGTTTGTAATCGTTTTGTGAATTTGTGAAAAGCTATTGAAAATATGTAAACAAAGTAAAAATGTGAAAAGAACGTATTTCTGAGTGATCATTGTATCTATTAACGATTGTGACCATGGATATTCAATTTAAGGAGGAGAAAATCCCATAGAAAAAAGCAGTTTCATTTTTTTACCATTTTTCTTTCCTCAAAATACCTTATTCGTACCATTACGAACATTTTCTTAAAAAAATTAGCCAAATCAGTCCAGCCGTTCTCAAGTGAATGCGCTCACCAACGAGCAGCATTTAATTTTTATTTATATAGATATTATATATGAAATATTTACAGCAAAATATGAGAGAATAGCTTATATCCATTTTTATACATAAAAATATTAATCCTGGGTTATAAAATACTAATGTCAAGCATAGGTACTTACGATCTTTTAGAATCTTATGTTCCTCCGTCGAATCAACAGCACACTGCCATTTGCGCGTCTTAATAAGTGTCGATCACAAAACAACACATAAGTAATCCAAAATCGTGACAACAAACGGGACGAAATTACTCCGACCACGGTCAAAATAAAACTGCCGTTGTCACCTCGGTTTTTAGTGAATGGTTAAGGGTGGATTTAGGTAAGGAAATTTTGCGTTTGTTAATTGGATATATTAATAGTTAGGATATATATACTGTGCTTTTTTAATGTTGACTCAAGCGGTGCCCAGTTTTCTCAAGGATTAAGGTCTTATAAAGAGAACTACGTTTCAAAAGTTTAATCACTTTAAGTGTGAAGAAAATGATATACGGCAAGGGGTTAATTATAAGTAGATTGCGGATTGAAGAACTACAAGATTTTTAGTTATCTCAGATCTATAAAGGCTACTATGTACCTCTGAAAATCAGTTTTCAAATGTCCTCGGTTTCTTAAAAATTGCCTAGAAAAATTACAATTTGCGCAAATATCCGCAGTCTAATTACAAGAAATTTCGAATTATTAAAAACCGGATGAAATTCAATTAGATCTGATAAAAACCACTTTACCGGGCTCTACTGTAGAGAACTATGAAATCGACGAAAAGAGATCGATCCGCGACATTTCTGGGCCGGAAACGGGCCGAACCGATGGCTATCTTAATCGTATGTTAACGCATCGCCGATTTCTAGCCGCGCAAGAATTTGAATGAACAATGCGGCCGTGAAGCGACGGATGGTTCCTTTATTTTTTCTGTCCTCCCTCTATCGCTCTTTCTCTCTCCTGGCAGATATGGGCGATAGGAGGCTGGTTGAGTAATCGAAATCGCAGATGAAGCTTTGCATTCGGTCGGGAGCGGGAACGGGAGCGGGGCGGGCAATGGCAATGAGCATCCGATGCCACTGGCCCGAGGTTCGATCCGAGCAAAACGGCCTGTAGCTTTACAGGCTGTACGCGCTTGTGGCCTGTACTCGCCGGCGAGACTGTGCCTTAATAACCTTGCACTCCGAGCACGATGCGATATTGCCTCTGTCATCGGATCGGCATTTAAATTGCTAGTTTGAAAAATCCACGCCAAACACTTTCCTCCTTCCACGGAGAACCCTGTCTTTCTTCGCGCCCAATGCCGCTATGCCCACTTATTTTCTCTCTTTCCCTTTTCTTTCTACTTCTACGATCAACTGCCTGCCATTCGATAACGCGATCAGCCACGATTACCAACGGCAACGCGCTCTCACCATTTTAAGGCGGTGGACTCCTGTTTCCAGGATTACGAGGCTGCGGGATTCGCGTTCTCATTTTTCAGTAGTCGAAAACGCTGGATACAAGATCGAAGGCGCTATCGCCCTCGGCAGTTCTATTTTTTAGTTTACGAGGTTTACAATTTTCATAGCTACATGTTGCCGAATAATGCAAATTAAGTAAACAAAATGGTAGGACTTTTGGGGGCGATAGCGCCCTAGAACAATCTTTTATCTACCGGTTTTGACTACTGAAAACCCCATTTTTGTATTATTGAGACATGAGTCTCGACCAATCTTGGAAACGAGTCTACCATCTTAATCGAGGGAGAAGATAGTTGGATGATTTTTAGCAGCGTTCGGGAAACGGTGCCATTTTTTTTATTATTATTTAACGTCGCTTTTTGAATTCTTACGTGAGAATTATTTCGCGACGGGACCTACAGTCTAGATAGGTGCCATTTTTACTGCGGGATATTTTGTCTGAAACACCGTCGTTGGACATGTTCTAACCCTTCCGGTATTGTGTCCAGCCGGATTCGACGTAAACTATTGCAGCATTAGTCGCTTACTTGGCTGAATTACTGTAAATTCATCAATAATGTCACAATTTCTACAGCGTATGCGTAACCTCATTGGCGCGTTAAAGACGATAAATAATGAAAGAACAAGGAAGTTTTTTTTAAGAAGTTTAATATGCCTCAATTATATAGTCTTCGAAAAGGTTTAATTACGAAATCATGCTCGAGAGATTGCAGCATAAACTTCTCAGGTTATCTTCATATTAACTACAGTGAACCTAGAAACATTGACTGCTCGAAGAATAGTATCCGACCAGAGCTTTATTTCTAATTTAATTGATTATCCCTCTCTAATCCATCTACTTATGGATTAATTAATCTAATGAATCGCATCATTGTAGTCTCAAGCAATATCTATAATCGTATCGATTTTTTTTATCAAGTCTTTACAAAATTTTAAAAAGAAGCTACGCTTTTTATGTCGTTTATACCATTAACTTTTGCACATGTCCCTTCTTCGTTATTAGATGTGTATTTTTTTACCGTTCTCTTTTTTAAAATTGTAAACACTTATGTAAAAGACCTTCAGTTTATAATAAATAATGATAATATTATTGGGTGATAATATTACGAATGTTTATACATACGTACACCGCTGTTTCTCTTCGTGGACCTGCAAGGACGTTCTGCGTCGATTTATCGTACCCAGCGACGTCGAAAAGAAGATGGATTCGCTGGTCGCGTCGCTTCTCTAACCGCCCGATCAACGGTACCGACTAAAAAGAAAGTTCTGCTCGTTACTTTGCGGCTCGATCGACGGGACCGCGTTCGTTCCTGATCTTCTGGTTCGAGTAGATTCGCGGTCTTTGTAAACTGAGCCAAAACGCGCGCGAGAAGTCTATCGTAAAATTTAGACGGTTCGATAATCTCGCAGGATCGATTGTTTGTTAAGAAACGGACGCATCACGCACGGTAGCGGAAGAGTGGTACGCGTACACATAGACGTAGACGTACGAGTACGTGTACCGTGGAGAGGGAACTGCATTTCGATTAACGACTTGTTAAAACGAAGCCGTACATTGTAGATAAATTGACAAACGCGCGAGCAGCATGCGAGGGGCAATAGTTCTTGGTCAAACACGCCGGACAAACAAGTAGCAGAGCGGTGTGTCGTGCCCTGCCCTGTCCCCTGAGCTTCGCTTCGGTGCGCACCGACTCGCGACGCGATTCTTTCAAAAAGAGAATTAATCATTTTTTTATCGAAAATCATATTCACAAAATGTTATTTTATAACCCTCATCCGACCCCCGTGCCAATTTCACACAGTTTTCCCGAAATAAGTTTAAAGTTTATACTGTTCTGTTATTTGTAGGTAAATTTTCCCGAACCTTCGTGTTACTTCTATTTTCCTTAATGTGGAATATTGCGGAACATATAACCGAAAATACTGAGATGTAAATGTTAACTCATCGATTTGATTAATCATTTTTTTTATATCGAAAATCATATTCACAAAATGTCCTTTTTTAACCCTCATCCGTCCCCTGTATCAATTTCACACAGTTTTCCCGAAATAAGTTTAAAGATTTTATTCTGTTCTGTTATCTGTAGGTAAATTTTCCCGAAACTTCCTGTGACTTCTATTTTCCTTAATGTGGAATATTAAGGAACATATAACCGAAAAAACTAAGATGTAAATGTTAACTCATCGATTTGACAAAATTTTTTTTTTTTTAATTTTGTTTCACTGTGTCAATTTGACACCGAGGAATTGATGCGCTTCGTGAACTGAGGGACGGATAAGGGTTAAAGGCTTGTTCTAATTATAAGTTTTATTAACATTAAACTACCACCACCGGTCGAAATGACCGGTTCCAAATTTATTATTTTCGAATTATTGAAATAATTAGAATGATTTTGTAAGAATTGATTGTATAAATATTTTTAGTAGAGCACGTATTATAATAGGAGCTGCATAAAGTCTAAATAAAATCAATCTTGTTTTTTTATAAGGGACCATGTACCGGTAAGGTTCGGTAGGTTTAGTGTTAAGTTTTATTGATATCGATATTTTTGGTATTGTTGACAACATTTAGAGAGTAATGTAGGTACATTAAAAACCAGTATGAGACAAGCCATCTTTCACCAATTGGCGGTTAAATGTTCATTTTTAAATGCTTATTCGAATTAAACCTTAAATGCTTGTTCTAATTAAACTTGTAATTATAAGTTTTATCAAATTTCATTGATATCGACATTTTCGACATTGCTAATATTTAGAGAGTAACGTAGATGCATTAAATACCAATACGACACTAGCCATCTTTCACCAAATGGACGGTTAAATGTTCATTTTTAAATGCTTATTTGAATTAAACCTTAAATGCTTGTTCTATTTAAATTTATGATTATAAGTTTTATCAAATTTCATTGATATCGACATTTTCAACATTGCTAATATTTAAAGAGTAATGTAGATGCATTAAATACCAATACGACACTAGCCATCTTTCACCAAATGGACGGTTAAATGTTCATTTTTAAATGCTTGTACGAATTAAACCTTAAATGCTTGTTCTAATTAATCTTATAATTATAAGTTTTAACAAATTTCATTGATATCGACATTTTTGGCATTACTAATTTTTGGAGAGTAATGTAGATGCATTAAATACCGACATGAGACAGGACATTTCTTACCAAATGAACTTCTACATGTTCATTTTAACGGGCTTGTTCTAATTATAATTTTCATATTGATATTTTTGGCATTGCTAACATTTAGATATGAGACAAGTCATTTACTAAACGAACTGTGCTAGATCTGCCTGTCGGACCTTTGTGTGTTCGTCCGCCAAGAATTACGTGGCTTCTCGATTTTTGTTGGTCGATCGGGACCGCGGAAACGGTGCGTCATTTTCGTTTAGTATCGGGAAGACGCACGCGCGACCGACGATATACCCGAGACACGTTTAACTTTGACCCGAGATAAACATTAAAAATATTGAGTATGAACACCGAGCTTCTCGCTCGGAAAAATCGGCGAATTTCAAAGCCGTGAGGTATTCACCTTCTAGATTCCCGGGAAAATACCTCGATAGACGACCCGGTGTAAAAGGAAACGGAAATGGACGACGAACAACGGTATTCACCAATTACGGTATTGCAATACCGAGGACAAAACAACCCACGGAACAATAATCGTTTCGTGGGCCGAAAGTTTATCGCGTCATGTCGTCGCACCCTGAATCTTGGCGATTGCAGAAGAAACGGAAACATTCCGACGAGATGCAACGCGAGGTTCTACGCCGAAGAAAACACGCTGGAAAGTGGCGCGCAGCCGCACCTCGGGCCGGATCGAAAAATTTAAGGACATTCGACCAAAAAGTCGGCTTTTCGAAATTGCAAATTAATTAATTTGTATTGCTTGGTAAGGATCTATGAACCTTGAAAATGAAGAAATTAATGAAATTGAATAAATATTTTAGTTACAATGATCATTTAAAATTGAGCGTTTTGAAAGTAGCATATTTCACCAGGCACAATTGCTCAAGTTCTTTGCGGTGTCCTCATCATTTCGTCCCATATTTTCTCTCAGTTTTCTTTATATGATATAGAGCATTTCTTCTCAATAAGAAATCATATACTTTTTTAGTAATAACTAATAATAATATATTTAAAAAATAATGCTGAACGATACATGACAGATTAAAAAAAATGTTGCATATTTGTTAAAGGATATCTTTTTTCCCCAAAACTTCCCAGGCTCTAACAAAGAGGAATATTTTCGGTAAAACTTCCTTTAAATAACCGTACAAGAATCATTTCCGACATCGTCCGACTAACAACAATATAGTTGTTTAAAGCGGACAATATCTAAGAACTCTTAAGATTGTAAAAAATTGTTTCTTTTCTTAAGGAAAGCAACTGATTCAACAAATACATAAAAACTTATAGAAATAACTATCAAATTAAACAAAAAATATATTCTAACACGTATTATTCGAAAGAGATTATTTTACAATATAATATTGTTTAGTTCAAACCTTATTTCAATATCTCAAACGGTTCAAAAGTTATGCACCAATGTCCCGAAATTTTTCGATCCGGCCCACTGTGAGCCACCGCGCCGCTGCTTCTCTCTCCTCCGGTGGCCGCTTTTATCCAGAGATATTCGGGAATCTGTTGGAGGTCGAATAAACCGAGTGAGACGGTTTCGAGAAAATCGAGACACGTTTCATCGAAAAACCATTTATTTCAGCGAATAAATATTCTATGAATACTCTCTACCTAGGAAGTACACGTTACATGTAATAAGTATGCGATATTCGCCGCCCTCGTTTCGATACTGGGAGTACACAATTCCATTACTTTCCTTTTTTTTTGCTTTAATTATAGGTACACTGACAAACAAAGAAGGAAATGGGGGGGGCGAGAGGAGAGACTTTAGTACGTGGGTCTGAGTGTGTGTGTATGCGTCTAGCGGGTAGAAGATGAAGAGAGACGAAGGTGACAGATTGGGAGGAGGGGAAGATGAACAAGAAGACAGCGAATCGAACGAAGAAAAGGTGAATTCGTCGATGCTCTATTCTGGTTTCGCGCAAAACCAAGAAATCGAGCAAACCGTGTAGCTACAGCAAATCGTAACGTCGTGGAACTCCTATATTCACTCTAGAGCAGTGAGTTCCAACATGTAGCTCGTGAGCCACACGCTGCTCCTTCCCCGCTTCGGTGCATCCCCCACTCTTAGTTTTCATTGTTCCCCACCACGATCCATTTCCCGGAACCGTGCGAGTCTCACACTTTCCCCCCGACTTCCGCCAGTAAGGAGTCAGTGCGTAGACGCATTTCCCCACCGCCCTCAAACAAAAAGATAAGGCCACGCGAAAGGAAGGTTTGTGGGGCCCCTACCGTGCTCACCCTTGCCGTAGAACTTCATTCCTGTTAACTACGACTGTACGTAGTGACGGGAATAGGTTCGACCAACGGTGGGGACCTTGCTGCTCTCGGAGGAGAACAAGTTGGAACTCCCTGCTCTAGAGTGACGAAGAAGAAGATAATCAGAGGAACAGGAAGTAGAGAACGAAAAAGACAGACGGAGAATCACAGGAAAACTTTTCTGTCCGTAGAAGGATCAGGAGGTTAGAGGACCCTCGGTACGCTGGGACGCTGTTCGGAGTACTCTCGAGCCAAGCAACTAGATATCACAACGATTACTACCATAATTTACACTGAATCACATAAGACGCGGGATCGAGTATAAAACCACGTCGTCGAACCTCGTCCTTCCGTCCGGTTGTCTATCGATCGCGACGAAGGACGCAAGTTGGCCACGATATACGTACACATAGGTATATAAATTATAATTGCCACTGATGCGGTCCGTCGACGTCTAATCTAGCTACCTATTATACGCGCGGAAATTCCTCTGTCGCGTCCGGTATTCGATTCACGAATCGCGGATCCAGCCACGCGAACGGCTCCTGCCAAGCGTCCCGTTTCCAGTAGAGATACCGAAATACATGTGGCACGTGAATCGTGTAATACAGATCTCTTCGACACGTTCGAATCCGTCGACTGACGCGTTTATGTTCTTCTATCCAGTTCTTTTCAAACGAAAAACATAAACATCAGCCGTCGGACTAGAACGTGCCGAACGGATTGTTGACACGTTTCACGTGCCACATGTACCCGTGGAACGGAAATGCACGGATATTAATCATTACAAGGATTGAGATCCGGATTCGTCAGCTACACGTCAAACAGGAATCTCTAGTTTCTATAGCCTGTACGATTCGAGCAAACCGCCGGGAACCGTTGTCGTGGCTGTCGACGAGGAGTGTTTCGTTGGTGTTCACCGAGTGCGATTGGCCGGCTGTTGCAGTCAGTATCTACAAACGTGTCGAACGATACGCGATCGGAGCAATCGCGAGAAGAGGAGAGAGGGACTCGTTCGTTCTCCCGCGGTGTTCTTTTCCGATCGAAATATTTTGATCACGCGGGTCGAAGCGTTCTGGAGAATGGAGAATCGATGTCCGACGAATATTTCACATCTGCCACGATGTTTCATATGTGAATACGCGAGCTCTGCTCTCGGGGAAACACCAAACAGAGATTCCTGAAGGAAGCGACAATGAATGGACAGCCTAACTTACCAAATATTTACACGAAACTCACACACGCACTCTCGTACACGCGCTCGCACGCTTCGTTGCGATACATATAGGGGAAATATGTATAGGTACGTGTATGTATAAACAGCCAAAGAGAAAGAGAGAGAGAGTTAAATAGATAGATAGAGTGAGAGAGAGAGAGAGAAATGTAGAGATTGAATGAGTGAGAGAGATTCATCTTTCCATCTTTCTTCATTTTTCATTTGTTTTCCTGTGAAAAATGCAACAAGCTGCTCCCGTATAAAAAATAATTCTTTCGCGGGGTCGTTCTCTTGGGATCAGGTGCAAACGCATCGACACCACAAAAATAATACCGTGACTCTAGGAACTATCCGCCTTGCCATGGACCATCCTCCTGGACCATCGTTACGCGTCGAGGTGCCCGTCTCGCGTCGGCTCGTCCAAGACCGTCGTCGACGCCGTTCTCAGCTGCTCGTTGCTTTGTTGCTCGTTGCTTGTTGCTCGTTGCATAAAAAAATCCAGCCCTGAAAACCAGGCGCGAAACGTTCGTGTCTGTGTATTCCGAGCGTTATGGGGGGGAAGGAGTCTCACGGCACCGAAAAAACACACCCCAAAAACAAGGCACTTTCAGTCTATCGAACGAGGAATCGCCGAGGGAATCGTCGAGGATCGAGAACGCGACGACGAGGACGACCGATCAACGATCGAATCGCGGTCGAAAGTCTCTCGGCAGGTAAACAAAGGAACGAAACGGAAAGAAAAAGAACGGAAAAGAAAGGAAAAGAAACGAGAACCGTCCAGGATCGTCGCGAGACAGGTCGGACGAGCGTCATTCCGTTGGCATCCTCCACCTCCTCCACCTCCTTCTCCTCCTCCTCCTCCACTTTCTCCTCCTTCGGGTCTTCCTCCTCTTCGTCGGCGTCGTCGTCGCCGTCGGAGTCGCTCCTCGTCGAGCCGTACGGTGGACTATGTACATCCGCATCTCTCGACGACCATGCCCGGCAGCCGCGAGAACACGATCTGGTACTCGTTGTCGAAGTAGAGGATCGTGATCTCCGAGAGCTTCCTCGGAGCGCAACACGGTCCGGTGTTGTTCGGCGGCAACGCCAGGCTCACGATGTGGGTGTTCGGATACGACTGCAGAAACGCCATTGGACAGTCGCCCGAACAGTAGTTCGCGTCGTACCTGTGGCAAACAAAATCGTCGCGTGTCGATTACCCGTCGGCCAACCCGACCAACTAACTTCTAATCCTACGCGATCCACGAGTTCGAAGCGGCAAAATCAAACCGATGTAATTAACCCTCGTACGTTCTTGAAAAATGGCTGCACGAAAGTGACTAGGATAACAATTCACCCATTTTTATTTTACACGTTCAATCATCGCGTCACATTTTAAAGAAATACGTCTTACGACGTAGACGTGAAAGAATGAATAATTTTACAGTACGTGAAAATATTGAGTGAGGTGAATCTTCACCCATTTTTATTTTACACGTTCAATCATCGAATTAGTTTTCATTCATCGTGTCACATTTTAAAGAAATAAAGAAATAAAGAATGAACAATTTTACAGTACGTGAAAATATTAAGTGAGGTGAATCTTGAGTGAACGCATGAGGGTTAACAATAGAACTACGAGATGAGTCAAGATTTACCTGATTTGTTCTTTTAGAAATATGAAAATTATAAATATGTTCTTATGTACATATTTAAAGTACATATTTAAACAGAACTGGTTTGAAATCTAAATAAAAGCAATTTTGTCATTATGCAGTTAGGAAGTTTGATTCGAGCTGATCGAAATCGCTGACTATTCGACGTCGACACGGAAGGAACAACTTTGGTAATGAATAAGCAATCTATAGGTGTGGCAACAACGTACCGAAAAGAAAATAATAAACTCACTTTTTGGGCGCGATTATCCAATCCCAGCCAAACTTCTCGAAGTCCACGGTGAGCTTGTACCGACAGCACTTGGTTTCCTGGGTGGTCTCGTCGCAATTGAGTCCTATGTTTCGTTTGATCCTAGCTCCCCTCCGGGAGTCTAGCTCCTGCGTCTGTACCTCGAGGTACGGCGCGTACTCCGCGCCAGGATTGATTTCGACCAGCTTCGAGTTCCTGCGGTGGTTGCCGCCGCTACTGGTGGCTGAGCCGGTGCCAGTGGTGGGTCCAGGTCCGGAGATCTTCAAGGCTACTCCCAGATTGTCCCTGGGATGTTTGAACCACTCGGCGACCATCCTTCTGAGCTCGATCGTGACCCAGGAACCGCCGCGGCCCCCGGGCCTCGGATGTTTGGTGGTTAGCGGGGGGCCAAGCAACGGCGCCCCGGACTCTGTAACCCCACGGAGGATCCTCTGTAACGTGATGGTCACAGGACCATTGTCCTCGTGGCTCTCGGATTCGCTGGACTTTACGTCTGTCGCATCCTGGCCACCGCCCCATATCCATAGAGACAGCTCCGCCCTGGTGACTCGGTGCTGCACCACCTTGTCGGAGAACTTGAAGTAGAGAACGTCCAGGCTGCCCTTCGAATGCCTCAGCCTCTGATCTGAAACCCGAATCGAACGTTATCCTCGAAAAACAGAGTGAGAGAGAGAAAGAGCTCTGTTACGGTGTTCGAATGTTTGAGAACAAGGGACAACAGGATTGGAGACGTCGCGGAATCGATGTCGGACGAGATCGGTCCCACCGATCGGCGTACCGCGTTGCGGCGGCATACTCGTGTGCTCCGCGATTGGCAATAAATCAAGAGCAACCGGCAAGAAAAGTCGAGTTTCTTGTTGTCCGCTGGAAAGAGCGAGAGAGAAACGAGACGGAGACGGATGGAAGCTCGCTCGAGCACGTGCGTCCGACATTTACCCCGATGGACGACGACCGACGACCACCGTACTCTGTCGGCGACCCGCGTCGTCGTTGATCTCCGATCGCCAGGGATCGCGGCGAGGGAACGGTCGAGGACAGGAAAGGAGACGAGGAAAAACGCCGAAGCAGATTTATATACGCGTAGGGAAGCGCGTTAGCCCCGGTCGACTCTATTCGGGTCATCGCTCGCTTCGAGAGACCGCTTCCATGAAGGGTAAAGCCACCTGAAATCGTACCGTTACGCGAACCACCGCATTTTTCCTTGAACCGATACGTCGGCGTCGCGTCGCTCGACCTTTAAGCGTGTACTCGAGAGAGACTCCGCTCCCGCATCCCCTTCTAAACGGACTCGTCCTGGTATTCGACTCATTCGACCGATTCGACTCGATTCGACCGAACCGGATCGGAACGCACCGAACTAGACCACCTCCGCGCCTTTTCCAGAACCGTCGCGAAATGTCGCGCGTTTCTTTTCGAGCACGTCAACGCCGGGATCGGGAAAATCGCGGAGAAAAAACTGGGTTATCGGGCTCTCTGGTTCCAACGATTTCTGAAGAGATCCTACCGGCATCGCGGACCTTTCAACGAGGTACACGGAATAATATCAATTACGATGGTAGAGAACGGACGCGAAATGTCGCGCGTTTTTTTCCGAGCACCTCAACACCGGTATCGTGAAAATCCCGGGGAAAGAACTTGTCGGGCTCTGGTTCCCAAGATTGCTGAAGAGACCCGAACGGAGTCGTGGACCTTTCAACGAGGTACAAGGAATAATATCAATTACGATGGTGGATAACGGTCATTTATACGTATGTTTCATTCATTGGCAATAATTATACGATATGGAAAAATATTTGAGTTCAATATATTTTCCCATTATACTACATAGATGGTGGGGGCGCATGCCAGGTTGTTGCCACAGGCGCCGAAGCGGCTAGTTCCGACTCTGTCTGGTTCCAAAGATTGCTGAAGAGACCCGAACGGAATCGTGGACGATTCGGCGAGGTACACTGAACAATATCAATTATGACGGTGGAGAACGGTCGCTAAATGTCGCGCGTTTCTTTCCGAGCACCTCAACACCGGGATCGAGAAAACCGCGGAGAAAGAACTGGCTTACTGGGCTCTCTGTGTTGAGGGGTTACGTGTAAATAATTATATACGTGGTCGGTGGAAGAAATATATTTTAATGTAGGAAGACCAAGTCGGAGGTGTCTACAAGACGGGCGCACGATTAGAACTAAACCCCTAAACGCGAAGGTGGCAGTACGTACCTTCATTCCTGAAGGGAGAACCGCATGTTATAAAATTAAGGGGAACCAGGTATTTCCCTACATCTAGGTATATTACCTAGATGTTAAGTTTTCGCAGAGTAAAGTAAAATGCCAGATGTTTTACCTTGACACATCGTTTTCTGAAGAGATCCTACCGGCATCGCGGACCTTTCAACAAGCTACACTGAATAATATCAATTATGACGGTGGAGAACAGTCGCTAAATGTCGCGCGTTTCTTTCCGAGCACGTCAACACCGGGATCGTGAAAATCCCGGGGAAAGAACTGGCTTGCCGGGCTCTGATTCCAAAAATTGCTGAAGAGATCCTACCGGTATCGCGGAGCTTTCAACGAGCTACACGGAATAATATCAATTATGACGGTGGAGAACGGTCGCGAAATGTCGCACGTTTCTTTCCGAGCACGTCAACACCAGGATCGTGAAAATCGCTGAGAAAGAACTAGCTGGGCTCTGGCTCCAAAGATTGGTGAAGAGAGCCGAACGGAATCGTGGACGTTCGGCGAGGCACACTGAATAATTTCGGCAAAGCGCATCACCGCACCGATTACCGTACGACTCGAACGACGGTGGAGAACGGTCGCGGTGTATCGCTGGCATTGTCACTCGAGCTGTCACGTTCCCCGCATAGCGTACGTCCAATTTCTCAAGACTCGTCCCGAGATAATTAGTTATGGGAGAGGCAGGCGCGAGCGCGGATCGTCGAATTCCACGATTTTGCTGGATTCGTCGGATCGCCGCGTCAGGAACCGCCATGGAAACGAGCAATTATCGTTCCCTCCTTATTCCTCTCTCTCCCTCCTGACAACCTCCAGTCAATTTATCGCGTCTAATTGCGCGAATTCGCCGGGTCGACGTCGCGTCCTTGTTTCGACCGCGACGTGGAATCCGAACGTTCCCTCCCGAAAATTCCCGCCGCGCGTCACGGCTCTCGCCTCTAATCGGTTTACGGGACGCCCCCGCCTTGGCTCTCTCCTCTTTAATAAATAATTTCGTGCGAAGAAACTTGATCGAGTTAAGGCGGAATCTCCTAAGCGCGTCTGGACGCGGCGTTTCGCGATACGTAATCCGTTTATCGTAACTGCCTACGGTTCGGCCAGACGAGGATCGCGGTTTTTGAACGTGTACGAAAATACATGTGTACCTACACGTGGCACGTGAACCGTGTACGAACGAATTAAGCATGTGTTAGGCACGATCCGAATGGTTTTTAATACAATCTGTTTTGTACATACTACATGCATGTACTCAGTCGATAGGAAAATTCATAAACACTTCCTTATTCTTTGTCTGTTTAAAGTTAATCTAGTTTGAAGATATTACTTCGATATTTCGCATTTGTAGAATTCTCAGGAAATTAGGCTTCCAAATGAGTCTCAATGTTTTATTTTACGCCATTGGAAACCGTATAGGTTTCTGTTGGTAATGCAAAATGAAATTGACTGAATAATTTCACAGAACTTTTTCTAAAATCTTTTTCTATAATCTGGCAACACAATAAAGTATTTCGGAGAAAAGTTAATCAGTGTTGATCAGTCTCTTATAAAATCCAATAGACGAAACTTATAAAGAATTTTGTTTTTTAATAATAAATTGATTCTACTTAATTTTGTAAAATGTCACCATGTATTTTTTATTGAAATATTGTTCTAGCTGACGTCTAGATTAATCCAATGACTCGCTAAATTATACGTGCTCAAATTAATTAATAAACTCAGTAAAATAAATTTCCAGGTTCCAATGGATGTCTCAATATTAATAGCTAAACTAAATATCAAAGCTTGTCACTACATGTCATCATTTTTTAAGAGCTGTGGTCTTAAAGTATAAGTTTTGTCTATACTGTTCCAACTAATCATATGTCTGCATTAAAATATTTGTGTATCTCTAATAACCACACATTCTATTTTGTAATTTTTATATTCTGTTTTGTATGTGGTGTATTTCGTTTTTTTTTTTTAATTATGGTGAAATAAATCTCAATTTCCTGCTTCCAGTGGATGCCCCAATATTAACAGCTAAACCTAAGTATAAGTTTTGTCTATACTGTTCCAATTAATCATATATCTGTATTAAAACATTTGTGTATCTCTAATAACCACATTTTATTTTATAATTTTTATATTCTCTTTTGTGTGTGGTGTATTTCGTTTTTTTTTTTGTAATTATGTTGAAATAAATCTCATATGAGATTTTCTATTTAAAAAAGTGTTGAAATACTGTTGAAATAGTTTCGGACAACTTTTTATTCTGTTTTGTATGTGGTGTATTTCGTTTTTTTTTAATAATTATGTTGAAATAAATCTCATGAGATTTTCTATTAAAAAAAAGTGTTGAAATAGTTTCGGTCAACTTTTTCGGAGCAAATACTCCGTTGTGCGTCGATTCAAAGGCGAACGCTACACGGAGGAGAAATACAGCGTCCCACCCTCTGACTGTCGCGGAAACGTGTAACGGATCGAAACGCGACGCGTAAGCGTCGACGATAACGACGCCGAACAACGATAACGAGCTGGAGGTTCGAAGGAACGCGGCTCGATAACCGCGCGCTATCGTCGGCGACGAGCATGCCTACGAGACCCACAGGTTCCCGTAATCTGCTCCTCTCATCGTTCTTGTCCTTGAACCGTGACGTTCTGCAAATTATTCTGCTCGCTATTCGGCATCCACGCACCGGCCTCCATTTTCGTCGCCGAGCGACGCTACGGAAACTTTGCACGGCTACTATCGAATTAACGCGACACGCGTTTCCCAAGAAATTATTTATTCAACTAGTCTCACGGACAGCGAGTTTCCATTTTCATTGCCGTGCGACTCATAACATTTGTGTCCATAATTATGGAAATGGTTAAAAGGCACTGAATATTAACACTAAATAAATTATTCCATGTAACGTTTAAATACAAAAACACTGATGGTTCATTTTTTAATTAACTTAATTTAAAATAATCTCATGTGGAATAACAGATAAACTTTCTTTTTTAATTTTAATTAGTACTATAATTGAATTTCATAATTTATTGATTAGGGTGGTTGGTAATCAAATCTTTATGCATTTACAGCTTACAACGTTACAGCGTAAAATATAATATAAATATTTATACTATATACTATATAAATATAATATAATTATTTATACTATAATTTAGGATAAATTACGATCGAGAACTAATTAATTAATTATCGTAGAGAATATAATATTCAACAGAATATAGTACAATTTTTATTTACTACAGATCTGCAATGGCTACTACCACCGGAAACACGATTCGATTTTGTTCCACTTTCTTAAAATTCGTCTAGAAAAATTGCACGAACAGCCGTATTATAATAATGACGTTTTCCCATCTGCACAAGAAAGAAACATTTCGAACTGTTTGGCCGACCAATATATTGGAATGGAGGCGCAGCAAAATGCTACCAGACTTATCGAATCAACGGGAGACGCGTTCCTCACGAAATTAGTTATTACTTATTTATTTTTCGCGGACTGCGAGTCGGAAGACTGATTCGTCGATGCGGACAGCTGTTGCTCTTTGTAGAATCGAGTGAGGTTCGTCGCGACAAAAAATGTAGAAGATGACAATTTTATTTTGGTCCAGACGCGGCTACCGACCGTCTGTCGCGGGATCTTTCCGTCTACATTTAACCCGGAGCGGACGGGGAAACCACTGCCTCCGGATTTGGAAAAGAATAAAGGAGAAAAATGAAAAAGAGTACAACGGGAGAGAGAGAGAGAGACTGCGAAGACGATCGCGAATCGAGACGCATCTTTGTTCTCCGAATTCGTCGTTGCGACTCGGTTTCGAGTATCCCGACGACGACGACGACGTCGGGGGCAGATGCAACGTTGCAGAATTGCAAGCGTCGAAGTTGAAAGCGTGCAAAAGCGTCGCAGCGTTGCAGTGTTACAGTCCGGGGCTCGAAAACACGTGGCGCGCGCGGCGCGGTGCGGCGCGCGGATTTTAAATCCGGTGACGACGAGAAGAGCAGACACAAATAAATGCGTAGAGTGAGCACGACAGAGGAAGGAAAGGGGCCGCGGCTAGCTTGGGTTGTCGGAAAAGAGAGGAAAAAAAGCCTCCTTGTCGGAGGACGAGGACAGTCGGCCGAAACGGTGTAAGAGAGAAGAAAGCCGGCTGAAACCGAGTTTAAGAGAGACGGAGAGATAGACAATAAAGCTAAAGCACGCTAAGTACACCGTGGCTTCGCCGCGCAGACACAGATAAATATAGTTTTAGCGAACGGAGGTCACTCGCATTGCTCGGCCAGGCCGCAATCAACGTTATCTAGTTTCTCGACAAACGATTTATCGATCGGTAACGCTCGTGGAAGCTGTTTGATTGCGGCCAGAATGAGAGAGAGAGGGAGTGGAAAAGTAAGAAAAAGCCGAAGGATTTTTCGCTCGTGGATATTCAGAACGAGTGGAAATGATGGAAAACAACGGTGATACCGCGGTGTCGTGGCCCTGCCTATAAATAAATGAAGAAATAATTGATACGAGACGATCCCCTGTGTCCCCCTCGCTCTCTCTCTCCCGCGCTCCGACTCGGTACCCTCGTCCGCACTTTTCGCCGCTATCGTTCGATTCGGTTGTTTCACTCGGCATCCGCGACAACTCTTAAGGGCGACGACGTTTAAAAATATCGCCGCGACAAATCATCTACCGGCAATGCACGGCTCCGTGTGACGCACAATTAATCGCGGTATCTCCTATCCTCTACCATTCGATTCGTCAGAAATTTAATACCGAAACTTTGTGGCACACGCTGTTATGTCTATATTGTCTATTTCCGACTTTTCGACGCGATCTTCAGCATTGAACGTCGCGTCGAAGACCGAGAACGATCGCATGAAAGGGAAAATCCGCGAGAAGAGACTCGTTAAAGACGGTTCGGGAACGTTTATCCATCGAGAGAGAGAGAGAGAGCGAGCGAAGGCGAGGGGTGGGTTACGGAAGGGTGTCGAGAAGTTTGCCTCAGCCTAGGCTGTACCTGCTGCGACTACTACTAGGAGTACGACCACCCACCCCAAGAGCGTTGAACCCCGAAATTAATGTTGTAATGCAGTGCCGTATCTCCGTCCCGGGTCTCTGATCCCACCCTGTCCCGGCCCGTCCCTCCCGTTCGGTCGAAACTCGCTCGATAACGTGCCCTCTAACTTCGACTTGGGAATACTTAATTGCGCCAACGATCTTCGGCTCGAATACCTGTCGAGGTGAACGACCGATCGCGAATATCTCGCGAACCGCTTCTTTTCTTCTCGCTGGCTTCCTCTTAAAGCGAGCGATGACCATTATCGTCGCTTTCAGCCGAAAAGCTGACCGTTCTCGTTTCCCAGAGCGGATCCGCCGCGTCGAGGGACGATCGCGGATCCAAGTTTGTCGTCACCGAGGTCGAAACACGCTCGATACCGTGCCCTCTAACTTCGACTTGCGAATACTTAATTGACCCCAACGATCTTCAGCTCGAATACCTGTCAAGGTGAACGACCTTCTTCATCGTCGGTTTCAGTCGAGAAACCGATCGTTTTCGTTCTCCAGAGCGGTTCCAGCGCGACGATCGCGATCGAGGTTTATCGGTACCGAGGTCGAAACGCGTCGAAACGGTTCGAAATGCGGCGCGGCGGTTACGTGTGTCGGGTGGCCGTAAACCGAGCAGTTAACGGAATTGGTTCTCGTGGCGATCCGAGGAACGCGATCCGAGGCACGTTAACGATCCCGGGACACGGTAATCGGGCGTGGAATCGGCGATAAGTTTAATTCGGCCGTGCGCGCGACTCTAAGAAAATCCCGCAGCCCGTATCTGCAAGCACTTATCGTATTTCCGGTGGTCGTTCGGAGGGACCGTGTTTTCCGCGTGTTTGCGAGAGGCAAGAAGGGTCTGGCGACGCGCGCCCAGCGTCGACTTCGAGGGACCAATACCCGTGGCTGGTCTTCGCTGCTCCGGCGTTACACGCCAGAAACCGGACGTAAAAACTGCCGCCCCCAAGCAATTTGCATCGCATGACGAACGCCGCCCTGCAATTGTGACTGCACTTCGACAGCATAACAGCGTAACTCGATAAAATCCGCATTTGGGTCACGCGTCTCTCTCTCACACACACACTTTTTCTTTCCCCACATGCCACAGAGCCTGCTCGCCCTTTTTCCGGTTCTTTCGCTTCCTGTCTCCCATTCTCTCGATCTTCCGTTTTTCGACCTACGAAAAGCTCGGAAAGGATCTGCCTGTGTGAAGGATATGCGGCGGGGATCGCGTGCGTAGAGAAAAATGCAAACGAGTCGAAACGAGCCGTGCAATCGAGGTTGGGAACGCCTCTCGTTGCACCCCATCAACTTCCCCGCATTTCACGCGCCCCATGCTCGAGAGATCGACCGGGTCCGACGCGAGTGTCGACGGTAACGCGGCCCCGTTCCGTGATATCGATCCTTCGATCCGCAGGATCGTCGCACAAATTTAAATATAGAATAGAATCAAAGAAGTAATCGGTCGCCTGCGTAGAAGAGAGGCGAAGAGGAGAAACGAGATGAGATGAGAATCCGCGCGAGAGCCAGCGGTAACGCGATACGATCGATCTAATATTGTAGGTACACGTCCAAGCAAGCGATAATACCCATCGAATTGTTATGTAACTCTAGTAGTCCTTAAATGCGCTCGCGTTGCAACGCAGCACCGATATTCGCGACTGCTAATGCCTCCGAGAGAGTCAGGAACACGACAAACTGGTTTTCTAGATCGGCGCTACCGTCCAATCAATCGGCTACATACGGATCTATCGACGGCCGATCGATCTAGATCGTCGACTAAATATCTGTTCACGACTGCGTGACTGCGATCGATCTTTCCGCGGGCTCGAACCGCTTGCTCGTCGTTCCCAAATCATCCACGTCTTTTCCCATCAACGACACCATCTTCCTCGCGATAACTCCGCCTACGGTTTTCCATTCGATGTCGAGAAGAACCCGGCGAAATCGTATACATCGTTCCGATCGTAATCGTAACCGTAACCATAATCGTAATCGTAATCGGTTCACGCCGAGACTGGAACGATCCGCGTCGGATCGACAGAAACGATGTAAAATGAGAATCACTGATGGCACGGCGCCTGTCTGCGAGTATGCTGACCGCAGTGCCACTAACTGCACTGTCATTATTCAACGGCTTATATATCCGTTTCAGATTTATTAATTTCGCCAGGGCAGGTGTACCGGCAACGGACTCGACCGAAGAAAACCGACAAAATCGATGCCTCGATTTACAAACAGATTTTTTCCTAAACGATAATCCATTCTCCGGAGAATCATCGCGAATTATTCGATCGACGGAATCGTTGTTTCTACGACGAATGCATAATTTCACAGACGTCGACGATTCTTCCGTGTTTCCGTTTCAACGTTTATCGTTCAACATCGTTCGTTCATTATTCAATTTCATTGGTTCGACAAGGAAGAAATGAAATATGTACATACCGATTTCATTAGTTTAACGAGAAATTAACCAAGCATGTATGAAGTATGACACGAATGTTACCGTCGCTCCTATTCGATCGCGCGCGATCGTAGAACACGATCGATCGATCGGTTCAGTTTTATTATTTCAACGGGGAACAAACAAAATAAGGACATACCGATTTCATTGGTTCAACAATGTACAAACAAAATATGTATACCGATTTCATTGGTTCAACAATGAACAAACAAAATATGTATATGCATACCGATTTCATTGGTTCAACAAGGAACAAACGAAATATGTACATACCGATTTCATTAGTTCAACAATGAACAAACAAAATATGTACATACCGATTTCATTGGTTCAACAAGGAACAAACAAAATATATACACACCGATTTCACTGATTCAACAAGGAACAAACGAAATATGCACATACCGATTTCATTGGTTCAACGAGGGACAAACGAAACATGTGCAAAGTGTGACTCGAACGATACCATCGCTTCTATTCGTTCTCGCGCAAAAAGAAGAGCGAACCGCAAACGAGGAAAAAAGAATATGTTCGCCGACGTAAAGCGATTCTTTGACGCCATTCGACGATACGGAATGCGCGACGATAAAGAGTTCGTTGTCTACATCGGATCCGGTTCCTCCACGGACGAAATTTCCAAGTACGCCCAAACCAGAATGAATCGGCCTCGAACCGCTGCGAAGGTCAGGGCCGGTGCACACAGCCTAGGTCAGGCTCATCGCTTGTTATCGCGTTGAAGCTGCCCGAGTAGGTGGTAGGCCGCTGTTAGAACTCTTATATTTTTGGACGTTCCGTCGCTGATTCTTTGCAGCGTTCTTGGCCACCGTGCCGTAATTCGGATCGTCGACGATATCGTAGGCCGTAGGCGGACGTCGCGCGTCGCGTCGATTCTACTTCGTGCCGAGAGACCCGCCGTACTCCGCTAGTCGACTCCCGTCGTCGCTCTTTGGTGTCGTTGTGAAATTTTCTTATTTCCACGCGTAACTAACTATAATGAACCTAGAAACATTGTCTGCCCGACGAATAGTATAAACCTCGAAGAAGGGGTTTATTTTTATTTAAATTAATAATAATTATATTGATTGTCCCTCTCTACTTGCGCAAATCAATTTCTATGTACCTGAACGTGTATCGAGAAATAGAGCTGGATAACTAACTTTTTTAAAGTAATTGTATTGTTCAAATTTTATAGACAATTCTGATAATTCAATAATTACGTCTGCAGTCGACACATCGTTAGTGACAAGAAAACTACTAATTATATAATTTAGCTCGTTCTTGACTATTTATAGGAAAGCGAGAAACACTAAAGGTGGTTACATCGATATCGTTTACTTGCAACGACTGGTACAAATGACAAGTAAAAGTGCAACTACGAATGAAAAGGGAAGTAGGTAAATGTTTTGTGGTTGGCTTGTCCTTAACGATCTGAAAATTTTAAATTTAGTGTTTCTAGCACAGACAAAGGTGTCGATCACACTAGTAAATGTCTGTTTTGTATTGAAGTAAGTATTTCATTGAATAAAAA
The DNA here is from genome assembly GCA_028455615.1 of Lasioglossum zephyrum. NCBI lineage: Eukaryota > Metazoa > Arthropoda > Insecta > Hymenoptera > Halictidae > Lasioglossum > Lasioglossum zephyrum. Next base: position 12,996,425 of record CM052326.1, on the reverse strand, counting down.
TTGATTTATATTGGAATGATGTGAAGTTTCACTATTCTAGGTCGGAAGAAATGTTTAATTTTCAAGTTAAAATAGCAACGACTGCAACGGGCTGGTTTAGAAGATCGAAGATGCGTGGAGATCACACTAGTAAATATCTGTTTTGTATTGAAGTAAGTATTTCATTGAATAAAAATTGATTTATATTGGAAGGATGTGAAGTTTCACTATTCTAGGTCGGAAGCAATGTTTAATTTTCAAATTAAAATAGCAACAACTGCGACGCACTATGGTCTGAAAGTCAGTTCTAGCGCGAATTAATTATTGTGCGAGGAAAAAATTGACATTTTGTGTACAAATTACTTTAAAATATTTGAGTAAAATAATTAAAACATAATTTACAATACTGACTACTTGTTTATTAATATAATAATTAAGTGTTACAAATATAGTATAGAAGATTATGATTCACTATCGGAGTCATTTCTTTCGTTTCAAATCCTTCAATTTGAACCATTCTTCGAACAACTCTAAGCGGGTGATCGTAGATACGTTTACTAAAATATTAAAATAAAATGATAATGGGATTGCGGGAGGTCGCGGGCGTTCGCGTTTTCTGTTTGCCGTTAATGGAGATGAAGTAAGCTTTCAAATTAAATACTTCGCAACGCGTGCAAATGCGTGCAAATTTTGTAAAACTTACGACATTCTAATAATTTTTCTTAAAAAGCATCAATTCATAAAATATATCATAAAGTGTGTGAAGGAAACGTAAACCTACCATTTCCAGTTACAGTCATACTGATAATATCATATATAACAAGATGCTAACAAAATTTATACACACTTCAAGAAAAAACTCGATATTTTGAAATTATAATTTGTGACAATTCAGCAACACAGGAAAATAAAATGTGCTTACTGGAATGTTGACAGTCTTGCCAACAATAATACAGTGATGTGATTTACTAATTTTGCTTTTGTTATTGTTACATATCAAACTATCATAAAGTATAAATTTTAACAGATTTACGTTAGTTGGTTTTTTTAATTTATTCGCGCTAGAACTGACTTTCAGACCACAGTGCGACGGGCTGGTTTAGAAGATCGGAGATGCGTGGAGATAGTTTGGCACCGGACGAGGGCGAGGACGAGGGCGAGGACGAGGACAAGGACGAGAAGGAGAGTTTGGCGAGGCGGTCGAAAATTGATATGGCGTAGGAACGCGACACCTACCCGTGGAACCGTGAGCGTTGCTCGCGGGCTGTTGTCAGCAAACGATCCGCAAACGATCGCCGACGACGAGCGTCCCGCGCGACGCTCGACACAGCGAACGTTGACAAAATTTCCCTGGGAACGGATGCCTGGACTTCCGGTTGCGCGTATCGTCCTGCACGGCGAAAACGGTCGTTATTTGACGCTGCGCTCGCAGCGGCGACGTTGCAACATCCACGGGGACGATGATAAAAACGTCCTTTCCACGGCTCGCGTTTTACAACGCGGGAAAGAGAGAGAACGAGTAAAAGTTGGAGCGAACGAGAGAGCGAGGCGATCGACCGCCGCCGCGGTGACCAAGAGGCGAGGATCGATCGATCTCTCGAGGACGACCGACAAAAAATCGACGTTCGGTCGTTTCACCGAACGAGAGATCACTGCGTGTAGGGGAGAGGAGGGAAAAATACGGAGAAAGGACAACAGGAATTCGTGAAAAGAGAGAAAGAGAGGAGCGACAGAGCCACACGGGAGAAAACTGTGCGCGGGAATAAAGGTACGTGTCCATCTGAGAGTAAAACGGTCGCGAGTTACTCTCCAGAGTGAAATTCAAAAGTGTAGAAAAACTCTCGGAGAACGAACAGTAAGTTGAAACTCGCAAACAGACACACGTTCAATGTTTCCCTCGGCAAGCAACTATCAGCTGTACGAACGCCATTCGTGAGAATCTTTCGGTTAGTTTTCTCGGCCATTGTGTCCATACATTTATACATATGCATAAATCGAACAATGCAGTTTAAAGATATTCATATTTCATTCTTCTTTTAAGTAGATTACAACAGTCGCAGTAAACTTTGCCGCGTTCAGTCCGTTCACGAGTATTCTCACAACTATCGAAATCCATCCGAGAGCTGCACGCGTGAAATTCAAATGACCACGTACCTGAGAGGATCCCGTGAGTTGACTCTTGCGTCAATCTCCGGGAGCAACAAATTTCTAAAGTGCTCTCGGATGGACACGGCACCTTGAAAGAAAAACGCGAACGGTGGGGGTAGAAGGCGAAAACGAGCTGCGAAAAGATCGCGAACCGAGTATGCGATGGCGTGGCGGACTGCAGAAAAAACGAGAATTGGGTGAACAGAAGAGGAATGCCGATGTCCGCGAGAGCCAAACGAAACGGACCGAGAAAAAAGGAACAGATTCGAAGCATGGGGGAGAGACTCGAACAGGCGAACGGGCCCGACGCGACGGCCCGACGGAGATGGAAAGATAGCGAGAGAATAGTCGAGAAACACGCGAATATGGAGAAAGCCGGGGAGAGAACATAGGCGGTGGGGCGTGCGCGGTTTCGAGAGAGAGAGAGCGAAAAAAAGAAGTTCGCACGATGCGAATACCAGAGATCGCCCTGCAACGGGTACCAGGCGGCGGCTACGTGTTCCAGGCTGCAGGCGTTTCGAGAGCAATATGGATCGCCCAAGGTGATAACCCTCCGCGTCGTTTTCGATACCCGTTCACCATCGCATCGCCCTGTACTCTCGGCGCTGTTACCGACGCTCGCGTATCACGCAAAATTTTTTGCTACAACCTCGCCTAGCCTTTTATCGGTTATTTATTTGTACTTAAATCGTTCGGCTAATCTGTCTGCCGATAACGGAGCCGCAACTTTCGAAACGCCGACAGTCTCCGGTTGTAACTTATCGTCGGTTCCCTCGAGACGCGAGTCCCCACCGACGCCCGAATACGCCGCGAATAAGTACGAATACGCGCAGTCCGATCACCGCCGTCCTTCGCCTTCGGCGAGCTCGATCGTGGACGTTTTCTGCTGCGTTTGACAGCCGAGCGAGCAAGCAAGGCGCCTCTAGCTGACGCGTTCAAATCACCTAGCGCCACTGTAATAGACGAGCAGAGACAAGAACAGGCGAGGCTTCAACCGAACCAGCTCCGACGAAAACCATTCGCGGCCAAAACCGAGAAACTATCTTCGACATACACACGGGACACACTCCAAAAGAAACTGCACAGTTTCGGCGCATCGGCGTATGCTGAAGAGTCCCGTCGAATCGGCCGCAAACGATCGGGTCTCGATCGTCGCGCGCCCGTGGGATAGACTTTTCGAAGGGAAACCCCTGATTCACCTTGGTCGAACGAGAGAAGTTAAACACAGGTTACCACCGGCGATTCAGCGATCCAACGACGACGCAACGATTACGCGTGTGGCGAGACGCGGTTCCCATCCAAGATTTGACTTAACCCTTCACACTCGGAATTATTTTTCAATTTTGTCGCCGATAACTACTTACCACTTTAAGCGTTTAAAATTAATTTCAGGACTTTGGCCCGCGCCTTCACCGTTGCAAGTCGAGAGCCCAGCACTCCCCGCGTCTCTCTCCACGAATTTCTCGTAAATTTCGATCGACCCGCGATCGAGACCCCCCTCCACCTCCGACCGTATCGAAAATTGAAAGTGTCGAATTCATTGAGCGGGTTGTCCAAAGTGCGTGCGATCAATTAACCGTGAATCGATCGACCGCGAACCATTGCGTAAAGCGATTTCGACGGACGGCCAACAACGAAACGAACGAAAAGAAGAAAGAGAAAAAGGAAAACGAAGTAAGCTGATGGGAAGGAGGAGTTCGATAAGGCCCATTATCTCCTCGCGACCAGCCCTCGAAGCCTGAGGGCGGAAGATCGAATTTCAAATCGATCCCGGTCGGCCAGAACCCACACGAACGACCGGGGAAGCCTGGAATACCGTTCTGGCCAGCGAGCGAGGCAAAGGGTTCGATCGAGCGAATTTAGAATGCGTCTATCCGCTGGCTAGCCGTTCGCGCCTCGCCTCGCGTCCTAACCATCTATCCTGACTGTCACCCTTTCTTTTTGTTTTCTCTCGTTTCTCGCGCGCGCTTCAATCTTTTCGCGGAAAGATCGCGTTGACGCCTCTGGGAAGATCGAAGAAACGGGGGCGTGTCCGTGGGTCGAAAACGACCCCGGAGCACCGTAGCAGAGGTTAAATACCGCTGATGAAAGATCGGGACGACAGTCGGCTTACATAATTAATTTTACAGTTCGACGGAGAGAATGGACGCGACCAGTTAAGTGGGTTTCAATTGAAACTACAATGTTGCGAATTGCAGTTGCATGATATCGCGGGATAGTTGCACGGGAGTCGAGAGGTTAATTCGGTTGTTGCCAAGGAAAACTCCCGTCAGCTGCCACGAGCGTGGCCACGCGCGGTTTCGCAAGGTTTTTGCGCGCTTTCGCGTACGGCGTGTGCGTAGTTTGCGCGACGGGATACGATGGGACTTTGGCGACCGGACGCGACGGAATGCGTTCTCGTCGACTACGGATTACGGATCGTGAAAACAGATGGTACTTACGTGGCTGGGCCAGGGCGAAAACGCTCTCGGTCTTCGCGGCGTACTCGTCGATCTCCTCGTAGTGCGTGATGCCGGGCTCGAGGGGCTGTGGCTGATCCGCCTGCATCCCGTACATGTCCATCAGCTTGGAGATCGGCGGGATCCTCGGGAGCGCCCGACCGGTCATGTTCGGCGCCTGTTTCAGACCGAGCTTGGTCAGTATCTGTCCCTTGATTGCTTCGAGGCTGAGAGCTCTAATCTCCTCGTGCATCCTACACGTGTTGCAAGCGTTGACGGCCATCGCCAAGTACCTGACGGGGCGTCTCTCGATGCCGGGTGCGTCGAAGGCACCGAGGAGGACCAGCGAGAGTAGCAGCAGCGCCCTCCTGACCATCTTGCTCAAGGTCACCGTTAGTCGGATCGGTTTACGATCGGCCTTGGTCGCGAAACGAACGATCAGATTCTCGGCCTCATCGTGCTCGTACCTTTGCCGATCCTTCCGAAATCCTTCCTAGATCGTTACCCAGTCAGAGCCTTCGTAGACCGGACCCGCCTGCAAACGCTCCTCCCGAATAATCTCCTCGCCTCTTATCTCGCCAAGATTACCGCCGGTAATCTTATGCTGAGACGTCGCTGTTCCTCTTCTTTCTCTTCTTCTTCTTCTTCCTCCTCCTCTTCTTCGTCGTCGTCCTCCTCCACCTCCAGCCTCACCTGCTCCGGCTCTTACTTGGTCGCGATACTCTTCTTCGTCTTCCGTGATTTATCGCGCGATACCGCCCTCCCTGGCCTCTTGGATCTCCTCTAGGGCGACTCTTTGGATGCGCGCAGCTCGTCACCGCGGTCCAGGAGCCGGATTAGGCGCATCACCCGAATTATCGGGCAATCGGCACGATCACAATCACTATCGGACTGGCGGTACCTTTGACGATTCTCACCTGCCTTCTTCCTTTTGTTCCCGTTCCTCCCGTTTCTCCCGTTTCGCTGACGGCCGCCGTCCGACCAATTCGGCGAACGCGCGTAAACGCGAACGGAGCGCCGAGGTATTCCCGTCGACGTCGACGCCGACGACGTCGAGTGCGGCCGGTAACGGTGGAAACGAGTGCTCGAGACAAGAGAGGCACCGCTCTTCCGTCCACTGCTTCCGTTTAACCTGCTCACCGTACAAAATCATTTACTACAGTCACTCACTAGAAGCACAAAAGGACAGAAGGACATCCTTAAAAAATCACATTGCACTTGGGGGCGATGCTCTGTCGCTCACCGGCTCTCAAGACCGTCTCTTCTCTCTCTCTCTCTGCGGCTCTCCTTCGGTGTCCTCCTCCTCCACCACCCCCTCCTCCACCTCCTCCTCCTCTCCTCCTCCCCCTCGTCCTCCTCGTCGTTCTCCTCGCCCTCCCCCTTGAAACGTAACGAAACGAAACGAAACGAAACGGTCCGGTGAACCCTCGTGACCTCCGTTCCAGCGCGAACTTTAATCTCGACACGCGCGCGCTACTGATACACCCAGTTTACCGGTGCACCGCGCGTCTTCCTGAACGTATCATGGCACCGCTGCTGTCACAGACCGCCGATCTTCCTTTCCTCTTCCATCCCCTTTCCAGAACGCACTCGTCCTCGATCTCTCAAGTCCTCTTTTTTTCCGTGTTCCACCACTTGTGTTGTCTCTTCGTGTGTTTTCCTCTGCGCAGGGTCCTGACGATCTCACGATCCACGATCTACGGGATCGAGGATCCGCGACCCGCTTCCGGGGGGAGATCACCGCGCGCCACACCGGTTCAGCTGTTTCGGCTCTCCGGGACCACGATCTATCGATAACCTCGAGCCTCGCGCGATCAGCTGGCGATGCGAGCGGGAAAGAGAGAGATAGAGAGAAAGAGAGAAAGAGAGAGAGAGAAAAAGACAGAAAGTGAGAGAGGAAGAAAGTTGGACGTGAAAGAGATAAAGAGACAACGACCGAGCTAGTGAGAGTGAGAGTGAGAGTAAGAGAGAGAGATAAAAAGAGAGAGAGAGAGCGCCGAGGGTCGGATGTTGCGAACGGGTCCCGGAAGGAAGACAGATACTCGCCGCGATCCCTCCTAGCCGCGAGGAAGGAGAGGACGGAGCAAAAGAGAAGAACCAAAACCGCTGTACTCTGTCTGCGTGTACTCGCGTGGCAGTGGCAGGCAGCTGGCGAAGCGTGCCGTGCCCGGTGAAACCCGGTGGATCCTAAGAGCTTGCTGGCTTGTCAAGCACTGAGTCAGGAGGCGCGCGTTCTCACCGCATATATGTCGAGGCGGAGGCCTCCTCCTCTTCTTCTTCTTCTTTCTTCTTCTCTCCCTCTATCCTTCGCTCTCTCAGCTGCGTCTTTCTCCTTCGCGCGCGCTCTCTTTCTCGCTCTCTCTTTCCCTCTTCTCCTCGCGGACATTCAACGTCTCTTTCTCCGTCTCTTCTCTCCTGTAGTATCTTACGTATTCGCGTGTAGGGGCCGAACGTATACCTACACCCGCGTGCACCCACCGCCAACAACTAACTCCCTCCTCCTCCTCTTCCTCCTCCTTCTCCTCCTCTTCCTGCTTCTCCACATCGCATCGCCACATCGCCACCTCCACCGCCTCCTTCTTTCTCCTACACGCGGAGCTCCTCGCCCTCTTCGCCCTCTTCGGTTTCTCTGCCGCCCCTTGATGCCCCGCTACCCCGAGCCTTGCGCCCCCCTCCGCCTAGCGGTCCTCCCTCCCTTCCGAGAGACCCTCTCTCTCTCCTCCACCCTCTATACATCGCTTCTGCCGCCATACTCCGCTCTTTCTCCAGTAATCTCCCTCCCGCGATCTCTCCGTGCTCACCTTCCGTCTCCTCTCTTCTCTTCGCTACTCTTCTTTTCTCTTCGCTCTGCTATTCTTTTCTCCTCACCGATTCTTCTTCGTCGTCGTCTTCATCTACAACTGCTTCTTCTTCTTCTTCTCCTTCTTCTTCTTCGTTCGTCCCATCCTCTCGGTTTCTACGCGTGAAGCATCGCAAATCGTAGACGACGTCGAAACCACCCACCGCCGTTCTTGCACTGTCCTCATCCTCCTCGAGGTTTCCTTCGAACTCTCGAACCCATATCGATTTCCACATCGATCGAGTTCTCCGTCAATCCTTACCCACCTTAAGAAGGGGTGATCTCGTTTCCAAATATTTAAAAATCAATTCTGCTCGATGCTGTTCAAGCGTTTCCAGCGAGCAGCAGAATTGCACCTGTGAAGTTACCTAATATCAGTAAAACGTTGAACGCGCTTTCGATGACGCGATCGCGAAACCGATCACCGAATCGGAATGCGCACCGGTTGAATTCGCGATTCGCGAGGCGCCGAGATGCAGGAGGTGAGACGGGCCGGCCGACGTGCTGGTATTATCCGGTTAACAAACGAACGAATAAATAAATAAATAAATAAGAGAGCGAATCCTCGATCGGTTTCGCCGAATCATTTTTCTCTTGTTCGGCCCCGGAGTGCCGGTGACGCAATCCGCAAAATGGAAACCACGAGTGTATATGCGAGAAATTTCAAGGTTCTCGAAAGGATATTCTCTCTTGGACGACGAGAGGCCCGCGGCCACGCAGCGCTCCGCGAACCGCTTAGCATAGGTAGAAATTTAAAATTCGATCGCCCGGCCCAGTGTGCAATCGTCTGCAATTTGTGCACGGTCACGCCGAAAAATCGATCGAATTTTGATGCGGTGCGAATCGAGGGCACACCGGTCAGATCCAACGGGCAAGATAGCGGTCGAAACTGCGAAAGAAGAGGAGAAAGATGGAACGAGAGAGAGAGAGAGAGAAACAGGCCAGGGGGACATTCGAAATAAAGATCGATTTTCAAATAGATCCAAATCCCACGCAACGAGGAACACACGCGAAAGCCAGAACGCGAACACCGCGTCGCACGATGCACTAACCCGCAACTCGTGACGCATTGGAAAACAGCGAAATCAGCTATTTTTACATCGCGCGTACATTTTGTTCGCCAAAGGCCCCCATCGAATCTCCGATTCGGTTTCTCGACCGAATTCTCAATCTCTCCCCTAGTAGCGTTTATGGTTGGCCAATGGTGGCCAACGGTTGGGAGTTGGTTTGTCCAACGTAAGATCTACGACGAAAATTTATAACAATTTGCCAACGAATATCTAACATCGGCATTACAGTTATTATGGTCGGTTAATTAACACGAATTGGTAACGGACTTTTAAGTTTTCATACTTATAGATATACTTATATTCACAACCTTCGATAGCTCAGATATACTTGTATTCCCAATTTGTTATTGTCGCGCAATGGTTGCTCCAATAAAGTTATTTATTTCTATAGTTTTTCCATTTTCAAAGGGGAAGTATAAGTCATGTATAAGAAAAACCTGGGTATTTTTCGGAATGGAACTTCGTTTTTTAGATATTTTCATATAAATATGTTGACGTATCTAGAAGCTGAGATTATAATATTTACGAGCAATATACCTGTTTAAAAAACGTGGCCAAAACATTAAAAAAAACATGGTAAAAATGAACTTTCAGGTAGGTAAGTTTGAATCATGTGATTGGTTACTCTAAGAGTGTTTGTACTTGTGGATAAACGGCAAAAAGGTCGCATTTTATGACCTGACCAACAGTCGCAATAGAAACTTCGGTTTCATTAGACAGTGCTTTCATACTCTTCCAAGTGTCAGTGCAAGTTCTAAGTGTACAGTGTGTAAATTGTGTTCGAACGTATATATTGTGCATTATGGATGCTGTTTGTGGAGGTAAGTTGCGTAGTTTTTACTGCAAAATACATTTATTTATCCCAGCTCGGAACTGGCGATTGGCAAAATAATGCGACTTTACTGTAATACCAATTTTAATAGAAATCGAATTATTTTTTTAAATAATCGTCCGCCATATAGAATCTGCCATTATGTTTTTCGAAGTTCTATGTTCAAAATTGTAATCAGAGATCCCGAACACATCTTGTGAACAGTATTTGTAAAAATCGAATCAAATGCTCAAATACCGGTCCGCCATATTGGATCGACGATTTTATTTTTCGAAATGCTATCTTCGGATTCGTAAACAGTCACCGTGAAAACATTTAATCACAAATCATTCTAATAAAGGAACGCTTCAGGGTATTTACTACGCGTTTTCCTTTTTTCCCCCAATGTTTACCGTGGAAATACATTGTTTATATGGGTATTATTTATGACATACTGTAAAAACATTCGCAGAAGAAAAGATCAGAACAACATGTTAGCGAGCCCAGATGGCCGTTCGTATTATAATTACGTTGAACCGCCTGCAAAAAAGGCGATATTTCTAACGGTTTGTCAGTCTATATTGCAACGAAGGCCCAACAAAAAATGCCAACCATAAATGCTACTACGGTCACCAAGATCGTTTCGTTTTCATGTATACGTACCGAAGATCGATCGACCCGAGATCAATTTAGATCGACAAAGATATACATTGTCGTTAAACGGTATAATCTCGGACGCGCGTGCGATGCCGACAGCGATCGAGGCGTTCCGAGGAGAGATTCGATGCGGTAAATTTTTCTGGGAATTATGCAGCACTCGGGCTGCTTCGATCATGCTCCGGCCGTCATTATCGGCGAGATTACGTGGTCGAATCAAATTTACTCACCGATGCAACGCAATGTAACCAAACGTTGCACATTTTCTCGCAGCCTCGGTCCAATCGCATTAATTAGCATCCTGTTCGATCCATCGATCATTTTCTCTTTGATCTCGGTGGCGAACCTGAAACGACACCGCCGTACGCAGCATAAACTCGCTTTCTTTGGCGATCGTTATCGCAATTTCCGATCGGTCGGTAGTCGGGTTACCTTTTTATAAATATTAATAGCGATCCTCGGCGAGCAACAGTGTGTTGTTCGACAAGCTTGTTCGGGCGCGCCGCCATCGTGTACCGTTCATTTCGCCGCGAAACACTTCTATGCGAGATCGCCGGGGTTCGATTATAATAACAGGGCAGAATCTTGCCTCTTCCCCTTATCTCTCGCACGGTAGTTTCCAATTATAAATATTGTTGCCTAATACCTTTTTTTTCGCGGATCTAAAAATTGCCACCAGTTACGTTCCGCCGACGACGGCCGAATATCTTCTACGATTAATTTATCGCGTTATCGCTCACAAATATTCATCGCTATAACTCAGCTGTCTACGCTACGTCCATCCAATTCGATTATGTTCATCTTCCTATCGTCTTTGCTGCGAATCTTCTCTTCGAGGAGAATAGCGAGAATCCATGGGACGACCAGAATGGAATTTCGTTTCGTTTTCGTAAGAGATGTTCAAGGCAGACTCGAGGCCTGTGCTCGAGAGGGCAGAGATCGGTGTCGCGTCGTCCACATGTTTCCTGCTGCCCCACACGTCGCCAACGTCTGTCATCGTAAGGACCAATCGAGGGCTGCTGCCGCTGGATGATGCGTCCTGTGTCTGTCCTGGGCCCTCCGAAAACGATCCGTCCAAGATCCCCTCAAATTTTTTCCGCATCCCGCCGCATCCTGTTAACGAGCTCCTGCGTCATTATCCGTCGATAATGCATCATTCGTTCCTCGATACTGTCAATCCTTTTGACCCTTTGAAAACAGGAGGAACCCTCGTGATACTTAGCTTCGCCCAAACTTTTTCACAGAAATCTTCGAGTTCGAAAATTTCTGAAAAAATCGAGGTAAATACATATCTTGAAGAGAGGACCGCTCTCACCGATTTCGATGGAATTAATACGTCGTACAAGATATTCCAAGAACTTTTCCCGAAAGATTTTTATAGGAAATTGCAAGAACAAATCTTTCCGGAAAGGTTTTACATGATATTGTAAGATATACTATTGCTCGAGATGTTTACGAAAAACTACAGCAAATTCTGCTTTTTTCCAATAACAATATTTCTTCTCAGGGTCGATTAATTGTACTCAAAATTTCTTTAAAATGGCGAATTCCATAGAAAAAATTAATCAAGATGATGATCTTGATAATATATTCCAAGATCATTGAGCACTGAGTGCCCTTTTCTAGAAATATACCATAATCGATTTCGAATCTCTTCTTAGTGTTTGAATATTATATAAATTGTAATTGACTACGCTATAATGGGCGCGCGATCACTGCGCGGGAAATTTAAAAAAAGCGGTGGAACGAGAGATCGACAGCGTCGCGTCGGCGCGTTCGAGAATCGAAACGTTCGAAATGGCGGCTGGAAATTATCTAGCAATGATCCTAGGCTCGACGATGGTTCTATTAGATTTAAATAATTCTGTGTTAAAATTACAGATGCTTTCCGACGATCCGAGCTGCTATATGATAACAATACTGGGAATATGTTCCGATGCCATTAGAACCTCCCTGAAACGTTCGTCAATATTTGGGATTCAAATATATTGCTGGGCGAACGGTGTAATTGGCCGAGGCACGCGAATAGTTTCTACGAATTCTTTCGGGAACCGGTGCGCGAGCATTAGCCGCACGTAATCTACGTAATTGTTAAGCGATTTTCGAATTGTAAAACGATTATGGCCGTCGAATTAAGCGTTAAACTCGCGTCAATCGATTTAGCAGCACGGAACGGTCGCCATTTTAGGTTATGGAATCAGTGGTTGTTTGAAACACGACTCACCGAGATGATCCTCGAAGAATACTCTCATCCTCCGGAGTCTTCCATCGGTTGGTAGTCCTCCAGGGTGTTCAGCGTCCAATTTCCAATGTACCGGATCATCTTACTGTCTCTTGAAGCGAAATCTCCATGATTTCGATCCACCGGCTGCGATCACAACATCGATCGAAGAAGGCGCGTAAAAACTGCGCTGTGGCTTTCGTTTCGGCCACCACGCATTACCGACGCGCATGCGGCGACGCGATTGGCCACCCCGCGAAAATTGATCACCCTTCAAGCACGCTGCAGAGATTTACTTTACCTACCGCGATCAAGAACCCTGCAAGATCTTTATGCAAATGAGAATGTTTATACACTATTTCCAAGGTGGTTCGGAACCCACCGTAATAAAAAAGTAGGTCCCGCTGAAAATTAGGCTGAAATAGGCTGAAATTTGGCGGTAGAGAGAGAGAGTGGAAAGAAGGGGAGATTGGTGAATGGATTTGAAACCCTGAGGGGACCAAATATCAAAAACCTATACCTACATACACTATTTCCATGGAAATGAAGCTAGATAAAGATTTATTTCTGCGGTAACTAATTGTAATCGATCGAAATAATCTTCATCTTTTTCATTTTATTAATTACTTTTACTGTTTCAAGTTTCGATTACTCATTTTTGCCACGAATGCATAAGAACATTTTTATATTTTTATATTTATTAAATGTTCTTACTGTTTTACGTTTTACCTATTCATTTTTGTCATAAACCCGTTGTTTGATTGTTAAATAGCAACTAATTTCGTTGATCGATTTAATCCATTAGAAATAACGTCTTAAAATTTGTATATTTTTCAAATTTTTTTACTGCTTTAAGTTCAGCCTATTCATTCTTGTCATAAATGCATAAAACCCGTTGTCTGATCGTTAAATAGCAACTAATTTCGTTAATCGATTTAATCCATTACAAATAACATCTTCATATTTTTCAAATGTTTTTACTGCTTTAAGTGCAGCCTATTCATTCTCGTCGTAAACGCATAAAATACGAATCATTCTTTTCGATTGGATATACAGAATTCTCACTCGATTAGACTTGGACTCTGCTTCGAATCCTGCGAAGTAGGGCCTGTCCATCAAACCCGAAGCATCAAACGTCATTCTTTCTTCGTACTTGTCAATCACATATTAACGATTATGCTTGTGCTTACTCACTGCGCCTCGACGACAGAAACGACAGAAATAAAGCGCGCAGTGTTGAAAAGTTCCGAATATCATGAACGTCGTGTTGCCGGTGAGTGCGCTAAGTACTCCACAAAGTTTTTGCATTTTTCGTCTAGTCTGTCGATATTATTATTCCAAAGAATAAATATTAAAACATAATAATAAAACGTAACAAGTCAGACAGTCTTCGAATAGAATAAACATTTACATTACGTCAGTGCAATAGTTGGTCTGACAGATTTCGAATAAACAGCATTTATACTTTAGTAATTTCAATTGAAAAATACTTTCTGGCTAACAAAGGAACATATTCAGTTGATACAAACCGATTTTGATGAAACTTATGCGAGATATAGTTCTTCGAAAAATATTGTAGACGTGTTTTTTATCGGCAACCATCCACCCTGAAGGGGTGAAAACAACCCTCAAAGTTGGGAGTCAAAACCTTATTTTTTTGAGATATCGCGGAAACCAGTGCTCGAAAAAATTCGATTTTTTTTAATTATGTGTGTTTTTAATGGCAAATGTAGTCGTGCAAAAAAATTTTAACGAACGTATTTTGTTTAAACTCAGAATTATCAATAAATCCAATGCGAGACAGATAAAAAGGGCCTGAAACGTTCCTGGACTGTTGCAGATATTTTTCACGTTTGTCGCGTGTTCCGCGGCAAGAACGTGTATGCGATTTCTGCGGAACGCCGAGGAGAAGATGATTTTCCGCACGATACCTGGACAGGTCTACCGATGGAACAGGTTCGCGGAAGAGTTCGAGGAGATCGAGGCTGTGACTCTGAACGGAACTGGCGTTTGCAGTGTGAAAATGGCAGACAGCCTGCGGGGAAAGACTATCGTCGTCGCTACGGATAACGTACGATCTTACAATCAATTAAATACATTCGAACAGAGTGAAAACAAATCGAACGTTTCAGATGCACCCTTACGTTACGAGAAAGTCTGACGACTCCTCGGTGAGCGGCTTCATAGGGGACATATGGACGACTCTGGAGGACGTTCTGGGATTCAGGTGCGGTCGATAAGTTTCGGGGAATTTCTATGGAAAAAACGCGAATAGTTTTTTTGCTGTTCGTTCTTTTTTTTTGTTTGTACCTGTCAAGTCGAGCTTATTCGCACGAATTCGGTGGATGAAACGACCGAGACTTCGAAATGATAAACGTCGGTCGCGTCGGAAGACCGTACGCGGAATCTGACCAATTTTCCGTGTACCACCCACACACGGGCTCGTCGGTCAAAATACTCGCATGATTCATTCGTCTAGACAGGTATAAATATAGTACCGCGGGGAAAACGGGGGCGGCCGGGCGGGGGGTGAACAGAAAATAGTGGCGGGGCCGGTGCGTGCACCGTAATAAAGGCGTTTCTTCGTCGAAAATGCAGGACGATTTACCGAAAAGCGGGACCGTCGACCAGCCAGACGCTGATGAATGGACAGGCTCACGCACTACTGGTAGCCACGGTGATTTATTCGGACACCTCCGGTTATTACAGTTACAGCACGCCGATTACCACCAGCTCGTAAGCCTCGTTTATCCTTTAATTTATATCGGTGAGGCTATCCACGAGAGACGTTCGCTTTCGGGTCGTACCGCGACGTACCGCGACGTACCGCGAAGTACCGCGACGTACCGAGACGTACCGCGATGTACTGTGTCCTGCCACAACACATCACGGCATACCAAGAGGATTTGCCGGTTCGCGATATTTCATCGAGCACCTGTTCCATCCGAATACCATTCTAAATACCTGTACGAAATCCTCGGTTTTACGACAACCGCCGCGTCGACTATGTCTACGCTCTACTCCAGGGTTTCCCAAACTGTGCTCCGCGAGAAATATTAACCCTTAACACTCGAGTGGCGCCTCTTGAGCGCCACTAAAAATTCTTGTACTAGTATTTTAAATATTTGAACTTCTTATATCGATCGTATCATTGCTAATAACAATTGTTGAATGATCTCGGCGCTACGGTTCGATCGTAAAAAACAAACTTAACTAAGCAGTTTTGCTAATTATTTTAAATAATCAACGTTTCGGTCACTGATTTCGACCATTTTCAAGATTAACTTAAAATTGCGTCTGTAAGAAAAAAATAAATAAAAATAAAATAAAAAAAAAATTTTAAATATTGTTTACATTATCAGATATGGCGGTATCTAACTAATTACTAAACATTTATGTCTTGTATGCGGTATTATATCAACTTCATATCTACCGAATTTAAAAGATCACATATATGAACAAACTTTTTAAAAACCACGTTTATATTAAAATGCACTAAAAAGGAGAAAATAATTTCTTCAGATATTAGTGACTATAAATAAAAGCTTTTATTTATTATTAATAAAATTTATTAATAAAAGCTTTTATTTATAGTCACTAATATCTGAAGAAATTATTTT
>CM052326.1:12944745-12980542 GCA_028455615.1 Lasioglossum zephyrum | reverse complement strand
TCATGTAATATTTTTGTGCTACTAGGGTATACATTGAACTTGATACCATCCCTGATGAAAGAACGCGGCGCCGATCTGCCTCGTAGTTACACAATAATCTACTACGCGAGATAACGTAATTAGTAACTCGTAAATCTTTGTTAAAGCGAATCTGCGTTTCCCGCGCGTGAAAATTATCTGAACGATAAGGTTCCTGCGGTTAGCCACGAGAGTCGACGGTTCCCGCCGGATACAGTGTACAAGCTCCGCGATAAAACAAAAACGGCCCCTCGCGGATTCCGATCCAGTTCTTTTCGACAGTCTTCTCGTTTTTTATTCCCCAGATAAACGGAGCACGGACGATTGCGTGTAAACGCGGTCGCACGTCAGACAGATGCAACATGTGATTCCACTGCGGCGGTGTCGCGTGCCTCGCGTAAAGCCTACGCAGTTTCGGGCAGGCTTGTGGCCGGAGACCGATCGGGAAATTCGTCGTCGGAATTGCCACGGTTGGTGACACAGTTTTAGAGCGAACTAAAAATACGTACCCTCCTCGCGCGGCCGTTCCGTCTAACCGAATACCAGGGACCGTCGGGATCGCTGGAATAACATCGCGAGCCCGTGAACACAACCTTCGGACGGAACGACGACGCGACGTTGAAGAGTAGCCGCGACGAGTTTCAGTCCGGCACTGGCTCGTGAATCAGGCGATTACACGGTATCGCGACTGTCACCGATATCCGGGGATGACAGAAACTTTTTCGACTTTTGACGAGGCGATAACGAGACCGAGGCGTCCCCGACGGAACAAAACTGTTCGTTCCCGTGACACGCTTTCAATCTTTCTCGGCTTGTTGGAGAATCGCGGAGAACGAGATGCATTGTACAAGTTCAGCGTTCACGACGCGAACCGATAACGGCGTTAAAATTTTATACAGATCGAGTATCGTTCGACTTACGTTGCGTTATCTCGTAGCAGATGCGGTCGTGTCGTTGAACAAAACGGACCGAGTCTCGGATCGTCTGCGAGCCTCTATTATTCGCGGGAATGGAAACGAGCTACAACCGGAAGCGCAAAGTACGTTGAAAACATCGTCGTAATAACGCTCGAACGCGGCCAACCAGTCCGAGAAACCAGTACGAACAATTTATTCGCGGATAACCGCAAAACGCAAATGATTTATCGACGCGAATCGACCGGACAAATCGACCGATCGCGGAAGAACGCTGTCCGAAAGAGGATCGACGAAAGCCACAACAACGAGAGGAACGGGACGAAGCTCTTGTCGAAACTGCAAGCCGCCTGCACGCGTGCATGCACGAGGAGCCGCGTAAGCACGCGCACGCGTATGCAATCGAGCTCTGTCCGTTTCGTCACCGACCTTTCGTGGCGGCAGGAAACGGACACTTGTGCTGATGTTAATACAATTAAAACGTTTTTCGCTACGGTTACGGCCAGTTACTATTCGATCCACCAGCGATTTCGTTTCGCGGAGCGATTTGCTGAGAGATATCAAAAAAGAACACTGCAACTGCGAGCATTGTTGTCGCGCGTTTCGGCGAAGCGGTGAGTCGTGCGGAGCACCAAGGACGACGGGGATGATGTTGTTGTTAGTCGGGACGCTCGGTAAACGACTCGGTAAACATTCAAATTGAGCAATTCCGCCTTTGATCCCAATTTCTGAAAAACCCGGCGGGGATCGTTGACGATCTACGCCGCAAAGTTGCAACGCGATAACAGCTGCGGAACGAAGTTGCATGGACGACTTAAACGTCGCTAATATTAGATCGCACAAAGATGCGAAGATCGCGCAATTATTTCGTCGGAGAAGCGAACAGAGAAGCTCGCGGCGCTCGAGGCCGGAGCAAAGCGGTTCTTCCTCGTTGCACGAGGAAGTCTCGTATCGATTGAAAAATTAACCGCGGCTGGAATCGTGCCGTAGGCCATCGTGAGCCTACGTTGCGTGCTCGTTTAAGGGCGATCTCCTGTCCCCGAGGGAATAGAATATCCTCCTTCGCAGGATATCCCGAAAAGCGACGCAATACCGACTCCAATCGATCGATCGTTTGGTAGCTAATAATAATTCTTCGGTGCCAGCGAGTCGCGCGCTTTTCGGAATACGATCCGCGGTGGAGTGTCCTCCGTGACATTGACATTACATAACGAATACGCCCACTGTCGTAAAACGACGTCGCGCGCGGAGCCAGAGAGTGGTCTCGCCGACGCCTCGAGAGGGTGTTCTTCACTCACCAGGGGCGAAGATCTTTCTTTCGAATTTCACTCACCTTCACCGACATCTTGCCCGGCTTCCGATCTTCTAATCGTCGCACAATCACTTGAATTTTTGATTCACTAGACCGATAGACCGGGGTTGGCCCCGGAAACGAGCGAGCACCGGAGCAACGAAGCAAACGGGACAACGGGGCCAGAAGGAACGCGGTCGAGTCCGAAAATCCAGGGTTTGGAGAGAGTGAGAGAGAAAGAGAGTGTGTGTGTATGTGTATGAGGAAGAGAACACCGGGGAGGGAGGGAGAGAGAAATCCGTGGCACGGAACTAGGTTCGTCCCCGCGACTATGACATTTTCCAGCTTGGATTTTGTGATGGTCGCAGCTCCGCCGCTGTATCGGTGCCGCCAGGTTTGCGCGGCTGTCTCTCTCTCGTGGGGATGCTTCGACGCACCTCCAACCCCTCTACCTATCCTCCTATTGATTTCCGTCGGGTCACTGGGTGGCACCTGCCATCTCTTTACCGTCGACCCGTGCTCCGCCGAGCCTCGTTTACCATCGAAGCCCGTTTATCGGCTCAGCCGCCATACCAGATAACAAGCTCGACGTCCACACCAGAAATTGTACCGCAATCTTCGCCAAATCGTTCAACAGCTTTTCCATATTTCTTCTTCTTCTAAAACAAGCGAGCGCGGAGATCGCTCGCGTTCGCAAGCGATTAGAATGATTAAAAAACATTTAAAACGAAATCGAATCGCGACACGTTCGCAAAGAAATTCGGCGAACCGCGTCCTTCCCGCATTCCTGCGCGTTGTCGTCGCGCGAAAGAAGACACAGTCGACGGCTGCGTCGTGTCGATTAGAAAAAAATGATAGACGAATACCAACGTAAATATGACGAACAGTCCGAAGAGCATTGTACGCGTTCGCCTGAATAAATATTTCGTCTTTATTTCAGAAAGACATCCTTCCACCTTAATCTCTTCATTCTCAATCTCCTCCTCATCGTCATCTTCCGCCTTCTCATCCACCGGTCGTTAGGTACAATATATCTTACAGTATGGTAATACGAATATGATTGCACGTTACGGTCAGAGGATCGCTCGGACTAGTTTATTGGTTAAAGCTATGTAACACGCAGACACTACGCACGCACACAAAATATAGTGATATTCCTGAATCTACAGAAAGAGCTCCGTGGATCCGGAGCATCGCGTGTCGTTTACCGTACGCGTTATAATATGTATTTTCATTTGTATTTTCATGTCTGAATATTTTAGGATCGGTTACAAAAAATAATTGTATATGTACGTATGTGTGTATGTGTGTGTATAACGCGTGTATGTATGTAGATATGTATGTATATGTTTGATGTGTGTGTGTGTTTGTACATATGTATACGCGTGCACTCTTTCTTTTTTTTTTGTTCATTATTTTCATCTGTTATCATCTCCTCGTTTCATCTCGTCTGATTTAAGCTAACACCTTGGCTGCGCGAAAGACTCGGTCGCCCGGTCATTAATTTACCTAACGGACACGTTATTGGCACGTATGCTGTATTCTTTGGACCGCAGTTAGAATCGAGAAAACCTATCGAACGTAATCGAAAAAGGAAAGCGACGACGACTCGACTGTTTTGGTAGACACAGCGACGCGTGTAAGTCGCGTCGCTTTGCAAAACCTTTGAGCGTGAAATCGTGAAAACAATTGTCGTGTGACCTGGAGAAAAAACGAAGACTCGAGAGAGAGAAAAAGGAAGTCACGCGTAGGGGTACGCGTTCGCAAGCTGTCGTCGCTCCGAAAAGACGAACGGAGCGCGATCGTTCCCGTCAGACACCAGATTTTTCTATATCGCTCGCGTTCGTCCGAAACTTACAGAGTTTTATGTGTCTCGCGCTCACACCACTCCCCTTCGTCCCTCTTTCCTCGCTGCACGCTATATTCGTAAACAAACTAGAGGCTCTCTCGTAAATTACAATATCTTAAAGTTAATTGGAACAGCGATGGCTTGCCGGGCGTCGAAGGAGATCGAGCTTAATCTATGAATTCGTGGTTGCAAGGCAAAACGACGGAACATCGGTTTCACTGCGAGTACAATGGAATTTACAGGACTCCTCCGATCGGGAAGAATCAACGTAAACGATTGATACAAATACAGATAGAAATACAAATACATATATCGTAGAAGAATATCGAACGGAAGGGACGGGGCTTGCAAGAACACGTGTAGACTCGCGTTGTTTTTGCTCGTTCGTATTGAAACTGCGACGTGTTATTTTTCTTTTCTCCCCGCGAGGTTCATATCGGAGTGTAAACTTTCCGATGCCGGTACAGCGATGCGACGACGTCGTTAAGGCAAGTTCGACAGAAAGGTCGAGAGGCGTTAACGGAAAGATTTTGTAAAACGCGAGACGCGTTGTTTCGCCTTGTGAAACCACAGAAACGTTCGAGATTGCGTGAACGTGCAAACACAGGGAACTTATGTATCTACGAACGGTGCTCGATCAAGCCTGAAAACGGATCGGGTACTCTCGACGGATTCGTAGCGCCAGCTAGAACGGTTCACGGTTCACGGTACACGGTATAGAAAATCACGACGCGGGAGAGACGGTCATGCGATAAAACATTTTTCCTCCCTACTTAGATAGAACGGTTGATATTAAAAACGTTTACTCGTGGTTTCGTAAATGTGTGCGACGATGTGCGAAGATTAGAAAAAGGGTGCGCTAACGAGTCGATTGGCATGCCGATATTAAAATGTAGGACGACGAGAAGTACGGCGTCAATCGACGGTTTTGTGCGTAACCGGAGTTAGTTGAGCCCATTCATAAAAACAGGGACACCGTTCGCGTAATTGAGAGTGCGCGCGGTCAACCGAGTGCGACACGCGACACCGCGCCGTCGCGTCGCGTCGCGTCGCATTGTGTCGCGTCTCACGGAAACGACGCGGACCGACTTCGAACGACGAATCGTATATTTCGAGCGAATCGTTTTCTGGCAGTATCGCGTGCGTTCGCCAACGAAATTCCGTCGGCGGTCGTTGGTTGCCATTTGCCGGCTGGGAGAATCGATATCCCTGTCCACCGACACCGACGGCGACGGCCAAAAACCAGTTGCTTCTCACGGAGAAATGAAGACAGTGCTCTGAGTGTTCCCACAGGTTTCTCAGTAAAACGTTACGAGAATAGTTATTGCATCGATCAACCCCCTCGACGTCACGCGTCGCGCTCTCTCCTCGAAAGCGTAGCCCGCCGCGTGACGGTTGCGGATCGATCGAAAAATAGACAGGTTCAACAAGCATTGTAGGTACAACATTAAATGTTTCTCTTAATACGCGACAAGTATACACCGACACATCGGAGGACCCGTTAAAAAAATAATACTGCGCTCGTTTTCTTTACACCGATTGCGGGATGGAACGTGTTGTTCGACGTTTGTCGCCTAACGATCGAGTTTTATATATATATATGTATACGCGGGAAATCGTACGTTAACGTGTATACAAGAATAAGGTATCGCTTAAATGTCGAATCGCTCGTACATTCAGTCCAACGATTTCGATCTGTCTAATCTATGTTTACTTTCAAAATCAGAATTTGTACTGACGTTGGCGAAACGAGGACGACACCGTTGCTCGTCCTCGACGTTCTCCGTCGAGGAAGACCCGCCGTCGGAAACGAAAGACTCTAATATCACATTGTTGGATGGATTTGATTGGAAAGAACTCGCGCTAGCGTCAGCCGTCTCTTCCAAAGGACTCGCGTAATTCTGAGACACGCGAACTATCGCGGTCGTTGTCGCTGTCGCTATCGCTGTGGCTGTGACCGTTGCTGTGACTATCGCTGTTGCTGTAGCCGTAGCTGTAGCTGTAGCTGTCGCTGGCTCCGTATTGATAAGTCCCTCGCAGGAACGAGGCAGAGTTTTCGAGAACGCCCTTTCAACGGAATATTCGTCGCATTTCGCGTTACCCGCGTACCTGCCGGTCGCCTTCAACGACCCGCCGTACAACCGACGGCTCCTCGAGAACTCCACTTCGAAATCTTCCGACGAGTTCACCGTGGATTCTGAATCGTTCTCACCGAGCATCGATGACAATCCTCTGCCAGTTTCCATCGAGTTCAACTCGTGTTCACGATCGTTCTCCTGTAGTACTTCGTCCGCGGCTGTTCCCGAATTTCCGTGCGTTTTCGGTACCGAACAATCACTTGGTTCCCACACGCTCGGGTCTCTGCTGCTACCAGCTGTGCAGTCGATGTTCACCATCGTGTACCTCTCCATTCTCGGCACCTCGAAGCTCTGGTTCTCCGGGTCCGAAGTGTCCGATGATTTGTCCAACTGATAGGGAATATAGTTCGTAGATGTACCTTGATAGATACGCGTGAACCCGTCCCCGGGAACAAACGACTGCTCCTGGTAGTTGAACGGAACGTTGACGCACAGGTTCGGCCTGATCGTGCCATCCGGCAGCAAGTACGGCGGGAAACGCGGCAACGGCATCGCCTCCGGATTCTCGAGCTGTCTAGGACTCACGTTTCCGCTCTGGTACGCAGCGTTCTGCTCCAGACCAGCATTCAGCCTCGTCGACGAGTTGCACGCGTATGAGAAACACTGCGGCACGCTCGAGTTTGGCAGAACGCTCGCCGATTGACCGTTGATCCGCGTCCCCGAGGTTTCCGGCGACGCTGGGTTCGATATCTTACCGCGTGTCTGCGCTATCACAGTCTCGTAACTCGGCGGCGGACCGTACAGCTGATAATACGGGCAATTCGTGTCGTTCAACACGACATTCATGTTCTGGTAGTGCGAGGAAGCGGCCGGGCTACCGTTGTACGCTGGCACCGCTCCGTTTCTCTGAGGACCTGCCGATGCAACCGATCGTTACGCACGCGAAATCAATGTTTAAGACTGTCTCGAGATTTATTCGACTGAAACGATGCGTGTACTAGCCTTTCCACATTCGATGCAACAACACGGTGTTCCTCGCCGAATTGTAGGTGATGCGAGCTCTCTGGCCCTGGCAAGGTGGCCCTCGAAGGGAACTCTGAGCTCGAGAATTCGAAGCTCTGTTCGGGATATTCGATGCGGCTGCCCTGTATCTTCCTTGCAACCAGTACCGGTACCACCAGCCACCACCGGAACACACCAGGAACATGATGACCACCAGTATCCTGGAAACACATCATGATGTTCAAAGGAATACATACTACAGCGAATGGTCGCCTGTGCGGCTGGCTGCCGTCGCACAGGGGCGACGATCGAACCGATTCGAACGCTTTTCGATTCTTTTCAATCGCAACATGTTTCTACTTACCAGTAATACCATAAATGATGAAAGTGTAATCCCGGCGTCATGCAACAACCGATACCGCAACAATATTCCGTTCTAGAACACCTGAAATAATGGTACGGCATTTAGATAGTTCCTGACAGCTAACGAAGAAACGTTCTGTTTTTCGAAATTGCGAGACCCGCGAATCATTCGATCGTTAAACGGTGCAGCTTGTGTTCGACGAATATTTGATCTCGAAAGTAAAATATATCGCGAACGATGACGTCACGAGTCCATGTTGCAACAGTTGCACCCTTACGATCTTATAGAATAAACATAGTGACGTGCAGATGAAACTCACTCGTAGTATTTTATTTCTCCAGGCATTTCAGAGGCACAAAATTTTGCTTCTGCCTAAAAGAAAGGTAGTCGTTTTAAATCGGTTGACAGGTTGACGATATAGAATTAATCGATAGAGAAAGAACCGAGAAAGTTTGTTGGCATCAAGCATTGCCGTCGTGCAACAAGAGAGGAAGAGAGAGAGAATCATTTTTGAACGGGGTCGATTTAAAACAAGGGTCCATCGATCGTGTTTCGGAAAATGTTTTCGGCAAGCGTGTCGAACGATTTCGATCGATTGATTCGATGTTACATGAATATAATCGACCGTTCGCATGGACCTCAGCGAGAAGAAACGACATCGAGGACTGTAACGAGGAACGTGTAAAACGAATCACTCACGTATATCAAGCACTTGGACGTCCCGGCGAATATCGCCAGCTTTTTCTTCGTGTTTCGCGCCATCTTCTCTCGATACATTCACGCTTTCGTTCCTGTCGAAGAAAAACTAGAGCCTCTGACAGAATGTTTTGACATAATCACCATCTCGCTCCGACTGTCATGTGCACACAACATTGAACACCACTTATTGATTTCAATTTCGGAGCAGTGTCGCCAGATCAGGGGAACTCGCTCGAATTCAGGGGAAGAAGTCACCCCCACTATGCCAGTACCAGTTTGGTCACGTGACGTTGCGACACATGCACGACAAAGACGAAACGACCCACGTGATCGGACCGTGGTGGTAGTGTGGGGGAATAACGTCGTAGAAGGGGAAAGGTAGAGTGGGAGACAAGTCTTAATCTGGCGACTCTGTTTCGAAGCTTCGCAATGACGTCATTGGGCGCAGAGCTGCCAACTGAAGAAACATTTGCTGATCTGGTTGGCACCACTGGGAATCATTCGTTCCTTTCGAAACAAGTTCAGACTGTTCCGAGACAATAGCACAGCTTATCTATATATGTATAATCTGATATAATATAATGATATCGCTAACGATACACCTTCTAAAATAAGGAGAGTATTCAACATAGACTTCGTCTATTTCACGTCATTGCAAAATATATTTTTCTTTCAGAAGCGTAAAGAATACATTTCAGTGCCTTATTGGTAAACTGCACGTCTGTTCATGCATTTACAGTTGACCCGAATAAATCGAAATCAAAGAAATGCATAGTTTAATGATACTGTTATTGTACTCGAACCTAGATAAATCCCTCAACGGATCAGACGAGCTCTTATTCACATCCAATTTTTGTAAAATAACATGTAAAAAACTACATCCGCCTAAACATACATATTCTAGTTGTTCGTGTACGCAGAGAGGACGTTTCCTCTCTGGTGTATGTTTCATTGTTTTAACGAGCCCAACGAAGTTCGTGCTCTCATACTGTTGTTTAAAATTTGATAAATTAGATAGAAAATACTGTCCGTTACGAGTTACAAGGAAACCTTTGTTGTCTGTATTTGTATCACAGAATCTTTCGCCGCCGCATTTTGGTCTGCTACTTTGCTCTTCATCTGCGAAGACATTAACGTGTAGCTAATTTTCAAGTTTTTCTTCAGGAATGGAACATAGTAGTTGCGACGGGAGCCACAGTAGATGCAGACACAGAACAGTGCCACGAAAAGCAGTGCTCCGAGAACAAAAGCCCTGTTGGGAAACGTAATTTTCAGTAATGTGTTACATGAAATAACTAAGAGTAAGAAATAAATAAGAAAGAAGTATACGTTAAAAGTAGAAAATTAAAATCCGCCTCTCTGCAGCACTCATTATTGCCGCAACAATACTCCCAAGATTCGCACAAACCCCAAATACAGTAATGTACTAAACTCTGAAACAACATCGAAAATGTTTGCGTAAATTTTTTGATTTTGTTTACCAGAGAACGTTACGCGATAAACATTAAAAATCTGAATTAAATACCATTGGGAAAGTGTGAATAGAATAAAACGGTTCATTCACATGACAGCTGTTCTGTCAAAACATGATCATAGACTATACAAATACTCGATTGCTAGGGCGGTTCTTGAAATCGCAGCTCCGTTTCCAACGAACGAAGTTCGCTTGTTTGGAAACAGTGTTCCTATCTTGAAACACCGCGTCTAAGAAAGAAGTTAGTCGCTCGTCTCTGACATTCTATTATCCGTGACTGTAAAAATAATCGAATAATCGAGTCGAATTCAATCGAATTGCACATTGCTTTGTGTCGAGGATTGATTACAACGTTCCACGCGTGATAATTTTGGAATTGTATAAATAATTCTAGAAAAAATGGCATTGAGTCCGGTCACAAAGCAAAAAATTGCGACTGTCATAGAAGTGAGCAAAGTCATATTCCACTGGGGTTTTATTCCCACAATATTATTTTTAGGTTAGACTTGTGTTTTATTCTACATTCTTTCTTATTTATTGGAAATATCGCTCTACCTGTTCGTTTTTACGAAAATGTAGAGACGAAATGAATATTGTGCCATTAATCGATTTATCGTTTACGCAGGATTCAAGAAAGGCGCTGAACCCGGGACACCAGAATTGACCATCATGAAGTAAGTATTTCCGAAAGGTTTCTAATATGAAATAATACAAAGTCTCATTGAAATAATTGTAATACTTTAATATCCGCCTTTTTTCAGCTTACTGTGGCAATAAACATATCCGTTACAACATCATTCCTTTTTTTTTTTTTTCCAAATCATTACCCTAGTTGACCCATCAATTGTTTCCTACATTTTCGTTAAATCTACTACGTATTTATATTTATCGTTGCTCGGACGAAACCGTAAAATTATTAGCAAGAAAATGTTAGCACACTGTTGAACGATATGAAATAAAAGATTTCTGATTACATTTCGAAACGTGTTTCAATGAGAGGTTATACTTGTGTGAAAACATTGAAAATGTATCTATTCGAACCAGTAGCGAAACCATATCAACGTTGCGAAAAATTGGTAACAGTTATTCAAATTTTGGCAAATCGTCTCGCGAGCACTGTATCCAACATCGCGCGATTAAAAGCGCTCCGATTTCGCAGAAATCTTTTGCGGTTGGTTCTTTTCTTTATCTTGTTTTTTTCTCGTTCGCGGAATTATGAGACAAAGGTATATCGATAAAATCTAATGAATGAAACGGTAATCTGATCGTAAGAACCGTTACCGATAAAACTGACGTTCTCGGTGAAACCGTCAGTTGAGTATATACAGTGGGTGTACAAAGTATTCTTTTGAAAATTGGACCCACAGCTGTACAAAGTTTCATTGAAATCGATCAAGGTTATTATGAAATACAACTGATTGAAAAATAGGAAAAATTGTAAGAAATCAAAGATTTTTTCCATCTTGTGTGTTTTAAATTTTCATTATAGGCACAGATGAAAAGTTAAAAAATCTTAATTAAATGTTTAAATATTGAAAAAGAATAATGATTTACATATTAGTGATATAGTAAACCAATCCTTGTAACGTCTGAGAAAGACTCAAGTCGTGGAGTTCAATTTTGAAATAGTTCTTATGAATACTTTGTACACCCACTGTACTTGGTATGGTGTACTGGTGTAGTGTGGTTCGACTGTGAAACGCGTCGTTTTGTTGGCAACAGTGGCACCTAACCTGTCAGAAGTAGCAGATCACAACCGTGATCAGTTTTTGGGTACATTGAGACACAAGATTTTAGGTTCGTGGATCTGCCGTGTTTGTCACCACGGGCAGCAAAGAAATAATAATCGGAGGCAGTGAAAATTTCCCATCGATGCGTATATAGAGCGGAGGTAGCGGTGATCGTTAGAGGTGGCCATCAGATTTTCACGAGAACTCCCTTGTCCAACCCTGCCTGTTATGCGGTGGTGAACGTCGACAGGTGAGTGTACATTTTCCGTCTCACGATGCACACTTCCCTCGTTTTACCGACGAAAAAAAAACCAATTCCCTGATGGCGACGGGCTGTGCTGGACTCGTTCCTGCGAATTACTTTTCATCTGGATCGACGATAGTGACGGGTAGTAGTGTTATAGCACCAAGATTTTCGATGTTCCGAAGTTCCCTGACCAAAGATCGGAGCCACTACTAACGATGCGCATCCTGATGTAACTACTTCGGTATGGATCTACCAACTACCGATTAACCCTTTCCGCGTAAACCATCGTTTTTCTTGGATATTTTTATATCCGGTCGAACCTATATATTCGTTCTCTGTCTTTCTCTCTCTCTCTCACTCTTATTCACTCTCTCTCTCTCTCTCTATCTATCTATCTATCTTTCTCGCTCCTATTTTTTTTTCTCTCTCTCTCTCGCTCCCTCGAGCTCTCCTAACATTCGACGTACACACGCGCAAAAAAATAAAACGTTTCACGCAGTTTTATTTATAGTTGTACAAAGCAGTTTTCAACAGGCTCAAGTATGTACATAAGCAAGTAGTTGTGACATCAACATTGTGAAACTATCGATAGCTGGTTGGAACCACCGAATGTAATGTACTTTTTAAAAGCTGATTGCACCAACTGAGCGATTCTTTGTCTTTGTTTCTCTTGTCTCGTTTGGTTTACGTCTGACAAAGTATATACATACGACAATGTTGTACACCTTTATATAAATTGAAAGTAAAACTATAAGCATCACCGTATTATCGACATTTCTTTTAATTCCCTGGACCCTGTACATTTATCTATTGAATTTATCTGTATTGTATCTGACACGATATTTACTATCTTTCCTATGTCTTTTCAACAGAAATTATTGTAGGAAGTAGTAACAGTGACGCTCACTCGACAAGCGTATAGAAATAGGATGTCAGGGTTTCGAAGCAGCGGTGGAGCTGGGAGTTATTACGCAGGCTCAACAGGCCTCAGACAAATAGATTTAGATCAAATCTGGGGAGATCTTCGAGAGGGTATCGAACAAGTTTATAACAGACAATGCATGTCTAAGCCAAGATATATAGAATTGTATACGTATCCTTTCTGCTTGTAAAAGCAACCAAGATCGCAATGTAATCGATCAACAATCCAGTAATTTCCTTAATACATTACATAATCCAACAGACATGTATACGATTATTGTACGAGCGTTCATCAACAATTAAATAGAACATCGAACAAAACCAAGAAGGGACAAATTTCTCAAGGAGGTGCACAGTTAGTCGGATTGGAATTATATAAACGTTTACGTGACTTTCTTAGAACTTATCTTATTAATTTATTGAAGGTAAATTTGATTAATGTTCCACGTGTTAGGGGAAAAACGAGATGTTTAAAATAATTGTTTCATTTTTCTGGATACAGCATGGTGTAGACTTGATGGACGAGGATGTACTACAATTCTATACAAGACAGTGGGAAGAGTATCAATTTAGTAGCAAAGTTTTACACGGTGTGTGTGCATATCTAAATCGTCACTGGGTACGCAGGGAAAGCGACGAGGGACGTAAACATGTTTATGAAATTTATCAATTAGCCTTGGTTACATGGAGAGAAAACTTATTTAAGCATTTAAATAAACAAGTAAGTTATTCCAAATCTGTTGCCAAGGATGCCAACTTGCGAGGCACAGAGAGTACACAGACCATACTCCAACATAACATGTTAACATTCTACATGCTATGCTTCAGGTTACAAATGCAGTGCTTAAGTTGATAGAAAGAGAACGCAACGGAGAAACAATAAACACACGCTTAGTCAGTGGGGTAATTAATTGTTACGTAGAGCTGGGTTTGAACGAGGATGGACATAATCTTAATGTTTACAAAGATTCCTTCGAAAATATCTTCCTCGAGGATACAGAAAGGTTTTACACACGTGAAAGTTCGGAATTCCTCAGGCAAAACCCAGTCACGGAATATATGAAAAAGGTTTGAACAGAAAATTCCTTTCATACTTTCATATGCACTGTAGACGAACAACTTACAATCTCCGTTGATTCGATCGCAGGTAGAACAGAGGTTGCTAGAAGAACGAAAACGGGTTCATGTTTACTTACATCAAACAACTTGTGAAAGATTGGCGAAAACATGCGAGAAAGTGTTAATCGAAAAGCATTTAGATATATTTCATTCTGAATTTCAAAATCTTTTAAATGCTGACAAAAATGCAGATTTAGGTCGAATGTATCAACTGGCAACGAGGATACCTAATGCTCTTGGCGAACTGAGAAGTCATTTAGAAAGTCATATAACGAATCAAGGACTCGCAGCCATCGATAAATGCGGTGAAGCTGCTTGTAATGTACGTTGCCTACTGATTTCGTAGACGTGGTCGTGGTCGTGGTCGCGTTAACTATCCTTCTTTCCGTTGCAGGATCCAAAGGTTTACGTGAACACGACTCTAGAGATCCATAAAAAATACAATGCTTTAGTACTTGTTGCATTTAACAACGACAGTGGTTTCGTGGCAGCTCTTGACAAGGCTTGTGGAAGATTTATTAATAATAACTCGGTAACTAGATCAGCAAATAGTAGCAGTAAATCACCAGAGTTACTAGCGAAATATTGTGATCTGTTGTTGAAGAAGAGTAGTAAAAATCCTGAGGAGGCAGAACTTGAGGATACACTTAATCAAGTTGTGAGTAGAGATCCCGTAACTAATAGAGATTACCGAGTCGAGTCTGATTCTCGTTAATACTTCCCAATTGCAGATGGTAGTATTCAAATACATCGAAGACAAGGATGTATTTCAAAAATTTTATAGTAAAATGCTGGCAAAACGTTTAGTACAGCATATGTCGGCTAGTGACGATGCAGAGGCTTCTATGATCTCGAAATTAAAACAAGCTTGTGGTTTCGAATACACCTCAAAATTACAACGAATGTTCCAGGTACTGTTTCAGCATAGAAAGCTGTGTATTGCTATCGTTTGTATTACTTTCGCATATCGAACACAATGGATTCGTTATAGTTCCTGTAGGAAATTATTTTTATATTGTGCAACATTTAGATTTGGCAAAGTTGTATAACATTTGTATTATAGCAGTCTGTCCACAGGATATCGGTGTGTCAAAGGACCTAAACGAGCAATTTAAAAGACACTTGACAAATTCTGCTGAACCACTGGATATAGATTTCAGTATACAAGTGTTGTCGTCTGGTTCATGGCCGTTTTTACAAACTTTTACTTTCTCATTACCAACAGAGGTAAACACTATCCCGATAGAATTCGTCAAAAAATCTGAACTTGAATTATGAACATTAAACATACGCCGTTTCTGTATTACACATTACAGCTAGAACGATCTGTACATAGGTTTACCACTTTCTATAGTTCACAGCATAGTGGAAGGAAGCTGAGTTGGTTATACAATATGTCAAAAGGAGAATTACACACAAATTGTTTTAAGAATAGGTAATACTTTGCGTATACGTAAAGGAGAGACGCGTTATTGTTTTTATATATTAAGATGGTAAATATTATTTTCGTTGTAGATACACGTTACAAGCGTCTACCTTTCAAATGGCTGTTTTATTACAATTTAACGGATCCACAGTATGGACAATACAGCAATTGCACGATGCAACGCAAATAAAAATGGATTTCCTGTTCCAAGTATGTATCGATATTGAGAAACGTTAAAGATGAAGAATATTGATATATGTATTGAGAAAATATTTTTCATATATCGCAGGTGATACAAATACTCTTAAAATCGAAACTATTAACGTCGACTGCAGACGATGTAACTGATTTGACTCCATTGTCGACAGTGGAACTGTTCACAGGATATAAAAAGTATGTGTATTTGCTTATATGAGGTATTGAATTTCGTCAACGATTCTATATTGGTATATTATTTTCATAATAGCAAGAAACTAAGAGTAAACATTAATATACCAATGAAAACGGAATTGAAAATCGAACAAGAAACTACACATAAACATATAGAGGAAGATAGAAAACTTTTGATTCAGGCAGCGATCGTTAGGATTATGAAAATGAGGAAAGTATCGAAGCATCAGCAGCTGGTTGCTGAAGTATTGAATCAGTTGAGCTCTAGGTTCAAACCAAGAGTACATATTATTAAGGTAAGTACGGATAAAGAATTTATCTCTGTGTAATCAGGTAAACCTCCCGAGAGCTTCTCGACCGAACTTGCCTTCTCCGAAAATATGGAACCGTCAATGAATCGAAATTAGATTCAGAAAAGCATAATGCTAATGGAGATCTTAACGATTTTGCTCTTTCAGAAATGTATAGATATTTTAATTGAAAAAGAATATCTGGAGCGCACAGAGGGTCAAAAGGACACTTATAGCTACCTGGCATGATCAAGTTGATCTAGGACAACGATACAGCAGCAACCATATACGCAAAAGAAAGATGACTCTCCAATCTCATTGCTACATACTCGAAATATTTATTTAAGTCTCGTATTTTGAATCTCATATATTTTCCTTGTACATGGATGCCCTTGTACCATGTTGTCCCTCTGGTCGCATTTAGAGTGGTTTTTATAATATATTAATAAAATTATTTCATAGTCAAGCTGCTAGGTGTGTTACTGTCTGTGCCGTCTTTGGAGAATAAGTTATTTGAAAAAACATTTATCGATCACAAATCTTTTAGACACGATAGTAGATTAATGATGTTCTTCGAACTAAAGCTGTTTAATAAAATGGAAGAAAATAAAAGAGACTAAATGTCGCGAAGATAAAACAAGAAAATATATTCTGTGAATAAAATACTGATAAAGAAACAAAAAAAAATTCAGGGTACGTTGTAAAGTCACACGACTCGGAAAGATCGAAAAGCTAACAAAAGGAAAGATCATTTCAGCTGTTTGTATTATAGAATATGAAACGTGTCATAAATTCGTATAAGCACATAGATAGTAATGCATTTTAGCAATTGCGAGGTCTCGTTAGTAATCACGTGTATAAGGAACAAAATTTTGTACCAGTGAATAAATGAAACTGCCCCAGAAATGCGAAGAATTGAGTTGTTCTTTCGTTCAGAGCAGTCTCAATTTCAAATCAATCGATCAAAATGGCTGGCAGTCTTTAAAATATGAAAGAAACATACGATTATCGAGTGGTTCTGTAAAGATCATCGAGAATTGACTAAGAAATGTTAATTGTATACATTGTACCTAAAAAAGAAAAGCTTAGAAAGCTCGTTTCATCCATTAAGCGAAAATAACATTTAAAATATGAGACTAATGAATTCTCCTTGTTGATGCTGGATGTATCAAATATTCGAGGCAAATCGATTCGAATATAGTTTCTTCAAAATTATACCTTTTTAGCGGTTAGAATGCATTAGATGTTCACAGTGCAATATAAAATATTTAAAAAATATGAAAATTCGTGGTATGCTATAAACTTTGAGTGCAGGCACAAGAAGTGGCTTAAAAATTAATTTTACTAACCGATGATTGTTAACGCATCGATGCCACTAATGTTAAGAACGATATAGTAAACCACAATATATAAAAATATATCAATTTAATGCTTGCAAATATTACTACGACTTTTGGACGTTGACATGTAAAAAGACAGAGAAATATGATGAGAAGTACGAGTCCTAAACTGTGTGAAAGTCATTGTAATTAAAGCCATGAAAAAATTCAATTACAACTTACTTGAGAATGAGATATAATGTCTTGATATTCAATTATATGAAAAGCAAAAAGTAATTTTAACTTAATGTATTTTATTAAAATAAAACGAAAAAGTTAGCATGAATTCGAACAGTGAAGCATTGAATTGTTCA
The DNA here is from genome assembly GCA_028455615.1 of Lasioglossum zephyrum. NCBI lineage: Eukaryota > Metazoa > Arthropoda > Insecta > Hymenoptera > Halictidae > Lasioglossum > Lasioglossum zephyrum. The sequence continues at coordinate 12,963,037 of CM052326.1, read as the reverse complement.
GAGTAGGTTGTGCAGCACGTATTCGTCTGAATATACGGATATGTATGTATGTACATCGTGTTTATTCACTTTTTTATGATGTTTGACATCGTTTAATTGATTCCATGTGAAAAATTTCTAGATTCGATTACTCTCGTAGGTTTAGAAAACGTACGACGGTATATATTATTTAAGCTAGAACATCTACAGAATTTTCCACTGCCAGGATTAAGATTTGTAAAATTTGTGCTTAACGCAATTGAAAATAACATCCATGGTTTTTTATTCGTTCTTTTTGTTTGTTGTTTTTTTTGTTCTTTTTTAATGCTGAACACTTTCATTTTCAATGTGTGTCCTATTAACGTGTATTGTATACGGAGAAAATCGCGAGGATCGTTTACACATGCTAGCTACGGAGCATATTAATATCTTTGATTTTTGTACATATGCAGCTAAAGTTCATTGTTGTCCATTTTTATTGCTCGTGCACAAAATAGGACTTAACGTGTAAATAAGTTGAAAAAAAAGTCATTTAATCTTGTCTAAAGTAGAAACGTTCGATTCAGTACAGTTGCAATGGAAATCAATCGTATATATATATATATCTTCTTGCAATTTTTATCGAATTATTTTTTTGGACGATGGAAAGTGTAATATCGAGATAGAATATCGTTTAGAATGCATGATTTCCATGGTAACCATGAGCCCACCTTTTATATATTTTGCTTTGGAATCTTTTGTTATAGATCCCATTTAACTTATCATCACTATTTTGTATAGCGCAATCGAATAATTGCTACGATTATGCAGTAATTTAAACAAGTATATTTATTTGAAGGAAAAAAGTTAAAAAGGAAAAAAACAGATTAAAACTCTAGTACGAATCCTAAGTTAAAAATCGGGTATTCAAATATCACAATGCTCTGACATGTAATACACGAACCGAGGATACATAAACCCTTTTTCTGTGAAGACTATTGTTAAGAAACACATGTTGTAAAATAAAATTGTATAATACTTGTAGCTATGAAATGGAATTATTCCATCTTTCACAGTGTATAAGTTGTAGCAGTGATTCAATAAATGTTTTATATACAATTTATCATAAGCACTCGGGTTTTTGATCCAATAATCTCAGAAAATCTTCTTTCGTGAATCTTAATTGGCCAATAGTGATTAGGCACGCCTAGAAAATATAACGTAATATTAATGTAAAGCGAGCGTCTTTTTTAGTTATATACAATTTCGATGGATACGCACATTTTGCTTTTTTAAGTTATCTATAACTAGCATCTGTTTTTTAAACGCTTGGACTATTTCTGTAAGTTGTTTTCCTAGATTATTGACAGTCTGTTTTTTCTCATCCTGTAGTTTCCTAACTTGATTTCTTAATTCCTAAACATACATTGCAGTGGATAAACTTTAGAGTTTAGAGCAACATAAATAGGCATTACATATATTAAATGTATAATACCTATGTACCTTTTCTTCTATTTGGGAACATTTCAGTGCACTTCTCAGTTTGTTATTATTTTCTAATGATCTATTCAGTCTCATACTATAATTGTTAGATTGTTGGTTTAACGTTTTAATTTGTTTCTGAAGTTTGTCCAAGTCCTAGTAAAATTTAAAAAAATTTTTAATTAATCAAATGTTACCCTTTCAATCATTTCTAATCTTATACCTTTTTAATAAATGAATTTTCAGTATTTAATGCCTGAGATTGACTCTGCAACTCCTTGTTTATGCTCTCCAGCTTTGCAATTGTGTCTTGCAACGACTCTATTTCATTTTTAAATTTTATTTCAACTTTTTTATGTTCAGTTTCAGAATCCTTGTAAATATCACACTGTAATTTAGAAGATATAGATTTTTAATGAATCAACACAATATTTGAATAATCACACGCTGAATGTTTTGTCACCTTCTTTCTATATTCAACATGCAATGTTTGCAGTTCACTTTGCAATATATCTATTTTCGACTTGAATAGATTAACAATTGTTTCGTGGGCTAAATTTCCTCTTTTATGTCCTTCGTCTACGTGGTCCTTTTGTGCGTCCGTTTTCCTATATGGAATAAAGTTATTTAATGAAAATAAAAAGTTACGTCATCGTACTTTACTCGAGTACTTACTTTATTCAATAATAATTGTTAATAAATAAAGGAAAGGGTAAAAATAATTGTTAATAAATAAAAAAAACGAGTAAAAATAATTGTATCGATCTCCAGCTTACAATTTTGAAGATACTGACCCAAAGAAGTGCGGTAAGGACGCGTCTCGTTTAATCGAAACTTGAATATTATTTTCTTGTGTTATTACGTTCCCGGCGATTTCTGTTCGTTCGTTCGTGGAATCGGTGAATCGTATTTTTGCATTGGGCACCGAATGTTCATTATTATAAATGTCTATAACGCGATCTATGTTTTTCATTAGATCATTCGCTCTCTGTTCAAGTTCTCGATTGAGTTGACGGAATTCTTTCTCCTTAATTAACAGGTCTTCGGTCATCTTTCGACGTCAATTAAAATCCTTACTGGTAAATATTACAGTAATTAAACTACCAATTAAACTATCTACGATAGATAAACGATATTTTCCTGTAATAATGCTTTGTTTGACAACTCATGTTCACGCTTTTCTATCCGAGCGAAACACCTGCTTATGTTTGTTTATGGAATCACTGCGCTATACCATAGGTATAATACCTAACGTGTCATGCGCAAGAGGCGGTAGTTTTTCGTTTTCAAATATACGATAGACTGGTTCAAAGTTCAAACAATTGGCACGAAGACGCGGTCAAAAGTGCAAATAACGTGGTGTGATGTTGAAAATTCGATTGCGATGACAGCACGGTCCATTTTGCAAGGTATAGTTCGAAATGAAAGATATATTTATCAAAGAGTTTACGGTTCGTCGCGATGACAGTTTATGCAAGATCGTTGCGATTTAACATTATTTTCTTTTCAACTTTGTGTCCGAATGTGCGTTGCGTGAATTTTGAAAGAATTACAAACATATTTTTTACATCGAATTATATGCTACTTCGTAAAATTAATAGTTGTTACTGATCGGAATTTTTATTGCAGTTTTTGATCAGTACCAAAGGGCTCGTCTGCTTTTCGTGCAATCCGTTGCAGATTTCGCCACGAGACCAACAAATATAGAATGTTTAGAAGCTGCTGGAGTTTTAGATCTCTTACATCCTTTACTGACGGACCCTGTGCCGTCAATTCAACACATGGCAGCTACAGCTTTAGGGAAAATAGCGAACAACGATTATCGCCTGGCAGAAGCCATTATAAGGAAGAATATATTACCACAGCTGTTGAAAAATATTGCTAAACAAAATGTACAGGCGTTTATTATATTATTTTTTATTGGTAGAAGCTTGATTGTAATGTTCCTTACAGAAATTTTATAAGAAAGCAGCTCTGTTCGTTATTCGAGCGATAGCTAAGCATTCCCCTGAAATGGCAGCCATAATCATTCAAAGTAACGGACTGGAAGTTATAATGGTTAGCTTGGAAGATTTTGATGCCGGTGTGAAAGAAGCTGCGGCTTGGGCATTAGGATACATCGCCAGACACAGTAAAAACTTGGCTCAAGCCACAGTTGATGCAGGTAATATAATAATTTGCTACAGTAGTTTCAGCTTAAGAATTTCAATATCGTGTAATCCACAGGCGCTGTGCCCCTTCTGGTTCTGTGTATACAAGAACCAGAATTATATTTGAAACAAATTGGTGCATCCGCTCTTTGCGATATAAGCAAACATGAGAAAAATCTTGCGGAAATGGTAGTGAATGCTGGAGCTGTTCCTTTTCTTGCAAAATCGTTATCTAATCCTGATACGAAACTAAAGGTGAAATAGAAATAGATGCAGTATAACTGTGTAATATGACATTATGGTTCTTAATGGTACATACAGCGTCAAGTCCTTTTTGCAATGAGCAGTATAGCAAAGCATACCGTACACTTGGCAGAATCTATCATCGAAGCCGAGGTTTTTCCTAGTGTACTCGAACATATGGCACACCCTGACGAATGCGTTGTTAAAGCAGCAGCCAAGTTGACCAGAGAAATTTGCAAACATACGATTGAAGTATGTTAATCGAACGAACCCCATAATCTTCTAGTTGTATTGAATTATACCTGTTTTTAGATGGCCCAGCTGATTGTAAATATTGGAGGTCTTGGCGCACTCATTGAAGTGATCAGCACATCGAAAATAGCAGCTAGATTACCAGCAATAATGGCGATTGGTTATATTGCTGGACACTCCGATCAATTAGCCATCGCAGTTATTGGGTCCAAAGTATGGCAAAATAATAGGGTAAAGGTACTGGGTACTTAGTGACCACTGGGAAGTTTTTTTATTAATTTCAATTAGATCGATTATCAACCTTTGAACAAGTTAGAAAAATTACGTTGTCTCAGGGAACAAGTTTTCAAAGGGGAAACATCAATTTTATTTTTATTAGTTTCTAAAAAGTTTGTTTTGTAACTGGTACCTTTACCCTACTCTGTTACAATAGTGTTCTAAAAGAAACTGTTCACCTTAGGGAATTATTCGCCTGTCTACCGTGTTGAACGAAGAGAAGGATGAACATTCGCTTGCGATTTCTACGTGGGCAATCGGACAAATTGGTAAACACACTCCAGAGCATGCGAAGGCAGTCGCAGTTGCAAACATTCTTCCAAAGTTACTGCAAGTAAAGCTCCATGTCACTTACCTCGTATTGTGCTTCCTTGCTGAAAACGTTATTAATTTACGAATGGTTTTTAGCTTTATAACGATCCAAGTAGCTCCGAGGATCTCAAACTAAAATGTAACGTAACATTGAAACAAGTACTACAACGATGCATGTATATCGAAGCATTGGAACCTCTGGTACACGATGCTCCACCGAACATTTTGAAGTATGTTCTTGGACAGTACGCTAAGGTAAGAGATACAATGATATTTCAACTGGTATATATAATTCTTTACTTTATACATACTTTTTACAAGTTGCACTTAGAACTTACAAACTAGAGCATAACAATAGAATAAATGAAATAGTACTTCTGCTATACCTTGTAATTAAATCATTTACGGTTTCTTTTTTATTTATTGCGCACAACTCGGTTAAATAACAGTTACATGAAAAATCAAATTTTCTTCTCTTGTACAATGTCGTTTTATTGAAAACCTTTCAAACAGCAGTATATTGCGAATAATTCTTTTTTTTTATCACATAACAGCTATTATACCACAAATAGCATCCTAACAGTAGGGCTCTGATTTTGTGATACTAGTTCGGTACACATATAGTACGGCGGTTTATTCGGTTCCAGTACAATTATTCTTATCGTGTTAGCTATTCGCTTGTTTGTAATTGTAATTTTTACAGATGACAGAAAGTTTAACACAAGTATCAAACGTTACATATTTCTAGTAAAATATAACAATACACTTCGATATGCTGCGTGTTACTGTATTCGTTTGACAGTAAGAATAATAGAAAGTGAAAAAATCGGTAATAGCATAAAGTAGTCGAAGTTTTTCATTTATCTCTTCATGTATCTCTAATAAATATTATGGCACATTTTAAGTCCCAAAAAAGCACATTTCTCAGTCTTACGACAGTAAACAGTTCGGCTAAAGTACGAGGACGATTGAATTTTTCGAATGGTTTTTTTTTGTTGAAAATTTTCAATGAAAATATGAAATTCTAAACATACTCAAGCTACTCTCTACTTGCGTCTATTGTACCATGATGTATTTCCTAATGGCAGTATTCGATATAAAGAGACCGAATGTACAAACATTGTAGATACACGTAACAAAGAAGTAAACGTTAATCATTGTTCAATGAAAGTAACAGTCCGTGAAACTGTCGATCAATAAGGCATTGATTTGATACTTGCGGTAATACATTAATGTAATGTACAAATCTTATTATTACGTGCCTTCAATTATAGTTTTGATAAATGTTAAGCTCATTGATCGTAGTACTAACGGTAAATGCATTTGCATCGCAAAAAAGCTAACCGTTGTTTTATTATTTATTCGAATGGTACCGTTAACTTTGATAGAGATACATATAAAGAACTGTTGTGAGATGCAATCGGCAGTAGAGTAGTTACTTTCGCACAAGTAAAAATATTATTTGTTGCTCTCGCATTCGTTCGTTCATTTAAAGATTCTTTTTTTTTAGTAAAAATTACATGTTCACGAGTTAAGATAGATAACAAATCAGACGTTCAAAAAAAGGTAAAACTCGATTTCTATTGTGAAGTCATGCCTCGTTACTGCCATTGTAATGAAAAGTTACCAGAATTTCTGTTGCATGACAAATTCGAGCTGTAATGCAATTAAGGCATATACTCGGTTCAGAGCATGCAATCTGTCCAAGTACCTCTGAAAAATGAAAAGAAAATACAAGTTACATTATCGAAAAATGCAAAAAGAGCTGACCATTCGTTTTTATAAAGGAAATCAACGTGTTCTTTAATGTTACAACTTAAATGTCTCTAATGCGAAGAACAAAGCGTGAAACGACTTACAATCAACAGCTTTTACAATTAAATTAATAAGTCATTTCACGGGAAAATGTTGCCTTGTAAAAAGTACAATATACAAGTATTTTGTGCAGATTGTAATTTCGGGATTTTCTCAAATAAAAATACGACTTCTGCTGTGCTACTGCAGAAGAAATTTACACGATAATCATCGGTATGTAACAAAGTACATAGGATACGTTCACGTCTCATTGTTTTAGTTTGATGCGCAGGATATCACGTTGATAAGCAGAATTTTATGATTTGCATAGTCATTGTGGTAAACATACTTGAGAATCATACATAATGGTAACGCATAATTGAAAGTCAAGTATTTACACAGGTCAGTTATAAATTTCAAAGGCAAGATTTCATCTAGATGAAATAATTAATAAGTACTAGACCGACGACAATATTGTACTCTTGTGTGAAATGAAGTCGATAGAATCATTGTAATCATTCTTAAATTCCTTTTTACAAAGCAATAATATCGTTCATGTAATTATCATCATAAATAAAAAGATAACTTTGGTCTCCTGATCCATTTATACAACAAAATGATTCTATTACTCGTCATTGTCATCATTGGGTTTAATACTAGCATAATTGTTCATGTTTCTATTCACCCTCAGCATCTTGAGAAAACTTCCTAATACAAGTATAGTCTTCCTGTGTCTTCTGAAAATGCCAGCGTAAAGTTCTTCGCGTACATCTCTTCTATCACTTACGTCTGAATCGATACTCGATACAGAAACAACCGATGGTTTAGCAGAGACCGGCTGATGATAGCTGTTGGTCTCTCCCGAGTTTAAAATAACACAATGTTGGTTGTTTATCATGTCTATTAGTATGCCTTACTTTCCTGTTTAATGTTGAGGGATCAGTGTCTCGCCTTGTATATTCACGTTTTACGATCAATTAACTTTTACTACACGATTCTTACTCAACTGTACGACATTGATTTCACATGTGTCCTGCGTAACTTCTCTGATTACACTGAATGATTCGGCAATCAGTTAACTTCTTATAAGTTGCAGATTTTTATTTTACCATTATCAGACATATTTGCTAGGAATCTGACGGTGGTACTGTGTAAGACAGTGCAATTTGCCTTTAATATACGATGATATCATCTCCGTTTTAATCACTTTATTGTTATGTGTTTGAACTTTAAGGCAGCTGTCTTCTTATCAAAGCCTTGGGCTAAAAGACTTTGTAGGACTCTTAATTGCCTACTTCTTGCATTCTCTGATAATTTACAATATCTTTTTTTCTATCTTTTCTCTCTCTATCTCTCTCGATTCCCTTGATAATTATTTGAAATAGTTCATTAAACTCGTTGTATTTAAAGCTTTGTTTAGTACTTATTATTTCATTTGACTTTTCACGCGTCTACGCCTATTTTCTTTTTAGTAAATTATTTCAAAAACGCTTTAAAAATTCAAAAATTCTGCTTATTATAAATGCTAATCGATTTTAGAGTAAAAAATTATAATTTATAATAAAAGAGATGCGCGCGGATTAATATTAATTTTCCAATCGCTTTGTTAAAGGTACATTGACTCTTCTCTCGTTTTCTTTAGCGGTTGTTCACCTTTAATACCACATTCATCTGAAAATAATTAATAGGTTGCATTTTATTATGTGTATACATGTACGCATAAGCAGATAAAATTCAGAGAATATCGATAGCACGTTAAAAGTCGCGATCTTCTACAATTTTCCCCTGGAATTTTATTTTCGTAAACACGGTATTTTTGGGCGACGAAAATATATTTTAGAAAACTGCTCGAACTCAGCTACGAACTTCAGACCGCGCGCGTGACGATATTACAATAATTATTATTCACACAATTTGTTTTTTTCGTTGGAAATGTTGACTGTTGAACAGTTATCTAAAAGTGCGTCACAGCAACAAAAATATTATACATACTAAGCTTCGTCTATTCCAACAAATATTTACGCGATTACGAAAGTTCGGCAACAAATTTTATCTTAACTGCCTTACAATCTTGTTATCATTTTCATTCGTTTCTTTCATTAATATAATCGAGTACAACTCTTATATTTGCAGATTTCGTAAAAATTCTATTCTCTTCCAAGCAAGATTTCTCTGATAATGTTAATTCTTTACAATTAAGATCTTATGAATTCAAAGAGAAAATAATAGAAAGTAGGTGGATTCGTTTTAGACTAATGCATTCAGTTTGCAGGTCACATTTCAGAAGCCATATTCTTAGGTACATTGCAACATACAAACTGATTGCTACTACTGTTCCTCTTACCATCCACCCATATATATATTATGTATATATATATACATATACAGTGTAAGGCACCTAAGACTTACACTGAAAATATCTCTGTTGGTTTTAGTAATACAAAGAAAAGCATGAACATGGCCTTTGTACGTTAATTTATGCTTTTTGAAGAGTAACTCCTCCGAAGGTCATTCGAAGGTCAACATATTATATGTTTATGTATATATATATATATATGGATATACATCTCAACAAACTGCATATGTATATGTGTATACATCTTGGCAGATGCCAAAGTATTAAACAAAATAAAAAACATGATATAATTTCTGAATAATCTTTGCCCTTATATAGATTTTACCTAACGATGCCAGGGCAAGAAGACTATTCGTAACATCTGGCGGTTTAAAGAAAGTTCAAGAAATTGAAGCAGAACCTGGCTCGTCACTTTCGGAATATATACAAATTATCAATTGTAGTTTTCCCGAAGAAATTGTCAGGTTGTTACTATTCTTCTACATTTACACAAAGATTCCTATTCATTGGCTTACACAATTTACAAATCTACAATTAAATGCACCTATTCACGACTTGTGAGAAGAAGTAGAATTTCCACTTGCAACGAGAAATTATCATGACAATTATGATTATCCAATATTTGATTTGTTAACCCAGGTCGCGTTTCTTGCATTGCTATAAAATTTAGTCGAGTGAAACATGGAAACATCGGTATATATCTAAGCGTATGTACATATTAAGATAATGGCAACAGTAGATAATCATCAAAAACACTAGTTGCTTTTGACATAACCCTAGTCGTGTTTCACTTACCGAAAGGGTTTGGTAACGTAGATTTGTTTCGATGAAAAAGTCCAGTCTTCTTAGAGTAGTTTACGCCAACAGCGAATGCAAATAACTGCAGCTCCGTTTCTGGTTCTCGCGTGTCTTAATTTAAATCAGGCAAGTTTAATGTACGGCGCGATCGCCATGTTGTCACAGCTGATTGCATTGGAAAAATAGAAACCTGAAGTTTAATGGATCGATAATTTTATGGAAACTCTCGGATCATTTCTGTAATTTACACGCGAATCGTGTGCATACGTAAAAGTTTCATATTCGAATGTCACATTATTTACACGCGAAAATTATGAAATTTTACTTTTGCATATCGTTGACGTACGACTCTTGTTACCAATCGGCTCGAGATAACATATTTTTGACGTGTGTCATTTACAAAATAATCACTGGTTGTTACTTACATGTTTACGATGATATTTTATCGTTTGCTCGGTGTATCGTAGAATTTCGACCTAATTTTCATCGGTTTAATCATTTCATTTATTGGCGTTAGATATTATTCTCCTGGGTATCCAGACAGTCTCCTGGAAGCAGTCGAACTCTATCAGCCGAAGTGTCCATCACTCTTTGCAATGGAAAAACATACGTTTTCTGATACCGATTCCAAATCTACTCTGTCATCTCATAATGAAGATTGTTGAAATAATATTTATCTTATCAGATACGATTGTTACACGTGATTGTTGTGATCGATACTACTCGATAAATTAAACTAATTATTTAGCAAATATTGTTGATTGATACATTCGATCATATATTTCAATTGAAACATGTTTGAAATTACTGTTCTATGTATACATTCGTTTAAATAATTTACGATTGATAAAATCAAGCAGTGGTGCTTCACAATTATTCAGAAAGATATAATGAACAACGTAAAACTTCAATGGAAGAGTGACATGTATGGGGATTTCACCAAATTGATAATAATGTAAAACGTAAATTGCATTCGAGTTTCAAACATGAAATGACCAATTACAAATAACAAGATTAGGAAAATACATATGCAACAAACACCACTGCTTATAGTGGGAGGGTAGTTAGGTAATGCAAGGTTAGGTTGGTATCATGCTTGGACCATAAACCATAGATACTTATAGACCCGGTGCCCACAAGTCGCGTCACAAGATAATTCAATATCCGTCATCTGATAACCGGGTCTAGAAGTATATGTAGTCCAAGCAAGTCCAAGTGTCCAAGTTGAACTAAGTTCTAAGTATGAATTTATGACGTATATGTGAACGAGTCCGCGTGTATGCAAAACACTGTAGTGAGGTTATATGTTGGAAATACGTAATTGTTTATTGTTTTGCTATGTATTGACTTAAATAAGTAATAAAAATGAGCGGAACGACTGCAAAGAAACATGGGTTTGATGCACGGAAATCCTCTGCGCGTAAAAAGCTTCCAAAGAAACGTATGCCTACGAAGACACTGTACGATCAAAAATTTACCGAGCCTTTAGAAAAGAAACGGAAAAATAAATACAACCCAGAAGAAGAAGCTAGGTATAGTTCTCATATGGTTCGCAAAATGATTCGTAAATGCCATTCTAATGCATAATGTTTTATACAGGTTGGAAAGAATCGTGTTTGGCGATGCAAATGATATTTTAAACAATTTGCTAAAAGACGAGACCGAAGCTGATTCGGACGAAAGCGAGAGTATTGGTGTGAACGACGATGTTACTTCAGGCAGCGATGTAATTGAAGATTCTGATGAAGAAGACGGCAACAATGTTCACAAAAACCGTCGGAGACGACAGGCATGGGTCGACGAAGACGACGATAAATATTCGTATGTGTATTCACACATCGAACTATTATTTTGTTTAATTTCTTTGACGTTATCTGATTATACTTTACGTTAGAGTGGAAGCAGCTACGATTGCACAGGATCGATACCTACCCTCTGATATCCCACAGAAATTATACAAAGACTTTCTGCGTAAACAGCATGAGGAGTATGTAGGTACTCCGAAGTGGGCAGAGTTTAAAAAGACAGAAGAAGACACTGATGAATTAGACCAAGATATATTGAAGGTAATAAAAAGCCGATATCCCTTGAATTAGAATTATTTTTAATAGTACTATACTTTTCCAGCATAGTTGCCATTTGGAGAAACCAAAACTGAAAAACTTACCTAAGAGTATAATCGATATAAAAGCTTTAAATGCGATTAATAAACAGACACACGTAGAAGGACCGGTTATATCGAGCATAGAATTTCATCCGTCTTCCACTGTAGCACTGGTTGCCGGCACATCCGGTACACTGTCTCTGTTTCAGGTAATTACCTATTATACTCCAAATATGTATAAAATATATTGGATGATTATACAATTACAGGTAGACGGTATAGAGAATACTAAACTACATTCGATGCAATACAAAAAATTTCCTATCAGTGCAGCAAAATTTTTAAGAGATGGTACAGAAGTTCTAATCGGTTCTCAATACTATCCGTATTGTCACTCTTACAATCTCATTAGCGGAAAAACGCATAAAATATTATTGCCGCATGGAGTTACAAATATACCGGTTTGTATAATTATATTTCTGAAGGTTTTACATGGAAAGATACGAGCTAAACTTTCCAAATAAACATTTAGGATTACGAAGTATCTCCAGATGGGAAATTGATAGCTTTCGGTGGCCGTACAGGGGAAATTTATTTATTATCCAGTTCATCGAAGGAACTGGTCGGCACTTTGAAGATGAATGCACGATGCAGAGCATTATGTTTCACACCAGACAGTAAAACGCTCGTTACACACGGCGGTAAGTGTTACATGATGCATATTCTTCTATTAGCATCGATGTATTACATTAATAATTGTTATTTAATTTTGTTATGGACAACTGCAGACAGTTCTGAAATGTACATATGGGATGTAAATAGTCGTTCGTGTGTACATCGTGCTATAGACGATGGATGTCTAAGTTGCGCATCTATCGCAATGTCTCCAAGCGGTCAATTTTTGGCGACAGGTAGTAAGGAGGGTGTTGTAAACTTGTACGACACGAAAACTGTGTTAGAAAAACAAAATCCTGTTCCTTTGAAAATTTTCCTAAATCTTGTTACGTCGATTACCAGCTTAAAGTTCAATTCTTATTCCGAGATACTAGCAATGGCTTCAGATAAAAAGCATAATGCATTTAAAATGGCTCATTTACCATCGTTTACTGTCTTTTCGAATTTTCCAACGTTTCAAACAAACATGTCCATGCCCGAAGCCATCAACTTTTCTCCGGGTAGCGGTTACTTAGGCATCTCGAACAGATCCGGTACTGCCTTTCTATACAGATTAAAGCATTATGGAAATTATTAGATGTCATGTACTTTGTATAATATATTATATACAGTTATTAAAACCATTTTTAGAAAAGAAACTGAACGCTAATTTCCTCATTATTGTTCGCATTTTATTTAAAAACGAGATCTTGTATTTGTACATGAAAAGCTCTCACAGGTAAATTAAGATGCATAGAACCTATCAGTGGGAAAAGATTAATTTATTATTATCATCATAATAATTATTATAATCATCATCTCTCTGATTTCAAATATATAAAGGCAACAAAACCTGTATCTATCCGGTAAAATATTTCTACTATATCAGATTGAGTACATATATTTTCTCATGTGTTTTATTTCAAAAAACATATTAAAAATACTAGACAAATAATACATCTTCGACTGTGTATCACGTTCATCTTTTACTTGCATTATTTTCAGGGGATTATATTTGTATACAGTCTATACAAATAAAAAAATTTATGTTCTTGAAATCACGATTATGTTCTTGCAAAAATGATTCGATACAACAAAAGTACGAATAAAAGAATCTAATAATAACCTTTCTCTTAGTATTTGTACTAAAAAAAATTAATAGTAAAGCGGTATCACTTTTTAAAAATTTTACTAATAAAAATAGCATTACAAAATAATATCTACAAAACAGAAAACACTTTTGTAATGATATACATAAATAGTTTCCATAGAAGCCTAACTATCTCCTTTGGTCGAGTTAGATTTTTATTTTAAAAAAATCGTAAAAGTATATTTTCTAATTTGTAATACGTATATACACATGTATACACATACACTTATGTTTTAGGTTATGTTATTAATAATTATTTTATAATTAATAATTGTTAATAATAATTAATTATGTTATTAACATAACATCGTATTACAAATATACGTAAGTATGAGTGTATACACATGTATATGCATACGGCATGCGTACGATTTCGCGAAGTATATTTTCATGCAATTTTATCCGCATAATCATTTGGTATATGATTTTTAACCACTTCATCAACGTTTCTCGTGTTCTCCGGCCATGTTCCACTTCTGTGTATGTATGTACTTATACACTTAATAATATCATTACACTTTAGCTTATACGCGTATAAAATATTTACTACGATATATACAGAACTTTGACCTTCGAGTCATTAAACAAATCTGTTAAGTCTTCGTCTCTTCTTTCAATTTTGAAGTTTGTAAGTTTGTTTGTTCAGTGTCTATATTCCTTTGGTGAATTGGTGTGAGGAACACTAGCTATTGGTCCCCCGTAGTCGTCGCAAGAGTACTGGTATCACCGCTACTACTTTCTACTATTAGCATTACAGTTTCAGCAGCACCCCGAACACATTCTACTTGATGACCCGCCCAATCTTTACGCTGACAAAACGTAGAACAATACGGCGTTCGTCTACATAAAGAGCATTCTGCAAATGCTTCCCTGTTGCAATTGGCGCACTACAACAAAAAACATAAAAAAATCGATTAAACATTTACAGATTCTATTTCCCTTATATAGAATTCAAAGTCGTTATCTTTCATATATGTTGTATATGTATATATATTACTTTTTTGTTATGAGTATCCGATGCTGGTTGTAACCCAACAGTTTCAATAACATCTCCCCTACCTCCTAATTGGGCTACTAGTGCTTGTTCTCTTCTTTGTTGTCTAGTTACTTCTTTAGCTTCTTCCAGAGTTCTCCTAAACTCGTAAGCTAGCTTTAACATCTTATTCGACACTTCGTCAAGCTTTTTAAACACATCATCGGTCTGTCCGTTTTCCGTTTGGTGTACACTTTGAACGACTCCGTCTTGATCTTGCGGCTGCTGTACAACCAGCCCATCCGTCGAAACAAACTGTGGCCATACTTCTTTGTCAGGTATAACGACTTCACCGTCGCTTTCGTCGTTGTTACTTCCATCGCGCGAGTTGTCGCTTTTGATCTTTCGCGTTGGTATATCTCCGTCTGACGGGTCTCTCGTCCTTTTTCTACGCTTGTAGGGCGTAAATAATCGTACCGGACCTGTCTGTAATAGTCAGTATACAATCGGTAATAAGTATTGATTCTATGTACATACATTAATAATTAAGTAATTCGCGGGTTCGATCCCACCGCCGGCACCTCTGGAAATATTCCATTAGCTATCTAAATACTGTGGTGCCTAAGGTGGTTCGGAACCCACCACAAAAACAGTAGGTCCCACTGGAATTGGTTGCAATTAGGCGATAGGTGAGATTGGAAAGAGAAAAGAAGATTGGTGGATGAACTTGAAACCCTGCGGGGACCAATTATCTATCTATCTAATAATTAAGTAATTCGATTAACATGCCTACCGCGCTATCGTCGTCGCAGCACGCCGCGCAAGTACAAGAAGTAGCATGCGGTTTTAAAATTTGCTCGTCTATCAAGGTCTGCAAACTTCTGCCGCCGAATCTAATACTGCGCTTCCAGTCTTTGCTAGACGCTCTGCCGCAGAGCGCCTCAAATTCGCTTGGCGTATACCATTCCTGGCCAAGCTTGATGCATCTCCCTCTGGCTCCAGACCCGAAACGACTTTTGTGTAGTTCTGCATTTGTGTTCTTACACCTGACAGGCAATACCGCCAAATTAGCAGATTCCGACCAACTGCATATTGGCTGGTAATTCCCGGTCGAGACATGTATTTGTTCAGATTCGTGCTCCTCTGTACTATTTTGAATTACTATGTGTGTCGCTTTTAATTCCCCGTTCCACCGTAGAGGGTCAGAGTCTTTGTCGGTACGAGGTTCACAGATAAAACCGTTGTCCACGCATAGCATCTGCTTTAACTGACCGGATCCGGGTAGCTGAAAAAGAAAACTGCTTGTTACAAATGCATTGCATATTGAAAGGGATGCTAGTGACTCCAGAAACATTCTCTATAGAATTATAATTGTATCCAACTGATAACATTGATGTAACCTGCAGAGGGTCAACAGGGTAGACTGATTTCTAGGATTGCAATGGTATGGGTGCATCTTCTTATTCCAGTAGTCAAAAATGCTAGATAAAAGATAAATCTAGAGCTCAGTCGTTTTAAAAAGTTCTATTTTTACATTATTCAGCAGCATGTAGCTTTCACAGCTTTAAGAAAATATCTACGTGCACAGCTTTACGCTTCCAAATAATGCATATTACACCTAATAAATGTAAAAACAAGAAATTTAGGAGTAACTACAGCGTAGAAAATGCTAATCGCGCAATCCTAGAAACGAGTCTATCCCCTTTAATCCTTGTGTAACCAACCAGATACAATGTTACCCATTCCTATAGAATGGTAGTATTACTTTATAATCTTAAAATAAGAATTTGTGCAAAAGGTTTGAAATAATCCATAGATTTTGATCGGCTACAAAGGGGTTAACGTTGGACTATTTATCATGTCTGAAATTTCTAACACGCGTGTGCGCCACGCGCGTATTTACACCATGATCCGCGGTGTACGCGTAGAAAATGAAATAAATCCAAACCCTGTCCATGCGAATCGTGGATCCGTTGATCGTGAAAAGAAAATCGTCGAGTATTAATCGTATTGATATCGATAAGAGGAAAGGATGAATGAAAAGATCCTTGTTTCGACGGACCTGCAACTGATCCGAGGTGATGACGTTGAAGGTCGTGCCGTTGGTTGAGTTCGCTACACCGATGATAGAACCAACAGGCAAAGAAACCGGTACACCGACTCCTGGAACACCAGCAACACCCGGTACCGAAGTGACGCTTGCCGTCACCGCGACGGGATGCGCCTCGTGTTCGGTCGTTAGGGCGGACGCCTCCTCGGTCTCGCTCGTCAACGGTTCGGACATGTCCGGTAGCACGGCGACACTTTCCGATGTTTGACTCTCCTCCATTTCGGCTGTTCTCGCCTCTCGAGCACACAATGGCGTCAGCGCACGCTCAACGCAGCGGTAGCGCCACGATTTTTTTTATGGTCGCCGCTGCGTGCGATTACTCGCGACCCGCGACACAACGGGACACTTCGGCTTCCTTGCTACCCAACGACCAGCTTAGAAAATAACCACGATCGAATCTGAAATTACAAGTGCCTCGGCGAGACGAACGCAACGTTAGATAATCGCATTTTCATTCTTTCTATCCCAACGGAATCCTCTCCGAGCTTCCTACGGTGTACGTACAGTATTTAGGAGCATCAGTCACCGATGGCGAGTGCCATCTTTATTTACGTTCGTCGAACAGCGCTCTGTTTGAAATTCCTCTTTAAACATTCCGAACGGTTCGTTGAATATCGACTCGCAGAATGTTCGCAAAAGATAAGTATTCCCTTTCATTGTAGTTGACGGTACACGAGCATTGTCGAAGAAGCGGTACCGGTTCCAATCATGCTTGGACAATACCGAGAAACATTGCCTCTAACCACCTCTAACCTCCTATATTTTTCTGTTGGATTTTAACTACCGCCGCGTGAACACCTACGTCTCGGTAATTAATCGTATTTGTCCCGACCCTGCATAGTTGTCAACATTTAATTAGTTAGACTGCGGATTTTTATGCATTCGTAGCTTATGGAAATGTTGAAAAAAGGCTCGAGTATAAAGTTTGATAGAATTTCATAGAATTTTTATTTGTTGTAGATCTACAAAGGCAGTTCCCATGAAAAAATAGGATTTTATTTCGTTCCCCTTTTTTAAAATTTGTCTAGAAACATTCGAAAATGCATAACACCTGCAGTCTAGTTATCAGAATTTTTTAAATGATTCGTTGTATCAGTCACTATGCATTCGAAGAGCGACAGTTCTTCGTACCATACTGCACAGAGCGTTGAAGGTGATCTAGAAGAGATAGAGGAAGCTGAATCGGCTGCGTTAGGTATATCGTTAATTCATTTCAACGATATTCGAACAAATAGGAACAGGTTTTTATTATGTTAGACACGAGCACATGTATTTCAGAGAATTTTAAAGAGTCGAAGAAAATGGGATCGATAACTAAAATGACTGAATTATCGACGATTGGTACGCAGACCCCTCTAACGTTGGTGAGGCTAACTGTAAGACAATCGTCGTCCGATAGAGAGTTTACCGACTCGACAGCATTGCCGAACCGATTCAGTTACGAAACTGGCCATGATCTCGAAGAGTCCCGTGAGAATGTGAAATTTTTCGTGCGCAAGCTTTTGCAGAGCAAGGTATCACCTGCTACACTTTTCTCTAAAATGGAACAATTTCCGACAGTGTGGGGCAAAAAGTAATTATAATTACAATTACTTACCAATTACTGTAATTTGTAATTGCAGAAATAAAAGTACAATTACATGTAATTGTAATTGGCAATTGCAATTACTTTTCGAATCA
>CM052326.1:12903327-12944645 GCA_028455615.1 Lasioglossum zephyrum | reverse complement strand
CTAAACTCGTATGAATGTTCGGGTGCGTTGGATGGGACATCGTCGAGCAACAGGGACACGACGGGTAGCACCCTGTCGTCGCTTGGAACTAGCAATCAGCAGTGGAGTTTTGCTAGTTGTTTGCAATGCGTGCCGATCACGAACGACGAAGTATTGAAATTTCCATACCAGTGTCTTCTAGCATTAACCGAACCATACAGGGTCTGGCAGAATAATATCCCGGATTTGAGATGTACATCGACGAGGCGTCGTTAACCCTCGTGTAGCCAACCGAAAATGAATAGATTATTTAAAATATTTTGTATTAAACGTATTTCCACAAATTCTCATTTTAAAACTATAAATTCACGAATTAGCAAGCAAAGAATGGACATTCAGAGAAATTTTGTAATATTTTTATGGAAACATTAACAAATTGTTGAGTGAAATGCAGTAAACGGGGTACCTAGTTGGCTACAGAAGGGTTAATACTAGAATATCTTGTTTACAATCAGAGTATCAATTGTGCTCGTTTGCGTACTTTTTAGAACCGGGAAATTATTCGGCCGATCCCGCAAGATAACGGAAACTGATTCACGGAATAGACGTACACGCGTGTTCGTATGAGAGATGCACCGCCAACGTATTCGTCGATATTTGTCAGACGCCCGCCCGTGCGTAATTGGGGACCGTTTCGACTGACAAATCGATCGTCTTTCGTTGCTCCGATACCACCTCCGAGTTACGCTCAAGCACAGGCACAAGCTCAAGGAATGGGCCTCGTGTCTTTCTCCATGGATCAGTTCTTCACCAATTCACGTAACAGAATATCTTCGTTCGATCGGGCAGATTATCGATTCACGATTTAGTAATGATTTGGTTTGCTTGCAGCGAACGAGAATCGACTATGGTCCCCAAGACCTACGACCGCCGTGTGTCCCCGTTGCACCACGATCGTCGTCACAGCTGTAGAAGTTCGTCAATCCGCAATCACTCACATTACCGCTTTCGCGTTGCTATTCTGCGGGTATAAGCTCAACAAACAAACAATCAAGATACACGTACAAGCGCATAAAAGAAATCTTTTACTCGCAGATGCTGGCCGTGTTGCATGCTACCGTACTGCTTGGGTTCGTGCAACAACATAGACCATTATTGTCCTGTGTGTCGCGCGCATCTTGGAACCTACAGACCGTGCTGACAAACGCTTAGCGCAGCATTTAGAAAGTTCGCTTTCCCTCTTATCAACTTATGCATCTAACGCATTTTCCAGTCAAGATAATGCTCCGCCATCCATCGTACCAAAGCTGAACATGACCGTATTCACAAAGATGTTATCGTGACTTTACCGTCAACGGTTGTCGCGTTAGAGAGCGTTAGAATGGGGTCTCCGACGCACCGCCGGTTGCATCTCAAGGGGTCAAAATTCATTTAATTGCAAGGGGAAAGTAAAAAAAACGTGATAATTACTGTCTAGACACAATGGCTGAGCACAATGGTCAATAAAATCATTTGACTTTCACCATATTTGTTTACGAACCGTTTCGACGCTAGTAACCGCACTTCAGTAATGCGATGCGCGGACCGTTTAAAGGCGACCGCAGGTATATTACATTTTCGCACGTGTTTTTGTCTCTCAGTCGTGTCAGAACCGTTTCTCGGCTTGCTTATTAGAACGGCAACAGGAGGTTTTCGTTACTGCGTCTCTTGTAACAATGCGTTTCTATCATTTTCTCGCGTTTATGCTATACGTGTCTACAATGTGCATCGACGCCAATGCGTGGGAAGCTCTAAGAAGGTTTACGCATTTCTGGCAAAAAAGCAATGTTCGTGCGAACGAAACGTTGTCGCGGGATTTGCCGAAAAATACGTTGAAATCGAACAACGTCCAAAATGGTGCTCCGAGTCACATTGGCCGAGAAAAACGCAGTAAGTACGTTTGATTGTCTCCTCGTTAACGAGATTTTATTCATCGAATTCATTCGTGTGTAGTTTTTCCATTATTCACCGTGGTGAGGTTCGACAATAACATTTGCGGTGGATTGAACGGCGAGAATGGCACTTGCGTGGCAGCATCGGAATGCTCGCAACGCGGCGGTGTGTCTAGTGGGATTTGTGCGAACGGTTACGGGGTTTGCTGCATCGGTAAATTTATTATTTATTTTTCGATGTGTCATGCGTATTACAGTGTTTTCTCGATGAATGCCCGAAATATCTGGCAATAATTCTTTGATTGCATCAGTAACTGTATCTTGCGGCGAGACGACTAGCATTAACAACACTTATTTCGTTAATCCGAATTATCCGTCGAATTTCGACAGCACGGAGTCTTGTCAGTTGACCCTCGTCAAATCGCATCCGTCTGTGTGTCAGTTTAGGTGAGCCTCGGTACTCTATGTTTTGTATTTCAATATTTTATTATTTCGTCTAACTTTCGTCTAATGTTTAGATTGGATTTCATGCTGTTTAATATAAGGGGACCGGAAACCACGAACAACCAATGCGTTTACGATCAGTTCATCGTGTCCGGAGGAAACCCGGTGCCCCCTATTTGTGGCATCAACGATGGAAATCATAGTACGTATAGCAGCACGATCGCAAAACATTTTATAACAAGTTTGACACTGTAGAATATATTTCCACCAAAAGATTGAGGCATTACAAAAAATGACCGAAATATAAGACTCACGTATCTATTAGTTTACATCGACGTCGGGGTTGGACAAACGAATCCTGTTACATTAACATTCGTCACGAGCGGAAGCTCCTTCTCCCGATCGTGGAAAGTCCGAATATCTCAGATCCGTTGCGACACCATATACAGAGCCGAGGAAGGATGTCTGCAGTACTTCACCGGCATATCCGGCCAAATCAAATCGTTCAATTACGATCCAAACACGGGACTGCAGCTGTCGAATCAAGATTACAGTATTTGCATTCGAATGGAAAGAAATTTTTGTGGTATCCAATATATGGCGTGTCCGATCGATGGTAAGGCTAATTTCTTATTAAAGAGTTCATTGAAATTGTACAATAAAGTCGCGATCTAGCTCCCTTCGTTTGTTCCGAGCACGGACAGAGATCGTGTGAGAAAACTATTTTTTATGACTGCGTCGACCGCGTTGAAAGTACAGGGTGTATAAAAAGTAATGACCATCTGTTCTAGTGATCGTGGAGATCCTCGCGGAGCTAGATTGCGAATTTACTGTATTTTCAATAACAACTGGTTGACGTTTAACGAACAGGTCAGGCAATGATATCGGCTAGCGGAGCTTCGGCCTCGCAGATGCTACGAAGCAGTTCGTTCACGTTGACGGGGAACACGCAAGGGACGCAGATAGCGTCGGTGACCGGAGCTGGTTGCCAGGCCGACTGGTTGACGATCCCGTGTGCATCGAACTCTGGTAAACTACCGACGGCGATGATGATGTGCGTCGATCGTATTTGCGGCGGGACGTTCAACGCGGAGAATTCAAGTTTGAATTCGTCTTCAGTCGTCAGTAAGCGTTTTTCGTTAGACAATAAATATCGGTGAACGCATCTTCAATGATTCATTCGATTCTCTGCAGGTACCGTGAAGCCGTTCCGGTTAATCTTTCACACGGACAGCATCGAAGCGCCGAACGACGTCGGGAACAGAGGATTTTGTTTGAATTACGTGCAACAACCTTGCACGACCAAGTTGCGATGAGTTTCTTGTTCGCTGATCTTTGTTCAGGTAAACCAAAGAATATTAACGACTCCAATGGATGAGAAAATACAAGTTGATGTGGTTTTGCAAACGTATTCGTATTTTATTTGCCCGCGACAGACCGCGGACGTCACCAGAGTCGATGAAAAAGTTATTCTATATTAACGTAACATAGTATCACAAGTATATAGATCGAAGCATGTAACACAGAGGTAGGTTTAGTTCTTGTATCGTTAAGGAGATGCAGAGTTTCGGTTGAACGTCGTAGAAAGAGAAGGAACGCGACCAAGGTGTGTGAGAATTGTAGAATCTACGCTATTTAATCGTCTGCGTGCTCGCGTAACGTTTCGTTCGATCGTTTGATATCTAATTGTAAGATGAATTCCACGTTCTCCGTTCACTCGGGAAGGACCACAATTTACACGCATACACGAGTGGAAGTGAATATGTTCCCAGACGCTCGGAGATATATATATATATATATATATATATATATATACTTTTTTTTCTTTTTTAATAACTCGTCCGTCGTCACTAATTCTAAAACATTCTCCATTTAATCGATCATGGCGGACAATAAACATGCACAAAGACTCGCAATCCGTTGATGACGATGCAACTGAGAGGTGATTTTGTACATTGTCTAATATCCATCGTTTCAGTTAAGTCTTGTGTCGTCGGCTTAATCGAACATTTATGTTCGATGCCGGAAAGTATGCTCGAGAAACACGGACAGCTTTGTACGTTTCAATTGGTCGGTTAAAACGATCGAGTTCCGTGTCGATAACGAGACGCGCTTTCATTCTCGTTGCGCCGCTAGAACTAGGCTACGATCGAGCGCATGGACAACACTTCAACACGTAGATTTGATATAGGGTGCTCCATTTACGTGTTCGAGTTTGTCATGACTATATACGCGCTCGTAATTATAAAAGTGATCTATGTGAAATTGTAAGAAAAGGAGTTTATTTTTGTTCTAAACGAAATTAAATCAATGTAATCTTTACGATATTATCGAAAATCAACCGTTAGATTGAGCTTATTCTTTCAACATTGTGTGCAATTCATTTAATATCTTTTTCCTTTAAATATATCTCGAAACAACAAGTATATGACTTATTGTTAGACCGCTTTCATAATTATGGGCACATATGTGTATGTATAAATATATCTATATATAATATGGAATGTAACGAAAATAAATTCCAACAAATCTGATATAGGAAATTTCAATCTCGAACACGTGAAAATTCAACGTTTTTAACGACACAATGTATACAACGCGTATATATATATATATGTATATAGTTAGAACAAGTACATAGAAAAAGATTTCTAACGTTAAACGTCGAGTTTCCGACTGATGAGGTCACGAGAACGAGAATGCTGTCGATCGATTTATCAAAGTATGCGGAACGATCGACAGACTTTTTGTTGCACTATGTCGAACAGATCGTTCGTTGATCATTGTTGTACCTGACAGTGAATCGCTGTGGCTTTTGTTCCTCTTTTGTTGTACCTTACAGTCTGCTTCAAGTAGTCGAAGTTAAATAAGTTATCAAAAAATACGAGTGAAAGTTCGAGAAGGTATTATACGGTGTTCTGAAAAATTGGTCGATAATCGATTAATGTGCGGTCACGGTGCGAAAGTATTTTTTTTGCGTCGTAGACGCGAGTTACAAACTTATACTATTTAATACTGTATCGAATGAGCACGTCTGGAAAGTCGTAAGTGAATAGAATTTTAGAGCCTGTACGTGTATCGAGATCGAGTATTATTAAATTAATGGTGTAACGATCACGATTAAGTATCGATTGCTCGCTTCGTGGCTTGAATTTTTAAGCCGTGTATGAAGACCACTATCACCCGGCTGTCCTCGCGATTTCTTGGTACCGCGAAGCGATTCGGAGGAACAGATCGCGACTCGCGATTACATCGGGTTGTCCTTGAGAGCGGTCGCTTTCATGAAGTAAGTCAACAGGTCGATAGGCAGCGGGAACACGATCGTCGAATTCTTCTCCGCCGAGATCGTGTTCAGAGTCTGTGAAGGATGCGAGAGTTAGTACGAATCGTAAACCACGAGTTCCTTTTAATAATTATCCTAAAAATCTGTATTCTAAGACGGAAGCTAGAGACCATCGAGGAGGTCCTTGCGCGTACCTGTAAATAGCGAAGCTGTAATGCTGCAGGAGAGTCTCCTATCACCTCGGACGCCTCTCTCAACGCTCGGCTAGCTTTCTGTTCGCCCTCTGCCGCGATCACCTGTAATCACCGCGAACAAATTCTCGTAAAAAGATGTTCTTCTAATAATTTAATTTTTATATAAGAAAAGAGACGAACCTTGGCGCGAGCCTCTCGAGCGGCTTCAGCTTCCGCGGCCATGGCTCTTTGCAGCTGGACAGGTAGCCTCACGTCCTTGCTGTACAATAAATTTCAAAAACCACACTCTTTCATGCTACGGAACCATGGGATTCGAGAGATGGAGTTACTCACATTTCCACACGCTCAACTTTGATACCCCACGTGTCGGTAGCCTCGTCCAACGATACCTGGAGGTTCGATTATTACATGCAATTGGAGCGTTTACATCTTTATAAGATTTAATTTTCTCGGGAGATGATTATGGATCTACCTGCATGTTCCCTGAAATGGTCTCGCGCTCGCTGAGAATTTCGTGAAGCGGTCTGGTGCCCATTGTGTTCCGAAGCATGGTCTGAGCCAGCAGCCTGGTGCTGTGGTGTGCATTCTCGACGTTCGCGATCGAGATCGTCGCGTTGTTCACGCGATAGTACACCACCGCGTCCACCGAAACCGTCACGCTGTCTTTCGTCAACACCTGTCACGGTTGCAGAACCTTTTCACAGTCCGTTCGCAATTTATAGGAAACTAGATTTACCTCTTGCGGTGGCACGTCGTAGGTCCGAGTCCGTAGATCGACGCGAGCGTAATTGTCCACGCACGGCAGGATGAAAAAGATTCCTGAAAGTTTCACAATGTATTTTCTCGTACCTCTGGTCGACCCTGTAATATCAGATGAGAAAGTTACCGGGTCCTTTGGCACCGCCGGACAGGAGCCGCCCCAGTCGGAATATCACGGCTCTTTCGTACTCTTGCACCACCTACGGGGTAAATTCATGGGAACTCATTAGTCAGATAGCACACCATGCCTCAAACACGTCCAGTTTAGATTTGAATGTCTTACGACCTAAATTGAACATGTTCAAAGACGTCCAGTTTAGGTTTGAATGTCTTACGACCTAAGTTGGACATGTTCAACCCCTTGCCGTTACATTTTCTTTACAATTACAGTGATTATAAACCGTCTTCAAAGAAAAGGATCCAGCAGGATAGGCATGGTACAGCATCCCTTACCACAATTTTTATTTATTTTTCATATCGTAAACAAAACAGTGGCTTTAGGTTGATGATAATCCCCCAACATTTTAAGTCGCTAAACATCCTAAACTTTAACGTTTTTTTCGCAGAAAATCCATTGAGAACTTCGCGCCTGATTCCTCATTGAAATCCAACGAGGAATCGGGCACGAACTTTTCCGCGTCGACCTGATGTAATTCGCGGTGCGATTAATTGCTAATCGATGTTATGGTTTTCAGGAAGCGTGGTACTGAAACCGATCAGCCGTTTAACGTCGTAACGCGACCATAGAGAGGGATAACGGGAAGTGAATGGACACCGAAGGAGATCGCGACGAACCCGAGGAATAAGAATAGAATCTGGTGAGTGGATGACTGATATTTTTAGATTTATAGTACGTCGTCGAGGGGGTCGCCGTACTCGTCAATAGAATGAGACCAGGGGCGGTAGGATCTCTCACCTTGAAGCATATGAAGAGGGAAAACGGCATCGTTAAGATCACGACGACCCAGGACAGTGCCACTAGGATGTTCTTGCAGTTGTTAGGGGCGTCCGGTGTCTTTTCTTCCGCTGAAACATTCAGTAATCGTCGGTGAAATCTTATCCCATCGTGTCGAAAGCTGTCGCGGAGAATGGCTTTCTAGAGACGATAATATCTAGTTAGTCTAATTAGCCTGGTCCGAGGGGGTGTTATTCAAGGGTTGGGATAGGTTTGCCTAGTTCGGCTTGACTCAACAGGAGAGTCGATATTTCGTCTACATTGTACGTTAAACCTTGTTATTCGCCCCACTTTCGTCGTTTAAGGAACAACAGGTCCCTCTTTGTCGGCCACTCGAATCTTTTCTATCGAGAGCGAAGCAACTGGTTCAGCCTTGTTGAGTCGAGCCGGTCGTATCGCGGAGATTCTGAACCACAGTTTAGCAACCTTCGTCGACCGATAACCCGATCCCTATCGTTTCAATTATGCATCATCAAAGTTTTCCTTAGAGCGTTCTATTTTCTAAATCAACTCCGAAATCAGGCGATCGGCCAAACCGACCGGCCTTTCCAGTCCGACACCGTTTCTACGTTCCATTAGTCTAATGAACTAGTCGGAATTCCTGAAATATCTCGTCAACTTCGTTCTTCCACTGAATAATTAACATCTCCGAGCGTTATCCGATTCGCGTTCATCCCCTCGCGATTTCAGACTGGAACACGCGGAGATGCGTATTTATAGCGGTGTTCATTATTCTTATTGATTGTAGAAATGGTTGGTTCTCGCTCGGATCGATATAAACACTGTGTGTACAACCTACATTCGTAAAACGATGGCTCGATCGCTCGATGGCCGGACGGCGATGGATGAAAGAGGAGGATGAACGCGACGCGAAAGCGTAGATGGCGTCGGAAAATGGAACGGTCCTGGGGGACACAGGATATTCGCGTCGTCCTGTCGGCTGGGACGCATTCGCGACAACTAGCTAATCAAAGCTGTCGAGCTTCGAGGAGAGTGCCGGCGTCGTGGGAATACATTATTGGAGTTCCTAGAGTAAACCCAGACAGAAGGGTAGCCTAATTTCGACCTGGACCTACGCCACGATGTATCTCGCAGATATAGATTCGGCTATTCATTTTACAGAAGAAAGATGCAGTGTTCCACGCCGGTCGAAACCCGGCTACTCTCCCCGACTACATCTCCGTATCGTACTAGATCATTTCACAGCACTCTCCTCGAAATCGCACAGTATGTAACAGGTGAACGAGAAGTTCGTCGTCCAGGCAGTTCGCGATCCGCACAGCTTACCGTCCGTCATGTCGACGCGGTCGTTCTCGATCCAGGGATCGAGCCTGCACCCGGTGAGAATCCTCTGAAGTGTCTCTCCGAAGTCTAAGCGGGCAGAAGAGGGTGTCGGAGAGCCTGTTGTTCCCCGAGGGAACGCGAACGGATCGAGGCGGCTCGAACTCGAGTTTCCGACGCGTTATTCGCGTCACACGGTTCACTGAGTGAGACCAGTGGCTGCTCGGTCTATGTTTAACCACCCACATTGAAAAGGCCTACCTTTCTCTTCCTCTATCTTCGTCTATCTTCTTCTATCCCCGTGAATGCATCTCTCTAGCTCAGCCGCTCCCCCTCTAACTCTCTCTCTCTCACTCTCTCTCGTTTTATCTCGCTCGATCTCGATTCACCCGTCAATCTCCATCTCCGTCTCGCTCCGAGAACGGCATGCGCGAAATGCGCGAAGTGCGCGCGACCACCCCTTCCATCAACCCTCTCCGGATGTCCTCTTCCTTCGTCCCTCTCGTGCTCCACCCAGCCACGGTTCCATTACGAGCATGTGGTTGTTCGAATCGTTCGATCACCGTTCCCCGTGAAAATCGATCGCTGTTTCGCAAGCAACAGCCGCTAGACTTTGTTTTCTCGCGTGATCACTGATTCGAGCAGATCGCGCGACTCAGATTTTACGCTGCTTTCAATTCGCATCCGGTTTATCGGAGCCATTATATCGCGGACAGGAGCATCGCCATGGAAAACGATCGTAAAGTTGTCGGCTGACACATGAAATATGCAACGCGCGCGGGGGCTCGATAAATATTAAATCGGCCGCCGCGTTTCCACGCGACAACCGAGCGACACGCTTCGAAAAAAACATTCCATCCCGAAGCCTATCGGTAGAGGGTGAATCTTCACGTCGACTTGCTAAATATTTTCGATCAGAATTCCGTCGATCCTTTGGAAATTTACCTTTCTGCAAACATCGACTAAAAATGTGTTCGGTCTTGTAAACATCGTAATGTTTTTACTTGCAGGTGACCTTCGACGCGTTATCGATGACTATTCCGAAAAGAACATATTTCCCCGTCAACGACCATAGCGATTATACTTCGCTGGTGCGAACACGTTCCATTTCGAAGCGCCGCGATCGATCTGTACTCGTTGTTTGAAACAATTTGCCGATTCTGTTTATACCCGGTCGGCAGCAATCCATAGACAAGGTGAATGTTAAACGACACAAGTTCACCTGTGTAAGGCAACGAACGACTCCTCGAGACCGCAGGCAAAGACCGCGTATCTTATACGCCGCACATACACACGAATTGTATGTTCTCCGATCTTCGCCTATCGATGGCCGATCGATGGCCGATCGATGGTCGACCGTTTCTACTTCGCGGATCCGACGAGCAATCGCGATCCATCTAGCAACATTCCGATCGCGTTCGTTACGTTTAAACGAGTCGATTCGTCTTGTTCTTCCAGAGAATTTGATCCGAGACCTTTTACATCTTGTTGAGTTGTAAATGAAATTGCCGCTGTTACTAATTAGTGAAAACGATCAAGGAACCCTCGGTTATGTCCATAATTATAAATGTGGTCCAAGTCAAAATTAAAAAAAAAAAAGAAATTAGTTGTTTCTCATTGCATTATTTTAAACTAAATTAATTCAATGTAATTTTTACGATATTGTCGAAAATGAACCGTTTGTTATTTCAATATTATACGGAATTTATTTAGTGTTGATATCCTTTTCCTTTCAATATTTCGAACCAAGAAATACATGACTTAGACCACTTTCATAATTATGGGCACAGTTGTTACATGGCGTTTGTTTAGTCGCAGAGAACTTTTTGGTCGAGTTTAACCCTTTGCAGTCGGAGCCATTTTAACACTAAACCTACCGAGCAGTAAAAGCGATTAATATCTGTTAGCTTACGAAACAGACAAAACTTTTTTCATTTAGATTTTGTATATTTTTTATCGCAATATGTTATCGGACGAGCAACTTCATATTCAAAAATAGAATAATTCCATTGTACACGATTCTTTTTAGTTTTATGTATACGAAATCGATATAATACCTCGTACAATACTTAAATGTGTGGTAATTGATCAGATACGAGCATATTTAATAACGTGAACAACATCGTGAATAATGGTACAGCAATTTTTAGTGGTGACTCTGAGTCACCACTCGAGTGCTAAGGGTTAATATGCGATAATGCAATGTTTGCATTAGGATAGCTTGGTATTCCGCTATCATTTGAACCTCTCGAAAGGGTTACGATATGATTGTAAGTTTGGTAAACACCGTGTTGGATAGTATGTATACGTGTTCGTCCGAATCGCGGAATTACGGAGAACGGAAAATGATTGATGACCTTTCCTCTTCTCCTATATGTAGAACCTGAATGTATATATTAGATACGTACGTACATTAGTTGCTCGTAATCGAAAGTTTGACCTTCTTTACACCTGCGTAATATTTCATAGAGGGTCCCGCCCGATCCTATAGATACTTCGATCCCCCGAAACGAAACGAATCGAACTGAAGGTACACGTAAGCGAACAATTTGCGTTTCCAACCGGACCGATCGTCCCTAGAATCTCGTTTGTCCCTGTTTGTTCGCGACAAGGTCGCCGATTGCGACTGGGAGAAATCCGAAGTAAAGTGCACCGGATAAAGCCGGCCGGATCCCTGGGGCATCATTCTTTTTTATTATAATATTTATTCTTATTGCACGAGTATTCATGCCCTACAGGCAATTCAACAATTTTCTAGTGATTTCTTCCTAAAACCTATCATGGTCCCTCAGGAACACCACTAAAAATTGCTGTACCATTATTCACAATATCGTTTACATTATTAAACATGTTGGAATCCTAACCAATTACTAAACATTCAAGTATTCCATGAGTTATTCTAACAGTTTCATATTCACAAAATAAAAAAGATCATATACAATAGAATTATTTTAGCTAGGAAGAAATGTTTAATTTTAAAATAGCTCCGACTGTAAAGAATTAAGTTTCTTCAACGAACGATTCAATTTTTGAATATTAGAAATTATGTACATATTACATAGGGGGTATAAGAATTTTAGAAAGGCTGGAAAACACTGGTTTAATTTGTGACGAACACCGGGGAGCCCCTCGCTTTCCACGGGTTGCGATGATCTCAAAACAATATTAAAAAGAAAGAGGTCGAGGATTACTCACCCCCGATGATGCGGTTCTGTATGTCGTCCGGTCGCGAGTTGATCTGTATCGTGGATCCATTTCCATTGCTGATGTTTGCCATAGGAATGGACATGTCAGGGTTCACTCGTCTTTCAAGTCTCGACACCTAGAAACGAAGAAAAGGGTACGTGTCGCGTGTTACACAGGCCTGCGGTGCGGCAAGAGGAGCGTTTGAATCGCGCAGATCGGATCGGCCGATTCGTGCCAGTAAGAATGCAACGCGGATTTACCTTCATGAAAATTGGTAGCATTCGTCGAGAGCGAACGCGGTTTCGAGCACAGCCTCTGTCTCGTTCAAACGACCATCGCGCTAGAACGTGAGTTTACGCGAACAGCAGCGTGCACATGTATCACACGGTACTCTCTGCCTCTCTCACTCTCTTTTTTTCTGGGGTCGTTCAGCTTCCGGCACCGTGCACCGAAAGCCGAACGATGGATTCTAACGCGTTCAGTGCCGCCTCGAGTACCGGTACTCGATGGTATATATCGACAGTATCGGCCTAAACCAACAGACGAGCAAGGATCTTACTCCGAATCTTGGATTCCGAACACGATGAACAGTTTCCACCCCTGGAAACAGGCCTCGATGCTTTCGAGATACCTGTGCACCACCCCCTATCGTTACGAGTCTCGCGTCGTTAGGATATCGAAACAATAAGTACGATAGATAAGAAACAAAACAGGTATTCACCTTATGCGTTGGTTGTGCCGTGTCGTTAGGAGAACTAACGGTTCGAATGAAGCAGGCGTCGCGACGCTGAAACGCTTTATACGAGGGTGGCCGCCGCCCCAACTAGTAGTATAGGGTAACGATATACGTAAGTACAATACCTGTACGCATAGTCCGGCGAATGCGATCATTCACCATTATCCTCCGCTCTGTGGGCACTCGCTTCGCCAGAAATGGATTATCATCGATATTTTATTCGCATTTTATTAATAATGCAATTTCCCCACCGGACGAGTTCTGTTCCGATAGTTTCTTTATTTCATACTAGCTGACCCTGCAGACGTTGTCCTATCAAAATTTCAATTTGTATAAAAAACAAAACCAGAAAAAGAATTATGCATATCCATCGTTTGAATCATGAGTATGGTCTTGAGTTCATACAAAAATCCCATAGAAAAAAGTACTTTAATTTTTTTCCCTATAAACCTTATTCAAAACATTACGAACATTTTTTTTTTAATTAGCCAAAACAATCCAATCGTTCTCAAGCGATGCGCTTACCAACGAACAGCAATTAATTTTTATTTATATAGGAGATAGCTATACCGAATACTCGACGATCGAAGATACAGCACAACGATGTACAAAATTCGCGGTCTAATTATAATTCGTAGGATTCCCCCAGCCTTTTGTCGCTTGTGAGTCAAACGTTATGTAACGTCGACAAGAATAATTCCGTCATTGCACGGTCTATTTGTATATGGTCGTGTCAAACTCGTGTACTTATTATATCTAGGACACGGGACGTAATTGGATGTCGAGTGGAGCTTGGTCGCGTGCTCGATAAACAGAAACTACTCGGTTTCTTTAGCGTGCATACGCGATTAGTTTCGCGAGCACTCGTTTATCACGAGACGCAAAAGTTTAGGAAGTGGTTTCGAGGAACATGAAAGAAGTAGGCACGATCGATTTAAGAGCACATGTTTATTAACATACTCTTGGAGTTAATAACAATATTACCGTGTGATAAATCGCGCCTCCCGATTCGGTAGAAATGAGTTAATTCTAAATGACATATCCCGAGACATTGCTTTTCTCGTGTCGATTACGCTACGGGAGGAGACTGCTCGATCTTCACGGTCGGTCACGGTCGCCCGGCTCGAGGTTTCACGAATCGCACGAACTCTACTGCAGGATCAACCGAATAACAAGAGATGTATAAAAATGCACTAACGTTGTATCGGTCGATCTCGTGCTCGATTCGCGGAGTAAAGGTGACGAATGCGCTCGAATCTGAACGGGTGGGTGCGGCAGTGCTCGATTTCGAATCACACTGTTTTACTGTTTTACTGCGGTTGCACGCGTCTACGCGTGCCGTACCTATCGTCGATGGAACGCGTCGGAACCGTCGGGCTTGCGAACAGAATCCTAGAGATCGAACGAACAGGGTTTTACCCTTTTTTCGGGACCTTAGTCCCTGGAAAGCGAGCAGCGACATCACGTACAAAACTTCGCGGAGCTTTGCACAACAGTGTTCGTTCCATCGGCGGTGCACGAGCGCGCATAATTCGTTAGGCAAATAATCGTTATTATAATTACGATGCGTTGAATAAATCTATTCGTACGACGCGATAAACACGACACGTTCTCGCCGCTAGTTTTGGTCTGTTGTCGTTTGCGACTGGACAGCACCAGCTGGGCGATGTCGCGGATGTTGTTTTAAAATACTGGCTCATTATTTTATACACTCGTCTCGCCACCGATCTCGATCGATATCAGCGGTGCTCGGCTACCGACCACTTAAAATGCGAGACCTGCTTCGGAGTAAGTGGTGAAGATCTTCTCGATCGAGTTCACGTAAGCCGCTGTCCTCAGATCCAGGCCGAGGTTGAATTTCATGGCAGTTTTCATGATTGCCTGTCGAGAAAGAGCAAGATGTAATGTGTCTGTATCATTTGGTAAGTGTCTACGGAAATTAATTGTTGGAATAAATACCCTGGCGGATCGCTCCATCGTGTAGTCCAAGCCGGAGTGGACGATATCCTTCTCAGAAGCACCGGAAATACGTTTCTGGAACGCTTCGGACGGTGTGACGGGGATTCGACCACCCACGCGACCGAACCTACGTTCCAGCGACTCTTGCACGGATTCTGGAAAACGAGCATTCCCGTACAACATGTCCAGATCGTTGTTATGGATGTAGTTTCCTTGCCAAGATTGCAAGATTAGGTTTTTCATTAGTCAAAAGCGCCAGACGTAATTTTACGTTTATCAGGCGTAATTTGCATTATTCGCCAGCGTAATTTGCATTATTCAAAAGCACTAAGCTGCACATGTAGGTAATATCATAAAGCTGCGACATCTATATTCTGTTGAATAATGCAAACTACGCCTCATAAACGTAGAAATAGGACTTTTGAGGGCGATTGCGGCGTAGACTGATTTTTTATCTGGCGCTTTCAGTTACTGAAAACCTTTGCATTATGCAATCCTGGAAACGAGTCTACACTCAAACATAAATAGATTTTCTGTTTATTGAAATAAGTACTTTAATTCAAAACAAATATTTGCTAGTGCGGTCAACACCATATGCTTATGCTTCAAACACTAAATTTAAAGTTCTGAGATTGTAAATTCTCACCTAGCAAGTGATAATTGGATTCTCTCTCGTATTTGAACGTGAGACGACCGTACGACACGTGGTTGAGATTCTTGAGCCACTCGAAGAATGATACGGTGACACCACCGGCATTGATGTACAAATCCGGTATCACGAGAATGTTTCTTTCGATGAGAATCTTGTCGGCAGCGGGGGTGGTTGGCCCGTTGGCAGCTTCGGCAATGATTTTAGCCTGCGGAGAAGAAAAGAAATGATTTTATAATTAGATACCGACGGGATCACCCTCTTAGGATCCTTACCTGAATCTTTCCAGCGTTGTCTTTGTTGATAACTTTCTCGATGGCTGCGGGTATAAATATATCGCAGGGCTCGTACATGAGATTCTCACCTTCGTACGGCTTGGCACCAGGGAAGCCAACTATAGTGCCATTTTCTATGCGATAATCTTCCAGTTGCTGTACAACCAAACAATCTTATTAACGACATTACATCGTTGCCGATATTATTCTGTTCCCCTGGAACAGGAACGTCACTT
Organism: Lasioglossum zephyrum; assembly: GCA_028455615.1. NCBI lineage: Eukaryota > Metazoa > Arthropoda > Insecta > Hymenoptera > Halictidae > Lasioglossum > Lasioglossum zephyrum. Next base: position 12,928,778 of record CM052326.1, on the reverse strand, counting down.
GCCTTGGGGTCGATACCTTCTGGATTACAGATCGAACCGTCGTGCTCGATCACACCAATGCAGGTGGCTCCGGCGCGGTGCAGATAACGCATCGAGTGCAGGCCGACGTTACCGAAACCTTGCACGATGAAAGTTTTACCTCCCCAGCCGGGCGTAGTGCCTGCGAACGATCAATTCAATCCATAGAAGCTAGCCTTCCCTCGCGCACCATTGCGCAAGCATTCGCTATCTTTTCCTCCATATCGTTTATTGTCCTACATTATGATACACGCTATTTACAAGAATTCACAGCCAAATTGAATTCTTTTAAAGCTATGTCCATATCGAAGCAACATCAGGCAACCTGTTGTCATGCCGCATCTTGCTCGATGTTGCTTCAGTGTGGACATAACTTTAGAGTACACCTTGGCAAAGAAAAATGCTTGCAGCATCGCAGCTTCGTATGATATTAATCGACCAGGAATAATTCTTTGGATCTGAGCCAGATAGGATATTTGGTGATCTCGACCCACCGATCATGCTCATGTAGTTAGCCTCGTTGATGAAGTTCTCCAGTCCGTGGAAGACACCGCGACCGGTTGCGGATATTCGGCCGTGAATACCACCTTGGTTGATAGGCTTTCCGGTGACACAAGCATGCGCGTTGATGTCCAGGTGACCGATCGTCTTCGCGTAGGTGTCCGCGATCCAAGACATCTCGCGTTCGCCGGTTCCCATGTCGGGAGCGGGTACGTCCACGCCAGGCCCTGAGGATCATTCGGAAATAAATAAATAAATGAATGTTGTCAGAGATCCTCGTTAAGGGGGTGGTCTCGTTTCTAGGATTGTAAGGGTGCGGGTTGCGCCTACTTATTTCTCAATAATGCAATATGGGGTTTTTCAGTATTCAAAAGCGCTAAAGACAAAAGTCCAATTTTTACGTTTACAAGACGTAATTTGCATTATTTGGCAACATAATTTACACAAACCTGCGCATGTAGCTGTTTTCATAAAGCTGCGACAGCTACATGCTGCCGAATAATGCAAATTACGCCTCTTAAACGTAAAAATTGGACTTTTGACGGTGACTGCGACTAGATTGATCTTTTATCTAGAGTTTTTGATTACTGAAAAGCTCATCTTTGCATTATCGAGAAATGAGAAGACTACCCTCTTAATTTCGTTAGTCTCGTTGATCGATCGCCAGTCGTCGCGAATTATGCTCGACTCAGCGGTGGAGATAGCAAGACGAGCAAACAATTTTTTAAAAACAAACGGATTACGAAATACCGCGATACGGTCGTGGGGATCGACTGCGGCTTCCTCGGGAAGGAATCGAGATGTCGTCCGACGTTGTTGCGATCAGACAAAAATTTAGTAAATCCCGTTTAACGGCTTCCGAGCAATTGAACTTTGAGACCCGAAACTCTGTTAGGAAATTTTCACAAAATTTTCAGAAAGATTCCAGTGTGGCATTGCATAATCGACGAAGGAAAAAGCGGAGAAGACTCGAAGACAATTTTATCGCAAAGAACCGCAGTCCGCGATCCCCGAACCGGCGAGGAAAAGAAGAAGAAAAAGAGGGAGGAAGAGAAGAAACCGCTTCGAGTATTTCGGAGCATCTCCGCCTCACCGATGAATCCCTTCTTCGCGAGCTCCAACGTGAATCTTCTTGTGATCTTCTCGAGCTCGTGTTCAGAGTACAATTTTGGATTAATCTTGATGCCGGCTTTGGCGCCACCGAAGGGGACGTCCACACAGGCGCATTTGAACGTCATCAGAGCGGACAGAGCTTTCACCTCGTCTCGTGAGACGTCCATCGAGAAACGGATACCTGAAAAGAACAAATGGAAAAACATATTACAGGATGTAACATTTTCGATAGAATCTTGGCAAGCCACCGGTCCCACGATCAGTGCTAAATATAGCTACGCGCGAATAACAAGAGGAATGCGCGCAGAACAAACGATACCGTGCTTTTTTTCTTGAGAGAGAATACAATCGATAAATAACGAGGCTGTTTTGTCGAGCAGAGTCTCTCTCTCTCTCTCCATTCCTCTTCAAGGCGTGATCATTTTTACGATCGGTCGATCGCATAGTGTCACGAGGTATGCATTCGTGTACGTGTATATGTACTGGTCGTAATAATCTCGCAATCCCGTGGTCGGCTATCGGGAGGAATACCGAGCGGCGCGGCGTGGCGGAAAAGGGTTTCGCGAAACAGCGCGATCTAAAATTAGCTTTCGGTTTCGTCGACGACCAATTACGCAATAATTCGACGTCGTCGACAGCCACCGACGTTTTCTCGAGGATCCCGAAATTAATTTCGTGAACCAAGGTCACGCGATTCTGATCAGATACGAGAGTTTCGTATCGCTCGCGATCAACGCGATAACGAAATCTTCTTCGGAAACAGCACCAACAAGAAGACAATAGATTTTTTCATAATTTCCGTCAACCCTTGCCGTACTTTAACGAGTCACGCTCGTCATGAAGTTTTAAAAGAAAGTCTAAAAAATATGAATATTAAACGCTTTCCCTTTCAAATAAAAGAAAATTTCGTTACATTTTTCGGGATAAAGACGTTTCAATCACCGGAACTGTAAAGAGAATTATACAAGAGGTTAACGACGGCATGTGCCAAGCCGTGCCATCGTCTAGCAATAGTGGTAATGGTCGTCTGTTGATTCGCGACAAGCGACAGGTTTATTTTTATTATTATTATATCGGAAGCAAACGACCGTCGAAGCTCGGCGTAAATCGGTCAGCGGCGTAAGCAGGCATAAACGAACGATATAATACCACGCACGCACGCGTTATCGTTCGAAAATAGTCACGCGACGACGGCTAGTCAGGGTCCCACGCATTCGAACGACCTCGTTAATGACTTTGGCAAATAACAGCTGGAAGATAAGTCGAGTATTTGGGCGGGGCTACGTTTTTTCGATCTGTCGCGTCGCTCGACGAACGTGGAATTTCGAGCACTCGTGGGGATACACAGCCGTTCCCGATAACAAATCATTACATCGTGCAACAAGACAGGCGTGAGCTACTTTTATGATTCGCCGTTGAGGAGTAATCCCCGTCGACTTGTCAGTAACGATCACAATTTTTATACAGAATACAGTCGTTTCTTTCGAGATTGTTATTTAGATTGATTCTTGAGTACCAAACATGTTTCGTTACAACTAGATTGGCGGAAAATTGCATCTATTCAATTTTGTCATGAATGCGTAAAATCCGCAGTCTAGTTACAAACCACCGCGACGAACAACGGGTTCGTTAAGGGACGATGCGCACCCTTTTTATTCACGATATTTCCTGCTTTCGAAAACACTCTTTCCGAAGGTGCAGTAGTGGCCACTATACAAAGACATTCGCGTGCAATTCGTGATGAAATGGAATTCAAAAGGACAACATAATTGATTTTTAAATTGAAAGAAAATAATGATTAGAGAAATCAGAGAATTTCTTTCATCTACCGCTTTTGACTACTGAGAAACCGTACCTTTGCATTGCCCTAGAAAATCCCAGAAACGCGATTATCCCCTTAAGTACATCGACGTTATCGGAATTCGCAAATGACCGCGACCGTGCGGTACAGGTAGCATTCCTCGCGGATCGATTGCGGTCTCGGGCGCGTTAGATAAGAAAAAAATCGGTGATTCGTCGCGTCGGGTCGCGCGGCTCGTGGCTCGGGGCCATTGACCCGAAGGCGGCATCGTGACATTGGCACGAAATACCGGCGATTGCCAAAACTCTCGAATTAAAATGTGAATCAGCTGGTTGGTTAGCTAACGTTTGGCAGGTCGGATGAAGAAAAAGGTAGACAGCTTGGCATCAAACCGCGTCACTCTGCTCGATGCTCTCATGCTCGTAGCAATCACATTCTAACTATAGAGCGAAATATTCCGATATCTCCGTACGCGTCATCCTCGGCGAAGGCTCGCCGATGATGCTCTCGTGTGATCCTGAAGCCGTTCGTTTTTCACGCGAACCACCGGAAGATAAAGACGTTAGATAAAGAGGATTACGACGACATGTGACCGCGCCTGCCTGTCCTGCTCGTAAAGCACCGATAAACAAAGTAATTATAAATGGTTGATCGATAAGTAGTCGCCGCGGGCGACGATCATCGTAGCGGAATCTGTTTACATATTTGGCTCGCGAGACAACTCCTCCGGCTCGCACTCGTGCGATCATCTCTTTGCTAATCACGAGCTCGTACAAATTTACACCAAGGAGATAACGATACGGACAGGCGGACGGACGTCCGCAACATTCCCAACGACCAGTTTTGCCAATTCAAAAATTCCGACGCGGACAATTAAAAGCGTGGCTTAATCGGTGTAACACAATCGCCGTGGGCAGCGTTCCTCCGAAATGCGGACCAATCGTGGACGTTTGCGCGTTATCGTCGAGAGAAACGCGCTCATTGTAACACGACGATACAATACTCCACCGTTATCGTTTCTCTGGAGCTTGCAACTCAAAAGAAGGTCACTAGCGACCCGCATACAAACCATTATTAACCCTTCGCACTCGGAGCTATTTTAAATTAAACATTTCTTCTGACTCGTTCCATTCTATATGATTTTCTTCATTTTATGGATATGAAACTAATGGAAGATATCATACAATACTTAAATGTTTAACAATTGATTAGTAGACTGCGGATGTTTATGCGAAATAAAAAATGTTCGTATTGATTGCAGGACAGAGGAGCCAAATAACAATTGTATTCTTCTTTTAACTATCCTATTAAGCTAAAACTAATACAATGATGTCCTTAAATATTTTTAACGTGTCTACTCATTTAAAATGTACGTGCTCATTTTTGTCGAAAACACGAAAAGTCCGCAGTCTATTATACAGTCAATATTATGAACAATGGTAGAGCACTTTTTAACGGGGACTCTGAGTCACCACTCGAGTGCTAAGGGTTAAATGAGTTACACACATCGTTGTTTCCACTACATATTTCTATAATCGTCGCGTTGTTGGCGCGATAATGGAGCGGCGAAAGTGGAATAAGCGAAAACTAATTAGCATATGGGTCGGACACGCAAACCGATATTCCGTGCAATTCTCTAAGGAGAATTGAATCGAAAGATTAATGAAGAGAAATTGACCAGTCGATTCGTGTTTATTACGTCACAGTGTTCTTGACGTATTAGAATCTTCACCGCGTTCTTTTTGTTCGAGTCACGTGTGCTCGATAGTGTTTATAGAGTACAGCTCTCATTAGTAGGTAATTGGGAATATTCGTTGAGAGAATTTGGCGGGCGTTGTGTACACGCTTCCCCTAATCTGCTCCTCCGGAACGAGGTTAAAACCGCGTCGTATACCATCCTCCTGAAGCCGTAAAATTGGCGTAAGCGTGACGAATATAATCGCGTACGCCTCGACGTACAAGAATACTTAGAAGTAACCATCGAGACGGAGCTCGATCGAGAGCATATTCGCAATGAAATTTTTTTACTTTTTTCCGGGTCCTGCACGAATTTGCTGCGGTTAGGTTTTCAGAGGTTCCGTGCGCAGTGTCTCGATGCCGTCATCGATGACGTAATTGAAATGCGCTCGGCGATATGGTATTCAAACGACTCTGGCAAGCATCCGTGGAAGAATACAAAGAAATTTCTAGCAGGCCACGATCCGTTTCTGCGCGATCCGTTTAATTCGGCGAAGGGGAGAACGTGAACCTGAAACACGTACTCGTGTTAATCGATAGAGGAATCGTTAGAGCGGTCGAACCGATCGGAGAACACGATGCGGGACACGGGTATACGCTGATCGAGAACAACAGTCGGTGTATGATGACTACGTAGGCAGCGGATTTTATGCATTTATGGCAAAAACGAGCACGTTCGATTCAAAGCAGTGGACGAATTACGAAGATTTAAGAACGTCGATGTATTCACACACACACACATTTCAGCTTTAAGTCTTATCTAGTCAACCAAAATGATTATTCAAGACCTCTCTGTATTTAACGTCTTTGCACAAATTACTCATTACAAGACTACAATATTTCTGATTCAGGAAAATATTGTAATGTTTTTAGAGAAACGTTAACTAATTGTTGAAAGAAATACAGAAGGGTTAATGTAACGATTAAAAAACGGAAGAAATTTGTGTATCTAGTTCCTATATCTTGCAATCGATGCAAACATTTTTGGTTTTGCATAAAGATCCGCAGTCTAGCGATAGACTTTACCTCCTTTGCAAGGTATTCTGTGAGTGGAATGCTGAGCACGGTAGCCAGTTATCATCTCGTAGTCGCCGGAGTCGCGTCTCAGAGGGAACACGGTCTCGAGGATGTGATCACATGGCTCCATCAGCATCAGAATACCCTTCACTTTTTTCTTCCTCTCCTCGACGGTCACCCTGGAACGTTTGCCGATATCTTCGACCAGTTTGTCCTCGACGATCTGACAGGCACGGTGAAAGAAGTATTCGACCATGTCGAAGAACTTTGGGTTAGCATCCGTCGGGATATCCTTGAGACGGTCCGGAATCTGATGGTCGGCGTAACCGCGTACTTGGAACGCCGGCACAGCGCGTATCAGCGCGTTGTGAATAATTTCATTGTTCGTCGGCGCCTGTTTCAACGCGATCGACGGCCTCGCTAATCTTCTTACGTGAAACATTTTGTCCGTCCGTCGTTCGATCCCCTGGACGTCCACCGAGAACTCAGGCTTACTCCGTCGACTGAAACACCACGACTGACGGACTGACCACGACTGTGAGACACTCACTCGACTCGCACCCTGAACGTCTGTAGCTGTCTGTCCTGTTCCTCCGACCGTTCGCTCTCTTTCACTCTTCCTCGATCTCGTCTCCCTCTTACCCGCGATCCTGCCGTTGCCCACCACCGTCGCTATAACGTCTTCCTCGAAACAACCTTGCCGTTCCGCCACTTTCCGGTCACCACTCATCCGTCCCTCCACCACCTCGCGCCTAGCATCCTCGCCCAGCTAGGCCAATCGATGCAGCTGACTCCCAGCTTTTCGCCAATCGACAAAATTCTCTAGGAAACGGCTCTTCCAATGATATTCCGCCGACGATTCCCTAGGAAATCTACTTACGGCGGTAAGGTATAGGCAGAATATTACTAGAAAAGCCAGTAAGACAGTGTTTGCGGGATCGAGTTGTTTGTCCTTATACGAGCATAATAGGAGCTTCGTGAAGGCTCATTGTAAAGAGGAAGGTTGATTGTAGCTTATTTCCATCATGATTTAACGAGATTATGTTTATAATTAATAATATGAGCGTCTAAAGTAGGGGGAAAAATCGAGACAAACAACATCAGGTTCCCATGTATTTTTCTAATACAAAACGATTTTATTTACTGAAATCATGAGTGCACCTTAGAACAATCAACCTTCCTCTTTATAATGAGCCCTCACACAGCTCCTATTATGTTCGTATAAGGAAATGTAACCCAAAGGCGTAGACGCTGTTTTGCTGATGAAAACATCCGTTTTTCAACTTAGAGGTTAGCAACATCAGCAAAACAGCGTCTACGCCTTTGGGTTACATTTACTTATACGAACATAATAGGAGCTGTTTGAGGGCTCATTATAAAGAGGAAGATTGATTGTTCTAAGGTGCACTCATGATTTCAGTAAATAAAATCGTTTTGTATTAGAAAAATACATGGGAACCTGATGTTGTTTGTCTCGATTTTTCCCCCTACTTTAGACGCTCATATTATTAATTATAAACATAATCTCGTTAAATCATGATGGAAATAAGCTACAATCAACCTTCCTCTTTACAATGAGCCTTCACAAAGCTCATATTATGCTCGTATAAGGACAAACAACTCGATCCCGCAAACACTGTCTTACTGGATTTTCTAGTAATATTTCTAGTAATATTCTGCCTATACCTTACCGCCTTACCATCCGTTCGGCTTCGGAGTATCCTCTCTGTTTCGGACCAGTGATGAGATATTGTGCAAAATTTATTACGCATGCGCGACGATTGCAGTCTCAGTAAAGTAAAATTCTCGACAAAATGGGGTACCTTGAACACCCCATAAAATATCGGTACTTTCCTGCTAATGTGACTGCCCCAGGGCTCCGCCATCATAATATATATAGATACATTACTGTTTTGGCGCGTATGCGCGAGAAATCTCGCAGAATATTTCACCTCTGATTGTGAATATAAACATAAACAAAGACAGGTCAAACAAGTTTTTAGCAAGCAACAGAACTTGTACTGAGTAACGAGTATACCGATCGATCGCCTAATACATTTTTCCTTCGTTTTCTTCGAATTTTTCTATCGCGTTCTAGCGTATATATAGAAGTTTTTGTATTTAATTTTTTCTTTCATATAGCAATGACACAGAAAGAATTTCAAGTTTCAAAATTTCAAAATCAGAAATACTAGTAGAATAAAGACCTGCCACGATTAGTGCAAGTGGTAATATCTAACAATCACGGTGGATACATATCGACGAATAATATTGGTAAGTTTCCACGCAGGTAGTTTTTAACTTATAAAACGTTAGATATTCCATAAGAAAGTAATGAAGATCGATTTTAGTTACTATTTTGTAACTTTTATGCGTCGCTATTACGGTATTCGAATATTTTTGAGCGGTAGTGTATATTGGCGGGAAAGTATCGTTATTTTGCCGGATGTTCAAAGTACCCCGTTTTATCGAGAATTTTACTTTACCGAGACTAATATTCCGAGCATGCATGAGAAATCTTGCACAACATCTCACCGCTGGTTATGGTACAAATTATACCAGATCATCGGCGTTAGTGTATGTCTGTGTATGTGGTTTACCGCAGATGGTGACATGTATTTTTGACCTTCATCATTGCATATCAGAAAACCAAATATAAATTAAAAATGCTACAAACAACGATTGTTAAGATACATTATCTATCCGAGGAGATTCCACAAACAATCTGATAGCGATGAACAAAAGTTGTGATTGTACTTCATCGTTTCGGATCTCATAGATTATATTTTAAAAAATCAACAATTTTTGTAATGTCAAATACCCCACCACAAACGAAAGTTGCGTTCAGTTGCGTTATAACGGATGTTTACATATTAAACAAGCAAATTTTTTATTATCTCTCCGACGATTGAAGTTAGCAATTACTTACTTTCGTTGACACAAGAAGGTTAGGATCTGAGAATGGAGAATTAAATCACGATGCAATTACTTTGTCTGTATCTTATTTTTTCTATTTTTTTTTTATTAAATCGGGACTATGTTTCTAGGAATACAATACATCGACAGTGTGTTCACACAGTTTTTCGCTTTGTTATCGCCGAATCCGATAAGTTTGTCTCACATTATCAAGTCACAAGTGATGCCACTTTTATATCAGTATTTTCCAATAACTTGTACAAGCGTTATCAAATAGTAACTATATAAGAAGAATTCTTCGTAATACAAAAATTCATGTGAGATCGTCATTGTGACCGCAAAAGTTAGTCAGTCGAGTTCTCTTTAAAATATGTCTCGGACAAGGAGTATTATTGAAAATCTTAGACATAAAAAGGATCCAACGGCCCATTACTTGAAAACAGCCAACGAGAATAATGAACAAAGAACGAAATGTTCTGTAGAAGTGGAAGCTAACGGTAAAGAAACTGAAGAAATATGCTTTGATATTTGTCCTTTGGACGAGCTCCAAAATTATCCCCAACAGGTAAAATAATAAATTACTTTGCTGAAACTTTTATAATTCTTTTTATACATATATACAGGGTGAAGCACTTGAGTCTTACACTGAGAATATCTCCATTGTTTTTAATAATACAAGAGAATGTTTCAGGCATAAAATGTCTGGTTCGGTGGGCCAATTACTGTGATGGAGAAGTTTTTTTCTCTAGGTCATATTTTCCAATATTTCAAGATCATCATTATTTTGTTTAAATGGAACCACGTATTTCGATTAGTGTAACATTATAGCTAATGAAAAGACAAATTCAACCACGTACCTTCGAATGATCTTCTAAGGAGTTATTCCTCAAAATGTTGATACTTTTCTTTGTATTACTAAAAACAACAGAGATATTTTCAGTATAAATCTTAGGTGCCTCAGCCTTTTTATATATTAACATTTAAATATTAGATTTTAGAGAAACAACAAGAACCGGATAAAGTGAAAAAGCAGAAAAAGAAGAAAAAAAAAGAACAAAGAAAATTTGATAGAATAATAAAAAATACAGAAAATGGGGAGGAAATATTCAAAGGTGTAGATCACTTAATAACACTTGAAAAAGCAAGGAAACGACATGAATATCCAGAGCATATGCCTATACAGAAAGTCCAAAAACTCTTATCGACTAAGGATGTGGAATACATGGAAGGAATTTTGCGAGTTAATCCTAGATTCCCTACATTTGCATATTTACCACTACCGAACGGCGAGGCGGATCTATTGATTGCTAGTGTATTAGAGAGAAATCGAGCATTAGACGGAGATCGTGTTGTGGCCCGTATAAATTCTGAGGCATTCTGGAAATTTAAAAAAACACGGAAGACGGGCACTATTGTTTGCATATTAGAGAAAAAACATCCGAGAGTAGTGGTGGGATGTTTGAAATACGATAAAAATACTTTGTATTTGTATCCTAGAGAGAAAGATATGCCAACACTTAAAATAAATAAAAACTGTGATCCATTGAGAGAAGTCGCTGCTGCAGCGGGAGAAAATATGTTATTTCAAGCTGAGATTACTGATTGGACAAAACTTAGATATTCGAAGGGGTACGATTGCAATTTGAAACATTCAAAGTATGAAATAGTAACCGTGATTAATAATATTTTACGTTGGCCACAGGAGACTTATAAAAATGATTGGACCTGCAGGTGAAATGTCTACTGAGACGAGTGTTATATTGCTTGAACATAATCTAGATGTAACGCCTTATGATGAAGAACTGACAAAAGATCTTCCAAACGAAGACTATCAATTAACAGATGAAGATACGAAGGATCGTGAAGATTGGAGAAACGAATGCATATTCACTATCGATCCAGAGAGTGCCGTCGATTTAGACGATGCGGTTTCCTGTAAACTCTTAGAAAATGGAAACTACGAAGTAACGTTCTTGTTATTTAAAATGATTACTTATATAATTATTTGAGCATATGCTTAGTTGCTATTTTATTCTTTCGCTATTATAGATTGGTGTACATATAGCTGACGTTACTCATTATTTAGAGTTTTTATCTCCATTAGACGTGCAAGTAGCGAAACGTGCTACAAGTATTTATATGACCGATAACGTGTATCACATGTTACCGAAGCAGCTATGCAACGTATGTTCTCTCCTACCTGGTCTAGATAGATTAGCTTTTTCTGTTATTTTCGAAATGACGTCAGAAGGAAAAGTCGTGGAATATCGTTTTGCTAAGACTATAATAAATTCTTGTTGTAAAATGTCTTATAAACATGCTCAACAATTTATTGAAGATCCGGAAAATAAAAGTTGGTCTGCCGACATGTTGAGCGTAAGCGGCAATTATAACATTAACGATTTATCTTCGAAAGTAAACGTTCTACATCGTTTGGCTACAAAGAGATGCGACGAAAGATATGCGAACGGTGCTTTGGAGATAGGTCAACAAAAATTACATGTCGAGCTTGATAAAACTACAGGTAAACCAACATCTTATTGGATAGAAGAGCAGAAACAAAGTAATAGGTATTAATATTATTTTGTGAATTGCGGTCGCACACTCTAACGAAGTTATTTCAATTAATGCGTACGCGTGTATTATATTTTAGGCTCATACAAGAGTTTATGTTGCTAGCCAATATGACAGTTGCCAAGTTTTTGTATGAAAAAATTCCCGAAACTGCTTTATTGCGCAATCATAAAAAACCTTCGACACTTCAACTGACTAAAACGAAAGATATTCTAGAAAACTTTGGGATTCATTTAGACATTGAAACAGCTGGATCGTTGAACACTAGTATCAAACGTTACGGAGAAGAATTACAATCGGAAACTAGCGATTTCCAAGCTACAAGGACATATATAATGATAGTTATCAAAAATCTTTGCACTAAAACAATGAATGTACGATTCGTCTTTACTTGTCAAAATATTCTTATAACGCGAATAACATATAAAGTTATTGTTTTTTAGCGGGCAACTTACAACTGTGTGTCTAGTGTCGAAACGGAAGAGGACTTGAGGCATTACGCTTTGAACATGTCGTACTACACGCATTTTACTTCTCCGATTAGACGATATTCTGATTGCGTGGTACATCGATTACTGAATTCCGTCATCAAAAATGAAGCAATGCCGGAAATGTGGTCAAAAAAAATGTGCATGGAGTAAGTTTAATTGGAAATTAGAAACAAATATTAGAACTTGCACTCACGTTGGATTTATCATTTTAGTATAGCAAAGAATTGCAATTTGAAAAGTTGGTCCGCAAAGCTGGCTCAGAAGCAAAGCAGCGAAATGTATTTAGCTTATTTAGTAGATTTAATTGGTCCTTTTGTTACCATGGCTGTTGTATACGAAGTAAAGCAAACGAGCATAGACGTGATATTGTGTCAAATGGGTGTACTCTTAAGAGTTTATTTCACGGACTTAAAAAAGGTAGCAACTGTAAAATATTCTGAAGAATCTTCGGTCTCGACGATACAGATTTCGTGGAAAAAACCTGCTCTTGTCGAGGTAGTGATCCGCACAATGAAACTTCGTGACATTCAATAAAACTTCAGTATTAATACGTTCCATATGTTTTAGGAAATCAATATCTTCAGTTTAGTGTATTTAAAAATTGCAAAGGACCCTGCATATTTTCGATTAACAGGAACACTCATTCCTGTCGTTCATTAAAGAAAATCAGAACAGATACATTCAAGAGGTAGGAGATGACGACATTTATACATTGAAATAGATACTTCCACTTGCATATACATTTTCAATGTATATGTGATAATTCGAATCGTATACGAACTTTTTAATCACCAGATTTTCGTTACTTTTAACGATATACGAATATATTTTAAAGTTTTCCTTTTATATGTACACGAATAAATGAGATGTTTACGTTCTCATAAGATATATTCAGGAGGTAGGAGATGACATTCGTACATTGAAACAGATACTGTTACTTACGTATATATATTTTCAACGTGTACGTATGTGATATTTCGAATTTTATACAGATATTTTTTTTTTCATTATATTTTACGATGTATCGATATATATTTGAAAGTTTTTCTTTTACAAGTGTACAAATAAATCAGATTTTTACAAGGTTTTTCTTTATTTCGAGAATGTTTTAAAGTACATCGCAAAAATGTCTTTACATCTTTAATGATCATATAATTTCGTTAATTTGTGTAGGATCGGTATACAAATAAATAGTTTTTACTTATATCTAACTTTGTACATAAAATTATGCATACCATATGTAAAACATATATTACGCGTGTGTATGTATACATATATATGTGTATATATATATATATGTATGTATGTATATATATATATATATGTATATATATATATACACATATATATGTATATACATACATATATATATATATATATATATATATCAGTTCATCGTATTCTGAATGTATTATACGGTTTAATTAACTCAAGCTCAATTTATTGACATTTATATTTTTATATAAAAAAAAAATTCACATATTAACTGAAAATATTTTATCATAAAGGGACACTGTGTCGAAAACATAAATTGTGAAAAGCAAATATACTGTATTAACAATAACATGTTTCCATTTAAAATATAAAATACGAATGGTTGTAATTTATCGTGAGTATTCAACGTCCAATGATAAATGGTAACTCAAATATTTAAGCGACAAATGGTTTTCACCAAGATTTTCAGGAAATATAGTGTTGTTTTATTTCCATTCAATGTGTAGATATTTTCTGCTTAAGTCTTAATTTTTTTCTTCTTCTTTACAATAAAATATGATTGCGTTAATGTTTGTCCAACAACTTTTCAATTAAAATGCAGCTTTACTTTCACGATATTCCTTGTCCGAAACTTTCTATTATCTAAGGAACAGAATACAGAATTTTCACTAAATTAAAACTTTGTACATTGTACCTCCAAGGTAGAGAGAACTTCATGTTCTACTTCAAACAAAACAGCAGTTTTATCAACAATGATCAGGCGACGTTGAATTTCATGTTCCTTAAATCATATTCACTCGAAATCGCGCATGTCTAACTTGTAACATCGAGATAATTTCTCTCGCAATGTACAAAATGATAAAACGGTACCTTAAACGATAATCGTTGGTATTCGAAAACGGGATCGTTTGCGCGTTAATAAATCACCGTAGCAAAAGATCGATTGAGACAGAAACGGATATCTGTTGTATTTCCGCGCGAAAGAAAGTGTACTCGCTCGTAGAAGTTCTCATCGATGTGATATCGCCATTGAAAAACGACTACACTAGCAACTTTAGCTGGACGCTTGAGACTGTTGTTGCGACTGAGATTTATTCCGATGCTCGTAATTCACAAGTCTTTGTCCGACGAGGTATTTGTCATTCTTTATATGTTCGTAGAATTTCTTAAACTGACGAATTTGAAAATATATAATCATACACACTAAGTTTACCATCAGGAGGAAAGGATATAAATGTCTGGCGATCAGAATTTGTGTTTGCAAATTTGTAATCAATAATGGTACTATTCCATAGGCTACGGCATACGGAACGGCTAGGGCAAGACCGGAGCAACATATTACCGGAGCCGCCAATTCGGTTACGATGAATTTTAAATCTATTTCCCTAATGCCGTCGTTATATGCTCGTTCGATCGCCATGCGAATTCTCCAGTCCGGTCCCATCATTGTAATGGCTGTTGCAATTTTCGTGTACAACACACCTAAAGCCCAATCTTGCCAAATGAATAATATTGGATTTTGTACCAGTGGTACGCGTAATGGTACTACGACGACCAATTCGAGAAGGAGACCAAACAAGAGCGGTATTAGGCCAATAAGTAGGAAAAATGCAACCGACGCTTTCACGCCGATGATCGCCCAATGCTTCACTTTGTCCAACACGGCTCTTCGTCCACGTGGTAGCCATGAAAACGCTAAAGCCAGTCCTCTTGCTGCCGCCCAACATACGTACATTCCGCAAGCTACCGTGTAAAGCTCGTGTACTCGTCCAGATAAAGCAACTACTGCTTCGTTCGTTTCTAGAAAATTACGGTAACAACGTATAATGTAACAGGTCTAAATATACAGGACGAGTTTCATAACGCGACAAATTCAAATAACTTTTAAGTTATTTGTTGTACGAATCAATTTTTCGAACAAATGTTGTACAGTTTCCAGGGGAGATCTATTTGTCGAGATATGGACAATGCACAATATTTTTCTCGAATTCGGATAAAGTATTATATAATTCTTAAAATATTTATAGGAGAAATTGTATTTCCGATTATGAGTGAACGATGAAATGTCTCTAGTGTTTCTGCAGTTAAATGGCTAGGATAAATTTCATTTTTAATATTAAAAAAATTAAATAACTTTGATTTTTATTAATTTTGAGCTCTATCTGGCTTTAAGAAATTGAAGGTAATCCTCGTGTCTCGATAAAAAAGCAAAATAACAAAAAATAGTTCACAGTTTAGAGTCATTTGAAGATGTCATGTTACAAGACACCCTGTGTATGAGCTCAAGTATATTATTATTGTAAATGTAATTCTCACCGGAACCACTCAAAGTAGGCGGTAACACTGGCGGAGATGGAGCAGGTGCTCCAACCATCCACAATGCCATCACTCTGCGACCCAGCCAAACAGGAAGAGTCATTGCGATCAAGCTTGCGATAACGAGAGAAACGCATACGCAGAACAAAAGACCGATCAGTCTAGCAGGAAACCAACGTGGTCTGACGTATGGTTGAAAAGTTGTTGGTCCGTCCCTTTGTAGTAATGCCTGATGGGCGGCACCTAAATCGAGATGTTGCGGCTCTTCTATCACCGCTGGTCCTGGATCCTCTGTCTGATCCCTTAGAAGGTACGATTGGAGATCCAACATCCAGGCCACTACTCGACACCAGCCTCTGACAAGAGATTTTAACCATGTACGCGTATGAGTTTGTTCCAACAATGCAGGAAGAACCACTTGCAGCAACAACAGTTCCAAGGAAAACTCGCTGACCTGTAAAGAATAGTATTTTTACAGATCACTGATTTTACAAAATCACTGTCGCAGGTAGTGATCGCTTACCTGAGCTTCACTTTGAACGGTCACTGTATATGGTAAAAAATCCTGGCCATGCCCATCGTAAAAGTTTCACTGGCAGCCATAACATTAATAAAATAGATGTTCCAAATATAACTGTGGACGCAACGAGTCTTTTCACGTGTCTCAAAATTGGAAGATGTATCATTTCTTGGATAGGCGAGAAATCGGGATCGTTCAAATTTCTCAAGAACCATAGTACACCAGGCCGCAACACTTCCCGTAACAGTAGAATAAACGAAGCGAAATAATATACATAAATCATGCCAACCAACCAATGAATAAACATCGAAGTGCCGGGAGCTAATCTGAACGAGGATTCTCTGTCTCTGAGCGTAGCGTCGAACA
Organism: Lasioglossum zephyrum; assembly: GCA_028455615.1. NCBI lineage: Eukaryota > Metazoa > Arthropoda > Insecta > Hymenoptera > Halictidae > Lasioglossum > Lasioglossum zephyrum. The sequence goes on along the minus strand of CM052326.1, from coordinate 12,912,193 downwards.
TCGCCAACGAACAAATGTCTAACCACCAGCCGCATACCAAAGGAAGTACACCTATCTCCACGACGGATAGCAAAGAAACCTTTACTATAACGTAACACAAGCCAAGTATACGTTGAGAGTCGTAGAAACCTAGGACACCTGCCAGTGTATGAAGAACGACCAAACAGACCCCGATCACATAGTAACCACACAATGTTGTCACTAGTCCTTCGAAATGGGACGCTGCTGCGTACTCTTGTAATCCTAATCCAGCTATCGCGAAGCTACCGATGTGGTAAGGGCAGAAAGCAAAAACCTGGAAAAGAAAAATAGAATGAGCCATTTCGATTCGCAGGAATGAACGTTTCGTTGAAATTATTCGGTTGTTGCATATGAAATGTCCGATTTTGTAATCCAAATTTTACAATGCGTGTTGATCAAGAAAATACTATTACAGAAATTAAAATGTTAATGATGTGAATGTTAGTAATCGGACATTTCATATATAATGACCTAATATTTCGTTGATGCGTACCATGATAAATAGAGTATTCAGGGACACGACCCAGAACACATGTTCGAGAAAAACTAGAGACCCATCCAATCCGAGAAGACGTTCCCAAGTTAACTCTTCGGCTGGTCTGTCCCATTCCATAGGATTCCAATTGGCTTCTTCGGCTTCTCCTTGGGCTTGACCTTGAGCTTGAGCTTGAGCTTGACCTTGGTCTCTCCACCCTTCGCCGGGTCTTGCGTTATCTTGTTCACCGTCTACTCCCACCTGTTCTATCCGAGGTACTTCCCTGGGTGGTTGTTCGACGTTTCTAGGAGGTGTAGGTTCTTCCATGTCTCTAGGAGGTATTAACGGTTCTATATCTCTGGGAGCTACAGGAGGCTCCAAATCTCTTGGAGGTTGATCTATCTGTGGCTCTAGATTTCTTGCAGCTACTTGCTGTTCAATATCTCTATCGATCCCTTCGGTTCCGTCTATCCTTTGATTATCCGCTAAATTATTATCTTCTACCCTATGTTGTCCTTCTCCATTTCCATCTCCAGGAAAATTTAGAACGTCTATTATCAAAACGGGGGGTTGGTTCACAAAAGGTGGAACGTTATTATTATCTTGGATTTCCTGTTGCAAAAGGGCTCTCTGCCTTTGAGGTATGTTCGCGTTAAATGGAACCACAGGCACTACCACTATATCTCGTTCGAGCCAATCTGGACCGTCGGCATGTAAAATTTGTTCTCTTAACCACACCAAACCGATGAACGCGAATAACGTACAAGTAACTACGAAACAACCGTGAAATACATCTGACGATATATTTTCTGTGGATAGCATGTCCCTTGGTAACGACATTATCTGTAACAACCAAAAATATATTGTTTTTGTTGTTCTCCATGTAGTTATATTTATAACGAGGGACTGGTACATATTTATTAATTACATCTGACAAATATATTTTATTATCAATAAAATCTACTAAAATTTGTATCAACAATTGTTAGACTTCGAACTTGATGCATTTATAACAAAAATAAGCGAGTGCAATTTAAAACAGTGAAAATATTAAAAGACTTTAAGAGTATTAATATATTATTTTCAACAAATTCAAATTATTAATGAAGAATATAGATTATGAAGCAGTTAATGTATTTTATACATTGGAAAAATCAAAATAATTACCAGTAAATATATAAAACTATACCGGTATTTCGATATTTCAGTGTCTATAACAGTTAGGAAGAAATAACTGAAAAATACAGGTATGATACCAGAGTATAAGTACCTGTTTATAAGTTAGAATACTTACTCGAATCAGATCTAGGGGTCCACTAAACAAAGCTCTGTACGTTCTGCAAGCAGTTAATGGAACAACGCCGAGCCACGCTATTGCAACTAAAGTATAATGTAGCCAATATTTAACAGCTGTGACTATGTTCGAGAATAATCCACCGATCACATCTCTTAATGGTAAACGTCGTGGCATGTCAGGGCTATAGATCGGCGTAAATGAAAAACGGTGTCCGCATAGTTCACAGTATTCTTTGCGCGAGTAACGCAACCATTGCACTAAACATTCTTGGTGTATCCATTTAATACTGCCGGTACAAATGCAAGGATGAAACAAGGGTCTGTCCGCTAGACCTTCGGATCGACAGACCCTGCAGATATCTGCACCTAACATGCCTTCTGTCATGTTTGGTTTGTCTTTAAACAACTGATTGGTGTAACAATGTTGCTGAAAAAAACAGAATAATTAGTATGGAACAGGTGTACAGAATCGAACGACAAGGTGTATAGTGTTTATGATTATTGCGAGAAATTCGGATGCGAACGATAACCGTAACACGCCGTAAACAAAAGTGTTTTATCGATCTCGAAATTCCTTCGTAGAAACCGATCTCGAAATTGTGAAATGTTAAGCGTGGAAAAACACTTCAACATTTATTAATGTACTACGGAGAAAAATAGAAGGTTCTATTGAAAGCGGAGAAGGTGGTATTGAATACGAAGTGCCTACGCGCGATATCAACTCGACGAGAAATAAATTCATTTCGAATTCATCGGTATTATCTAGAAGCGAATTATAGTACTCACCTGTGCCTTGACGGAAACGCATGAAATCCAAAATTATCGTGCAAAATATTGAAAATGTCTACTGTTACTTACAGCTCTTTCTTTTTTATGTTAACATAGTTGCAACATTTACGACGTAAAAGTTACTGTCGGCCGCGAGAAATATCGCTGGTAATGTTTCGAATCGTTCGGAGGATCATTATTTCGGTAAAAATACGCTTGTCTAAAGATTTTATTACTGTTATCGATGATCGCTCGATCCGGGATATATTTTTATCAATAGGGATATCGCGACGTCAAGTTTCGCACATTGCTCGACACAATCGAATAAATCGAACTCGATCGAAGTACAATCGGACTAATGTCAACGGCGGCAACCGAAAGTTCGTTTCATTATACGTTTCACCAGATACACAATTAAATTATCAAATTATTTAAACGGAATGTAAAGTGCTCGGTGATTGTTTAATGTGTTCAACGAAAGCAGTGCAGAGATTATAAAATAAGAATATGCACACATAGTGGACCAACGTAACCTTATTTAAACAGAGATGTTATAGACAATTCATAACCTCGCGGGACTGGGATATGATTCGCTGAATATGTTGGTATTTTATACGAAGTCGCTCGATGTGTTTTTATTAAATCTTTCGAAACAGTACCTTTCCATCGCAAGATATTCAAAATCGAAAGAGGCCATGAAAGTTCTGAACGTCGCCGAGAAAAATGATGCTGCGAAACATATCGCTGGTTACTTGTCTCGGGGTAATAGCAGACGAGTAAGTATATAATATTTAAGATCTTTATGCATTTGTAGGAAAATTGAGTAGACGAAATTCAAAATTGTTGAAAAATTGTCTAAATTGAAGATGTCAATGTACACAATTTGGTTTCTACATCTTGCAATCGACCCAGACAATTTTTTATTTTGCATAAAGATCAGCAGTCTAGTAATGTTCGTTTTTCATTTAAAACAAGTTAGAGTTACAACGAAATAATCATTGAACTCTCCTATTGTGTTACAGAGAGAAGGACTTTCCCCTTACAATAAAATTTACGAATTCAACTTGAATTTATGGAATCAAAATTGCGATATGATTATGACCTCTGTGTCTGGCCACTTGTTGAATTACGCATTTACAGGAGCGTATCGTAAATGGCAAGGTTGTCATCCTTTAAGTTTATTTGATGCGCCGGTCACGAAGCAATGTATCGAAGAGATGTCTACGAAGATCAAGAAAACTTTAGAGAAAGAAGTGAGGCAGTGCAGCGCATTAATCATTTGGACAGATTGTGATCGCGAAGGGGAGAACATTGGGTTCGAGATTATCAGCGTCTGTCAAGCGGTGAAACCTAATATACGTATACATAGGTAGTAGCATAAATCTGCAAGTAAGTTCGTTATGCTCTGTATACTAATAACAAGCTTGTCTGTTCGCAGAGCAAAGTTTTCTGAAATCACTCAGGCATCTGTAAACAGAGCACTTGAGAATCTCTGCATTCCAGACGAAGCGGTTAGTAATGCTGTTGATGTACGGAGCGAACTGGATCTGAGGATAGGTATACAGTTCCAGCATTTAATGGGCTGATGTCTTTAAACGAGAATAACTTTATTACTACTCATTGTTGTCATAAATGCATAAAATCTGCTGTCTAGTTGTAAGACAACGTATAATCAAACTACTGTTTGCAGGTGCTGCGTTTACTAGATTCCAAACGTTAAGACTACAGAAGGTATTTCCGAGAACTCTTGCGGATATGCTGATCAGTTATGGCAGTTGTCAATTCCCAACCCTAGGATTTGTAGTCGAAAGATTTCTAGCAATAGAAAGGTTCAAGCCAGAACCATATTGGAAGATAAAAGTAATGGATATACGTAATGACATTTCGGTGGAATTTAGATGGGCGAGAGGGAGGTTGTTTGAAAAATTACCTTGCGAGGTTTTGCTAGAGACGTGCTTGGAACAGCCCAATGCCACTGTAGAAAAAGTGACGAGTAAGCCTAAGAGTAAGTGGAGACCGCTGCCATTGGACACAGTTGTAAGTATAGAACGGTCGTTGAAAGAAAGAGAAAGAGATATTGACGAATCCTTTCTAACTAAATATAGGAACTGGAGAAACAAGGGTCTCGGAAACTTCACTTAAGCGCCAAGGAGACCATGAAAATAGCAGAGAAATTATATACTCAAGGTTTAATCAGTTATCCGCGTACAGAAACGAATATATTTCCGAAGGAATTGAATCTTCTACCTCTGGTAAATCAACAGACAAGCAGTTCTGCGTGGGGTGATTTTGCGAGCCAATTAGTGGAGGAGGGATTAAATCCTCGGCAAGGAAAGAAATCCGATCAAGCGCATCCTCCCATACATCCAATAAAATTTAGCAACAGTTTAACAGGTGTAGTTTATCGTTTATACAATTGAGGACACATGCCAAACGATTTGTAACGCCATTATAATTAATTGTTCAATAACAGGCAACGAAGCAAAAGTTTATGAATTCGTGGTTCGACATTTTCTGGCTTGCTTATCGAAGAACGCAGTAGGTCAAGAAACTACAGTGGAAATTGATATAGCCGGGGAAAAGTTTCTTGCCAACGGTCTACAAATTATTGAACGAAACTATTTAAACGTGTACATTTATGAAAGGTGGAGTGACAAAGAAATTCTCGTATACCAAGAAGGACAGATCTTTAGACCTACCAGTATAGATATGATGCAGGAAGAAACGTCTCCACCGCAATTATTAACCGAAGCCGATTTGATTACTTTAATGGATAAATTCGGTATCGGTACGGATGCTACACATGCTGAACACATAGATACGATCAAGGCACGTCAATACGTAGGTTTAGTAGATGGAAAACACTTGATGCCTGGAAAACTTGGAATTGGATTAGTGATGGGATACGATAACATGGGATTTGAAATGTCAAAACCAAACTTGAGAGCCGATCTAGAAAGGAATCTAAAGTTGTATGTTTTATTTTTCTGTTCTAATTCACTGAATACTACTTCAACCCTTTGCACTCGAATTGCTGTACCATTGTTCAAAATGTTGTTCGCATTATTAAATAAATCGGTGTTTAATCAACATTTAGGAAGAAATGTTTAATTTTCGAGTTAAAACAGCTCCGAGTAATCTGCAAGATTAACTATTACTTTTTTGTACAGAGTTTGCGAGCGGCAAAAGGATCCAAAGGATGTTTTACAAACTCAGATAAATAAATATCGCGATGTGTTTAAAATAGCATTAGAACGTGCTAATTTAATCGACAACGCTTTGGCTGATTATCTCGGGGAACAACCAATGCAGACTGAAGACATACAGATTAATAATCCACCCGAAGAAATAGTTATCCTTAAATGTCCGAAATGCGGTTCAAATATGACGCTGAAGGACAGAAAACAGAACACCGGAAAATATATTGGCTGTATGGGATTTCCGACCTGTAATAATGTCATATGGTTTCCGAAAACTGTAGAATCCGTCGAAGTATTGGATGACGTTTGTTCGGAAGTACGTATAGCCAGTATATCTACGAGTTACGACAACTGGTTTACAAACTAATTTGTTTCTTTCAGTGTGTAGGAAATATGCGTAAATTGAGATTGAAGTTGACTAGAAACGCGTTTCCGCTGTTTGGTACTAGTTACACAACTTGCATCGGTGGCTGTGATCCTTCCTTCAACGAAGTAATGAATATTAGAGATGAGAACGTTAAGCGTGTCAGGCAAACAACGAACGACAGTGGATACAGCAGCACATTCGATGGATCAAGATCATCTGCTGTTTCCAATCCACCCTCAGTAAGAAACAGCGGAGCTCAACAAAATCGAGTTCAAAATAGGACAAATTTATCTGAAAATAACACATCTGTAGGGCTCATTAGACCTCAAAACAACAACAACCAACGCAACAGATCAAGAGACAATAATAGGAATGCTAAGAAGCAACACGACTCGAAGAATAACGACACATGGATCGACACGAATCATTTCAATTCATCGAACAACGATTTTAGACAACCGAGAGTTCAGCAAAGTAACGCGTGGGATGACACCGATAGTAATGCTGTTATTATGTGTAGGTGTCACGAGAACGCGATTCAGTTGACTGTAAGAAAAGAGGGGCCGAATCAAGGTACACATATCGAATTCGATTGTTCGGATACATACATACAGTATGAAAGTTTTACCATTGCGCTTGTAACACGTGTTCCAGGAAGATTATTTTATAAATGTGCTAAACCTCAAGGCACCGGCTGTGACTTTTTCTTATGGGCATCGGACGACGCCCAACAAACGCAGAATAGTGGAAACAGAAACACGAACTACACAGCAAATAACACAAATACTTATACTAGACCGAGCACTTCTAGTACATGGGGACAAAGTGCAAACAATAGCGTCAGACCTGGCACTTCGTGGGGACAGTACGATACGTCTGAATCGGGCAGTATTAAGTGTAATTGTAATCAATTAGCGAAGGAGTAAGTTCATAATTTTTTATATATATGGTTTTAGTGGACACTCTTAAAAATCACATAACTTTTTCAAAATTGGTCCGAAGGAGAATCTGCGATTTTCATCTATAAGGAGGATATATTTTCAGTACACATATAAGTTATCGAAATCTTCCAAGTGTTGACGAAACATTTTATAAATTTTGTATGATTCCAATTGCAATCTAAACAAATGTTTGTTTACTCACCCTCTAGCAAATTAGTCGGTCTACCATTTTAAAAAGAAGTTCAAATCATTCGGTTCAATTTTAAGAAAAGTTATTCACTTAGAATTGTCCCCGACTGTACATTCTTTTCACCTGTATTGTAGACGAACTGTTCAGAAAGATGGTCCTAACAAAGGGCGACTATTCTATTCGTGTCCGAAACCAATGAACGAGTCTTGCAAATTCTTTCAATGGGCAGACGATACCTCTCAGAATAATAATACATCTTTCGGGGAAAGAGGTCGAGGTAGAGGACGTGAAAATACACAAAGGAAGCCACGAGCTACCGGTGGCAAAAGAAAATGCGGTGTTTGTGGAGTAGAAGGTTTACATCTTTATTTATGTTTTAGTATGAGAATGATTATTTACATTGATTGCGACTATATTACATTTTATTTACACTTTCAGGGCACACGAGAAAAACATGTCCAGAAAATGCTATGGATTAGTAAGAAGATTGATTAGATAACGTTGTACATACACATTATAATTATAAGTGAATTAATTTCATGCAATTCCTGTGATTAATCTATATCACTTCTTAGAATTCACTATGTGCCTTCGATTGATACAATGTGTACATAGAAACAATATATAAATATGTGCGTATTTATGTATTCGTGCTAAATTGATTAAAATATGTGTAAAGATGAATCTGAAGCATGTCCTCGCGATGCAATCAATTTCTTTTCAGTCTATCCAATTCTTCTCTTTGCAGATTAAATTCTGCCGTTGCCTGTGTCAACTGAAAAATCACAATTTTAAAGAATATTAGATGCACTCTAGAAGCTTTTTGTGTCTGAAACAAACAGAAACACCAACCATATCGAGAAGTACTTCAAATTTTAACGTCAATAAATTATTTTCCTCCTCCAATCTTCTTACTTCCTTCTTAAGCTTTTCATTTTCTTTGTAAGTTCCTCCAATCGTGCCAGACTCTATTTATTAGAAAATACGTGCCAGATATATTTTAACAAAAAAAAAAAGGTCTGTTATTATATAGATCGATACAACTTTGTTAAATTATTTTACCTGGAATCCATAAACCTGACTGAAAAATAGCTTCCTGATCGCCTAATTTCAAACGTATAGGCCCCACATTAGGACCGAGTTCTTTTTCAATTCGTTGCGGACTTAGATCCTTATTTACTAAAAAAACACCGGCCTTTCTGATAGGTGTCTTTTTTGGAGAGAACTTGTTGGAAAATAAAGGCATCGTATCCACCTATAGTGTCGCGGATATGATATTAAATACTCCGAATATACAGTTAAGTATATCTATTCATTTTTTATTTTTACAATAAAAGGTTCTTCGTTATAGTTACATTCTAGGCTTTTACGGATTGTTAGAATAGGTTAGAATATGATATCATACATTTTTCTTTTGTTTCAGAGTACGCTCAGTGATGCCAGAACGTGGGTATTCGGGTTTTTCTCGACACTAAAGAACAAATAATTATTAATAATTATTGTTAATTTATTAACAAGCAACAGTGCAATGATGGCCGCCAAATGACGCGATTGGACGCGATGCTGCCACCATACCTTTGGGTAACGAACTAAAACTAAATTCGTCGC
>CM052326.1:12889380-12903227 GCA_028455615.1 Lasioglossum zephyrum | reverse complement strand
GCCCGTGTGAGTGCCTGTTCGATTGCACGCGCGCTACACTACAAGTAGAGGTAGAGTAGAGGTACGTTCGTGTGTAGCGCGTGCGCAGTAGATGTAAGAGTGGGGGAACCCAGCCGGCAGCAGCAGAGGAGGAGAAAAGCCAAAAAACCCACGTTCTGGCATCACTGCCCACCACCGAGGCACTAATGTGCTGCCACCATACCTTTGGGTAACGAACAGTAACGAACTAAAACTAAATTCGTCGCTGTGGGAGTCGACACCACGACACCCCCTGGCTCGCAGTCTGTCGGTGACATCACAAGGATTCTCATACCTTACTTTTAATAAAGTACAATTCAAATGATTCAAACCTTCTTTTATTCTAAAAAGCATGTACATGAAACTCATCGCGAAATGACACTTCTAATTATATAACAGAATGTAAACTCAGAAGATACATATATAAATTTATTATGTTATTTATATATATATGAAATATTTTGGATTATTGTAGATTGTTTATCGACAAGTGCGGATGATGTATTTCGTGCATCAAAGACGTGCACCACAAATGATCAATAAATGTTACACGTTCGTTTCAGTGGTTTCAGAAAAGAAAAGAAACGATTGATGCAGGAATCTGGTTCGCATCGATAGGGCTAAAAAATCTAGAACGCTATAACGAAGAACATTCTAAAGAAACGAAATTGTTGACGGTATTCGAGGAATTGTCCACCATGTCTGATGTACGCGTAACCGGTTAGCTCTCGAACTGCGCCGTAACCGTATCCATAGCTGTAGCCGTAGCATCGTGATCGAACGTGTAAAGAGAGAGAGAGAGAGCAATCTACGGTATATTTGTATGTCTGCCATTTTGCAAGTGGTAAATAGGCGCGGGTCTTTCAGTCGCAATCATTATACCAACAGCACCGTCGAATGTAAATCGATCGTGTAACACAACGGTGCGGTTTACGATCAATGGAAGGCAAATATCCGATTCAACGAATGATTCTCAATTTGATTTCTGCCGTGATCGGAACGCGGAATTCGCAAGAGCAGATTTCCTCGTTTTTTCTTGTTTCTCTACGTTACCGTCCCGTCTGAACAGTGACTCATAATTCCACGGTAATGACATTTCTGTCCCACGCGACATTTCCTCTACGTTTCACCTGCTAGTGCTTTTTTTCAAGGTCTTCCGTATTTATATGCACCGTGAAGCGATGCAGTTTCGACGCGTCCGCGCGATTCTCTGAACCGTTTCATTCAACATTTCCCAACGCGATAGATAAACGATTACGTTTTCGGTGTGTTCGGTTCGATCAGAGGGCCCGCGGAGTTTACGCTGGACCATTCGTCGTTTCGTCGCTTTGTCGCATCGTCGATTCGTAGCGTGTACCCTTCAACGATCCACGTAAGTCCTCCTGTTTCGTAAACATCTTCGCAATTCAAGTTCTATCTTATTCCTATTACGCGCAACAATATTTAACTCGCTCGCGTGTCATTCACGATTCTACTTTCCACCTTCGTTGTTTCCCCGATCGGTTTATCAGCGGTATTATCAACGCGAAGTAGGTTAGATCGACGTTGCTTCGATCCTTTTCGGAGCACCTCTGTTTTGCACCTACACTACCGTGCAATAAAAAGAAGCACCCATTGTACAAGACTTTAATTACAAGATATAATGACAAACGATATCTTTATGTAAAAATTGTATTATACGTTTTATCGCATTTCAAGTATTAGATAATCCGCAATAACACATATAATTCTCAGAACTATTCGATTAAACTGCAGAATTCTTTCTCAAAAATTACTGTGTTCTTAAAGTTTTCTATTAAATATGGTTGGCTGATTCCTTCGTTTGCACAGCAAAGTATACGGAGCATTCATAGTTTTGTTGTTTTCATTCTTTCTGTTTACAGTTTCAATTTAACGAAAGCAACGAAACTTTCACTATACCGAGCATGACATTGAATGCACCGTCAACGAGAATATTTATGTCATTTGTTACGTGTATTCGTGTATTAGCATCGTGAATAAATTGATCTGTTTCGTTGATAGGATGTTTCAGTACCATTGGTAAAATAGAAGAGATAGCGACTGTCATCTGCTTTTGACGCAACAATTTGAAATTTGAGCAAACTTGGAAATATTAGTAAAATGATGGACATCGACCCTCCGAAGTTTGTCTCCAAGGACGAAGAGGCTCTGTATTGGAAAAATCTTGCGCAGCAACTACACAGAAGGTAAGTTTCAACTTGGAACTTCCGAATCTCGTGTAACTATCGTATTATTCTGGAGACAAGGAGAAGAATCTGTACTACAAGGTACTTTCGTTATAGAAAAGAAGATACAGAAAGGGAATTGGAAGAGTTTCAAGAACACTCGCAATTGTTAGAGAAGGAATTAGAGGCGTCTCTGGAGCAAGCAGAGAAAACTAATAGAGAACTACGACAACGAAATATTAGACTTGCCACCGAGGTGGAACAATTAAGAACAAGATTGGATCAGCAAACGTCGGACTGTGCAATGTTTCAAGGAAAGGCTCAAGATTTACAAGCGCAACACGATCATTTATTAAAGTACATAAGGGAATTAGAGCAGAAGAATGATGATTTAGAAAGAGCTCACAGGTACTTGAACGCGCGCATCCCGGATAATAAGAACAAGTTTGTTTGAAGGGGTAGAATCGTTTCCAGGATTACTAGGGTGCGAGATGCGTCTTCTAATTTGCATTATTCGGCAGCATGTGCTTTTGAATTATGCAAATTACGCCTCGTAAACGTAAAAGTAGGCTTTGAGGGAGACAACAGTCTACATTGATCTTTTATCCCACACACTTGCAAACCTGGAAACGAGTCTACCCTTTGAAATAAAAAGGATTACGATTCGTTTGTTTCTCTTCTCAGGATAAATAGGGTAACGGAAGAGGAGATAGAAGCTAAGCTTAATTCGGCTATCGAGAAAAATGCATTGCTGGAATCGGAACTTGATGAGAAAGAAGGCCTAAAAGTTATAGTTCAGAGATTAATGGACGAAATTAGAGGTCGAAAGAATAGCATAAAACTCGAGCTTGCAGGGGATTTACGTGATTTTAATTATAAACATTGTTGCAGACTTAAAGCAAGAGATTCAAGTCCAAGAAAGGCATCAACCGGATAACGATAAATCCGCCGACAGAGTTCGTAATCATGTTGATAGTAATAAGCTACAAGTTGAATTGGAAACTCATATATCATCCACCCCAATAGTACAACAATCCATACCTCCAAGTAATACAACTTCGCCACTAAAAAGTAAGATACATAATACATTTCGTAAAACTAAGCGCATGTTTTGCTTTGGACCTAAAAGATGATCTTTAATAATCTGAAAGTAAAACAGGAGATCGACGAGAATAATTCCTAAATCGATCCATATAAAGCTGCGAGCAATAAATGGATGCAAAGTTTAATTATCGAATCGAAAATTTATATATATTTTTTGTATGTTACATATCTTTTGTTCGATGATAAATAAGATTTGTTTATTAGCAACATTCGAGACTTATTAAAAACAACTTTTTGCTCAATCTTGACTTTCACGCTTCAATAACATTCTTCTACGTGTGCTTTAAATTAATTTTATCTTTCTGTGTGTGTGCGTGTATATATACATATACATATGTCTATATAAATATACATATATATACGACATTGTTAATAACGCAAAATAAAAATTATTTTAACAAACTTGTTCTTTATTTTAGTTTCTAAAAAAAAAGAAATATATTGTGCATCCAACTTGCATGTACACTATTTTTTTTATTTATTCATGTGAAAATATCGTGTTCTATTCGGTAGAATGAATTCTCTATAAGTTTGATATTTTCATATTATGTACCTGTAGTAATTTTTGTCTTTTCCTGTTTGCGATTAGTTGGAAACAGAGTGGTAGGGGGTGTAACTGGGAACAACAATAACAATAATAACGTGAACCCACCATTGGCACCGTGCACACGAATATTAGCAATGAATATGATCGGTGACCTTATGAGGAAAGTTGGAGTAAGTATTTCTGTTTGTTATATACATACGTACACCTTATGTTTGTTTTACACGTTCAGTTCAGTACACATTATGACGTATATTGAAATAGCTTGAAGCATGGCTTTGTATACCCTGAACTTTTCAAAGTGAGTATCGGTTGCCGTAAATATTCTTACTGAGCACTAGGCGACTGTTCCACTTGGCATGATATTCCTTTTAATTTTCGAATCGTCAGTATTCCTGAACCCTAGATGAAATACGTTTGAAATTACACGAAAACTAGTATGTACGTTAGATCAGTGATGAGCAACCGGTGGCCACGATTTTCGGAACTGCGTCTGAAAACACATTCTTCATATAACGATCTCCATATAACATACAACGGATTTGATATAGTTGGATATACGATTATCTTTTCACTTGTACAAGGTGTATAAAAAGTTAGTTAATTATTTAGATATAAGCTGTTAAAGTTCTTGCAAAATTTGATTGTGTAGAATTATACGTATAGACATCTACTACTACAGTCCACACGACCATGTCGATGAGACAGGACATGATCGTGTGCGTGCCTCATGACAAACGAAATTTAAAGGGACATTCGTCGCTTTTGTCTATACGTATACTCCACACAATCAAATTTTGAAAGAACTCTAACAGCTTATATCTCAATAACTATTTGTTTGCGAGATGTGGCTTCTTTCAAACTTTTTCGCTCCTGTATATGTATTCGTTGTGGTCTACGCATAGTATTAGGTTTCCACTTTTGACTCGCTGCAGTCTGCGGGTTGCTCGTCACTGAGTTAGACTATGATTTTGGTAGCGTGACGTAGCTGGTGTGTTGGTAGCTTGACAGGTGGGTCTGCATGGAGTGTAGGAGGGTAAAGTGCACTTGTCTGGGTGGGAAAAAAACAGTGTCTGCTACACCTACCGATTTACCATCAGTCCAGGCTCATACACCTACTCAATGTATACAACAACAACCCAGATCAACCAAGTGCTGACCAAGTCTCCATGATACCTCACCGTTAAATTATTTTCTTCATTCTAGCGACACAGGTCTTTATTTGGATTCTTTTGCTTTGAACTACATTCTTTCATTATTGTACATATGCTTTATCTCCTCCTTTCCCAGTCAAATTGTCCTCGGTGTAAATATACCGGTGTGTTCGATCATAGATAGACTTGAGCAATCGAGAAGCAAATACATATGGGCTGATATACCAACAATAACAATACATTTGTAACACTACAATGCACTAACGATAGCTGTTTAATCGACACAGGCATTGGAGAATAAGCTAAACACGTGTCAAAATCCATCTCGGGAGGAGCAAGCAGTCCGTGATCTCTGCAGGTAACATTAGAGCATCGTTATAATAATTGAAAAATTATGTCATTGTTCCGTTATCTTTGTGCACTGCGTGTACTTGTAGCAAATCGTATCATGTATCAATATCCAGGATTAATACAATCTTTTGTTTTAGCAAACTGTCTGTCATTAGTAGACTGCGGATTTTTGTGCAAAATAAAAGTGTTTTGCGTTGATCGTGGGAAGCAGGAATCACATAACAAATTGATTTCATCTTTTAACGATTTTTTTACACTAAAAGCAACATTATTACATTCTTGAATTTTTTAGAAATCTTTTACTGTTTTATGTCTCACCCTGCCAATTTCTTCATAAATGCATAAAGATCCGCAGTCCAGTCATCAGTTTGATCAAACTATATTTAAATTTCCGAGAAACGTATAAATTACTGATACGCAAGTGATACATGATAATTGTTAAATCAATCGTACTTATTTAGTTCTATGTTCGCCCTTCACGTACATAGTGTTTCCTGTGAATGCTAAAACCACGAATTTGTGTATAATCAAGGCTCCCAATGACCCCGGTTCACTAGTGTTTTACTCTGAAAGTTCAAAATATCTCATAAGACTGCATTACGTTTTATAAAGTCCATCTTTTCGCTTGCGCTACTAATTTAGACAGTGCATCCTCCTTCTTTTCTCACATTGTCTTAATTGTAAGGCGTGTCGCGTCTTGTAGTTGTTAGTAGATACATCTCTGAGACAAAAGCGATCAAAATTAATTAGTACCACGATAGGAGATAAGGTTTACAATTTTTCTTTTCTTTTAAATTGTTTGATTTCTCTTTAACGCGACTTGAAATAACTTCCAGCTCAGTAATCGTACTTTGTTCTTCATGAAATTTGAATACAGGTGTAGATGAATACCGATTTGCATTTAATTTTTCAATTTCCCTTTGTGATATTCTTAGTTTTGCGAGTATCGAACACGGTCTCAACAATTTCAATTGGAAAAGTTCTCCGAGGATTATTTTTCTTTTTCACTTTTTCGGACGACTCGGTTAGATGAAAATTATTGAGACCCTTGATCATTTTATATTTGTGCTGGCTCGACTGTTTCATTTTATCTCTAAGTTAATTAAGTATTACTTTATATTGTGCAATGTACATTGAATAATTATTTGTCGTAGAATTCTTTTCATCTGAAAAGTGTCTTGTTCGTTTAAACATAATTTCTGTACACGTTTACGTTACTGTAAAGCTTCTGTGTATATTAGGTTGAGCCAACAACGTGTTGTAAATGTATATTTTTATAATCTTACTTTGAGATAGTATGTTACGACATTTAAATATATAGTAATGTAAGCGACTTGTAAATAACAGGATATACATACATGAATACGAATATCCAGAGAATTATGATTGTGCATGTTCAGTAACGAGACTCGAAAATTTTGCAGGACAACCTATGGCTCAATCTATGTTTAATCGTGCTCAATTAGTTCTCATAGACTTCGTTCGCAGACTTGTCCGTAAATTTTCACACAAAAATGAATGCAAAGAATCAACGCACAATTGCGTAATACAACGTCAATTGTTGCAACTTACGTTCTCCCTGCATGAGATGTATATGTCACTAATCATCATCGTAGAATAAAATTTTTCATTATGTCTCTTTCTCTTTCTATGTGTGTGTGTACATGCTTGTGTGTATAGTATCAAACCGTTTGAATGTATTCGAAATTGCACAATATAGAACTAGTATTTCATCAGTTTCACGTAGTCGGTGCATTAGCCATTTAATGCGAATAAGATTAATATCTTGAAGAAGGAAGTGCTAGGGTAAAAAGGTACCAATTACAATAAATAACACAAAGTACCTAGTATTACCTTATTTTGTGAAGTGTTGCAATAATATTTGCTTGAAATGATAAGAAACTGTGATACACCAGAAGACAAAATCAATCACAGAATGGCTTTGGATTAATAAAAAAATATTCTGTAACTGGTACCTTTACGTATGAATTGCAAATCTTTAAGTATTCTCTTACTCGCATCGACATATGTATATGCATGCTGTACAGGCAATGCACAATTCATAAATAATATGTACAGCACTTCTCAATCTTTCACTGTGTTGTTAACATTGCGCGCACTATAGCTGTGTGCGATTGAAACAATAGTAAAATGGGAAACAAACTTGAGACAAACAAGCAATTGGGTACGTATTTGTCAAACAGTAGAATACGTCAGAAACGAACAATATTTAGAAAGACGATTGGGAAGCGCTGATAAAATTAAATGTGCATTCGAGAATCATAAATAATAGTTCTCAGTGTTAAGTTGGTAATTGAAGAATATTAAACTTTTTCAATTAGGGCTAGGCGGCAAGTACGAGGCTTTGCCTCTGGAAACAGCAACCACATTCGATTATAAACAACGGATAATATTCCAACATAACATTTTTACTTCACACGACATACATATATCTTTTATGCCTGTTAATTTGTTTTAATTCTAATTCAAATCTCGGTTATTAATTTATTTGTGAATTTATAGTAGAGTGAGAATTATTTTTGTCTCTATCGTACTATACTCATTGTTTAGATCTAATAATTGTAGAATCGTCTGATTCCCCCCCACCTCGTTCTGGAGAGGGACTCAGCAAATTTGTAGAATTTATTTTCCATTTTCTACCGTCATTATTTAAGAAACACAATGGTATGTACGAACTTTGTAAATATTTTAATTTCTAACTATAAATTTGATAACGTGATAATCGCATACACGTAGTACTGTTGCGTTGTATAGGTATTCACAAATGATATTAGATAATTAATTTGTGAGCTATTATTTTCAGTTCATAATTTTAATACGATCTAGGAAACAACGTTGTAATGTCTAGTGCAAATTTAGCTTTTAGAGTAAGTTTAGATACACGTCTATTTTTAATAAGAAACGAATAAATTTTCTCATGCGTCGTGAAGTAGTTCAGTTTTATACTTCAGAACATATATATAAAAAAAAAGGAAAAAGTTATCGATACTAGATATTTCAACATAATTTGTGCGCTTTCGCGCCACTTGCATAATTTTAAATAGCTTCGGATCTCTGAATATTTATACAAAGTAGAAAATATACTAACACCGCTAAATAAAATAAAATGTATTATCGAATAAGACAATTTTGTCGATCCTTACTAGAATTTCGCTTATTAAATGTAATACAAATAAAATTTATTCAAACGAACTTTCCACCGTATCGTTAATACCAAGCTGATTGCGAACCAGATATTCAAATGACGCTGACACCCAAATAATAGCTACTAATAGGACACCTTTGTAACATAAATTTGTAAAAGATTAAAGTATTTGTAAAATAAAAATATTTGTAAACAGTCTTCGAACGAGTATTTATGAATTCGAATTCGTCGAGTGTTGACTCGTGGCGTGGTATGCCTAATAGCTATAAAGAGACAAAAGGTAAGTAGGTTACTCTTATTTTAAAGATTTATTTATGAAACGTTTATCTTTACACGAACAATGAGTACTTGGCTGATTGAAATGTTCTATGTAATTTTCATACAACCAGAGTTCTAGCATAGTAAACACTACTTTGGATCCCTATAAAGAAACTGTCTTACATTCTAATGCAAAGAGAGTTTTGCTATGTATTATTACCAATAATGATAGTGATGACGTTATGTGTTGCAATAATGAGAAATACAATATAGCAGGATCGCAATGAGAAACTAAAGATCTTTTTTTTAATCTTACCAGTATTTGTAAGACGATTTGACTTCTCTTTTATCAACATTACTGTTTTGCGCTCGTTTTTCCTTTCAATTTATATATATATGTGTATATATATAAACGATTTTATGGACAAAGTGTAAAACAATCGAGAACTTGCATTGAATTAATAGACCAACAAAATTCGATTATTTTTGCAAACGAACGCCGCAGTCTTTGCGTATTACGAAAAAAATTATGCGCCTAAAGCAGAGACTACCAAACATAGATGAAAAATTTTTTGTCGATCGAAATCAGCTTCAAAAATCTATGCGCCTATCGTAGAGATGAACTTGTACATTTTTTTTGTGGAGTACAACATAATACATAGTCTGGAATGAAAATGCTCCATCCAGGATAGTTATGAATGATAATAATTAATAATAATAGTAGTAGTAAATGGTATGTGTGGGAGTTACATATTATTTAAGCACGCTCGCCACGGATTCGTCGAGCGAGCTGAATATCCTTCGGCATGATTGTTACACGCTTAGCATGGATAGCGCACAAATTGGTGTCTTCGAATAGACCGACCAAGTATGCTTCCGATGCTTCCTGCAGAGCTCCGATAGCGGCGCTCTGGAAACGTAAATCGGTTTTGAAATCTTGTGCGATTTCACGAACCAATCGTTGGAAGGGTAATTTTCTGATCAGCAACTCGGTAGATTTCTGATATCTTCTGATTTCTCGAAGAGCCACGGTACCAGGCCTAAAAGAACAAATCAAAATTATTTTACGCATTCTTCGCATTAACGCAACAGTATTTGTTATCATTTACAATGAAGACTGGACTTACCTATATCGATGGGGTTTCTTTACACCACCCGTAGAAGGAGCACTCTTACGTGCTGCCTTCGTAGCTAGCTGTTTACGAGGCGCCTTTCCTCCAGTTGATTTACGAGCTGTTTGCTTGGTACGTGCCATTTTTTAAGCTGTAACAATTTTAAAGGTGAGTCAGAAATTGATTAAACCATAAACATGAATAACGAGTTAAATATAGAACTCGTTCATTCTCATAATTTCAACTTGTGCGCAAAAATGTATTTCTGTCTTCGATTTACTCCTTTTTAAAGAATTCTCCCTAGACCAGATCATAATACGTTTAATTATACTTTCTACATAGAATATATTTCGATGTTGATATTCTTAAAAATGTCGATATTTACCGCAAATTTTCAAATTTTGGAGTCAACGCGCAACCCGAAGGCGTGATCGCCCAACTTTGAGATTTAGTGATACTGCTGTTCCAAATATATATATATGGAAAGAGAGAAGTGAAATAAAGAGAATTCTTCAAACAGGTGTAAATCGAATACATAAACAGAATATACTTCGATCTGGAAATTCTGAAAATTTCTACGTGCTCGACCGAAGCGGTGGAAGAGAAGCGTCCGAAGTGCGAGCAACGCGGGAAAGTAATTTTGAAGATTGCATTATCAGAATTCGTCGACAGAGTGTAAATGAAGTTTTCGAGTGGGGAAGAGAGTCTCAGTGGTCGGGGAGTTGAGTGGTGGGGGAACGATCCGTTGCTATTCGTACGAAGGAACCGCGCACCGAGGAACGCTGCGCATTGCGCAATGCACAAACTTTCGTTCCTTCTGCATCGTCTCGAAAAAAAGGCATGCTGACATGAAAAATATATGATTCGAATTCCGAGGGTTCTCGTGTGCATCACGTGCCGAATTCTGTTGACAAAGACGGACGATCGGTAGACATTAGCGAGCCGATGACACTGACGGGAAAACAAACGGCAAGGTACGGTCGCCGCGAGAGAGAGACTCGGCAAACGATTCCCTCCACGAACGTCAATTACAAAATGGAGGCAACACGACAGTACGTCGCGTTCCGACGTGAAAACTTCAATTTCTCGAAACTTTTCATTTTCCACGATGCAACACTACACACGCCGCGTGCCCGTTTGCACTGTTAATTACACGTGGCCGATTATCAAGTGGAATATCGACGAGTTTACGTACCGCTCAAAGGGAAATATTTCACGAGAAGCGAGAGCTAACACTATCCGTTTCCTTGTACTCCGATGGCAGTGGACGCTCTCCCGAGTCACGACTCCCTTGTCCCTACCCCCTAGAAATTAAATCGCGAGAGGTACGTAAGCCCGCGGTGCGGTGCATCCAATCGGATGTCGGATAGCTGTTCTGCCTCATAGTGTAGGACCTGCGATTGGCTCAACCTCCTACGCCTAGAACTCGAACCGAGAAGAACACTGTCAATTGTAATATACATGATACTCTTGGGGCTCTCGAGAGCAACCTCGTTTTACTTGCAATAATTGCCTTTTTTCTTCTTCAACGTTATCGAAAATCCCCCGATCGATCCGTTCCGTTCAAGTCGGAAAATATTTCGAACAACAACGAGCACCGATCAAAACCTTGCGAACTCGATTCATTTTCGATCGAATTCTCCATCCGCTTCGGTGATTTTCTGCGCATAAAGATCGCCACTTTGTTCCTGCAATTCTATTAGCAATGAAATTGGCTTCTTCGTGGAAACTTCCAGAAAATATTATTTACACGACTGTGTGCAGCGCGATAATGAGGCGCCACGGTTTCGAATGTTACGTTGATACGATAATTCCAGGTTTCTCGGACGCAGAGCTTCCTCGAATATCAGATTCGAATGAGGATGAGCTGTTGCTTCTGAGATTGAGTATTATCGAGCGCGTCTCCTCGGAAAAAGCAGACGCCATTGCAAGCCGAACGTAAACATTATAGCGTGTGGGTTTAGGTTCAATTTTGACGAAGATCGGTGTCGCGGTGTCGATGCTGATTGAGCGGATAAACATATATAGTATTCAAATTAAATTGTAATGGATTTATCGATTGAAATTTCTAATTGTGCCCACAAGTATCGATGTAGGTTCTGTAAACACGAATGCATGCAGTTTATAGCAGGGTAAACTTATCATACATATATGCTCGTATGTGTATATATATGTACATGTACATGTGCGCACTTATACAGTATATAGAGACAATTCATATTAATAGAAATCTTTGATCGAAAAAAATATTTATACCGATATTGATGGTAGTGCGTGTAAGTGTAAATTGTAGTTATCACACGCGATAGAGCAAATTTTCAAGTTTGTAGAATAGGCTTTATCGATATAATTAGTTATGAAATAAGTATGATTCATACTTTATTCGTTAGTCACGGCAATTCCAAAAACAGCGTGATTTCTGAGAAAAGTCATCGACGAATGAGATTTGAGAAAATTCCTTTTGGTAAATTAAGACGCATATTCTGTTACGAAGATAGCTCGAGTAAAGTTTATTCAAAGTTTTCTATACATTAATTGAAAAATGTCGTAAATTATTAGTTATCCTTATCGTAATATATTGTACTTACTAAAATAATAACACATTGAACGAACGCTATCATACGATTTCATGGTCACGGATTAGTTTAATTCGAATCAAGGTGTGAACATGAAATATAAATGCAAAACAATTCTGATACTTTCGTGATACGAATACAGCTATAGTAACATAAGACTACGGGCACGCTCGGTACATAATTCTATAACATTTCAGTTTCCTACAGCTTATATCAACGTGTTATAGTGTTACCTATCTTTCTACTTGTACAGAAGATATATTTTTTTACACGGAAAATTCTTCCGAAGGTCTATTGCAAAGTAAATTCGTCCGGTAACGAGAAATACTACTAAAAACTGCAAGTATATGCAATACAATTTTACGTACCCAGACAGTTGCTGGAGAGCAGGCTAGCGGGACAGTACAGAGGAAAGAAGAGTCCGATTGGACGTTGAGATGGTCGAAATTACAATGTTAACCAATCAAGTTATGGAAATATAGAATCTTCTCTTACCGCTGTACCGTTCTAAGTCTGACTTTCCAGCAACCGCGTGCACATTAAAATGATTTCTTACGACCAACTTCGCTCGTTGCAACACCTAAAGAAGAATGAATTATGCAAAGTGTGTCTTACTATATCTGTTACGAACTACGTACTCTGATATCTCTGTGCCTTTCTCCTATTTCTCTACTTTCGTTAAATCATAAAACATATCCAGCTATTCTACAAAGTATATAATATTATTCGAACTTTTGCGTCTTATCTTCCGACGGCTTGGCAGTGTCAATTACAGTGATGATTCATGATAACAACACAACTGTAATGAATTTGATAGATTGTGAAACAATTAAAGAATGCGACAACAAGAATGAACTCGATTAAGGGAACGGTTAAAGATTTAGTATGACGTGATGCTTAAGCACGTTCGCCGCGGATTCGTCTCGCGAGCTGAATATCTTTAGGCATGATCGTCACGCGTTTCGCGTGGATCGCGCATAAGTTTGTGTCTTCGAACAGCCCGACCAAATAGGCTTCCGAAGCTTCCTGCAGAGCTCCGATAGCGGCGCTCTGGAAACGCAAGTCTGTCTTGAAATCTTGCGCGATTTCACGAACCAAACGTTGGAACGGTAATTTTCGGATCAACAATTCCGTCGATTTCTGGTATCTTCGGATTTCTCTCAGCGCTACAGTACCGGGTCTGAAATGGAAGTATCATAATTGAATTACTGGAAATACTCCGGGGCACGATACTTTATTGTAGGCTTGGGCAATGCTGGTTGTTTATCCTCTTTGCCTTCTTTCTCTTTCTTCGACTCGATTTCAATTCATTCATTCAACAATTCTTTACCTGTACCCGAATCGTCCTTGTCATAAAAGTTTATCTGTAGTCCCTATC
>CM052326.1:12841211-12889280 GCA_028455615.1 Lasioglossum zephyrum | reverse complement strand
GAACCTCCCATTTCCGGGAACTACACGAATTTTGGGACACCCTGTATCTATTTCATATCCATAATATTTTCAAGTTCAAATAGCTCCGAGTGCAAAAGGTTAAAACGGGGACAACTTCCAACTTATTCCCCTCAGAGAAGGGTTTTCTCAACAACAATGAAGTCTAAGAGTGGAGATAGAACCTAAGCTAGAACTCCTTGGGTTAAAGGAATTCGTAAATATCGTTCGTCTCTTGTACATGTACATGTAGTCGGCATAGCATTGCGAGGCTAGTGCCGAAGGAAGAATCGAAATGGATGTTGTAGTAAGGACTAATCGCCAAACCACATCTATTCCATGAGTCAGCATTGCCCAAACCTGTTCTACTGTATGAGCGATGCAAAACATTTTGACCTGTAACGATGAGGCTTCTTCACACCACCAGTGGAAGGTGCGCTTTTACGCGCAGCTTTGGTGGCAAGCTGTTTTCTGGGAGCTTTACCTCCCGTTGACTTACGAGCAGTTTGCTTGGTACGTGCCATGTCTAGAAACATTGATTACAATAATTAGAAAAATTCTCGATATTTTTAAAATGTATAAATTACCAGACGGAAGTAAATAATCATAACGAACACGCGAAAGTTCAAAGATATTGAATTGTACAATAAATTGCGTTCACCTTTGACGATAGAACAAATCGGTGAACTAGTTAAAAATTCTAGTCGACGTGAAATAAATTTTAGTTTCCCTCCAAAAGCGGACACAATAAACAAAATGGTGGATAGTGTGCTTGTTAGAGCGACGTGTGTACGAATTTCGTGGATCGCGAGAGCCGTTCGGTTTTGCGTCGAAGCGAATCGAATTACTTGTTGCCGGTTTCGTTGAACGTTCAAGTCAACATATTTCGTGTACATTTAAATGTGGAAAATAGGTAAACATACCGAGTTTTAGCCGCTTGAGGACAGGATCAGTTGTTGCACAAGCTGTTTCGACCGACGATATTAACTGATGTTCGGTGTTCGGTTAATGTTTTTACGGAAACGCAGTTCGGCCCTACGGCGGATAGGAGACAGCACCGTGCTCAGATACCCATCACAGGATTGGTCGTTGTTTCGTAACACCGCATCCGATTAGTCGGATTCCTGCGAATAGACGCGTTTGTTATGGATTTCATAAGTTTACTATAATTTTCATGTAATCCGGATGTATCGACCATTGATTTTACCTGATTTCACTTGCTAACAAGAAGATTCAGGATATATTCGAATCCTGCATGTTTCCTTCTTTTCGAAATGGCGTAAAGTGACTTTCAGATCACGCGCTAAGTTTCACGTTTGGCAGGTGGAATTACGATCTGAAGTTGCCTTCGAATAATTATGCGCTTGCATATTGATTCGTGTGCAGTGCTATGTATTTTCAAGTATACATATATATATATGTATATATGTAGGGAAATAGAATAGTGTATTGACAATTCGTGAATGTATTGCGTACAATGGAGCAACAATAAAGTTTGAAATTGAAAGGGTGCATATTTATTTTTTAACATATGAACAGCTCGTATGTCCTCGGTAGAAAATGATATCACGGTCCATAGGGTATTGAGTTCAACGCAGTAAACATATTATATATCTAACAGAATTAATAAATAACTATCATAGGAGGCGAACACATAATTATGAAAATGACCATGGTCATATTTACTCTTGTTCTGAAATGTTTAGAGGAAAAGGATATTAACACTGAATGAATTCCATATAATGTTGAAATAAGCACTATCTAACGGTTCATTTTTGACGATATAGTTTAACATGTGATGTGAAGTATACAACTGATAAACTCATTGCTTTTTTACATTTTGACTTGGACTACTCCCATATAATTATGGTGATTGAAAGTTGAATTTAAATTTATATGTAATATATTAGGAATCGTTGAATTACCATGTCTCTTTCTACTGGGCCTAGTAATGAAGAGTTTAGTTTATTAACATCATGATACACAAGTTATCAATATAGTTTATTTTTCAAATGATCAATTTTATTAATTTACAATATTCATCTTTATAATCCACTACCTAATAATAGCATAAGAAGCAATAATGAACATTCGTTCTACAAATTACGCCATGAGACAATTATTATCCTCGTATCATCGTCATCATCATCATCATCATCATCATCGTCATCATCATCATCATCGTCATCGTTATTATTCATATACATATATTCATATATTTTCATATACATATATATAATATATGTGTAAACTTTCAGTCATCAAGAAAATATCAGAACAAAATTTTATATTACTACATTCTAACTACTGCTACGCTAATTTATAATTGTTATTTAAAATTGTATTGCCAAAAATACGAGTCGTTAATATTTTTTCTTTTTTCAGTTGCACACAAATGATGCTTTTTTCCATTTTCTTTTTCCATTTTCCATTTATTTTTAGTATTCAATTTGTACTGACATTTATTAGAATTTACTACAATTGTTCGTGACAACGAAAAAAAGTTCTTACTCCGTTCTTTCTTTTCTTCCCCCCCGTCTTCCTTTTGAATTATTACAGTTCGATCATAATCATATTTTCCTCATCGGCATTCGACCAGATATGAAAACTTGCATGAACATTATGCAAACACTAATATTAATTTGCGAATACTTTATGTCGTTTTTGGCAGGACGTGAAGATTAAAAATGCAAGCCCATATTACTTTTGTACTTTGTGAAAAATCCTCATTTGGAATGTCAACATTGCGATTACGCGACGCCGTGTACAACTATAATTAATGTCACGTTACGAATGAAACAATCACATCTTTTACCTTCTGAATGAACAATTTCAACGAAATGGGGAAACAAAATACGTCGTGGACACTCTTTGTGCTACAGGTATAGAACTCGAATAACCATTATAGAAATCGAAAATCGATATCCGTAGTAGAAAGAGAGAGCCGTCAAGATTTACTAGCTTCGTAAATAAATAATTGAATCGTCGTAGACCAATTTTATAATCGCAAAACGGTACCGGCATGAAAAAAAATGTAGCTACAGGTTTTCTCGTTTACGCAAAAGAAAGACAGAAAGAATAGGAGGCGAAGAACAATACTTACATGTGTAGTAATTGATTAGATACTAACATATCTAATAACGTAAACAATATTTTAAATAATGGTACAGCAATTTTTAGTGGCGCCTCAACCACTCGAATGCTAAGGATTAAAATACGACGGGGAACTTTACCCTCGAACCTAATATTTTCGTTCCTCGACCATGCTAAGGTACTGCTTGATAATCGAAAACGGCGTCGTACGCGACTACATGACACTGAACATTTCTTTCATTGCAACTAAATACCAAAACACTGTGAATCATACAATAGAAGGTTCACCGTTCGACCTGATCACGTGGAACAATCTATATCTCGTTACTTGTATTATAATTTCTAAATGAATACAATTACGAATACGGATACACGGATGATGCGGATACGGATACGGATACAAGTACGAATACGAATACGATTACGAATAGCTGAGTAGCTGCAATACTTGGTACAGTGACAAATTACAAGTGTGAAAAGTATTTCTAATAATATTTTGAACGATTACACGCATGTTGAACCCGTAATTATATTCTAAGTCACACTCATAATTTGCTAGTATATTTAATTAGTATGTAATTCGAAATTGAAACGTTGCGTCACGTTGGATGATTGGTTTTCTCTTTTTTTTATATAATTTTTGTTCACATCGAAGAACGTATACAAACGAACAATAATTCGATATCCCTCTTATAATTTCGTCAAGTCGAACAGGAAATCCATATTTGACTTCATAAAAATTGATTTGTAACACGAAACGCTATATTAAAATTCTATGTTGTACAAATTGCTTGGTATACGATTAATAATACTACACAGTCATCGTATTTAAAATTATGTTGCTGGTTGTTTCTCGTACTTCCATTCGATAAAATTCTTTTCAACTGGCAGCACCTTTCGTTTCAATCTGAATCCGTCGAATCGAAATGTTTTGCGAAAAAAATTTTCATTTCCCTCGTTCGCGTTACAGAGACGGCGCGCGGCTATCGTTCGTTTTCGGAAATTCAATCGGTTTTTTGTCGAATCGGATCGTTTGCAGGATATGAATGACATTATAGATTCTTATTCTATTATAAAAATCTGGTAAACTCTGGTGTACCTTGACACGAACCATTTGTTTTTTTTTCTTTTTCTATTAGGTACATATAAAATATTCAAATCCATAGAAAATTAGTAATGATACATGAGCTCGGAATACATAGAATCACAATTATCGTATAAAATGCATATACAGAAGTAACCACAACCAGAACAATCGTAGATATTCATAAAACATTTGTTTTCTTTTGTTTGTTTTATAGTCTATCATTATTATCTTGCAAATATTGTTTCAATTATTTGCTACCATATTTTGTCAGGGTGACCGCAAACGGTCGCTTCTCGCAATATTTTGATTTCCTTTTCCTTCGCACGCGTATGATTCTTTTTTTCTGTATGCGTCTATAGAAATTCAAAACTCCAAGAATACATCGTCGGATACGTGTGTGTAGCACGATACATATAAATTTCTTTCTACGACGAACGCGTTTGTTTAATTAATCGTCGAATTCAAGAAAACTTGTTCGAATCGCGGCGATCAGGATCACCCTGCAAAAAAATGTGTTGTACGAGCGACGTTCGCGCCTTCTTTTTTTGATGTTGAAACGTTATCTGATGTCTGTGTTTTGAGAGAACGAGTCATTCCAATTCTCGAAAATATCTCCTCGTTCGTACAACAGTTCAATTTAAGTAAAATATTTATTATCACAATACACATGCTTCACGTAATGCGAATATATACCTTTGCTTTCTCTGTGTTTCTCGAATGTTTTTAGATTCCTTTGCACTGTAAGAAGAACGATGTCTAGAATACGTGACAAGCTTAACCGTATAATTTACAAATATCCTTCCATTCCGCAATATCTCAGAAATTCTTTGCTACTGCACTTTAGGCTATGCAAATATTATTGTACCGGAAGACGGTGTTGTAATATTGCAAAAATATTCAAATACCTTAAGAGGGTGTTCTCCTTTCTAGGATTGTAAGGGTGCGGGACACGCCTTCTCATTTCTCGATGGGCTTTTTCACTGTCTTCCTCAAAAGTCCTGCTTGTACGTTTACCAGGTGTAATTCAAGTTATTCAGCAGCATTATTTTTAAACGTAAAAATAAGATTTTTGATAGAGGCAGTGGTCTAGACATTTATTCCTATATTTTCTAATTTCTAAAATTCAAGTGTGGTAATTGTTTTCCAATTTGGCATCTAGAGCTGTCCATAATGATCCCACAATTTCTCAATCTCATTTTTCCAACATTTATTCAAATATATATTATCGTATAATAGCTATATCGAATCAAAGTACAGCAATAAAATTAAGCTGGAAGCTTGTATTCTTTAATTACCACTTTGTTGAAGATAAGTATAAGTGTGCGGTGATTTATGGACAGGAGTGTAGCTATCGTAAAGCTGCGACAGTAAAAGTAGGATTTTTGCTAAAGAGACAGCGGTAATTGATCTTTTATCTAGCTGTTTTGACTACCGAAAAATTCCATCTTTGCGTGTAATTTGAAATAGCAAAAACATTAGAATAATTTTAAAATACTATTATATTTTCAACCTATTGAACATATTAAGAAAGAGAATAAACTCCTGTTTCGCTCCAGTTTGTTGCAATTCAATAATAGCTGAATGCCTGTGTTGTAATTTCGAATTATTTCGTAAAACGAGAAACGAGAAGGAGCACCTTTGCAATCCTGGAAAGGAAAACAGCCCACGCAAGGGGAGCGTATTTCCACGTAATCCTGCATACTTGAACGACGGGAATCGAATCGGTAACAATAGCAGTTTTGTTTTCGAATTAAAGTTCAAATTTATTCAATGTCACGTGTACGGTGATTATTATTTAAAAGCGAGGAAACCGAGACGAACAAGAAAAAGGTATCGCTCGAAACCGTTTCTAAAATCTCCGTGTTTTACCAGGCAATGCAGAATTATTCAGAAACACTTAACAGATCACATTTCCCTTCTCGCAGAACGTAACTTTATTACTTTCATAAAGTTGTGAATGGCACTGTATACAGATTGGATTGCATTCTTTTCGTGCACGTAACTATTGCTTTTTCCTTCGACTTCTGCACAGTGGGTTTTTTCCTGCACATCGGCGCTCTTCGAAACAATTCGATCGATTGAAAATGAATTCCATGACATACATTATTTTGACACGAGGCATTCATGTTAAAATATGAGGATGCAAATGACTGACTTACGCACGGAGTTAGGCGACAGTTTTGCTGGACAGATTTGCATAGTTCAATTTAAACTTGAACACGTTTCAGAGTTAGAAGTAAATTAAACATTTCGTCCGACCTATAATAATTTCATTCTATACGGTTTCTTTTTATTTTATATTATATATATACGAAATTGATGTGACACCTCGTGTAATACTCAACCCCTTGCACTCGGAGCTATTTCAACTCGAAAATTAGACATTTCCTCCGACCTAGAATAATTCTATTCTCAATGATTTTTTTTGTTGATGTAATGACTCGTACAATACCTAAATGTTTCGTAATTGATTAGATACCAACATATTTAATACTATAAATTATTACCGAATCATCACTCGAGTGCTACGGGTTAAATGTTGATAATTGATTAGTAGACAGCGGATCTTTCTGCAAAATAAAAATGTTCCATCTGAAATTTATTTTCTCTCTTAACATGTTCAATAGGTTGAAAATAATATAACTCGTATAATGTTTTCAATGTTTTAAATTACACCTATTCGTTCTTGTCATAAATACATAAAATCTGCTGTCTAATTAATTAGACACCAACTTGTTTAACAATGTAAACGGTATTTCGAATAATGGTACCCGTACGCGTACTAACGGTTAAATGATTGAAACATGTCAAAATAATGTGAACGAACCGAATTTTTGCTCGCATTTGCCTATTTTTTAGCATACCTTCTCGCGACTCCTTATTTTCTCATACAAAAGTTGTATGGGCTTGCTGCGATTGATTGTAGTGAGACACGTGGAATGTTGTTCGCATTCCGCAGTTGCCTAGATGGTAATCGTTTATTCACCGTTATAATTCAACTATTCGGTATACGTGTCGAATAAATTTCGTGAAATGTGCGACCTCGTGTAAGCAAATGTTTACAGCTTTGTTCGTTTTCTCGTATGTAAAATAGTTGAATCTTCGTAGATACCGAGATACCGAATGACAAGATGTAAGTAGAGACATTGTTAATTACATAATCACAGTTGTACAGCCATTTGCTACCTCGTATTTAATACAAAAATGCTTAGATATCAGTACCGTGGAACTCGATCTGTACTGGTTCTCCTATTTTTTGTTTTCGTATTTTCATTCGTGTCTGTGTTTTATTCTGTCGATTTGTAGACTGTGGTTTTTCTAGATGCGTATGCGTGTGTATATGTTCGTGTTGATTTCAGTCTGATCAAGTATACGTATTACTGGGAAAGCGTAAACAGAGAGATCCTACTACGACATTCGAAAGAAATTCACTAGTTTGAAGATCGCCTAATCAAAATACACACGAGTTTACTAATCTAAGCAGTTTTGATGCGCTATAATGGACAATAATACGAATATTTCGAAAAGCGTACGTTCACATAATAATCGCATTATGACGAGAGACACTTGAAAAAAAAATCGGATCGTTATCAACAATGTGTCCACGTTTGCAGAAACAAAGAAACAATGCGTTAAGTAAAGAAAGCATGGTGAACAAGCAATAAAGAAGAACAGTAATAGTTGTAGTAGTGGTGGTAGTAGTAGGAGTAGTAATAGTAGTAGCAATAATGTGACGGTAATAGTAACAATCAAAGAAAAGTAAAGAACAGAGACGTTTACTATTTTGGTTTTCTTTTTATCCGGATTACAAACAGCAGTCATTGATGCAAACAAGAACACATTCTAGGTTGAATGAAACCAATTTTTTCTGTTGTCGTCAATATAGACAGAGTGCTCCTGTCGTCGGAATTCGTACACTTGCTACTAACTATCTAAATAACAAATGCATTTAGTCATATATCAAAACTACAAGTGATTAAAGGTGATACGTGGTTTTATAGCAAGTATCTTTAGTTTATAAATTGTAATATAAATGTTCAGCAAATTTCTTTTTAGATATTACATAGTACTATTTTACGTAATTTTATTTATTGTACAGTAATCTAATGATTATGTGTATGAGTTTTATTTTTGCCATCTGGAGTGTGCAGATAATTCTTCCTTGACGTTAGGGAACCCTTCGTCTACCTTCGCTTATCATGTATCTTCTTTCGTTTCCATTCTCTTTGTTTTACTTTCTCTCCCTTTCACTCTCTCTCTCTCTTTCTTTCTTACTTTGATCACGAATACTCACAAAAAGAAAAATAAAACGAAGCAACAGGCAATCTCTGTAACGTTCAACTAGTGCATAAACAATTGCTCGCAACATGGTTCTTCTGGCTCTAATAATGATCAACACAGGAGAAGAATCATTCGCACAAAACAGAGCATGTAATGTTTTGTATTTGTATTATTGTAACTTGTCAAAAATATATTGTTCAATTTGATCTGCCCTATTGTTGGTTTGTTTGTGCAGCGTTCAAACAAACGATACAATACTTTGCTCTCATCGATCAAGAATAAAAAACGCCGATTCTATACAAAATATACAATGCAAAGAACAAACTTATCGTCGAATTATCGTCGAGATTTTTCAGCAACAGATCCAAATGAAAAACCAAACAAATCTCTTTTTACCAAATCCGTTCAACGTGCGACTATCGATTAGAAATCATCATGCTTTATTTTTTTTTTGTTTTGCGTGTGAAACATATAAACGCGATGGAAGAAAAACAATCACCGAAACCAACAACTGGAGCAGTATTATATAAATATTCAACTGTATGTTTTTTTAGTACAGAATATTAGCTAATTAATTTATTTTGTTACTCTCCTATTACCCTATTTTGTAGCTAAATTTGTTGCTTTCACAATAATTTATATTCTTAATAATTAATATTTTAATCGTGTTATCGTTATAAGTAAAATAGTATATGTATATATATACATATATACACATACACACATATACATACATATATATATATACACATATATAAATTGTAATTGTGTATAATATTCAATATTATATCATTCAGGAATATCTTTCCTAGATTTCCACGAGGCTCCTAGTAATCATAGTGTACCTTTTTTTAGTGATTTGCTAAATAAAAATAAAATACTTTTCTCGGTTTTGCTCGATCTTTTTTTTCTCTCTCTCTCTCTGTCTCTTCCCGTGCACATCGACTATCATCATTTGTGTGAGTCTAGTCCTGTCCCCGATAATTCTTTCTAAACAACGAAACGATAATTTCCATCGTTCTCCGAGCTTGCTATCGTTATCGTGAATACAAAGGCGACCATATGATTACGCAGAGTCCATGTATACAGCATTCTTTACAAGTACTTTGCGTTTACCGATCTAGTGTATTTAATTGTTCAATCGTCTACTATTTTTTTTATTCCTCTATTAGAAGAAGGTTTTGAAAGTTCGTAAGATTCTTTTTTTTTGTTTGTTGTATTGTAAGTATAACAATATAACACGTTTATAATATCATCGTCACGATGTAAAAGGAATTGGGATATAAGAATAGTATTTAATATAAAATATAGAACGCGACGATACATACATACACTTTTCGTTTATGTTCTCAATCTGGTTGTGTCGTTATTGTACTTATAAAGAATGCATTTAAAAACACAATTGAAAAATGCATCGTTATAGCGCTAAATTGATTAAATTCTAAATAGTACTTTGAAAATTACATCATGGTATAGGCGATCTTGCGGGCCGATAAAAATGAAAATATTCGTTTGCTTGCTAATTCGTCAAGACCCGAGATGGAATATAATAGAATTTGTATTTGTAACAATGTCTCTCTTTTTCACATTTAAATCTTTGCTCTCCCTTATTCGTCCGTTCTTCTTATCTCTTTCCATCTCTGTTCGAACGTTCGCCTATATCGATACAAGATCGTCCATACCATGATGTATAAATTGTATTTTATTTTTTTTAGTAACATCTATTATATTTTAATATCAATAATCTGTAATAAAAACGGACCTAATAAAGATATTTATTTCATTTTTTTGGCCTCACTTTTGATACTAAACTATGATGGTAATTGAAGAAAGAAAATAAAGAAACAACAATCGGTTTCATTTGTTCAGTTGTTAAATAATTAAATAATTAAGTAAAGTTTGTTATAATACCCTTTTTATCGTTTTCTCTCTCGTTCTTAGTTGTTTTTTGCGTGCCGTGCGATCTTTTTCTTTTCTTTCGTTTTTTTTTTGCATACCGTGTATTTGGAATAAAACGTCCGCGTCGACGAGATTTGTCATTTCGTATGAAAAGAATTAGAGCTAGTCATTAAAAAATATATATATATTTATATATTTGTTCTTCGACGTGTGTAATTTGTGCAGGGTATTATACATTTAAAATAATTTTAATTATATTGTAAATATTAAATAATAGTCTTTAAAAATTGGTTATTGTAACATTGTATGTCTATGAGGAAAAAATTTGATAATGTTGTCCTATCTATTCTAGTTATTTATACTTTTTTTAGGCAATATTTTACCTTTCTTATCTCGTGAATGTATAGTCACTTTTTTAGTAATAGCAATTACCAGCTACATATTCAAAATAAAAATATTTATAGAGCCGGTATGCAAACGCGTCTCAGGCGTTTCATTGAAAAAGCTAGTCGACATGCTTAATTAATTTGCATGTCCCGTTTGAGCTGTAACACGTATGTCACACGATACATGTATATGTGTGTACATAAATATATGTACAAATATAAATATACACGCATACACGAAGTATGTGTATATACATATACATATACGATATATATGTACATAATATATATATACACACACACGCATTCATATATGTATATATATGAGTTACATCGTCGTTCTTTTGATTAAATTGAAAAATCCTAAATATTCATAATTATCTTATTATCTAAAATGTAAAAACCTACAACACAAATATTCAGTTAAATTTAGTTTAGTAAATGTACTTCTCGTCGTAGACAACATTCTTTCATTATTATCACACACTATATAATTTAGTGTTTCAATTTCCTCGATAAGTATATGTAATGCAGTTGTATATATTAAGCATACTTAATCATTTAAAAAGTAAACACTGTACTACGTTTATAGAGAAAGAAAAGCATGAATCGTATAGTAGACTACGTATTGTAATAAAAATGTTACCAGCTATGAAGAGAAAGAAAGGAAAGCATATTTCTATAAATAATTTGTTAACTACTATATCGTACCGTTCGATGTATCTAAAGTATTAAAAAAATTTGTTTTTTTTTACCTGTGAATTATAGTGTAACTACGTTTCATAGAAATTACAAAAAGTGAAAAAATATCTATGCGCGTCTAAGAAAAAGAAAGAAGAAGATGAAGAAGAGAAAATAAAAGAATTAATAAAATGATAAGAACATCAGAAGCTTGAAATAACACATGTATCGTCTCTTTCCCTTTCACTTGACGGAACAACGATATCGTTCAATGTATTATTTTCTCACTCGTTTTATTACGAATATGCCAATTTCTGTCTCGTTATAAATATGAGCAATTTTATTATTTTATATAAAAAAACCTAGAAATCATATATATAGATATAATATATTCTTATAGTAAGAGATATCATCAATACTACCTTTCTCAACCAAAGATATAAAATTTGTTAATACTTTGCGTCATTATTCATCAGTACGAGTTCAATTCAAAGATCCTATTTAAATATAGTTTTAAATACAATAGAAATATCATTGGACGTGACATACGTTTAACAGCTCAGTAGCAATCGAAGAAAATCATCCCGTAATACGTTACGTGAGGGACAGTGTTGTTGTTGTTGTTTCACTTTTTTGTTGCGTTTAATCATGATATTACAATTTTCCATTAAACAAATATATACTTTAGAGGTCCCAAAACTTTGTCCGTCATCATTCCGATTATATATCATTTTCTTTTTCGCTTTACAACACGTTGTGTAATCGATACACATACCTTGGTATTATTATAAATGCTAACTATTCCAGCTAGCACCCTGGCTAATAAATGTACTTTGAATTATATATTAAATAATAATAAAGGTATTCTTTTGTTTTTCCATTCCAAGATCTCGATAATATGCGATTTTTCTTAATACAAAGGATGTGACGTCAGAATCTTTGTAGACAAGCTATATAGCAGGTAATGACTGTTGACACAAGAAGTATGACAAATAGAGACTACGTTCACGAAGTCTTATATCACATCCGTATTAACTTTGGCGATAGTCAAATTATAATATTGCTGTAATTTGTTTCGTCTCTCTCTCCTCTCTATTGCGATTATGCATCTACACCGCAGTGAAGAATTCTTCAAAATTCTCTTACATATGTGTGTACCATTCATCGTGTTGATTTCAAAGTACTGATTTCATGTGTGTGAAGTTTTTTTTTCTCTAATGCTCCTTTCTCTTTCTCTCTCTCCCTTTTTCTCAAGTTGGAGCATCGGAGATAAATTTGTCCTTGTTACTGAGAAACTGCGGCAATTATAACAACGGGGAGTTCTAACAAATTATTTCAGACCTAACTTGTGGAGACAACCGGAGTCTGGCAGTACGGGCACTCTCGTTGATTTGGAGCGCACGTCGAGCAGACCACGTAGTGGTTACAGGGTGAGAGGGTAACAGTGCGATTTTGTTCCTCACAAACCATGCACTTTGTTGCCGTTTCTCTGTACAGCACCTGTAACGGCAACGACTCAACTACCTATACTGTTCCCATCAATTCATCTAGTCGCAATCATTCATTATATACTATTAAAGATATGCTATTAAGATTAGTTCATTTGAAACGTTTCTGGATTAACTTAAGAAAACGTATATATAGAAGTAGATTCGTGTGCATCGCGCCGGTTAAAACATTCATGCTACTCCCGTATAACGAGACCAAATTTATACGATCTTTCCAAGTGATCTTTTCGTCGCGTTCTACGAGAACGGTAGAAATCTTTGATCGCGTTATACGAGAGCCTACTGCATATACAGGGTGAGTCTGATAACACGACGATCTCGAATAACTCGCAAGTTATTTGTTGTTCGAAGAAAATGTTCAAAACAAATATTGCATGGTTCCTAGAGGAACACAAAATTCTGCGTAAGAAAGGATTGACCTTCGTATATCATAAATCTAGTAGTTAACGAGATATTATGTAGTAGCTA
The DNA here is from genome assembly GCA_028455615.1 of Lasioglossum zephyrum. Taxonomy (NCBI): domain Eukaryota; kingdom Metazoa; phylum Arthropoda; class Insecta; order Hymenoptera; family Halictidae; genus Lasioglossum; species Lasioglossum zephyrum. Next base: position 12,875,880 of record CM052326.1, on the reverse strand, counting down.
CAGATGGAAAATTATATCAATAAAATCTCGGTCAACTATTAGATTTGGGATACACGAAGGTAAATACTTTTTTACGCAGAATTTTGAGCTTCATCTGAGTTCGAGCAAAAATATTGGTCATTCTATCAAAAAATACTGAAGGTACTAGGGAACCGTGCGACATTTGTTCGAATATTTTCTTCGTACAACAAATAACTAACGAGTTATTTGAGATCGTCGTGTTATCAGACTCACCCTGTATACATATAAAAAGAATAACGCGATGAAGATGAGGTAGTAGTAGTAGCAATGGAAGTAATAGTTAGAAATGAACGCTTTCGCATCCTCTTCGATAAACTAGTAATTACATATTTCCGAATCGCTCGATATACCAGCTGTTCAAACCGGCGTGACAACTTTGCTTTACCTTTTCCACCTCTTCGAGATCCGAGCGGAGCTGCGATTGAATCGTCTTTAAAGCAGCTATCGATAACGATCTGAGTTCGCTTGTTCTTCTCAAGGTATGAAGGTAAGGGCCACCGCCGCTGGACGCTTCGTTTTCTGCCGTCAAGGCTTTCATTTTCAATAAGGCCTGTCGATCATACGCATATGTTTACAGACACAAGTCACATCGGCACATAATATATTATCGATTGATTGTTCATTAACACCTTGCCCTACGATTTATTTTACGGTATCAGTGATTAGAATGTTCTTTAAGTTCGTTATTTCCTAAAAATAAGGAGAAAATTTATTTCTGTTGTATGTACATATGTTCTCCGATAGCTGTACATTAACAAGACCAAAGCAGAATTTCATTTCAAAGGAAATTAGATATGTACACATCTTTATGCAAAATATAAATACAATATAATAAATTCAACCTAATTTACAGCAAACTTGGAGTGAAATAGAAATTTATTTTCTTTCTTAATATGTTTTATATGTTTAATAGGTTGAAAAGAATTTAACAGTATTTTCAAACTTTTCTAATGTTATTACTGCTTTAAATTACACCTACTTGTTCTTGTCATAAACGCATTAAATCCGCTGTCTATTAATAGCATACATATCTAATAGACAATATTGTAGATATTGTAGGGGAAGGGGTTAACGCTGAAAACACTGAACAACCAAATTTACTATACTTCGAGTGGTATCAAAAGAAAATTGTAGAGCGTATGAGATTACACTTACTTCATCTCTCTGCTGTTCAGCGATTCTTGCTCTACTCGTAGCTTCCTCGGTTTCTATTTGCCACGCTGTGCAAGCTGTTCTAGCTTGGTTAATTCTTTCCTCCCATGTGGCTAATTGAGCGCGGCTCGATGTTAATTCTTCCCTAAGCCTTTGTACCTACGAAAAATAATAATCTCGTGAATTGGCCGTTCCGACGGTCGATCTCTTCGATAGCATAATGAACGTTCGATTTAAAAAACTGGGGGAACGTCTAACCTCGGACAAAGATCCTGTATTACTAGGACTGATTGAAAATGCATTGACCAACGGAGATGCTGGGAGAGGTTGTGTACGAGATGGAGACATTCCTTGATTCGTAAAATCAAATAAGCTACTATTAAATCCACTAAGTTTAGAAGCTGAACTGCTAAGTTGTGAGATATGATTGCTAAATGGATCTGATACTTGATTCATAAATGGCATTGTCTGAAATCAATTGGAAAAAATAAAAAATAAATAACAAGTTCGAACAACAAACAACAACAACGTTTTAGCGATAAACAAATTTTTTTCAAAAAAATTCGAACAATGTTTTCATTTACCGATTCCATAGAATCTTGATGAGAAAACCTGGACCCAGTAAGAAAACTTGCTGAATGTAATTGCTGAAGCGGGCTGGATGTAGACGGTGAAAAATTGGTAGGAAACGAACGATCAGCCATTCCAGGAATATTAACCGGAGCCGAGCTCCCCAATAATCCAGAACTCGCTAGGCCTGCTGATATTGAATTGCTAATTGGTGAATTAGTATCCCTATGAATTGATTCAACTAAATTTAAAGGATCATCTAAATGCAACTCGTCTAATGCATTCCCTGAAAGTCCAAGGCAAATTAATTACACACATCAAAAAGTCAAAAAGAAAAAAGTCAGAAATTAATAAAGAAAGAAAGAATCATAGAAAGAAAGAAAGAAAGAAAAAGAAATATATAGAGAAAAAGATAAGGACCCTAACCAACCTTTCTCGGTACAACTTACCTACTACAGATTCAACGGTATCGTTTGGATAAAATGAACTTGAAAGTGGTGACACGGTAGTTGCTAACGAATGACTGCCCAAGGTTCCATTTAAACTATAAGCAATATATAAACTTTGTTTCTGCTGAGCCTTCTCAGCTTTTGTTAATAAAGGATCGCTATCTATAGCAACCATTTGTTTTCGAATTTCGCCCTGTTCAATGAATTTGAAAAAAAAACTCGCTGTTAAACCGTTCCCAACAGTTCGAAGCATCGAATTACTTTACTGTGCATAGAAGGTAAAACTTACAACCTGAAGAAGAGAACTAGGATTGTAGAGTATGCTTAGCTTCTGTTGATTTGAAGTATTTACAGCAGTATTGGAATTCGAGTTATGAAGTTGAGCACCAGGAGCTTTACTGTGCGAACTGTTGCTACCAATGCTACTGGTACTTGCTGACTCTGATACTTCGCCGCTTCCATTCTACAATTGAAACGTTCGATAAGCGTCTCTAGTTTTAACAAATTACCTTCGCGTTAACGGGCGACACGGTTTACATAGACTTACACTGCTATCGCTAAGTGGTTTATCTTTTTCATGACTGCGCTTGTCAGGTGGAAGCGCGTTACTGAGAATATCTGCCAGATTGGTGCCACAATCTATAGGTACCGCCATGTCCCTCGCCAGGCTCATTTCTTCTGTTGGCAACACTGCTCCATCAGCACACCATACCAACGTCCCAATATATCAATTTTTGAGAAGCAATTTTGAATACTAAGTTTATCATGTACGAAAGGCCTACATCTATTAGATACAATCCGCAAAGACAACTAAACGCCGAAATGCCTTTGCCTTTTGTAATAGAAGCGCGCGCTTGTCGGTTAGTAAAATCATAAGAAGGTGCTTCAGCTGCTGCTTTGGCCCTGCAAAGGCATGCTGCAAAGTAGATAGACAAAGTATTCGTACGCAACAGCTTGAGCTTTTTTGAGACGGTAGAAGGATTGGTTTACTAGTTAATGTGAAAATCATTTTTTTTTAATTGTTATTGGTCACAATTGCAAAGGAAAAAGCGAAGGTCACAATTGAATGAAACTTTGTGCATGAGATTTACAAAATACATACATTTCCATTAGAGGCACAGATTAAAAAGTTAGCTAGTAAACTAATCCTTCTAACGTCTGAAAAACGCTCGAGCTATTGGGTCCAATTTTGAAAGAATTATTCGTTTTTGAAAGATGTACGAATACTTTGTACTCCCGCTTTATATCATCCTGGATCTGTACGCTATCAAAGTCGAGCAGTTGGGGCCTTTGAGAATCAGCGTGCCATTGCAGGGTGCTTACTAGAAGCGATTAGCTGTTCCATAAGCGGCCAAAGCGAAAAGAAATGTGAAAAGAACTTTTCAACTTACTAAGGTAATAATAAGTGTTTTACGTACGATTTATGAGAGTACACTCACGGTCGACATGTGCGAATGCACAGAAGACTCCGCGGGGACAGTAACCAGCTTGCTGCACGTCATTGCATTTAGTAGATTTATATATTTCAGGATGAAACTGCTGTTCCGTACGCGTATGGCAGTACGTACAAGCGTCTCCCTGTTCACAATTTCCTGGTTCACCCCATTCTTCCCCGTGCTTTACATTCGGACACGGTGTTGACCTGAAAAAAGATAGATTACTTACCAATCACTCTAACAACAATCTCTCATATACAATATAAAGAACAATTACTCACCGATATTTATATTTTCGCGGACTACGTCTTTTATCTTTGCTATTGTGATATTGCGGACAAGCATAACCCTGTCGGCAAAGTCTCGGTGGACGTTTGCAAGGCTCTGTCTTATAGTTACTGAGTACATAATTTGTATCCTGCCACTTTGGATCTTCATTCATTAAATTCCTTTCTTTATCGAGTATGTTTGGTCCATTCGACGACGAATTGGGATCAGAATCAGGATTTTCAAGTGCCTGTATCTCTTTGATGTCATAGACAGGTGGACGAAGATCATGATTGCCGTGCGCAAAGGCACAATGAGGTCCATTTTTGACACAGAATCCACGCGTGTCCGTGTCATGGACACACATGCAAGTCTTGTAATAACGTAGATGGTAACGTCGTTCTGTGTCTCCAGCAGTGCGGTGAAGAAATGGACACCTGTCGAACAAAAAAGACATATTATAGAAATTATCTGATGTACAATGCATACTTTATTATTAACTAGCATTATAGTCACGAGTTGATCAAACTTTATAGATACATTATAAGGAGAGTGCAAGTTGCAGCGTAACTCAGAAATACAGAAAAATGGTTACTGATTTCATGAAAACATGTACTGCGATATTGTGGTGCTCCTTCAACTCGAACAGTTGGAAATGGATCGACAAAACAGAAATTCTAGACTACAAAGTACAACTTCTAACGCTGATTCCATTTAAATAGTATACAATTAGAGCGCCGATTAAGAGAAGCATCAATTATCGTAATTAAGATTACACTTACTTAATCTTTGCTTCTTCGATTCAAATACAAAAACACTTTGATAATAGCTCTGAATTATGTTCAACAGAGAGTAGAGTCATCAATTCGTTCTATCGTGAAGTCATTAAAAAAGACTAAATGTAAACTTTCACCACATGTCCAAGATAATAACGCTCGATCCCAAGCAAACAGCAACCGCCTTGCTTTTTCGTATACAGGGTGATTCCAGGAACTGGGGCAAGTTATTGCTCCTTTTTTAAGCGAGTTATTTTTTATGTGGAGCACAGATGCACTCACCATGTAGGTGCAATTGCACTTTATTCTTAAATGCAACCCAATTTTTTTTTTGTTAACCCAATCGATCCATTTTATATGCAATCATGGCTTTTGAACATTTTTTAAAAATGCTAGGATGTAAAGTACAGATTTTAATACGATTTTCATTTATTTCAGATATATAAAGGCTACTACCACAGAAAATAAAATTTTATTTGATATTCGAGTCTCTTAAAATTTGTCTACAAAAATTGCAAATTGCATGAACATCCGCAGACTACCTTTGTCCCAGTTCTCAGAATCACCCCGTACATTTTGAAACATTCGTTTTCGCCGTGTTTCTATTTTGGAAAAGATGCAATTCTATTTTTAAGAATTCAATTAATTCGTGAATCGACAGCAAAACCACGGCAAACAAAATTGTGATTCGTCTAATCTCTCGTAGAGCGATATAATACAACGTTGAACAAGCACAATTAACGTTTCTTGGCGATATCTTATCTATTTTATTGATGATCCTTTTCCCGCGCATTTTTCCTCGATTCCATTTAACGCTTTCCATTCTCTCGCTTCTCTATTCTGAATTCGCGTTCCAATAAACAATTAATTATTTACAAAAGACGATTTCGAACATCGAGGAATTAATTGACAATGAGATAAATGAAAGAGGTGACCTAAATTCTGTGTCAAATGGTGTGTAGATATCTGGAACTGAATAAATCAGAGTCAATAACCACGATTCGCAAATGCGGTCATTTCCATAATTTTTGTTTTCATTCCGTGTTGCGGTCGCTGTACGTATAGATAGAGGACACGATAGCGATTGCGATCACGAATTAATAAACTAAAAGAATACATCGCAATGTGTGGAACGTACAAGGGAGTACAATAGGATACGTGGCAAAGTAAAAAAAGAAATGAAAGCTCCATTGGAATCCATAGAGAATTTCTGTCTATGGCTACCGTAGGGGGTTATCTACAATGGATGACAACAGGTTAGCAGTCGACGTCGACGGTAGTTATATTCTATCGCAAGCAATGGCGGTTGCAGCATGTAAGCATACACTCTCGCGCTGATGCGAGCATGATTTACAACACGTTCCCGTAATTTCGTTTTACAGCTTTCACTGGGATTAATTTAAATAATGTTTTACGTAACGAGACGGAAGAAAATCCAAGAAAAGAATTCGGTGGAGCAAAATGGGTCCCGACTTTGACTCTTCCATTAATTCGCTAACGTAATTGTTTCGATAATATTTTTCCCGTGTGGAATTGGGGTCAAATTTATTCGCGTGTCTCCGATCTCGGTATTCGAATCCAAAAGATCTATATATAACTCTCGAAACTGTTCGTTACGTCAGTTTACTCAAATTTCATTAACAAAATAGTGGAGCAGGTAATGAATATATCGATTGAAATCGAAAAGAGGAAAACAAAAGGGTTAATTAATCAAGCGGGTGAAAGAACAAGTCCGTTACCGAGACGCCAGGTAAAATAAAAAGAGAAGCTATATGACATTCAGCTGGATACGTTCGTGAACTCTGGCTGTGAGTAAACGAAAGATTACGAAGAATTATGCAATGCTTGGATTGGGAATGCGATAATGAGCGATCGACACACGTTCGTGTGTTTACACATTGTAATTCGAACCGTTTTAACATATCTAGGAATAGGAGAGAGCTCTACTATCTCTTCGATTCTCTTTTCACGACCATTCACATGCCTACTTCAATGTGTTTGTTTACCAACACACGGTGTAACGTGATATCGTGCGTGTCGTTTTCGTGTCTCCGTGTGTGGACGCGCGTGTACATGAGATCTGTGTACATACATATATGTAATAGGTGTTCGTATGAATATTTCGTTGATCCTACGGTGCGTCATGAACTAATTTACGAAGCAAGCAAGGTATTTGTTGAGAATAGAACAAACGATTACGAAAAATCTCGGAATAAAATGCATAGTAAACATATATATAAATATATATAGGCGCCTATCGATTCCATTCTACTTTCTGGTTGTATACAAATCGGACATGCGAGTGCAGCAGCAGCAATGTTTTCAAAGAGTTCGGATCTCGACACTCATACATACAGAGAGAGAGGAGGCAGGCGTGCACGTATTTACGTATATGTTTGAAGACGGGCGCGCACGCGCAAGCGCACACAAGCACACGCACAGTCCAGCAGGGAGCGAGGCACGCGTGCGCGCGCGTGTCCTCGAAAGTTACGTCGAAATTGGCCTCCTCTTCGTTACATAGGTTATTCTCGTCGAGACGTTACGTCGTTACGCGTTACCACGCAGATGCATATTACATGTTACAGCACACGCGTGTCAACGACACAAAGAAAGCTCGCACCACAACGGAGCGGCTTTATTTTTTTCCCCTCTGAACACGCATCGATTAGCCGACGGAAAAAAGAACGGTTCCATTCGGCACGATAGAAAGACGACGCGATTACGCGTGGCTCTCGTTCGCCGCTTTTACCGAGAACGGGGAAAGCTACGGTTGCTACTATAGAAAAAATGTACATGTACAACGTATTTCTACCCGTACGGTTGTACTACACGCATATCCAGTGGTTGCGACAAGGCGAAACAATGAATAAATGGCGCGCGCGCGCGAGAGAGAGAGAGAGAGATCAATCGAGCAATGTTCCACATAAGAAGCTAACGAGGTTTAAAGGGGAACAGATACGGCGAAATAGGAGGAGCCCTAAACGTTTTTAATGGGCGACCACCGCGAATTCACTTCGCTGACGAATTATCCGTATCGGTTTTCTTGACACGAGCATCGCGTAAATAGTAGCGTCTACGTAAGATGGAAGAATCCATATCGTGTAACCGACAAAAGTCGGTCGGAACGGTGAAACACAGATGTATACTCACTCGTCTCCATCTGGACATATGCCGGTGGTCTCGTCGTACTTGGTGCAATAATTATCGGCGCTATAGTTGAAGGTGCGGTCCCTCTTTCTCACCGGTCTGCGCCTCCGCTGGTTCATAAAGTGCCAGTTGAAGCACGTGAAGGGTCGGTGTTGTGTGCATTTGCGCTGTATAAAGAGGGGACATTGTTCGACGCGAAATTCCTTCAAGTATCTGGAATGCGAATCCACAGAGCTACACATTATTTCGTGGCGTTTTTTGACGCGCGCGAGTTGATGCCGCGCTGCTCGCGGCCCTCCCTCTCTCTTATATTTCCGTTCTTTCTCTTTCGTTTATTATTTTTCTATCGTTATACTTTTTTGTTATATATATACATATATATTTTTATTTACATACACGTATGCGTATATATATGTACATGTATGGATATATATATATATTCTGTATTTTTTGCGTGTGCAGCACGTATATATATTTTATTAACGATACTCTTTTTTCGTTTTGCACTCCACTTCGAATCACGCACTTTTCGGCTTCCAATTTTTTTCCTATTCTCTCACTTTTTTTTCACGTAGCACGCGACCGGCCCGGCGGCCGCTTACTTACGTGTAATGATTCGCCTTTTCCGCCTGAGCTGTCAACAAAGGTTTAGAGTCGGACTTCATCTTGGGACAACACACAAGCGAGCAACGCGCGCGCACACACACGGACGTACGAGCGAACGGCACTCTCTCTCTCGTCTTTCCCGTCTTTCTCGTCGTCCTCGTCGTCGCCGTCGTCGTCGTTGCCGTCGCGTAGTCTGTCTTTCGCCCCTTCGCCCCCTCTTAGACAAACCTCTCTACCATCTATCGGACACGGAATGCGGGACGCAGGGCGCGCACGGCGCAATACACATTATATGCGCCTCGACACTGTCCAATCCGTGGGCTACTCTTCTGGTCACGTGACTGCTCCTCTTTCAAGGTCATTGATGTTTTGGTTCGCATTCGCACGTAAACACGCACTCTCGCACCGAAAGCCGGTACGCTTCGGTCCAAAAAATATCAACCAGTAGTCCACTCTATCGACTCGAACATTTTTTTCTGATCGTTTCTGCCGCGTGAAACCGCGCTCGTCGTTCTCCTTGCTCTTCTGTCTGATTGGAGGGGCTAGGGGAAGGGGGGCGCGAGAAACAAGATCGTCGAAAATGCAACGACGATCGATTCCGCACGCTCGACTCCAATCGAGTTCCGATTCTGTGCTATGTTCTCGCCGGAGTCGACTCCCCAACGTGTAACTGCGCCTTTTGCAAAAACCGACCGCCTATCTCTGTCTTTATGTTTTGATGTATCGTGTGCCGCAGATATGCGTATCCTTTGTTTTCAGTAACTTATTTACTTTCGAGACCGAGAGAGAGAGAGAGGCAACACGAGAACTCGGTTGTCAATTTATTCGATGGTTCAGCGTGTATTTATATATTCCTTCGGTTACATCTTGTCCATGGTTCTACAAGTTGCTCGTGATCGTGCACGAAATGTTCTTCTGACGTCTATATAGACGATTCGCATCGGGTAAAATTGCTGAACTGTATTTTTCCTTCGTACAAGGCAGCCTTACTTTATAGATGAACGATGTGTTACGTAGTATCGTGAAAACAATACGACTCGATGCACTCTCACTTTCACTTCTGCAGCATGCTTATATCTTCGAAACTACTTCACTCCCGCGACCAATGATCTTACGCCGTGTTTCACAACTTGGACTTTCTGTAGCAGAATTTTCTATACGACTGGCACGATTTTCTTGAAGTTAATGAAGTCTCGTTATCGAGAAGGTTGCGTGTATGAATCATCTCTTATCGCCTTCTCGCGGCGATTCCGATACATAAATAGGAAGATATACCTGTGTTGAGTACGGTCAGCTTCATTGGTTTTCCTCGATGACGATCGTTTGGAAATTTGTCCGACCACGTTTCGAGATTTGTAAATCGCGATAGGCAACGTTTAACACTGGCTTGTCGCGTACATATATCTCGTACGAGCGATTCACTTTCTCCCCCGTCCCCCTCCACTCGTACGAAACACTGTAAAATTCGTGTTCATTCGTGTTACACTGTGTTACACGCATACACACGAGCCTGGTCGCTTTCGCAGCGAGATTTTACTGGAACATTTCGTTTTATAAAGCTTCACGAAATGGAATTGACATAAATACAATATTTATATTTATGATACATGTACAACGTCTAAGAGCATGCGCAATTATGCGTGTACGTGCCGCGAATCAAAGCGTTTACTCTGAACCAATTAGAAATGAATACCGCTCAACACGTTCTGCTAACGATACAAATCGAGCGATGCATATGTAATTTCGTATTATTTATAGGGTTAGGAAACACGAAATTGTAGAATTGAAAATAAATACAGATCGATATGCGATATATATGTACATTGTTTTTTTTTTCGTGTAATTAGCAATTTTAAGTAATTCGAACACCGTTATTAATGCGAAAAAATATTGAACATTTTTTTGCGAATATACACAGAATATTGTAAGAAGGATTCGGACGATAATGTATACATATTTAGACTGCGGACCTTTATGCAAAGTAAAAAATGTTTGCATTGATTGCAGAATACAGGAGCCGGAGATGTCTTCATAAATATTTTAAAAAATGTCCGCTACTTTAAAACTTTAAATTAGAAATACCCATTTTTTTTTGTCATAAATGCATAAAATCCGCAATCTAATAATGTATATACACTTAGGCGTTTTTTCATCACACTTATGTTTAATGTATACAAAAGAATTATGATAATATCGAGAAAAAAGCTACATACAATATTTAATGGAACATGACAATTTCTCGTCTACGTATCCCATGATTTTTTCCTGTAAATAACTCTAAACGGGAAAGAAACACTTTGCAATAAACTGTAAAGCTGTATATAGCTAGTATTTTACATGTTCAAGTATGTCTTTGGATTATTCATAGTTTTTATACAAGTCTCGCGTTGTAATAGCGACAATTAAAGTAAAACCTTTAAGCCAGAAAAACGTAGGACTCTCTGCGACTATGTAATCACAACGCATACAACATACCTTCTCGCTCAATTTAAATCTCTATGCGAATCGACAGCTAACAATGATCTCGAGTCATTTAATGGTTTCCTGTAGTATTGCAAGTACGTTCTGTTCTATTCCATTCGTAACTTATTTGCTTTTGTACAATTATTCTCTTGCCTAAGGAGTACTTAACTAAAGTCTTGTAGTACACTAACATACTTAGACGTAAACTAAATGCGAATCATTCGTCGGACCGATAAAAATATAATGCCTTTACGTTATATGAAAATAATACACATTTGGTTTGTACGTATGCATGTTTGATTAACGCTATATTTACGATACTAATTTTCTGTCTCTACTCTTTTCAAAACTAGTACAATACCTACTATTCGTTTTCTGTTCACTCGTGTGTCGATTTCGCTCCGTAAGAGGTACACTACTTTAAACCTCTCCGTTTTAAAATTGTTTTTAATCCTTTGAAACATGCAGTTCTCAAAATTTATACAAGTTCTCGTTTACATAGCCGTTAAAAGATTGGGTAACATATTTCCTAGAACAGTTGAATTACAATCTCTAATAGTCCAGCTAATATCCAAGTTTTGTTTCAAAGAATTAACCGGTGCAGTTCTCTTGTGCTTTCCGAATAACAATCTTCCTAAGTAAATGAACAAAAAGAGATCAATACAATAATTTAAAAGAATCTCCTTTTGACGAAATACGCGATTAATTTTGAAGTGCAACGTAAGAAATGTTACACCCATGTGTGTCCTTCCGTTAAAATAGGTTTCTTACTTTTTATTGTATATTGCTTCATTATGTTTGCCATCAGACACACTTAGATTCGCATTAATATTGAGCACTCCTGGATGGACATTTATGCAAATATTAACCATATAGTTGTTCGAACTATAACAGCATCTTCATTGGATGTTTTCCATTGGATGGACTTGTGCATTATATTAGTAAATGCAGAGGCAATTTCCAAAATGTGCCTTTCATTTCGAAACGGAGCGCTTAGATTCTTAACTACTAGTTAGTTCGGTTTGACGGCAAACAAAGACTGGTCGAAAAACGGCAATTGTATAATTATTATCACTTTTAATAATGGTTCCTATAATTTACGACATCTAGACTCAAATACCTATCGTTAATATTTTCCACCCGATGTCGGAAAGTATATTTCGTCAAATATCCCGCCAACTGCATTCTGTAAAATGATCTTAGACGTACCTATCTGAAATTCAGAAAAGTTTTATTATTTTAAAATCCTATGTTTTTTAATTCGATTGTATCGAAGCGAGAGTCGGTCAACGTCACGATCCAAATATATAAACGATTTTCGCGATACATTACACCTGTTATTAATTAACACGCATCGATACATGTTTCAATGAATACACATCCAAGATTCGAAACGCTATAATGTTCGCTTTCCGTATATGATGTAATTTATATTTCCATAGAATGCGTTTATGTTATCAATACACTGGTAAACATTGTATCTTGTGTTGTACACCATCGATAAAGATCCAGACGCATATTCAAACAAATTGAACTTCGAAGTATGCGATATAATAATTGTTAAATGTATATGTACGCCGAGACAATAATACATAGAATTCACGTAGAACAGAATCGTATGAGATTACAAAAATGTTTGGCTGTTCAAATCTTGGCCGATGAGTTTTTGTACTAATAACAACGGATTATCTCTTTAGAAGTATGAACGAAGTCAAATAATTTAATGGTCAATGATCCGATAGATCATTCCTTGCATTGGGGAATGATTCTCAACCCCGATGCATTTAATACATCTACTGGCAGCTTCAAACTTTCTGAACGCTTCAGAATGAAGTAACCCTACAGTTTTCTTTCACATGAATAATGTAATTATTGAAAGAGATAGAGAAAGAGATACTGATGGAGAGAGAGAGAGAGAGAAAGAGAGAGAGAGAGCAAACGTTTCTTATTTAAATGTCTTTTACCGTATAAGCAACAAGAAAATGTGTTTGAAATATCGTTACATTACAAGTTTATTTATACAATTAAACTATCTATGTACAATATATTAAATACGAATATTGTATAATTTCTTGTAACATATATTTAAAGAGGCTTTTGAATGGAGTCGGTGTCGTTCACATACTACAATTCTACTTATTCGACTCTGTTTATAATCTGTGTAGCGAAAAATTATGAATCCGTAATGACATCCCAGACTTTGCAGATGAGCATTTTATATACTTATGATTATATCGACCTCAGGAATTCATTTAATTTTTCCATAAAAAAAATTAATGTTCTTAGAAATAGTCACGGATTAATTTCTCGATCAGGAACTCCCGTGAAAGCACAATTCGAAACGAATCAAATCAATAATTCATCTGTGCTATTGTACGTATCGTAACAGAATTGGATCGATGAATTTTCTGGCAGATAAATTAGCAAATGAAAGCTGATCGTCTTCCCTGGTTAACCGATTAAGGTAGACTCAATAGATGTTAGATTAGGCACGAAAAATAGCATCCACGTTGCATTGAAAACGATAGCAATGCACAGTTAATAATACATATAATAATACTATGTAGATCGATTAAAATTTCACTAAGCTTCATTTGGATACTTACTGATTATTATGCCTACGCGTGATGTATCTTTTTTTAATTTGTTTTAAAAAATTCGGATGTACAATGACTTGAATAATTCTTTGCAATGGATTTACCTAGATCACTATGGTGTTGTGATGTGGTTCGATACCGTACTCTGCGATATGGTAACAAGGTAATTGAAAGTAGAATGAAGCTCTTACTTATTCGTTGTTCTTAAATGTAACTTTGTCGAAGTTCAAATGACGTTCAAACGATATACAAAAAGTATGAACTAAATCGAATAGATGAGAGCGCGTCATGCCTTCCGTCCTTGATTCCAATTAAAATATATATTATATATATAGATGCATACAAAAATGTTTCGGTAAATTGAATGTCTTTACTTAATTTACCTCGTACGATAAGGTACGCGGTTAAAAGTCAAATAAATAAATGCATATTTATGTTATAAAATTATATTATGGAGAAAACATGATCGTACCTAACGTTATCATATACCGACCTCTGTCTTATCTTTAGTTGTCTTCTATTCGCACCTATTATGTATATATCATTTCTATGAATAATATATAATTTACCTGATGTAATAGCGATTTAAACTTAAACAGTTGTCCCGTAGGTACTGAACATCACTCTGGTGGTATCCGTGTCCAGAGTAACATCTTCCGGCGATGCTAAATCGACTTTAATGGAGCCAGAATTGTTTCTTCTTCTTGTTATACCACCTCCCCAGTTCGATAACGTCCAGTGATAAGTTTCGCTCTCTTTCTCGGTGTTGGTGGTCTCCTGGGTGTCGTTGTCTTTGTCCAAACCAGTCTCGATCGAAACCGATGATTGAGACGCAACCGAATCGAAACTAGAATCTGCAGCTCCTCCTCTGTAACGGCTAACGTACTCGGTGGACATTTCGCCGGGTGATTCTTCGATCGCTCTTAAGATGTTCTGACAGAGCTCCGAATCCAGCGGAATCGGATTCTCGGAGTCGCGGTTGTGTATGGTAACAGCTATGTGAGCCGGATGCGGGATAGGAAGAGGGATTTGCAATTTCTCCGCGCTGTAAGGGCGAATCTGCCGCTTCCATGGCTGCCAGCGTGCTTCCGTCACACCGTTCGTCGATGTCGTTCGCCGTTTGATCCTCGTCGACGTCAATAGCCCTCCGGTATCGCTGCGAATCAAGCCGTGCACTTGTACAGGACATTTCAAACAAGTTGACGCGACATGTACACACGCACAATCGATCACGAAAATATTGGGATACGTTGAATCCAAAATTATATTGTTTCAATATTTTTGTGTGATCAATCGTATACATACATACTACTGCCGCTTCATTTACCTTCGTTTCTCCGACTTTCTACTATTGCTAGTTTGCTTGGCTCGCGGATTGAACGCCGCAACTTCCAAGTAAGGACTGTAAACCTGTATATTGCCGCGTGGCGCGTAAACCGCCCCCAACAAGTCCGGGCCGTTGGTACCGCCGAGTTCGGTGCTATGAACCATGTCGGTGTAACGCGACAGATCAACACCCGGGTGCGGTTCCAATCGGAACTTGGTGTCCGCGTCGTCGAGAGGTTGTAGAAAGTTCAAACTGAAAATGTCCGCGTACATTAGGCCAGCCAAGCCGGCCCAGTCGGCAACGCTCAACCCTTTGTTCTCCCAAAAATCTTCCTCGTTTCCTGATAATCTCGCGAATACGTGAGTAGGATAGAGTCGTTCTAACATGAGTGCTCCCTGTTGTATCACTACCTGCACCATTGCGAAAAAATCCCTTCAATTCCGAATGTAACGTCAGACAGAACGAGAACATTCTAGAACACCGCGCGCAAAATTACCTTCAAGTCGAAGGTGGTAAGCTTTATTTTGCTTCTCACAACCATACCGAGGCCCGTTTGCAAATTCTTCCTACGTCTGTCTAGTTTCTCGTGTAACACGGCGATTAGATCTTTGGCTTCCTTTTCGAGTGATCTGTACGGATCCTTCGTTTTGGCTAGGCTAGCAGCGAACGGGCCAAAACAAGCTTCGACGAACTGCGTGAAGTCTCTCTGCGGCTGAGTGATCAATCGTTCCGTCTCTTGCTGGAACGCCAGCAACTCGTCGAGCTCCAGTTTCGCTTCGAACGCGGCTAGTGCTTGTTCTGGCCTAATCTGGAAACGGTAGCAACATAGAAGAACGGTGTGTGAGTATTTCTTAGGATTTCGTTGATGTACAGAGCGAGTCTTGTAACGTGATGATAACCTTTATGCATTTATAACAATCTTCTCAATTTTCTTATAAATGTGTAAAGACCCGCAGTCTACGTACGAGCTATTTGAGAAAGTCACGTTACGAGACTCACCCTGTATAAAGGGTGCAATCACACGATCACGTACTTGATAATAGTAATCGGACGTCAGTCCTGGTCCGGCTATTCGTTTCACTACGAAGCTGTCGCTGGCGGGTATGCGACCCCTGTTCTTTATTACTAAATGAAACATAACTGTGTCCCAGAACACTCTGATCCAGTAACGTATCACAGAAACTAGATCAAACAGAACAACAGAATTTCTATCCACCGTATAGCGAGCATATAGTACTTTCAGTGAAATTTGCCATAGTTATACGTATGTCTATATTATGTTCGTTCGCGTGTGTGCATGTACGTATATGTACGATACCTGTAAGTATCAGGAAAGAAATGATGGGGCAGAAAAGAAGAGCTACGATTAACGCTGCGACTGGCTGTAGACATCCTTGAATGCCGATATTCCATACTAACGCCTCCATAATGACTAAGTATCGATTCCTACTTGGTTCTGGACTATCAAGATCCATTATAAGCGCCATGAACGCGTGCAACGTCAGGGTAATTATAGGCATCCTAAAATCATGTTTTAAATGTTTCCGATTAACCGGTTCCGATACGACAACCCGATAATAATCAAGATATTATAGAGCGTCAACGAACCACAAAACCGCGGTGAGCGCAACGAGAAGCGATCCCAGACTCGTTAGTATACAAACAACAGGAAAAACAAATAATATTACAAGTGTCCCTAGCAGTCCCTTTACGCCGTAGTTCCACAATCTGTTCAAGTGCCTCGTCATCCCTTTTCCAATAAATCCTGTCGGACAGAGTTCATTGGTACAAGTATAATTATTAATAATCTTAGAAGAACTTTGGGAAGTACGCGTCTACGTGCTGGGACTTACCGGTGTCCGGTTCCGTTTCGAAATGCGTGCGACTCTTGCTGATGTGTCTCCAAAGCGCGATCAATCGTGAACAGAGGGTGGGCATTAGAGAAGATTTCCTAGGGAACAAGGTGCCGTTCAGCTGACTTAATTCTAGATCTGGGGTAAACGGTTGCACGAGCAACAAGGCCCTGATGGAGACCGGACAACACCACGGCACTGCTACGCCCAACAGGAACATCGCGTTCCAAGTCCAACACCATGTCCTGGCTACGTAGTTTATCCAGCGCCACATAGGCCATCTGTTCCGGGAATGATCGAGCGTTCAAAAAAATCTTTGACGTTGATTCGGCGTGGTGTACGTACCTTGTCGTGGTCGTGTGAACAATTTCTCTCTCGACCAAAAAAACCGGCTGACTGGGATCTGCTCGGGGCGTTGTAATAGACGTCGGAGTGTTGCTCAGCACCGTTGGTATAATCTCCGACTGTCCCTGGAAATTGCGTCTGACGATCCAGTTCTTTGGAAGCCATATTTGCGTCGGCCATTGGAAGCTTCTCGTAGGCGTCTTCACTTTTCGCAGCTCTTTCAATAAAACCGGCTCCCTCTGACGAAGCAAACGCGAATAATCAGTATCTATACTCTTCGGGAAGAAAGGTTTTGAAAGATCGTTCCGGATACCTCTTTCATGAATGTTAAGTCCCGATTTAGGAAGTAGACCGTCTGCTGCAAGTTCTGATTGGTACAGAGGGTTAGAGCTTCCTCGTGCGCGCTCCACTCGCATTCCTCTATGAACTTCTCCTCCACCTCTCTCATCCTGTCGCGCATCCAAGGCTCTATTCGCGAGAGTACCGGGTGTTCGTTCTCGATATGACGCCTCAGCGATTCTTTGGTCTGGAACAACTTCCGTTGCACCGTTTCTACCGCTCGGTGCATCAGCACGACCGATTGCGCCTGCTGCACCAACAGCTGAGCAATTCCGTTCCCAAGATCGTGTATGTCCGGGTGCGATAGAATGTTCGAAAAGACTCTTTGAAGGTACTCTCGCATAACTGCTTCGTTGACTTCCTGCGAACAGGACGTTTCTCGTGAAAAGGATCAAGAAGAGGGTATACAGTAATCCTGCGATCTAAGCCGATTCTCGGTTCGGTGCTGTGACAAAGATCGTGAAGGGATATTATCTTTTTAAGGGGTAGGCGAACAGGCTTAGATGAGGAAGCTTACTGTACTATATTGTTTGGAAATTCGATTGAAAAAAAACCATACTTTTTCGATCTCTTCGTCTGGCTTTTTTCGAGCTCTCAACTCCGATATCAGTCTTTCTCTGAAATGCAGAAACCAGCCTCGTGTCTCTCTCTCCGAAATAGCAACTAGAATCGGTAAAGCTTTTCTGATAATGTCTCTGCTAAATAATCTAAGGTCGACCACAGCTCCACCGGGTGTTCCGAACACAAAAGGGACCGGGATCGGCAGAAGTTGCGACAATTCCCTCTCCACCTCGAATTTCTCCATAGTTGCTCTTCGAAGCTGTTTCCGGACGAATCCGCATAGAAGCTCGAGCGAGTCCTCGTATTCCGGCTGTGACAAAAATAATTTAAATTCCCATCGAATTCGACATCGTTTAACGAGATCCGCGCTCCGTCGATACTCACCCTACACACCAGCTCGGCGACCAAGTAGCGACAACGTTCCTCCCGGATCTTCGCGTCGAGATTATGCGCCTGAAGTGACGGCACGCCGATTATGATGTCTAGAGAATAGTTTATGAGTCAATATTGTTTTCCATCAATAGTTCAGTTGAAAATTGAACATATCAATAAATGATTTCTCCTCTATTAAAATCATTAAGGCAAGAAGTAACATTCAATTTGGTTTCTATGTCTTGCAATCTAATAATAAAGTTCCGGAGTCTATTCGTAACTGTTTCGAGAACCGTAACCGGTATCATAATAATGTTTTCAGTCCCTGGTTCAGGGGACACCGGGTGAGTTTTATTTACCAAGAAGTCGCAACAGGCCGGTCAAGAACGCCTTCAGAGACTGCGAAACGCTGAAACAGTGGGACACCAGTCTGGCTTTCGCGGTGACTACGATGAATCTGGTAGCCAAAGCGAGATCCCGAAGCAGAGCGTCTCGTCTCCTGTCCCTTCCACGCTGCAGCAAACCGCTCAATCTCCATCGGTGAGTCTGTCCGGCGAAGTTTATCGAGTCGACTTCGAATTCCCTGAAAAAACGAACGAATTGTCAAGTTGGTTCACATTCGGGCACGGAAGCGACACGAATCTACTGGTTCTCTATGCTCGTAAACGAAACAACATTCACATACACGAATGGTTTTGCGGTTTCATTCTTTATTTGTGGGAGTACGAAAGACGAGAAGAGGGAAGATTATGTTGGGAACGTTGTTTCAATGAAACCTCCTCCTCCTCCATCCCCGTGACGTTATAGTGCGTTTCTTCCCCCCGTGGCGTGTAATGCTAACAAGCTGTATTAACAATCCTCGTCTATCCACACATTGGTAAAACCAAAACCAGTCAACTAGATTACAAGCACGGCTAAGAGGCTACAAAGGGGAAAGGGTTCGGCGAACGACTATGTACAGCAAAGTTAGCTATGAAAAATAAAAGATTTGCAATTGGCAAGCTGCGTGGATGTCTAGTAGGGAAAACTGTTATGACATCGGTTCCGGGTCTCGAGACAGTTATGAAGGGCCGAAATAATGTTATAACTGTTACCAGATTATCGGTTCTATAACTGTCATTTATCGGTTTTGTATTCTGTTCGGCTAAAGAAAATAAAACGTTTTAATGCCAACGAGTATATGCAAGGAAAGAGAATGTATACATTTACAAGAAAAAGAATATCGAATACCATGAAGACTCTGGAAAAAAGACCTTAAGAGAAAACTAATATTTGCAAAACATATTCACCTTGTGATACCATATACATCGCATTAAAAACATGTCTCACCAAAAGTAAAGGAGACATTTAGGTGGACCACCTAAATACACACCTTGTATATGAAAATATTACACGTTCCTCGGCTGAACAGAATACGGAATGACAGGATCGAAGTCACAACCGAAATCCCCAGAATCATTTCGGTTCTCCATAATTGTTTCAATCAGAATCGACGTACAACAGTTTGAAACAGTTATTTTCCCCCCTGATCTCTAGCAAACATCCTAGAATCACCCTGCGTAGCGCCAACGCTCGACAGTGGATTCTTGCGGGCGAAGGTAGTCGACGTTTCTTGGGTTTCGAGCGGTCCACCAACGCAAGGGGAAAAGCTGAACCTTTTGCGACGAAGTGGGGCCGTCCTGGTCTGCTGTTCGCGTTGCGTTTGGCGTTGTCTCGTTTCTTTTTTTTCTGTGCTCGGATCGATTTCGCGGTGGTGCACGAGATACCACGACAAAACAACGATCATGCTGTATGGTACAGTGTGTCGGTGCGACAATTTTGTCTAATTGGTTTTTGCGGAGGGAACCCGGCGTCCGTCGTCAAAGGTCACGAGAACGAGCGACGAATCCAGTCTCTAAGTCACTGCCACGAGAGAGAGAGACTATCGATCCGTCGTTCGGTGAATATTGTGTGACGCTGATGCATGACATACCCGCATCTTCGAATGCTCTCCAATTGAGTGGCATTCAGCTTCTTCGGTTTTCCGTACTTCTCCTTCTGAAAGCTTTACAAAAATCGTTAGAATAATCCATGTTGCACAGAAGATACGAGGGCCCTTATCTTTCATAAGGACGGTGGTGGGATAACTGGGTTTGTGCGGTTTCATTTAGTTCGATTCGAGATAGTCTCCTTTATAAATTGTTATCCTTTTACACGCTAAACTACATACGCTACAGAGCCGCGCAGTACACCTTGAAACAGGACAGATAGACTAGCGTACACGGTGTGCTACAGCTTCGTATATATATAATATATGTATTCTATTCGTATCTTCTATCGTGGAACAGAAGCGTGTAAGTACATACCTGTGCGGTATACACCTGAATCGGAATCGCTAAATTCTAACTCTACGCAATACGCTCGCTACTGGTGTCGTGTTTGGAGAAGCGTTTCTCGAGGGCTTGGAAACTGTTCGGTAACATCGATTCTCGGCTCTCGAAACGGTCGCGAAGAACCTCCGCTTCGAACCAGTTGTTAAAGTACGCGTTCATTTGAGAGTAAATCTATCTCGAGCTACTCTCGAGAGTCGAATTCGTCAGTGGATACGAACGCCATTCGTATAGTTGAGAGTATTTTAGTTATATGCATATCTCTGCCGTTGTATGCATATCATCGAAATTCATCTGAGAGCTAAAGAATGTCCGAAGCATTCTTAAATAGACAGACAAATTGAGAGTACTCTGGAGAGCAACTATCTACAGAAATTTTTAAATGGACACGTACCTTTACGAACAACCGAGATTCGATTCTTCGTCTCCATCAGAAACGTTTCGATTTTCGAGACCGTTTCAAGCCCTGCTCGAGGGACACCGAGGAAGATGGATCGTTCACCCAATGCAATGGTTGCACAGCGAGAGAGAAAGACTTTAGGAGTATCGCGAGTAACAGGGAATCCCTGTCAGCTTGTGCAATTCTTGTGGATCCAGGACGTATCCGATTGCAGGGGGCGCGTCGAAGGGAGTGAACGGATCGGTGGATTCACCGGAAAACCTACCCCCGTTTGCTGATGCTCTCCAGCTGCTTCTTGGTCAATCTTCTCGGTTCGCCCTTGCTGTCGACAGCGACCGAATCTAGTTCGTCGAAACTCGGCGCGACGAACAGGTCCCTCAGATGGTGCTTCTTCCTGGCGAGCGTGTCTTCCGGTTCCGTGCAGGTGGATAGCGGCGGTGGAAGCACGATTGGAAACGTTCTCCAATGGTAGAGGAATTGTTGCGCCACCTCTTTGATGTTGTGCACCAAGGCCTCGACCTCGGCCGGAGCGCCACGAAGATGCGACGTGTCGAACTCCACCGGCTCCTTCTGCGAGCGGATAATTAAACGAGAAATTAGAAACATTGCACTAGTTTCACATAGGTTAATCGAGGTCCTACTGTATTGAAAAAATTTAATTTTACGTGTTGATAAATTATTAGTATTTTTCCAATCATTTTATTCCATTTTATCCCATTTTATTCCATTTTGTTTTATAATTGCGTGGCGTCGCTTGCGTGTCCCTCATGCGATTGGAGAATTTTCGTAACGACAGAGCTAAATTATTAATATTTTTCCAATCATTTTATTCCATTATATCCCATTCTATTCCATTTTGTTTTATAATTGCGTGGCGTCGCCGGTGACGTACTCTCCTCTTTTACAGGTTTTCCCCTCATTCCCTTCACTTAAAAAAATATAATGAAAGATAATCACGAAGTCTCCGGTTATTATTAAGCTTTTCGTAACGCTTGAAAATTGTCGCCCCCTCGGCAAAGAAATTTCACTTAAATAATGAAAGATAATCACGAAGTCTCCGATTATTATTACGCTGTTTACAACGACTGTAAACAGGTTGATCCTGTGCAGCAGAGTTTGATGTTATTCTGCAGAGTCGTCCCAGAATGGTTAACAGGTTTCGTCCGAAAGTGGCGAGAAGTTTCGGCAAGAAAATACCTCTGGCTGGAGTCCATCTCCGTTAGGTCGGTGATAAGGATGGTGCGCGTAGGCCTGATGATTCGGTGCCGTGTTGGTGTTGCCGGTGTTGGCTGTGTTGGCGGTGTTGGCGGAAGCGGAGTTCAAGTTGTGGGGCATCTCGCGCGTGAAAAGCGTGCGCGGTGGCTGGGGTCAGCTGCCCCGTATCCCGACAATCTCCTCATACACCATGCTGCTGGTCGTCACCATTTATCATTCCACGCCCTGCAACATTTTCAACTTGTTAGTCCGTGGCTATTTACATTCGATCACGACGTGTTTCAAGCGGCGTTTCCCGAAGAGAGGCTGGGGATTCGCGCGATCAAGAATCGCGTTTCACGGACGAAAATAGGAAGAGACGAAAGTCGAAGCGAGTCGGAGCGGCACGCAACGAGGGAGCCTCCGTTCAACGCAGGCTCCCATTAACCGATTATACGTCCATTAAACGATTAACATTCCCAGCATTCCGGCCGCTGCTCGCTGGCGGCATGCGACTCGGATAAAATCGACTTTTACGCCGTTTTCACCGACAAAGTGATTCCACAGGAAATCGCACACTTCTCGGAGTACTGGATATCGTTCAAATTTTGGTATATTCTAGTCTTCTCGATATCTTCGAAATTGTTGATTTTATAGACGTGTAAAGTGTCGCCTTTTTTTCAATAAACCACGAGAGTAGAACTAACGAACCGATGGAGATGAGTCCTCAGGAGTTTATAGTGAAAACACGAGAGAATCTACTAAGAATTTTGTCGTTCAAAAGAAATGGTTTTTTCACCATTTATTTTGGGACTGTATTCTCGTGTTAGGCTCCTGAAAACTCATTTCCATCGTTAGTTCTATTTAAGTACTTTTTATCTCGATCGAGATATTAAGATAATAGGTATTAATTTAGCTAGGACGAAATACCACCTTTCTCTTTCCTCGAGCAATAAGATTCCAATCCGAATCGACACGTTTGGGTATCCTTACAAACTTTGCTAGAATTCGGATATTATGAATTTTATTCTCGGCGCCACGGTTCGATCATTTTTCTACGTAACAAATAGTTATTTTATAGGAATACTAAACGCTGGATTCGGATTTGAATCTCCCGGTTCAATAACCACGTTAGCTATTAAAATGTTTTTAATAGGAGCAAAAGAAAGGAGGTGTTTCGTCCCAGACCCGCTAGAGGACTCATCAGTAAGGCTATCTAGCGGGCCCTGCCTTATAAAATTCATAATATCCGAAAGATAAATTACGATCGATAAACTAATTAATTAAGTATTTGCTAGAATTGTTGTAGAAACTGATCGAACCTTGCGCTGCTAAATTAATTCCTATTATGTTAGTTCTATTCTCATGATTTATTGAGAAAAGGGTGTCACTTTTCTTTACACGTCTGTAAAATCCTTTCAGATTCGTTCTCAGGATACTGAAAACTACGACAAATCTAAATGTGAACAAGTTCCGAAACAGTGCTCGAAAAAGTGTCGAGTCGATCGTTATCACAGACGGTTCTCCGATAACGTTTGACCGTGGCAAAGGAACTTTTGCAGGAGGAGAGATCGATTCGAGTAAAATCCTGGCTAACCTTCAGCACGATCGATCGTCGGCCACCTGGCTACCTGGCCAAACATGGTAGCGTGGCGGTGGATGCAACAATGTCGATGGCTCTCTTTCGAAACGAAACGAACGGAAGCGGAAGGTGGATGGTATTCGGATCGCTTCCAGATTCGACCTGGCCGTCCCGATGTCCCGATGCGAAACGCGAGACGATTCATTGGTATTCTGCCAGCGTGAGACAATGCGACCGGTCGGAGCGTAAGGATAGAACCGGAACGTGGTCTTCTCTTGGCACGGAGCAAGGATGCTTTACAATAATTGCTACGTGTAATTGCAACGAGGGCTCGTTTATCGTGCGCGACCGAGCAGCACCGCGGAACCAGGACGGATCGGTCCAACGAAAGAACTAGAGATCGAATCGGTGTTACGGGTACCGGTCGAATACCGAGACTTTTACGTATTTATTTTATTAGGTCAGCGGATGAGTAGTATCGTTTCTTATCGCGTGTCCTCTGCGCGAGTCGTACAATGTTCGTGCTATATTTTCGAGCACAAAATTATAATGTAAATTAAGTATATTCTACAAAATTGTACAGAAGAGGAGAGTCCTCTACAAAGCTGAGAGACAAGGCTATAATAATAATAATGAATTGGTGAGAGGTTATGATGTTAATAAATTGATGGCTATATATTTCAACGGAATACTTTCCAGTATATACTTTCGAGCACAAAATTATAATGTAAATTAAGTATGTTCTACAAAATTGTACAGAAGAGAAGGGTCCTCTACAAAGCTGAGAGACAAGGCTATAATAATAATAATGAATTGGTGCTGTATTTTTCATGTCTAAGTTATAATGTAAATTAAACGTGTACAAAATTGTATAAGAGCGGAGAAGCTATGATGGTAATAAATTGATGACCATATATTTCTACGGAATATTTCCCAGTCCATATTTTCAAGTACAAAACTATATTATAAATTAAATATGTTATGTAATAATAATAATAATAATGATTTGCTTTATTTCAGCTTTACAGCTAAGAAATGTGACTTGGTTTACATTAACCTATCTGTACAAAACTATCTTATTTCAAAACTGTCCTACTCTTTTAGTATCCTAATTATCACTAACCCACTTAATTCCGAAATATGTTATATACAATTGTATAAAAGCGGAGAGTCCTCCGCAAAGCCGAGAGGCAAGGCTATAATAAATAGACAGCGGATCTTTTCGAATTGCAACAAGCTGGAGTAAAATAGAAATAAAATAAAAAATTTTCTCTCTTAGTATGGTTAATAGGTTGAAAACGATACAACAGTATTTTCAAATTCTTCGAATATATTACTGTTTCAAGTTACACCTACTCATTTTCGTTCTAAATCTTGTGATAAATAATAACATATTGCTGCCATATTTTTATGGAAACTGTTCCGGGCCGAACGTTTCCCGCTGACGAATGGCTGGCTCGTTTCGGAAGGCACGTGGACGAACGACCGCAATTTAGAAGGGACGTCGTCGAAGACAACGCGAATGCATTCGCGTGGAACTCGAATGAAACTGATCGAAACAATTTCTGGAGCACTCGAGCCAGCGGCGAGCTGCAGTCACGAACCGCGATCAAGTGCGAAATGAAATACGAGCGTGTCGTCATTGATTTAGTGGTACGTCGAAACGGTAGGGTCGCGCGAATTCGACCGAGGACTTCGTTTTCCACCGTTCCAATGTCTGGGCCACACGATGACGATTTTCGTCAGCATTTTGCGCCGAACGTTTGCCAGGAACGCGGCATCGACACGAAGTCTTATAGACTGAACGGTTGGCTGGTCCACGCGATCGAAAACGCAACGTCGGTGAAAAAGATAAATGGCTATCGATCTTTGTTCGCGATACCGTCGGGCCTCTGTTCGTCTTCGAGATCGTCACCGTCGGTTGATCGCGATAATTGCACGGTATCGAAGAGAGTTAATTGGCAGGATTGAGAGAACGATACAAGGTATCGCGTTTCCGCGCGTAGGTTACTCTGAACGTCGAACTCCATGCGGCCTCGATTAGAAATCTGGTAGAAGGCTGCAAGTCGTTTAAAACGCATCGAGTTCGACGCTGATCAATTTATCACGATAAGATAAACCGACCAAAAGCTTTCCAAGTGTGTGGAGCACGAATTCGGAGGGCGTTCCTCGTTTCGCTTCGTATTCCGCTCGCTTCGGGATCCGCAGGACCGAAAAACGAGAAAATCGAAGCGGCGAGATTCGTCTCCATATCGAGACTTAAAATTCCGTTCGCGGATTCGAAAACGACCAGTCGATACCACGGGATAGATCGAGGAATGGAAGAATTGTCTATTTCTTGAATTTTTCCGACGGTCTCCTCGCTTTTAATTCCTTCAGGAGATTCTTGACCCAAGGAGTCTCTTTTTTAAACATTATATTTTAGAATCCTTCTATTCTCCCCGTTTCAAATTACACCTACTTATTTTTCTCATAAATTCATGAACTCCGCTGTCGTCACTATCACTACTCGGTAAGTTTAGTGTTAAAGAAATAAAGGTAATTATTGCGAAAGGGTCACTGTACTTCGATTTTGATGAAATATGTTATGCAGCAACGTATTTTGAACAACTTTCTCCTTTTCCAATATAGGTGGGTCGCTTTTAGTTTTCGAGATACTCGCAAAAAACTATTGCTAATACTATATTGAACTTTCTGTATTCTTGTACGCTCCGTGGCAACGTAACGCTGATCCGCGCGGCGTCTGTTTACGTTTTTTTTTGGTAAACACGCCGTGGAGATGAGAAAGAAAACAGATCTCATAATAACTACCAAAATAAGTAAACGACAAAAGTTCTTCTTCGCCCGTTTTCGAGAGTACGGCTGAGATAGAGAATGGAGGCAACGACGAAGAGCATGAAAAATGACGAGCGTTCGCGTCGAATCGGCGAAACGGTGTGTGATCGAGCGTGTGCGGAGCAGTATTAGAAGCATAGACTGGAATAGCCGCGGCGTTTTAAGGTTACGAGAGCTTGCGGGAGGTTCGAAGTAGGTCAAAAGGCAGCGTGGCTCGGCACACGGCAACCTACTTGGAACGCATTCGAGCAGAGTCGTAAATATTCTTTCTTGCGAATCTCGTTCGCGGTCACCTCGTTTACCGAGTCGCGGACCGTTCCTTGGATCGAACGATCGCTGATCCGCAGATCCAGCGGCAGTGTTCGGGAGGGAGCGATAACGCGCATCAACCGAGAATGTGCTCACCCCCGCGCGTCATCGGACGGAGCGCGACCATAAGTGGAATGAATGGCGCCCATTCATGAAAGCGCGGGATACTCGGTACGATTTCCCGAGGAACGGTGGCCGTTTTCCTTTGGCTCTCGCGAGTACAATTGCCACGGGGAAACGACCAACTGGAAAAGGAACTCGGAAGTCCAGGTTCTGTGGTCGCACGGTTTCCTCAATGAGACACTTGATCCTGACTATCTTCGACGCGTTTCTCTTGCTCTTGTTCGCGTGTGCGAGTACGGTGCTCGGTCACGCTGCGTAAAGTTACAAGAACGACGCCACGCCGTTGTACAGATGAGAGAACGAGTAACATCGTCTCTCGTCGCGACTGCAGTCACTGCACACAATGAAGGCACGGCGGATGGATAAAGGGGAGCGTGTGCATCGTGCAGCTCCATTGTGAACGCGAGAGCCGCTCCTCTCGTTTCAACGTTTCGCCGTCCGTCGACCGACGACCGTCGAACGACAAGCGACGAACGACACTTGAATCCAGACCGGGTGAAAATGAGATTCATTCCAATCGTTCACCGAAATCGATTCACCGTTTCGACCGGTTCGTCGACCTCGACGTACCCTGCACTCGTTCCGATTACTTTTCCCTTCATTCTCACCGTCGACGGACGCGGCCGTTTTTACTCTCGACGAGCCGCGTATGTATTAGAGATCGCGATTATATACATTCTTTATATATGTAGGAATTAAGTCGTAAATAGAAATAACACGTCATATAAGTTTTATTTACAAAAAATTTTTATATCAAAAGTCTATATAAACCGTAATAATATTAAATTTTCCATATAAATTTCATATACAAAAATTTTTATATGAAAATTCAATATATACCTCAATAAAATTAAGTTTTCCATATAAATTTCTTATACAAATAATGTTTATAAATTCATAAATGATTTTGTGCAATTTAAAACAATAATGAAATTAAAAGAACGTTGATATATTAATTTAAATATATTAAAATCGTTCAAGAGAATAAGTAATCGTAATATATCATCTGCTTTTTCCTATTGATGCGAACGATTTTTATTTTGCATGAAGATCCGCAGTGTATTCATGAGATACCCGGGTACTCGTGTAATTTTTGTTTACCCGGGTATCTCACAAGTAACCCGGGTACCCGGGTATCTCATAAGTCACAGCTCTAGTCCAGACGAGCAAAGGAGATCCCACCGTAATACGAAGCTAGAGCCGGAACGTTTCGATAGATCTCTGCGGCGAGGAAAGTGTAAACGTTAAGGAAAGGGGGAAAATAGGGTACGCTGAAAGTCGACTCTCGCCGTGCCGCGCCAGTTAGGGGTTAAACGTTGCAGGTTGCATGTTGCAGGTTGCACGGAGCAGCCCCGCGGCTTCGTCGAAAGGCTCGCAACCCTCGAGAAGCTTCCTGCGAGCCTGTTCGCACGCGTTTTCCGCAATAAGTACTAGAACGTGTTCGAGTGTGCGTACCTAGACTCGATTCCGTCGTATCGACCCCTCGGAATCACCCCGGGGCCAGCCTTTCGTCCCGTTGCGCCTCGCTACGCGCCAGCCAGCACGCCCGAGCTCTATCCGACCCAAGCCGGAATGGGATCCTCGCAGTCGCTTTGTCTTTTTTTTTCGTGTACCACCTTCCGCTCTCTGGCTCGATCCTAAAACCGCGAGGCGCCGCTGCGATTCATCGTTAAGGGGTAGTCTCGTTTCCATAATTGCAAGTGTGCGGTATACACCTTTTCAATTCTCGATAATGCAAAGATAGGGTCTTTCAATAGTCAAAAGCGCTAGATGAAAGATCAATCTAGACCGCAAACGCTCTGAAAAGTCGTATTTTCATTATTTTATTTTGCACTAGCTGACCCGACAGACGTTTTCCTGTTCTTTCTATAAATATGTTTGACGTCGATAATGTAAATTCCTATTGAAATATTGATTAAAAGCTGCGATGTTCGTTTTTTCGTTATATTTAAATATGATTCAAAAAGCACTTTTAGCACCTTAATTTTTCTTTCCCTAAAATCTTATTCGGACTATTACGAACATTTTTTTTCTTTAAATTAGCCAAATCGGTCCAGCCGTTCTCAAGTGATGTGTATTTATATATAGATATATGTAGAGATAACGCTGCGCATGTAGCCGTTTTCATAAAGCTGCAACAGCTACATACTATCGAATAATGCAAATTACGCCTCGTAATGGTAAAAATAGTACTTTCGAGAGCGACTACGGCCTAGATTGATCTTGCGATCCTGGAAACGAGTCTACCCCCTTAAGGGTGGTCATCATTATTTTCACGACTTCGTCATTTTCTCGGAGAATATACTTTGCAGAATAATCTCGTGTTATACGATGTCTGCAAGGTAAATATGTCACACTTGCTTGGTAATCCCCGTTCTTCTAATATTCGTGCAGATTTTTTTGCAAGGTGAAACTAATAGTAATATTTTCCACTTAATGGGTACACAGAAATATCGTGTCATTGTGCCAAGGATCGAAGCTTTCTGCGAGATTCTGCGAGGCGAACCGCGATTCTCTGTAGAAAGGACGCCGGTTGTGCGACTGTTTCGCGAGTGGCCAAACAGGATCGGCGCGATGAAAACGACACTTAAAATCCAGTCTGCGGTTTCAATGCGGACAGGCGAACGCGTGTCGTTACACTCGCGCTACTCTCGTTCTCCGACCATTCTTTCTTTGTTTGTATCTTTCTTTTCGAGCGGCGTTTCGCTGTCGGTGCTATATTCTCGCACGGCACTGGGTTCTGTGGCGTCGTTAAACGACCATTATCCAATCTGCACCGGCACGCGTGCACCTGCACCGTTCCTACAGCCTCGTCGGTCACGTTTATGTTTCACACCCGAGCGTTTCCGGTGGACCGTGTGATTTCGTCCACTGGATTCGGATCTGGTCTCAATATCAATATCGATGAGTCTCGCCGACGATCGTGTTTATCGTTAATCGAAAGCCGAAATTGTTTCGCGAAACCTCGGCGCACGCAATCAACAAGGAAATTGACTGCGCGCGAGTCGTCAAACGAGAACACCATTAGCGCGAAGAGCGCTTGTTTTACGCATCTGTTTAATTAAAGAAATCGTTAATTTTTCGTTCAATTAATAACTGCGGTGTCGGGGGAAAGCACTTGTGTCTCGGATCGGCCTTGTACTCTCCTTGTTAGTTTAATTACAGTTTTTAAATATTATTTTCAGGGTCTGTACGGACGAGGGTCTAATTATTTAGATATTGTGAAATTTTTATTACTAACGTGTGCTTGGACAAAGAAATGAATCGAATCGATTTCGATGCAAATAACTTCGTAATTTAAAAAATTCTAAACTGGACAGTATCTATTCGTACGTGGTATTGGATAAACCTCAATTTTCTTGTAGTTCTGCAAGTTTAGCACAGATTTTCAAAGCTAATTGCAATATCTCGGCTTTAATTTTAAAGAGATCATCACTCGATCTCATTTTTAACACAAGTTCTTTGATTTCTACACAAAATTTATCGGATTAGCCCACTGTGGGGCGTGCATCGCGAAAGGTCGATACTAGACGATAACTCGGCCCGAGGCGGCCCGAGCAATAACGTTTTCACGGAGTTTCAATATCCCGCGGCTCGATACGAGCATCCACAGCACGACCCGACCCGACCCGCCAGGTCTGGCGTTTACGGCCGCCGATAAAATTCCTTAATTCCATAAAAACGCCAGACTATAGAGCTGGGTCGACGTGCATCCCGCGACTGTTCCGCGCGGCTCGAACAGAAAAGAAAAACAAGAAAAACAGTCTCGTGAAACGTATACGAATTTAACCGAACCCGATCCTTCCGCGTTCCGGTGGATCGTTTCGAATTAAGCTAGCATTTCCGGCGAGTCTCCCGATCGTGTTACCAACATGAAAAATCCACCGAGCAGGAAACACAAGTGGAGGGTGACCACGGGTCGTGCATCATCGAATTCGAATATAAACTCGATCCTCTGGTTCTCATCGTCGTTGTT
This sequence comes from Lasioglossum zephyrum, assembly GCA_028455615.1. NCBI lineage: Eukaryota > Metazoa > Arthropoda > Insecta > Hymenoptera > Halictidae > Lasioglossum > Lasioglossum zephyrum. Next base: position 12,844,811 of record CM052326.1, on the reverse strand, counting down.
CTTTGTCATTGTCGTCATCGTTCGCGGTCGGAATTCACTCGGCTACGATTCCAGGACGAATAAAGGCTAATTGATGCGACTCGTCCATTCTCTGTTCTCTCGCGGAATATTTTTCGCTCGGAGGCGGGGCTCCACCCGCGGCTGGAGGAGAATTTTTCTGCGAAGAAGAAAAGCCGTGAAACGCGGCCGCTCCGACTATTCCACTAGGTCTCCTCGTTTCACCGGGAAAAACCGATATTTTCTTTCGTTTTTTTTTCCCTGGCCGCAACGGGGCCACCGTTAATTTTCGATCCGCTCTCTTTCGCTGTCTCTCTGCCTCCGTCTTTCTTTCTTCCTACGCTCCCGATAAAACTTTTCTGTTCCAGCGCAAAAAAGAACCCAGGACGTTTGCCTTTAAAGTTCAGGTGCCTCGGTACGATAATCCCGTCGATGATACCACCGAAGGCAACTCGCAATCTGCTCGGGCGAGGCGAAACAACAATCGACTCTCTCACATCTTCCTCGCGGAAACTTCTCGAGTCACGAGATTTTCAATTCTTCACTTTTCTTGCGGATTAGACCAGGAATCGGAAAATTCAAACGAATACATATTCGTCTATGCTTGACGTAACGGCAAATATTAATTCGCACGTGGTCGTCATTCATAACTAAACAGCCTTAAAAGTATTCCCTTATAAAAATAAGATTCTAATGTTGCTCTGCTAAAGACATCTATACAATCGTTTTTATTAATTGAACAAATGTGAAATGAAAAATCTGGTAGCGGTCGTGTTAGAATATATTTTTTGTTTAATTTGTTAGTTAGTTATTTTTATAAAGTTTTATGTAGTTGTTGAATCAGTTGCTTTCCTTAAGTAAAAAAGAAACCGTACCCGCCGCGACATTGTCCGCTTTAAACAACTATACTGTTGTTAGACGGACGATGTCGGAAATGATTCTTGTACGGTTATTTAAAGGAAGTTTTACCGAAAATATTCCTCTTTGTTAGAGCCTAAGAAGTTTTGGGAAAAAAAGATATCCTTTGACAAATATGCCACATTTTTTTAATCAGTCCTGTATCGTTCAGCATTATTTTCTAAATATATTATTATTAGTTATTACTAAAAAAAATATATAATTTCTTATTGGGAAGAGATGCTCTATATCATACAAAAAAACTGAGTGAAAATATGGAACGAAACGAAGAGGACATCGCAAAGAACTTGAGCAATTGTGCCTGGTGAAATATGCTACTTTCAAAACGCTCAATTTTAAATGATCATTGTAATTAAAATATTTATTCAATTTCGAGGTCCATAGATTCTTACAAAGCAATACGAATTCATTAGTTTGCAATTTCGAAAAGTCGACTCTTTGGTCGAATGTCCCTAAGTTTTTCGATCCGGTCCACTGTGCGGTGGTGGTGAATGTAAAATTTGCACGAGTTTGTTGATATCGAGGTCGAGCGTACGAGCGTTTACGCATGTGTTCGGTTTCCCGGGCGATGCTCGGGCGAAAAATAGTCTGAGAGAATCGGTTGATGTGGCGCGTGAAATGGTAGCCACGATCGCGTGACAACCCTCCGACCATCCGGCAGCGGACGGTCATTACGCAGTTAGGGCCTAATTCGTCTTTGTCGACCGTGGACGAGGATACGGTTTCTGTTCGTCGATCCCAAGCCTCTCGAAATTCGGCCACGATCTTGCTCCCGTTTAAAAACTTTCAAAGACACTCTGATAGCGATCCCTTCGAGCCAGTGATCCACGAAATTTCCGATGGCCGATCGACGACGAGAGTCTTTCACCGACGACAAACCCTGACCATTTCACATACGCCGCATTACCTGCACAGAAATGAACAAGAACATCCTGTTCGTCGCTCGGCGGCAACGAAAATCGGGAAAATTGTTTCAGCTACGTTTGCATTATCGATTCAATAGTTGCACGCGCGTCGCTTTATTCCCTGGTTGCGTTCAATTGGAATCGTAGAAACGGAAGGGGAATCGATTCACGGATAGAAATGAATGGTCGATGTACAAGTAAATAGTCGACGGTGCGTTCACCTCGATTCCCACGCCCGAACCGAACAGCTGACTTCCAGTGCTGAAACACTTCGGTGTCTCGGAAGTCGGGAGTTTGTTAGATCTGTGGAGCGAGGTATTAATGGACATCGATCCGGTAATTCGATGCACAGCAATTTCAGAATTGCTAACAGGAATATAGCAAACCCTCCTACGTGTAACACGATTTCTACGTAATTCCAAGCTTCTCATAACACGGAGCAAAAGTTCCGATTTCGTTTTTACGAATATCATTCGGTTCAATTTATACAAATTCCGAGATTTCTACCAGGAAACTTTTTTTTAACATTGCAATGTTATCCAGTTCTGAGCTATGTTTAAAGTTTCAAATCTCTAGCTCATCAGGAAATGGCTTAAAATTCGATTATGAAGGAGTTTATTAACAGAAACTATTACAATAATATTCTTTTTATACGAGTTGACCTGTCAAGCTCTATCACTAAACTACTATTATTCATTACCGGGTAAATGTGGGATCGCATTTTTACTTAAATTTATTATTTAATATTGAAACAGTTTATATCTCATTCCCCCTTTCATTCCAGCCTTCAATTAAAAAACAAATGATTATGCTACCTTTGTACAGTCAATATACTGCAGCTATTTAAAATTTCATTTTATTTAAAAAAAATAAAATGGATTTTATTTTTATTTTCGTCGTCAATTTGTACCGATCGTCGTCGTTTCAATCCGTCAGGTGTTCACGTCACACTACCGCAGGTAAAAGTTCATTCACACCGTTATTTCCTACAATTACAAGATTTGATACAAGCAACGCGGTAAGCTAGTATAAGCGTGGTAGTAAAATTGCACAAAATCGGAATAAATAAGCCTTATCATTTTTGTAAAACATTTCAATCGCTTTTACTGCTCGACAGGTTCAGTATTAACCGCGCCATAGAAGGGTCGACTGTGCAATAACTTTTCGGAATCGTCGAGAAAACAGGAAAGAAGAAAAGAAGATCGAGAGTGGGCAAAGTTGTCGATGTCTTTGCAAGTCTTGCGAGCACGGTCCGTCGGAAGGCACGTTCCGTAGAGATCATTTGGTGGTGTCGTCGTTCGACTATAAAACAACCCGGGCACGAGCGACGCTGTAATGGGCAACGACGCGACGCAACACGAGACTGGCATACCTGGAGCTCACACAGGGGGTTGTGCGTTTGCGACGGCCACTTTCCATCGTGCTACAATAGATAATGCAATGCAGTAAATCCACAAATACTCTCCAACAGCCGTATTCTGGACGGACAGCGTTTGCATAGAAGACACTATTTTACCACGTTTTTATTAGCTCGCTTTCTTGTTTGTCTGTTCGGTGACAAATTTTGCAATTGATTTTGAATTAACTTCCTGATGAGCTAGAGACAATGCATTATTTAAAAAATATTTTTAAAAGGTCTTACCGTTTCGGAGAAAATAACAATTATTTTGATTTATGACTGCGTCTACCGCGCCGAGCGAGACTTCAATAGAGAACCGAACATAGAAAAGGACATTATGAATTTTATTCTCGGCGCCACGGTTCGATCATTTTTCTACAT